>JAIUCV010000228.1:0-1226951 GCA_026724425.1 Erythrophleum ivorense
GTCTAAGTTAGGGTTTGAGAAGTAAAATTTGATTTAGGACCCTAGTGTGAGATTTTTGTTGGTAGACAACCTTTTTCTATATGTTTTAAACTTGCTCCAAGTGGTTTTGTGCCAATTGGAGCCTTTGTATATGAAGCTTAAGGTGCTACTTTTCTAGTTTTTGGCTTTTATGCTGTCATAGAAGATGGACTTCGGTTTTGTGCTACTTTGGGGTCTATTTTAAGAGTTTAAAGCTATCTTGGGTGCTTGAGATGATACAAGGTATTTTGGATGAGTCTTGGTGATCTTGAAAAGGGATCAAGAGAGTAAAAGCTCAAAATTGTAGTTGTTTAGTGCATTTTTGCTGCTATTATGTTTTGTGTCCGTGGTTGCTATCCTAGGACCAAATGCCTATGCTTGGCATATAGAAGTGGTCCTAGGAATCTTGGATGACTATGGGTTAGTTTGAGGTGGTAGTTTGCTCTCTTTGTGCAAAATTTGTTCTTGCTATCCAAGTGTGGTAGTGGTTATCTAGGTGGATTTTCCTTGATCTTTGATGTTGTAAGTGTTGGTTTAAGCATATTTTGAAATGTGGTAGAATGAGAGAAAGTTTTAAGGTGTTTCAATAGTGCTTAGATAAGGAAATAAAAAATCTCTTATTATTGCCATGGACTAGTTTGATATTTTGTTTATAGGATTTATATGTATTTTAGGATTTTAGGAATTTTTAGATGCTTACAATAGCTTATACATAGCGTGACTTTGTGATGGAGATTTTTGAGAATTTTAGGAACTTTTATTGTAATTTTGCTTAGGTGTCACACTTGGATTTGTGTTATGTTATGGTTGTCTATGTTATCCTTTAATCTTTTCACTTGTCTATGTTATGGTTGAGGCTCTTCAAAGTATTAACTTGTGTTAGTTGTTTTGCATTGACATATCCTTTAATGATCTTGTAAGTTTGGTCCTAAATTTACTTAAAATAGTAGGGGAATATGACCATAGGAATCATAAGTAAGCCTGTAAACTGGTTATGATTCTTGGCAAGTTTGGCCAAAAAAAATTGTGTTTTATTTCTTTTAGGTAAGCATCCCCATTTTAATGTAGATTGAGCAAGCACAAATGCAATTCTCCACCTCAATCCAATCTTACGATATTAAACCTCAATTACTGTAATGGTTTGCGGAAAACTACTATGCCTTATCCAAATATTAGTCACTTATGGGCATGTAATAATCAAAAGTGGTAACCATGCGTTTAAAGTTTGATTAATTGCCTTCTTAAAACAACCCAATATAGGACAGAACAGCTTCGTTGCTAGAGGAAAAATTTGTGAAAGCATAAAAATAGGAGTTGGAAACGGTGTTTAGGGGGAAGATAGTTTTCAAGGGTTCTTCAATCCTCATAGACCCCAAAATAGTGATCATAAATCAACATATACAAATTCCCTATCGCAGCATTTAAACATAAACACACAACAAAAGCAGAATGACAAACTGGGTCAAGCTCAAAGAAGGACGATAAACCAGGATGCAAATGGATATGGGGGCTACGATCTTGAGCCCTATGAGGCTGCTGTCGTTGAATGAGCATGGACAGGTAATTTGAGTTCTTCAAACATAAAAAATTGGGTTAATAAGCACAAACTAGGAAAGCACGAAGGGCTAAAATGTCAATACAACATACTGTTTTCAAATGCTTGGGTCTTCGTTCCTCACCCCCCCCCCCCCCCCCGCCAAAAAAAAACAACAAAAAAACTTGTCATCCAATCAACCAAAGAAAGCCATGTCAGCTCCATATGTCATCTTTTGATAGTGTCACAGTTAAGCTACACTAATTAGGCCTAGATTCACCCAAGAATTGACCATAATTTAAACATAACAAAATAATATAAATTTGTAAAGTATTGATAGGATTATAAATTATCAATAATTTTTAATGAAAATGTTATATTTCCAAATACGTAATAAGGTATTTTCTGAATATTTGTAACATACTTAACGTGGGAATCAAAATATGATCATTCCCAAAAATTTAAGATTCTTCTAACTATATGCCTCCTATTAGAAGATTGGTAGGATGAACTAAGAATGAAAAAAAGAAAAACAAAGCATGTGTACTTATCCAACACTAACAATAAAATACATATTATCTAATTAACTAGAAGAACACGTTATTCTCACGTTGCGTGCATAGATACAATCTTTTCAAGGTATCCTATCAAACACCATACAAAGTTACAAATGATTAGTCGTAGACACAAATTCACACTCCAGCTATAATAGTACAATTAATCCAGGGGCTTCCATTGTCAACGTGAAAAAACTTCATGGAGAATGTTTTCTCTGCAATCAGTCAGAATAGTTTCACCAAAACTGATATATTGCCTCCCCAAATTGCTCTAGATCATTCTCTTTCCCATGCCTTCAAGTATACACTTTGGCAACAATTATGTACCGAAAGCATCTGATCCTTTGACCTTAGATTGCAAGCAGGACTGATATGAGAATCAACCAAAGAACCTTACTTTCGTTTTGAGCTGTTGTTAATCCCCTGGTATCAAGAATATAAATTGAGAAAATTGAATCCATGTCATGAAGTCCACTATTTAGTCATAGAATGGCTGCGAATCCATGCATAGATGCACTAACTTTCTTTGATACTGCCCAAAGTATTCACCAACTGCAATGACATCTTCATTATGTGAATCTAACCCTGGCAAGTGTAGTAGGTTACCCTGGATGGAAGAATTTGATTCATCATCTATATTACCGAACTTGTAAAGTAACTCTGAATGGATTTCACGGCAAGCAAGAATAAACATTGCAGCTGTGTCAGGTAGTTGAGCCTCACGAAGTGCTGCCAATGCCTCTTGTAGTGCACCAGCAGCAACATACAAAATCAAAGCCCTGCATTGAGCCATCGTAAGTTTGAATTGAATTAACATTCTTGCTAGAGAGAAGATGCACACAATAAAAAAGATCATACCTCCAGATATTATGTTCATTGTGAAGAACATGTCCAGCCCACCTTTGCAACACCCTGCAGGAATACAACACAAAGGCAAGGTCTTCTAGTCAATTTTAGAAGATCTTTTTGACTAAGGAAAAAAATTTTAAAATTCTAAATGGTTCCCATGTCAGACATGAGCAGAAGATAGTGGAAGAATCCTTTGGGCAATACGTTTTTTTTTTGTATGTATCTCCACCACGCAGACTACGACCATTGTGTGTGTAAAAGGTTTTATTTTTATTTTTATTATTTATTTTGGCTTAGTATTTTAGCCCCTTTAACTTATTTATTTGTTTCGGTCCCTTAACCTTTTTTTTTAAATAACTTCCAATTCGTGCCACATACATCCTGTTCCAATTACAGTTGCCAACTTTCTTAATGGACAAGCTTTGCCTTTTTGGATGCCCATTTGCCTTCAAAATTGTCCCCTAATTTTCTTTTGTGATTCAAAGTGATCCCTTAACTTTATTTGTAGTTTTAAAAGCACCCCTTAAATTGCATATGAAACTACTTTGAAAGTAAGCTAACTAACAAAAATAAATCATAACCAAGAAACATACACAAATTGAAGCAACACAAAAAACATGCAAGTAAGACATCTAAGTAAGGTAACAAAATGACCCTTTAGTTTGAAATAGATGACATAAGCTGTAGTTTCTATATCTTGGATGTGAAAAAGTTAATATGTCTTTCTTGGATGTCACAGTAAAGAATAATCTTCTTTCTGGAATGTCAGTGCAGTAATGGTAACTATGATAGAGTATTATTATTTCATTGGTTTTGGTTTACTTCGATTAGAATAGTAAGAGTTTCTTGTACATTTGAATGAACATTTTTGAAACACTAAATGTGGCAGAAATAGGACGTGAAGAGACTAAATCGAAACAAGTAATCAAATTAAAAATCAAAATACTAATTAAGCCATTTGTTGTTATTTTTTATTTTTTTTATTCGTTGGAATTATAGTATAGTGTGAATGCTAATGCATACTAATTAGGATATGATTACAATGCTAGCTGTATATATGTTGTATGATGACTCTAATTAAGGCTTTAATTGGGGATGTAATTAGTAGAGTTTAATGTCTTGTCTTGCACTCCTTACCTATAAGGTTTTATGTTCAGAATATATTGACTACATTACCCACAAAGGGTTTTCCATTCATCTTTATCTCATTTCACATAGTATAAGAATCTAAAAAAGGTGAAAACGCTAGGTTTCTACATTTGTCAGTCTTTCTAATAGACAAATTGATCCCATGGAGGCATGCCTCAATGCTAAAGGATATACTCAAATTTATCGTCTCATCTAAAGGCACGTCTGGTGGCTAAAATTGCTTCTATTCACCTCATGTTCTCCGTTGCTACTATTCATCATTGGCAACTCTATCAATTGGATATTAAAAATATCTTTCTACATGATGAGCTCAAGGAATAGGTGTCTATGGAGCAACCTCCTAATCCTGTTGCTCAGTGGGAGTCAAGATTGGTTTGTCAACTATGATGGTCAAATTTATGGGTTGAAACAATTATCTTGAGCTTGATTTGGACATTACCACTGTTGTGCAACAATTTGGTATGATTTGAAGTGAGGCTAATCATTTTGTATTCTATTATCATAGTGCCCCAAATCTAGGCATTTACCTTGTAGTGTATGTGAATGATATTGTTATTGCAGAGGATGATCAATAAGGCATTTTTCAGCTAAAACAACACCTTTTTAAACACTTTCAGACACAAGACAATGGTAGACTCAAGTATTTCATGGGAATTTAAGTGGCTCAATCAAACACAAGTATCACTATATCTTACAAGAAATATGTCCTAGACATACTTGTCAAAACATGCATGCTAGATTGTAAGCCTACAGATACATTCATGGATGTAAATGTTAAACTTCTTTGAGGATAGGAGAAGCCTCTTTCAGATCTTGAGAGACTCATTGGAAAGTTTAATTACTTCACAATAACAAGGCTTATGTTTCATTTGTTGTGAGTGTAGTAAGTCAATTTTTGCAATCCCCACGTGATAGTCACTAGGAGGTTGTAGTGTGCATTCTTAGATACATCAAGGAAGCTCCTGACAAAGGATCACTCTATGAGGATCAAAAACGTGCTTACGTAGTTGATTATTCAAATGCAAATTAGGCTGGTTCTCCTGCTAATAGAAGATCCATCTCAGTATATTGTATTATTGCCGGTGGAATCTTAGTTTCATGGAAAAGTAAAAAGCATAATGTTGTTGGTAATTCAAGTGCAGAAGCTAAGTATTGTGCATTGGCCTCAACATCCGATGAACTTGGGTGATTGAAACAATTACTTGAAGAATTAAGGATTGGAGAAGTAGGCAGGGAACAAATTTGAGACAATAAGGCAACTCTACATATTGCCTCCAACCTAGTTTTTCATGACAAGACCACAGATATAGAAGTTGACTCACATTGTTAGAGAAAAGAAACTTTCTAGATGCATTGCAACTAGATTTGTAAACTTCAATGACCAAATAGCAAATAATCTCAGTAAGCCCTTAAGAGGTCCTCACATCACCTATATTTGTAATAAGCCAGGTGCATATGACATGTATGCCCTAACTTCAAGGGGAGTGTTGGAATTAATGTAGACAATGAATGCTAGTGTATGCTGGGAAGATATGACTGTAAAGCTAGTTGTATATAGGTTGTATGATGACTGTAATTGACACTCTAATTAGGGGCTGTAATTGGTAGGTTTAATGTCCTGTCTTGTACTAGTGACCTATAAATGCAAGGTTTTATGTATGAGATGCATGATTAGAGAGTAGGGATTATATGAGATGCATGATTTAATATCCACTGGTGTGGGATTTATTTTGTGATTTTGTTAGAGAATAAGATGTAATGCAACAAATAAGACAGATGGAATTATAACATCAAATGAATTTGATATATTACCCTTTCATAGTGCTGGCAGTATAATAGAAGTTAATTATTGTGAACAGAAATCTCTTTTCTGTAATTCAAGAAAGAGTAAGAACCTTGCATAATCTGATCCCTTTAAATGACTTGCAGCTAAGGTTGCAGCATCCGTCCAGCATCCAGCATCTTGTAACTACATTGAAATATGGTATTATGGTCCTCAAGACAAATCAAACATAATAAAATGATTTTTTTTTTTTTTTTGTGTCATGTGTTGGAAAAGCTGACGTCCTCTTGAAAGCTGAGTACAAAGGAAGGCCATATTGATGCAACACCCTGCGCATTATATACTATCCATCCATAGAAAAAGGAACCACTTGCAAATGGTGAAAGTGATTATTTCCAAGGACCCCAATGGAGATCCTAGGCTCAAATCTCTCTTAAAGTCGGTGAGGTGACGTTTATGGGTGGGGTTCAATTACCCAAGGTGTGTAGCTTAAATTACCATGGAATAAAATAAAATAAAGACACTTCCCATAACTATCATTGTTCTATTTTTGCCTAGCCAAGCATGTCTTTTAATTATTAATTTGTCAGCAATTGTCATTGGCAGCTCAGATCTCATGAGGGGTTGCTTCTCCTAATTTATGTCATTTAGGTGGTTTACAATGGTAACCTGTAATTTTAGATATTTAAACGATTTTACTAAGTGGTAGTTTAATCAATTAAATACTACAAGATATCAAAGCTCAGTCATGAGAATGATGATATCAAGAGACTACATATTAGAAAGTAGAAAATCATTGATGCAAAGAAGCCGTCCTAGGTTATAATATAAAAAGTTCGACGAAAGTGTTATTTTCTGTTCCAAATTCAGAGCAAAGTTGATGCAGAACAATAATGCAAAGGGGGAAGGGGAAGGAGAAAAGGGGAGAAACAGAGAGAGAGGAAAAAAGTTGGGAGAGAACTGAGAATTGGGAACTGAATAATAACCTCTGAAAATTCAAAATGTCTGGTCTAAAATCTTATACTACACTAGGGCTATTTATAGGGAGCTCAAACTATAATAAAAGAAAATAAATAAATGTCAAAATAAAATAAAAGTCAAAAGACAGAAAATAAGAAAATACATAAAACTACAATATCTTTAAATTAAAGTTTCTGATGGGCCCACTGTTCCAAAACCAGCAGCCAAAATTTACAAAAGGTGAGAGAAAGGGAGAGAGATGGTAGGGAAACAAGGGACAGCTGGTCCTATGAAGGAGATAATGCTTTATAACCCGAAGAAGCAGCAAAATAGGGGAGCAAAAGAAGGAAACAATGATAATAAGGTCGGAGGGAGTAGTTAGAAAGTGAAGGGCTGAAGTATATAAGGAAAAAGCTATGAAGGAAGCAAGGGCGTCTTTGTGGATTAGGATTTTGGAAGAGAGC
The DNA here is from genome assembly GCA_026724425.1 of Erythrophleum ivorense. Lineage (NCBI taxonomy): Eukaryota > Viridiplantae > Streptophyta > Magnoliopsida > Fabales > Fabaceae > Erythrophleum > Erythrophleum ivorense. Next base: position 7,315 of record JAIUCV010000228.1, read on the forward strand.
CAACCTCTCAAAAGTTAGGTGTTTTCCTATGTAATTGTATGAGAGTGAAGAGAGGTACCTAGGTGAATCTTTCTGTGTAACCTGAGAGGGAGATTCACTTATTTTGACTGTTTGTAAGCTCTTTTCCAAAAGCATCTCTTCTATTAATACCAGTACCTCTAATCCTTGCACTGCTCTCTTTTGTGTAGGTGTGTTTGGGAAAGAGAGCCCTATCAGTTTCCTACACTTGGAATAGGTTTTCCATAATTTCCCATCATTTTCCTCCAACTTGGAAGAACTCTCCTCTAGAGAGAAAGACTTCTAATAAAACTCCAACAACATCCAAGTAGAGAAACTCCTTGGTGATCAAAACAGCATCCAAATCCGTAACATTTCCAACAAACAAGATAACGGTAGAGGGCCATGAGGAGAAATAACAATTTGATCATCCATAACCACATTAATTGCCTTAATAGGTGGTGGAACAGATGGAAGCGTGGGGAGAGAAGCATGATAAATCTGAGTACCTGCAGAACTATCGGAAACCAATGGGGGAGGCTCAAAAGTGTCTCAATAAGGAAATAAATCCTCTACATCAAAAATTGGATTAATGGCCATATTAAGAGGTAATTCCAGTAACTATGTATTAGGACCAAGTTTCTTAGAGTTACGAAAAGGACCAAAGACGTGAACCTGCAACTTTTTGAAAGATTGCTTAAGATAACACTTCAGACGGATACGAACCATGACAAAATCACCTTCATTAAAATTTTGAAAGTGAAGATGAACATTAGCAAACAATTTATATTGTTCATTGCTTAATGCAAGTTTGTGCCTAATCTCAACATACAATTCATGAAGTTGCTAAGCGAATGAGTCTACAAATTCTGAAGTGCAGGATGTCAAGGGAATGGGCATAATGTCAATGGGCTAGCGAGGGTTAAAACTTTGAATAATCTCAAAAGGACTTTTATCAGTGGACCTATTGACTAACTTACTATAAGCAAACTCATTTGTCAATAAAATTAAATCCCAATTCCTAGGTTTTTCTCCTGCTAGACACCAAAGCAAATAACCTAAATTGCGATTAGCAATCTCAATTTGTCCATCAATTTGAGAATGGAAAGCATAGAACTTCATATGAGTGCCAAAAAGTTTCTATAGGGTTTTCCAAAAGTAATTGACAAACTTAACATTTCTGTCGAATACAACAATGGTAGGAAGCCCATGTAAGCACATAAGCTCTAGAAAGAACAATTTGGCTAAGTGAGAAGCATATGTAGTCTTACTACAAGAGATAAAATGAGTCATCCAAGAACCCATCCATAACAACAAAGATAGAATCATGTCATTCAAGGTAATCCTAGGAAAAAGTCCATACTTAAGTCCTTCGAAGGTGCCTCAAGAATAAGCAAAAGCGTGAACAATCCTATATTCTATTTCTTTGCCTTTGAAGTTTGGCAAGTACAACACTGTGACAAGAATCTAGCAACATTACGCTTTAAGAAAGGCTAATAATATCTATCCTTAGCTAAGGCTATGGTCTTATCCCTACCAAAATTACAAGCTTATCTCCCAACATGCAATTCCAATACAAGAAAATCTCTCATGGATGTGCAAGGAATGCACAATCTAGGGCCACAAGAGAGATAACCATCCTTAATGAGAAAATCTATGTAATCATGATGGTTACCATGACTAACTACTTGAAAAATGATTCCAATGTGAAGACAAGCAACATACACATCTTTTAACCTATCAAATCCCATAGTGCCAATACTCATGGAGTGCAAAATAGAGAGCATGCAGCTAAGGATTTAGCAACTTTATTCTCTATCCTAGAATGATACCTAACAACAAAAGTGAACTCTTGAAGAAATTCTACCCAACTAACATACTTAGAATTTAAGTGTCTTTGAGAACAAAGAAACTCGAGGGCTTGATGGTCAAAGTAGAAAACAAATTGTGGAGGAAGGAGATAGAATTTCCAAAGATCTAGAGACCTAACAATGGCATAAAACTCTATCATATCATTGAACCTTTCACTGAAAAACTCCACTAGATGACCTTCTTGACTATGGAAACTTCCAATTCCTATCTTAGAAGCATCATAAGCAACTTCAAAAAGTTTGGTAAAATTAGACAAAGTTAGGACAAGGGCCTCAAAAAGTTTCATTTTAATGTACTCAAATGCCTAAGAAGCTAGGGGAGTTCACTAAAATCTATCCTTTTTCAAACAATCAATAATGAGAGCCATGATGGTGCTAAATTCCCTAATGATGCATCTATAAAAACAAGCTAAACCATGGAAGCTACACACTTCAAAAAGAGATTTAGGCTCAAGCCATTCTTTAATGACCTTAAACTTCTCAAGGTTAGCACCTAAATCTTGCTCAAAGATTATGAATCCAAGGAAAACAATATAATTTTGAAGGAAAAAAACATTTGGGAAGGTTGACATAGAACTTATGATGAAAGGTGAGGAAGACCTAATGAAGGTGGTCCAAATGCTTTCCCTAAACTTGCTATAAATTAATATATCATCAAAGTATGCTACCAGAAATTTTCCTATATAAGGCCTAAAGATATGGATTATGACTCTTATATAGGTACTTGGACCATTAGATAGACTGAAAGGCATGACTAACCACTCATACAACCAATCCTAAATCTTAAAAGCAGTTTTCCATTCATCCCTAAGTCTGATCCTAATTAGGTGGTAGCCACTACAAAGATCAATTTTGTAAAACGAACTAGAGCTAGCTAACAAATCAAGCACATCAAGTCTAGGGATAGGGAACTTATGCTTGATAGTGTTCTTATTAATTGCTCAACTATCCATACACATTTTTCAAGTTTCATCCTTTTTAAGAGCTAAAACGACTGGCACAACACAAGGACTAAGGCTATGTTAGATATAACCCCTTCCAAGCAAACTATTAACTTGCTTATTGAGCTCTTGTCTATCTTTAGGGCTCATCCTATAATGTGGGAGATTGGGAAGTTAAGAACTAGGGATTAAGTCAACAACATGCTAAATATCTCTCATTACTAGCTACAGAAGTAACCCGAAAAGAAACTTTGGGAACTAATGCAAGCATTACATCCTCTTTGTCTCATTCTCAAATTGTTTGTGGGCTAAGAGATGAATGTTCTAGTTCTTAGTCCCTGATGGGCACCTAAGTAAAAGGGGGAAACCCTCCCTGAAAAGCTAACTATTGAGGTGGGAGAACCACCTTACTTAAGTTCTCTGTTGAGTATCCCATACTACTCAATGTGAGACTTTGGCATCCCATACTACCTTAGTCTCCATCAATTAGCCACCCATGGAAAGTTGATGTCTCAGCGGCTACACTCTGACATTTCACTTAGCGACACTTCACTCAGCCTTCTACTAGTCAAAACCCTCCATAAGTAGCCCTTTTCGAAGCCACCAACCACCAGCTCTGATACCAATTGATGGGCACCTAAGTAAGGTGGAGAACTCTCCTCCAAAAGCTAACTATTGAAGTGGGTGGTTTTGGAGCTATTGAAGTGGGAGAACCACCCTATTGAGCATCTCATACTCCTCAACATGAGATTTTCGCATCCCATACTACCTTGGCCTCCATCGGACACTCAAGGGGTTCTACCACTATGTCTGCATCATCCATCTCATTTAAATCATCAAAGTTGTCATCAAAAATCAAAATGCGATGTGGACAATGACACAATATGGTCTTAGAGTGGTGACAAAAGCACTCAATGTTGGAACCATTAGGATGGAAACTTGAGCCTATAAATTTACTATCCTTGGTGACAATACCTTTAAGACCAAAAACTTGACCTGAAGGAACCATAGAATTAGCCCTAAGTTGTGACACTCTTACAAAATGGTCAACAAGGATAAGGCTACGACTTTGCCACAACTCTATGCCTTGAGTTGTAAAACGTCTAACAAATGGATACCTAGCTAGAGATTCTACCTCGAGAGCTTTATAATAAGCCCCTTTAAGAGATTCAAGGAAGCTTAGCTTAAACTCTTTTTGAATGTCTATCCGAAGCCCATTAACAAACCTAGTGATTGCCATCCACTACTCTTCCTGTATGTCACATCTAAGCACAAGTTCATCAAGGCGAGCCATGTAGTCAAAAACACTAGAGGTTCTCTTAAAGTTGAGCAACTAGTTCATTAATTGACTCCTACAATAAATGGACAAATATTTTTCTTTATATTTCATTTTAATTTCAACCCAAGTTTCTATTAGAGGTTGACCAAGATGTTTTAAGTTTCTTTGAACAATTTGCCAATACTTTTTAGCAAATCCTACAAGTTTCATTTTAACAAAGCAAACACATTGAATGTCACCTACCTCACATTCTAATGCTAACCAATTTAAAAAGGCATTAAGGTCTAACTTACCACCATACTCCAAGGCTTCAATTTTAACCTTCCTAGTGATGTCACCTAAGTCATTGTGATCACACCTAAACCCTTTTTGGACATTCCCCAAGGCTATCTTATATCACTTAGGCTGATGTCCTACAAAATCCTAATTAACCCAAAGGTCTTCTACCAACTCAGGTTGTCGATTAGAAGACCCATGAGAAAGTTCTCCAACATTCCTAACACTAAGACCTACAGAAGACTATTGATTCCCATTGGAATCCATTGGTGAAATCCTAGGTTGGTTATAGACTGACACATGTTCTTCTCTAGGAATCCTAACTAAAACTTTCATATTTTTTGCCATTGATTTGTTTACCTAGCACATTAATGGCACTCATAAGTTATTCGAAATGATGGTCCACATATTCTCTATCAACCCTATGTGGTTCCTCAAGATTGTCCAGCCTAGTTTGGATGTTCTGGGTACTTTGTTCCACGTGAGATTTTAAAACAATGAATTATTACTCTATAAGACTTTATTTGTCATACAAATCACAAATGGTCATGAAAGAAAATACATATGTGATGCTGAGTTGGCTAAAAGCGATAAACAATCTAAATTGAAACAATTGAACACTTAGCAAACAAAACTTAACAGAAAATTATTTTCATTTTGATTCTGATCTTTTTTTTAATGGTCTACATGAATTTATACAACAAGGAACAACAAAACAAAGAACATTAAAGAACAAAGAAGAAAAGGGTTACAATAGTAAGGAGTAAGCAAGTTTATAGATAAAGAACAAAAAAGTTATGCAACTTTGTAGACAATAACAGCAAAGATTTTATAAATTTAAGGGGGGAAAACAACAAAGAAACCCAAGAAAATGGATTTACAAATTGTCTACAACCACCTCTATTAAAGCAACTAGTCATAGAAATTCAAATAGACTATAAATACCTTACTATAGCAATTTTAAAAGTTAAAATGATGTAGAAATGCCCAAAATTACTCATCTACCACTCTAATGGAATGAAAAACAGGAAAACGCTGAAAGAAATAAGTCTTGAATGCTAGCACATGCAGGAGCCTAAGGCCAGTGTGCAGGGTAGGTTGCTGATGTGGGGCAAAGTTTTCTAGCGACAAGTTTTCAGGGAAGGAATAAGTTTGATGTGGTGGCTCAAATGGTGGTATCAGTTGGTCAATTATATGGCTGGAAATGTGAATTTCAGTATGGACAAAAGCAAGGACAGTTTTCCAGCAAAATAACGTGATTGGAATGTTGGTAACCAAGCTCTAATACTAAAATGATGCAAAATAATAATGCAAAAGGGGAAGGGGAACGAAAAAAAACAAGAGAAATAGAAAGACAAAGGGAAGGAAGTTGGGAGGGAACAAAGAAGTTGGGAGAGAAAGAAACTGAACAATATTTTCAAAAAATTCAAAATGGTCTGGTCTGAAATCTTACTCTACACTAGGGCTATTTATAAGGAGCATGAAATATAATAAAAGAAAATAAATAAAAGTCAAAAAATAATAAAAGTCAAAAGTTAGAAAATAAGAAAACACATAAAACTAAAATATCTCTAAATTAAAGTTTCCTGTGCCCACATAGGTTTTCCATAATTTCCTATCAGTACTAAGGAGATCTTATAGCACATACTCAAAGAACTGCAATATGTTGATCTACGCTGTCAAGCTTTATAAGCTCCATAAAACTAACATGAAAGGACCCAAAGAGGCATAGGGATTCATCCATAAAAGCGCACTGTCGAGAGGGAAGAATCACTCTCCTTAAGTACCATACTAGGCATCTCATACTGCTCGATGTGAAATTTAGACATCCCATACTACCTAGTGCTTATCATAGCACCACTCGTGAAGAGCCCACATCCCAATTACTACATTTTGTTACACTTTAGTCGATCTTTTCGCCAGTCAAAACCTTTTGCAAGTAGCCCTCTTTGTGCCACAAGCCAACCAACTCTAATACCAAATGATAAGATCCAAGGAAGCATGGAGAACCACCTTTAAAAGCACGCTATTAAAAGGAAAGAATCACTCTTCTTAAGTACCACACTAAGCATCACATACTTCTTAATATGGGATTTAAGCATCCCATACCACCTAGTCCCCATCATAATAATTTCAAAAATCACACTATTTTGCCAAATACATGTGTGTGGGTGTGTGTGTGTGTTTTCCAGTAAAATCTATTAGAATTATGTTGCAATTATTTACTTTGAGAAAAAATAAAGAAATGAATTAATTCCTTGGCACAACTGAATATCGAATTTCAAGCAAAAGGCTTAGGTTATGAAGAAAACTAGAAAGATGTTTCATTCTTCTCATTCAAAAGAAACAAATAGCAGATCTGGGATGTTGACCACAAGTAAATTGATCAATTAAATCCCACAAAATAAGAAAAGTAAAAATAATGAAAGCTAATCCTAAATTAAACAAAATTAAAATGTTGACTGCAAGAAAAGAAAACAAACACCAAAAAGGAAACAAAATAAAAATGGTAACAAAGAGAAAAAAAATGTGATAGCCAGAACCATGCACACACAATCTAATTTGAGATGCACAACGATAAACAAAACTCTTGCTTAAGCTAGGGAGTAGATATTAAACATTCCTAACTTGGTAGTCAATTCCTCAAAGTTGATCATTCCTTTGTCAAAACATCTACAACTTGAGAGTTGATAGGAACATAGGTCAACTCCATTAGACCTGACTCAATGTTTTCTTTGATGAAATGTCTATCTATCTCAACATGTTTTATCCTATTATGATGGATAAGATTTTTTTTTTCAATCCCAATGGTTGCCATGTTGTCACAAAATACCCTCATAGGCATACTTACCATTGAAGTTTAGGTCTTTGAGGAGTTTCAAGATCCACATCCATTCACATATACCAAAAGCTAAGGTGCGAAACTCAACTTCAACATTACTTCTAACAACAAGTAGCTTCTTACTCCACCATGTCACCAAATTCTCCTACACAAATGTACAATAACCTATAATAGACCTCCTATCTGCCACTAAACCTACCTAATCAACATTTGAGAACACCTCTATACCTCTATGATCTCCCTTCCTGAAGAATAGGCCTTTCCCAAGGGTCATCTTAAGGTATCTCAAGATTCAACACAGCCTCCATATGTTCTTCATTTGACTTGTTCATAAATTGGCTCACAATACTGACTGGGAAACTAATATATGGACAAGTTTGTACCTGCTAGTATCAACAAGGGAACTGTCTTGAGTAAGGCTCAATTCATAATTAGCTTCCTCAATTCATAATTAGCTTCCATGGGAGTGTTTGCAGACTTACATACTAGCATACCTATCTCTTCACATAAGTTTAAGGTGTACTTCCTTTGTGATACATGGAAGAGGAGTAAGTTTTGTTAGTTGAAGTATTATTGTTGTTTATTTTCATGTCTGTTATTGGTATTTTTCTACTAGTTTCCATTAGTTGTCATGGGCTGCTACAACTAACTACTTCTCTAGTATAAATAGGAGTGGATTAGCTAATAGTGGATGTATAATTGTTTTTTTCTATATTTTTTTCTACTTGGAATACAATAACTAGTTTGAATACCAATTGGTATCAGAGTCACAAAATTCTAGCCTTGGAAACATGCTCTTCGGAATGCCTCTGTGAACTCAAACAAGAAGTCCAAGAGACTCACACTAATATGACCAACCTCCATGCTTCGCAATGTGAATAGAGAAATTGATGATGGAGATGGCAGCAAAGTTGGTATCCTTGCAATTGATAGACGAAGTCAATGGCATGAATGGTGAAATGCATATGGCTGATGGCTGAGCAAATGGCTTCTATCCACAATTCGTATCCTATAGTGGTTCACAAAACAAATCTTACCAATTTCTGATGAAATTTACTTGCATCAAATTTCTGAAATTCGATAGCACTAAATTCAAGTCATGGTTATTCTGTTGCAACCAATTCTTTGATATTGACGAGACTCCTTTGGATCACTTAGAAGGAACAGTGCTGCAATGGCACCAGAACTACATGAAGAGGAAGAAATTGACAAAGGCAAGATGGCTAGAGTACTTAGAAGCAGTGAGGGAGAGGTTCAGAGATGTCTTCAGGGTTGATTCTATGGCTAAGTTGAAGAACATATGATCAACTACTTTCTTGAAGGTCTCATGGCTAAGATTGAAGCTCCAATGCATATGTTCAAGCCAGTTTCCTTAGCTAACACAATGTAACTTGCTCGTCCACGAGGGGCTTCAATACAGACTGTCTAGAATCAAAACTTTATGACTCCAAAGAGGAATCAACGTTACTCTTCTACCATGATGTTCCAAGCATCAAAATCTTATAATGATGCTACCCCATCTTATAAGAGTCAAAATTCTGCTACTACTACTAAAATTAACCTTCCTCCAAAGGAGGAATCCTCAACTTCGGTGTTCAAAAAAATGGGAGGCTCATGGCAACATACACCTTTTTGGTAGTGGAAGAAAAGCACTTACACCCTTTTTGGGTGGCAAAGTAACCAATAAAAATGCACTTGATGATTCAGGAGTCAAGTGTACTGCCACGATCACTGTGGACAAAGGTTGCAACCAGAGACTTTGGAAGGAAGAGAGGGGCATGAGATGGGTGGTTGAGTACGTTTCAAGCGATTTTTGTTCAAGGGATAGGAACTCAAGGGGTCTAGATGACTGACATCCCATTGATGAGATAAATAGCAATGAGGACAGCTTCATCCCAATAGTGTTTAGGCACATTAGAAGCAAGAAGAGACCTAGTAACTTCAAGCAAGTATTTATTTTTTTGTTCAACAATCCTATTTTGTCATGGAATATTACAAGGACTTAGGTGTAGGATCCCATGATTGTTTAGGTATGAGCTAAGGTTAGAATTGAAATAATCCCAAGTATTATCACTTCTCAAAGTTTGAATTTTGGGTTGAAACTAAGCTTGAATAAGCTAATGAAAATTATTGAAAGCATTGGTGACTTTAATTTTTCTCTTAAGAGACCCAAGTCAATATAGTGTAGTAATCGATGGAAGTGACAAACCACTTTGCCCGATTAACAATTTTAATGTTGAATGGTCCCCAAACATCATTATGTACGAGAGAGAAGGGTTGAGAAGATTGGTGTGTACAAGCAAGATATGAAGCTTTGACATGTTTTGAGAGTTGAAAATTTCACAGTTGAAAATTTCACATGATGGCAAAGGAATTTTTTCTTGTTTTTTTTTTAATTAAACTTCAGGACAAATGTTTCATGTAAAGAAAGTGTGGATGGCCTAACTTATAATGCTATAGCAATACACATCAACTTTATTAGAGGAAACAAAATGAGTCACAACATCCTGAGCCTTCTTCTTAGGACCATTCACATAGTATAGGCCAACACATATTATAGCATTGCCAATCCTCTTCCCCAACTTCAAATCCTAAAAATAATAGCCATCGTCATAAAAGTGAGTGGCACACTTCAAGTCTTTAGTGAGTTCACTAATTGACAAAAGATTGCATGTTAATTGAGGAACAAATAAGACATCCAAGGCACTATCAACAATTTTCTCAATAGGTTTGCCAACGTTGGAAATAAAGTTATCAAAAAGGGATGCATTACTGATCATGTGATTAGAAACGCCTGAATCAATGAACCATGTAAACATGCAATGCCATGGGATTATTACCTAATTGAGCCATAACTCCAACACTCATTCTTATGAGCAGTGATCATCTTTTGTACTACTTCAAGTTGTTCCTTACTAAACATGGCAGGTTCACGTGGATTGTGATGCTTTTCTTCTCCTAATGCCATGAGACCATGACCTTCCTGTGGCTACCTTGGCTTCCAATTCATGGGTTTTCCATGGATCTTCCAATGTGTGTCCTTGGTGTGACTTGTTTTATGACAATGGTTAAACCATGACCTACATTTCTTCAAGGCTTTCCATCAAATCCATTGGTGCCACAAGCAGCTAATGCCATAGATTCTAGGGTTGTTTGGAGCTCTTGCACACCAAAAGTGAGCTGCTTCCCACTTTCTTCATATCTAACCTCTACAAACACTTATCTAAGTGGTGGTAGAGGCCGTGTGGCTACTATTGCCCCAGCATGAAGCTTTAGATTCACTCCTTTTCCATGATCTTGTGATATATGGCTGTATCAATGGTGTTGGTCCACTCATAGCCCTCATGGAGGCCAAGTTGCTACCAATACTTCATCAAAGTATTGTAGTATTGAGTAACAGTGGCCTCACCTTGTTTTAGATCCTTCAAGAAATGTTTGATTTGAAATCATGCAGCTGAATTTTCAACCTTGGAGTAGGAATCTCGCATGCCATCCCAAATCTCCTTGACTGATTTGGCTAAGACAAAATGTTTATCCAATGTCTATGGTCATAGAATTGACCAACCATGACATTACAGTATTATTCTCGGAAACCCGAGTCTTGTACCTTGGGTCAGAGATGGCAGGGGCAGTAGCTTCTCTAGTGAGGTATTCTTCTTTACCACAGCCTCAGATGAACATCCAGGAACTTTGGGACCAAACAAGATAGTTGTCGCCATTAAACTTATAGTTTATGAGAGGATAAGTTCCAGCCATGTTGCCAGTACCAGCCATGGAGGATGAGTGGCTGTTTGGTGATGGGCTGGAGTTGGGTGGCTGCGAAATAGAAGACCACCCCTCTTAAGAGCCAGAGTGATAAGCTATCATGGAGCCAAACTGCATCATGGGATTTGCTCAGGCCCTAAGGGCTCTGAAACCTTGAAGAAAACCAGAAAGCTGGTACTGGTTTTCATTCTTCTCATTCAGAAAAGAAGATACAAATAGTAGAGCTGGGATGTTGGCCACAAGTAAAATGGTCGATTAAATTCCACAAAATAAGGAAAGTAATAATAAGGAAGCTAATCCTAATAAAAACAGAATTAAAACGTTGACTGCAAGAAAAGGAAACCAAATAAAAATGGTAACAAAGAGAGAAAAAACATGACAGCCAGCATCACATGCACACGACAGAATCTGAGATGCATAGCGGTAAGCAACAGGCTATATAACTGCTAAGGTTGAGGGTGACAATATATAATCTATACACCATGTAAATCACAAGAAGTAACCAAACTCTAGTTTACAACTTTACAAGATTAACATATTGTACCTGAGTCATAAATCATAGAAGTTATGCGTAGAGAAATGCTTGCACAGTAATACCAAATCCAAGAAAACATTGAAAGTACACTAAAAATTTTGTTAAAAGTGCATCCTAACCTGAGAACAAGCTTCTTGATATCTTCCAACAGCACAGAGAAGATGAGTGCCAGATAGTGAACTATCAGCCCTCACCATGTTAGCTGCAACAACCTAAACAATAGGTTATATTATAACTACTGAATACATGAAGTATATTGTTGTATACCAATCAGTACTTGTTCGCCAGTCCTAAAATATAATTATGTCCCAGTTAAACACACCTTAACCGCAAGTTCATGAAGAGACCTTGAAACGACAAAAGAGAGAGCAACTGCACGGAGAGCATTTACATAGAAGTAGGAGCTCTCTGGAGGAGTGGAAAGCAATAAACTAACCACAGCTTCTAGGTTTCCAACTGACACAAGCCTGGTAGTGGATAATGAAAAAGAGATTGCCAAGTGAGTATTAAATCTTAAAAAGACTAGAACTTAAATGTCAAGGGATGTAATAATATTCCCACTCAAACTAGAAAATTAAATGGAAATTATACTGTGTTTTCTCTCACATCAGCACTTAAAATGCGAAGTAAAAATTTATAATCACAAACAATTAAATGTCTCAAGTATTAAACTAATATTAAAGTTGGGATCATTTATGAGTAAGTTGATGATTTTGTTCCTAAAAGATCACTCTCCTTTCAATTTAGTCATTTATAGATAAAACCTCTCAATTTAGTCCCCAATCATTTTCACCAATCAAAATGGTCCCTCCTTTAACCAAATTCATAGTCACTTAACAGTCTATCTGACATGGTATAAACAATATACCATGTAGCTGTTAATTGATAATCTAAACTTACCCATGTGTTATTTTCCCCTAAATGACATCATTTTACCTAATTCCTCAGAGTCCTGATTTCACAAGATGATAGAAGTGAAGCAAAACAACACTGTTTGGGCGGAAATGACAATTAGAAAAGTCTGGATCATTAGTTAATGGTCATGTGGGCTCCCAGTTTATGCCATGCCAGCTAATCTACTAGGTAGTTGTCACTTTAACCAAGGGAGGGGCCATTTTGGTCAAGGTAAAAACGATTGGGGGGATAAATTGAAAGTTTAATCTTTGGAGGACCAAATTGAAAGAAGAGTAATCTTTTGCAAACTAAATGATTACTTATCATTTATTAGTATATGCCACTCTAGTTAAACCCACTTCTTGGAGCAAGTGATAGAAGGATGTGACATCAACAGTGTCTTATACAATTATGCCTTCAAATAGTGCAGCATTTTATATAGTACAACTAATGAGTTTGACATTAGGACCTTCTCCACTTAATTGAACAGAATTGTGGGGTCTTAATAAAAGAAATGAGAGGGTTACTTACTCATGTACACGGTTCTGTATAGCCTCTTCGCTCTCTAACTTTTTATGCCAAGAAATACGTTCCCTAGCAATTTCCCTCAATTCTTCTTGGTCAAAAGCTATCAACTTCAGATGACCCTGACTCTGCTAATTAATTTGTAAAAGTCATTTTGATAAATATGGCATAGATACAAATGTTAAAAGCTTATTCAACATACTAATGCAATGTGAGACATTACAGGGTATGACACAAGATAGAATCTCAAGAAACTATGATACATCTTACCAATATATCTCTCCCCATTTCTTCTGTCGAATATTTCTTTGATGATAACCTATTTAGTATAGATGTCTCATCAACTTCAGGAATTGACACTGCTACTAGATCTTTTAGTGAAGGCTTTTTCAATAACTTATTTATCAAATGGTTGAGTGCCAAAGGCAGCTGTACCCAAAACAGAGCTTCAGAGAATTCACCAAATATTGCAGCTGCATAGGCAAGCCTCACCACGTAACCTTTATTTAACACATTAGCATACAACTTTGCCCGTTCATCATCAAGTAAGCACCCTTGAGAAAAGAAAATATTTGTAAAGGTTAAAACCCAAAGATTTGTAACTGGTAAAGGTTAAAACCCAAAGACTTGTAAGAACTTCATAATTAGAAACTCCACAAAAGAAGATAGAGACCTTCTTTTCGATAAGGTTCCAACACTTTTAGAAGCATCTCTGGCACCACAGGATCGCCAAGAGATGGCAAGTCAATCATGTATGTGCGAAGATCCACCATGGATGGAGTTCCCAGGACTAAATGAGGCCTCGCACTGCAAGTATTGAACCAAGAAGGCTTAACACCCAATTGCAAGATCATCCGCAATGCCTGTAGCAACATCAGTAAATATCCAGTAGAGCACAGTAAATAGTCATCCACTTGCTAGCCACACATCTAGCTGAGCAAAACAGCATGGGCATACCACCACATAATGAAATAAGGTACCTTACTGCTTTTCTACATACAAAAAATAGAAAAAGAAGATGGAGTTTTATGGCTGATACTGACTACGCAAGGCCATTTGACTTCTAAAAGTAGCATCCTTCTCTTTCTCTTTTGTTATTGAAGAATACCAGGATTCTCTTGCTGGTTTTCCAATATTTTTCAGAAACAGAAGAAAGCTGATACAAATAGGTAAAACAGGGACATTGGCCAGAAGGATTTGTCCAATCCAATCCCACTAAGTCAGGAAAATAAAAACAGAAACTAATCCTAATTTAAATTACATAAAACATTGACTGCAGCTAAAAAGGAAAGAAATATAAAATGGAAACAAAACATAATAGGAAATAAATGAAAACTTCAGGTGTGAGAGCCCAAACATGGGCTGGATCAAAGAAGCACAGTGACAAACAAGTTATATATATATATATATATATATAATTTCAATGAACTTTTGCATTAAGAGTGTCATTATGAATATTATACATATGATATTCTATATAAACCAAAATTGTCCATCTCATAAAGATAATACTAAAGTAAAATAAGCTGTTCAAGTGTGAGAAAATTTCATTAATTTGATTACATGCTTATTGTTGTCTGATTTTTTCAATTTTGGCATGTAAGATCAAGAAGTTAATTATTATGTGATGGATGGATCAATAGAATCACGTTCTATAATAAGATACTGAATGGTGAAAGCAAATTAAATCTTACACAATTGACTGTGCGTGTGTGTATATATATATATATATTCATTCTACTCTCACTAGCCATTTTAACATTTGTGTTGCATCTGAGCCTTATAATTATTTAAACATTCATACAAATCACTAAATCATGGTTTTAAGATTTTATATTAATAATGATAAACTTTCAACATCTTCAGTTTCTTGTATGTTATTTAGCATTTTTTCTGAGTGAAGTTTGTGACCTGCAAGTCATTCAAATGAAATGAAAATTCCAGCATAAAATAACAAAAGCAAAACTATACATTTGCTTGTTTCATAAGAAGTTCAGAAGACAAATATAGGAGAAAATACAAGAAATTATATATGGGAATCTTACTATGTGGATTATGTTACAGCATGAATTAGCACTAAAGTAACTCTTAAGTATAAAACCCCTTAAATTTTCTGTATCAAATAAGCCTGGTGATGGAACCCATTGAATCTAGTATTGCTTATATAAAGAAAAGAGCCACCTATCCTCCTCCTCCTTACAGTGGATTGGAATAAGGAAGGGACAGTTTCAGATTACAGTAAGGGAACAAATAGCAAAGATGTAAAGTGACAGAAACAAACACCACTGGCATTAGAGAGTCCAGTGACTCTCCCAACACAATCTTGAAATTCTTCTCGCCCCCTCTGAACCTCCCTCACTCATAATTATATCCTTCTCTACTCTCTCTCTCTCCAGCCCCCCACACATTACACATGTGTTAGTTACAGCTGTTGATTCCCCTTTTTGTCCCTCTGTCCAGCTTACAAGCAAATAAGGCCCTCTTATCCTAGGTCCAATGGTTACGGTCCATCATTACCCGCCCCTTGAAGCTTTACCTTGCCCACAAGGTGAGAATTTGAATCTTGGACCAGGAGGTTCTTTCCCATAGGGCCTTGTTCTTGCTTTCCCAAAGAATCCAAACTAGCATACCACATCCTACCATGAAGGTCAGTAACATTAGCATAAGCAAAACTCAATCTTTATTCATTTTGCCAGACCAAAAATTTCTCCCAATTGCTAGACTTCATCCTCCCATGAGCATCCATCCAATTTACTCATTCTTCAAAGCCATTAAGCCTCCACCTCAAAATGAGAGAAGATGAGCTTGCAAAAGCTTTATTCTCAGCATCAAAAGTCTCTGACCTCCTTGCACCTGCATCAACCTCAAGAATTCATCTAAGAATGTATGTTCCACCAAGGGACAATAGGCGTAATTCACCCATGATAATGTAATCTTCAATTATGTTCACAAAATCCTTAAAATGGTCTAAGCTTCTCCCCATGATGTCCACAAGGCACAGTAAATTTGATAACAGTTGAGGCACCATGGAAGGGCCATGAGAAAGTGTTGCCTCCCATGACAACATGCTAGCCTCTAGACGATTGAGTTCATCTAGGATACTAATATCAATTCCATCATCCAGGATGAGATATGATATGTTATAGCAAATGGGTGACTAGTAGCCTGGTGCAACCACAAAATTATGCAGAGCAATAAGAAGCTGAATCTGCAATAAACTTTCACCAGGCAATTCCTCCCAAACCTTTTGAAAAAAATTGCACCCATTGGTTTGCAAATGGAATAACTTCAATAACATGTCCAATCAGAATACAGATCAAATTCAAAACTTGAACCTTGGAGTCACTTTCTTGAGCTTCATCAAACAACTTGAAACATGAGTCCCAACATAATGGAAGAAGATCAGTAAACTCCCTCTCTGAAAATTTTGCATATTCCATGTGTATGCATAAGAAAAGACACGCTGCAAGACTAACAGATAGATCTTTGGCTGCAATAATCTACTGGGAGCACAATAGACAAGTCTTTTTGTATCATCTTTAATCTCAAAAACCCACTGTCCTAAAATTAGAACAACTTTCTAATGATTGATACACATGTTTGGATGTACATTTGAGAGTTCAAGAGATAATGCACCATTAAACCAGCCTTTGAAGCTGAGGCTACTTGGGAGTTCATAATGTACATAAACAAAAGAACAATAGACAGCATCTTTGAGAAACAACACTGGAGTAACCTCTGTCACTGAAGTTGAACAACTATTCATAGCCTCTTGAAGCTGAGGAACTAAAATAGGACCTAGTAGTTGGCTATCATTTTCAAACAATAGATACACATCTTCAGCATATGGACTCAATTTTTCTACCCACTGAACCTTATCCTCCTTGTGATGAGAATACTCAAGGTTATAGTACCACTTCTCTAAATCACTTGCTGTTCCCACAAAAGACCTGTGAAACACACAACAAATGCCATTTCTAACCGCTACCTCCATTAAGGACATTCGAAGTAAGGAGTTCCTACTCCTTTGGTTGGCCCCAAAATTTTCAACCTGACCTAAAAGGAATCCCCGCTCCTTTGTTCTCACTGGCTCAGCATCTGTGCTACTTCAAAAATCTCCAAAATTTTTCATCGATGAAGTAGGTTCGTTGTCTGGGGCTTTAGACTCACCTCCTTCAAATGCTTCATGACTTGTGTTTGATCGTTGGTTATTATTTTGGGTTGGGTAGAATACGTGAATGGCCTACAATAATGCAGTCATAGTCCCTCTGCCACTGGGGGCCATAAACATTTTGTAGAATGTTTCCTTCCTCACGCAAGCCTCATGGGCCTTCAACAATTGGAACTTAGCCCATATATCACCCTAAATTCCCTTCCACATTGTTTCAATCATCATGACCTCATCATAGGCTTCTTTCAACGACAGTAATTCCTGCTTCCTCTCCCTGTGGATTTCCATCACAGCATGTTCCTCCTTCAACACCACTATTAACTCTTGAATACTCCCTGATTTTCTTTCTACACCATGCCAAATGTCTTGCATCTTCATCTTTGTCTTCCTATTTGCTGCCTCTGCACCAAATGGAAGCTGCACCAACTGTTCAGGAGGCATGAACGAAGAAGATGAACGCATGGAGTTGAGCATAAATGAATTAGGTTTGGGTTGTTTGGTCAGATTAAGTATTTCGGCCCAATTGCAGCCTTCCACTTTTGAGTCAGTTCTTCCTTTACATTTGGGCCTTCTTCCTCGTCTAATTTTGCCAACCCATTCTTTTTGCATCCCTCTTAGGCCTGATCCTTCAGTCACTTTGATGACTTAGGTCAAGTATGACCCACGTCTGCCCTCTACCTCTTCCCTATTGCCATCTTTAAGAGGCTCGTTCTTCACAATGCTTCCTTCTTTTGCCAACAAACACTGGTCTTGTTTGCATGCCCAGAATGCTTCCTTCCCGTATGATTCCTCTCCAATCTCTCATTGTGCTTCCTTGGCTATTAAGAAGGTAAAAGTCAATCTGATCTTCAAAGACTCAAAATGGCCAAGAATTGGTAACTCCATCAATGCTTCTATTTTATTCTCCCATGCAATTGCAACAGCAAGACCAATAAGAACACCTTTGTTAGAATTTTCTTGATCCCCAACTTCAATCATCTTACGTCCTTCATTAATTTTTTTCTCTTTTGCTTTTTTGAATTCTACCTTCTCCCTTCTTAGCTCTACCAATAGAATCTTCATATCAATGCTTCTGCTTCTTGCTTTCACTGGTGGTGATAGGCACTGAGTTTGAGTTACCATTTTGCCTCTTTTAGAATCACCAATCATCTCAACTAATTGATCACGTAACTCTGTCACCGAAGCTCTTATAGCAATCAGTTCGTTGTTTATCTCCTTTTGTCCTTTTTGCAACAAACCAATGTTCCTCTCCAACAAGACCATTCAATCTTCCATTCTAGTGGTAACGATGCCCCAAATACAACTTCCTCTGATACCAAATTGATGAAACCCACTAAATCTAGTATTGCTTATATAAAGAAAAGAGTTGCCAATCCCCCACCTAACAGGGGATTGGAATGAGGAAGGGACAAATTCAGATTACAGTAAGGGAAAAAGTAGCAAAAATGTAAGGTGATAGAAACAAACAGCACTAACATTAGAAAGGCCAGCAACTATCCTGACACAATCCTGAAATTCTTCTTGCCCCCTCTAACCTCCCTCACTCACAATTATATCCTTCTAATAGCCTACTCTCTCTCTCTCTCTCTCCAGCCCCCAACCCCTTACACATGTGTTAGTTATAGCTGTTGATTCCCCTTTTTGTCCCTCTGTCCAGCTTACCAGTAAATAAGGCCCCCAATGGTTACGGGTCCATCACCTGGCTTTTCTTTAAATTTATGGTTCTGTCCTCTTTGTTTCATCACACTCGCCAAAAGGTTTCTCAGTTCCTTGAAACTGCTACATGCATTATGAATGCTTTGTCTTCTAAAAAATACACCTTTCTTCCTCTAAAATATCAAAAGCACAGGGCTATAACTTCTACAATGGAAAACAAAGAAAACCATAATTAGCTTTTAGTTATCTTTTCCATTAGGATGAAGGAGAAGAGGAGCATATAAGAGCAAGTTTCATATTAGGAGGCTAGCCCTTAGTTTAATAGCAAAGCAGCCTCAAAAACTTCACACCATAAGGCGTCCAATTGGGCAATATAAATGATTCATGCAAAGAGGATGTTAGTAAGAGGAGAAGCCATTCCAAAACTAAGTCGTAGGGAAACTTCTATCGTATCTCAATATTTGACAAAAATAATAAATAAAAACAACTTGAGATCTTTATGGTTTATCTTGGGTTTCATTATAAGCCAACACAAAGGCAAGAGTACAGTCTATCTCAAGTTGAGAGACTGGTAAAAAAACTAAAGCCTAATTGCCAAAGCCCAGCCCATTAAAAATAGTTACATAATATGGAGCTGAGCATCAGCAAAATAAATATATTTTATACAGCAGACTAATAACCTTTGCAAAAATTTTTCCACAAAGTAAAATTAGGCAGAATCAGGCTAATAAAAGTGCATTGTAGTCATCTTAACTTTAAGAACGAAGCTCAAGACTGACTCAAATGTGAAAACAAAGGCACAAGGGCAATTCAATTTAGGATTAATTCATTTCAGTCAAAAATCTTGTAGAAGATCAAATGAAAATACATTATATAAACAGAATGAGAGTGATCATAGCCTAAAATCATTTCCATTTCACTCAAATGTTTCTGTTGCTTCTACATCCATCACTGCTTAGCATGGCACTTTCATCTATAATGTTAGAAACCCACTACATAAACTTCCGAGTGGTAAACAATAACAACAAAATATGATATTCATTCAGTAAATTAAATGCTTGCATATTACCAGGGCATGTGGTGTAGGAAGTAGTATGGGGCAACACAAAGGCACTGGCCGGAATCTTTCCTTTATAGTTCTGGGCTGGGGTGCATAACCAGTTTTTTTATCATTTCTGCATGAAAGGAGCACATACAAATAAGTAATCACAAAAAATTAGTATCTTGGGAAACTTGACTGCTGAATAACATTCAACTTAAACAGTTATTAAAACTGGATCGGACCAGCCAATTTAATCACTGATCCTGCAAACCGGGTCAAAGCTTGCAGTTGATGAATTAGAACATACACACGGTTGACCCAGTCAAAACCTACAAGGTTTTCTCTTTCACTTAACCCAGTGATTTGAATTCATATGCTGACATTATCAATAAAGCCTTATTTGGGCCCCAAGGGTATGAGAAAGTATCTTATATAACAGGCACACTAGGCCATTGAGATGACATGGTGCACAGTATACCATTCCATTTAAATTCAGCCAAAAGGATATTTAACTAATTTAACATTTAATTAAAGAAAGAAAGAAAGTAATTACTAATAAAATATTGTAATGTTATGTTATACTTTAATTTTCAGCTAGTCATTTTTTTGGGGAAAACAAACAAGGAGGGGTTGGCAGCTTTATGGGAAGACAAGATCAAATTTGTTAGCAGTGTACAAAACCATGTTTATATGCCCAACTATTTGTGAACACAATTGTTTATTTTCTATGAATATTTAATTTGTTGTTTTGAATCCATCAATGACTTTCTTAACAATTAACCTATTGATCAATTAACTTAACCAAAAATAAGTTATATTTCCAAAGATTTTCATCCTTTTTAAGTTACAAGTTAATTGAACAACATTTTATGCCGATTAGTATTTTTCTAATAAGATTAATTGATCATAATATACTTTGTATATGTATGTTTGTTTTCAGTCTTTTGACATAACATATTAGCTTTGAAGACATAATTTTTTTTTCTTCACAAAAGTAAATCAACTTCATTTAGTTAATATATTTTAATTAAATTTGTGGTTTGACCAATGACCTACAAGTTGAACAAGTGACCTAGTAACTAAATAGTGATGATATGTCCTCCTTTTATAGCACCAGCAGAGGTACTATGCCTAGAAGATATATGATAGTCCTGGTAGGTATGTCTCAACATTGTAACCTTTAATTGTATCATTTTTAATTTAAAGAGAATAAAAAGTGACCAAGTAACTTGAGTAGGACAATGGTCAATTTGAGTTTAATAACCATGCTAAGACAACATTAAAACTCTGTAAGGTTAGATACACAAAGCACTATAAAATTTGCTGATGTTGCACCATGTGCCAAAAATAAAAGTGCAAATAAATTATCATCACAGTACAAAAATTAATGCAACTGGTTCAAATTTTCTAATCAATTTTACCTTACTATGTCTAAACAAAGACTTTAGGCTTGAGCAGATTAGCCTTCAGTCACATTGCTTATAGATTGAGTCCCTACCTCTTTTTACCACCACTATGTTTTTCCTTTTTTTTTTTAAATTTTTTTGGACAATTGAGAGACATCAGATGTCATTTGTGCTCATCCTTAATTTTAATCTAAACATTCTGGTGTTAAATATCACTCTTTTTATAAAATGTTGGAAATCCTTCCACCCATCTATTCTGGTCCAAGCTATATATATCTAGATCACCATCTTGATAATTATACCAAGGAGGGAGGGAGGGAGCTCCAGAGAGTCATGGCACTTACATGTTGATTTCAAAAAGGCGAAAGCTACTATCAGCCCCAGCAATGCACAAAACCAGTGGGTCATTCTTATCAGTTCGCAAGGGCAACCAATCAAGTTCCAATACAAGGGTTCCAGGAGATTGAGGTTGCAACAGTGAGTTGGCTAAGGGGTCTTGTGAATCCTGAAAAATGCATGTACAAAATATAATGATCAAAGAAGAAAATATCTAAAAGAGTTGGCATCCTTGTCAGCATCAACATATTGGAAAGTATATTATTTTCCTCCTTTTCAGTTTTTGCCTGACATAGGAAAGAGGGTAGAGGAGCCCTCTAATATCCAAAGAGAGAACTAGCAGCCTTCTTTGTTCAAAATCACAATCTTGGGTTTCTTTAAAAAGAAAAGTTATCAGAATTTTCACCGGCCAAAGGTGGAATAATCGAAGGATGTAAGAGAAATAAAAGGATTCCAAGACAGAGACTTGAAAAGAAACAAAGGAAATAACAAATTAAGACGTATAAGAGAAATAACAAATGGTTTCCCCTCATTTAAAGTTGTCAATCCCCAGTAAAAATCAATATTTAATATGAATTTGTTAAGTTACAAAATTATTTATTGCAAGCTGCACAAATGTGTATATAAACTGTCAAAAAGTACAATAATAATGAAAGTGCATATATAATCAAGAAAAGCCAGCTTCATTGCATACCAAGTCAAATACAGAAAAGGTATTGTCATAAAACAGAACAGCTATACGCCCCCTACTATGGTCTCCTGGTACAATAGGTGAGAATTTGATTCGCCGGATTCCATCTCTGTGAGTGTTGAATGAGGAAGAATGTCCGGTTGTCACATCCCACCATCGTATGTTTCCTATCCTGTCCCCCATGACCTGTAAAACTAATTTAGTCATAACCATCATCCAATTCACAGCAAACTCAGATTATATATGTATTGGACTAATTAAAAGAATATGATATATACCACATGAGGTAAGCGATAGGCCATTGCAGTAATTAATCCATCTGATGATACAAAGGAAGAAGAAGGCCATTTTGGTCTGTAGTCAAGTAGATAATAACCTTATAAGATAAAATGAAGAAAAGGAAAAACTGAAAGATTGAACAATAGAAGCAAGACAAATTAATATTACCCTTGAGACCATAATTGCAGACCATATCAGTTAAGTTTTTGAAAAATACAAGTCAAAGAAACTAAATGATTCACGTCAAGAACATCTAGAACTAGAAGAAAGTCCCCTCCATCCAGTTTCAATGTTAGATTCTTTTTATTTATTTCCCTTCCCAACTCCACCTATTTTCTTTCCTTATCTTTTCTGGGAGGGGGAGGGGGAGGCAGAGTTCTGATAATGTGGAACCCATCTACTCTCAATAGAGAAATTTTGCAAACCTTGCATACACAATGAGACCATGAATACCTTAGCTTTGCAATATGTCAACTTCATTAGGCAACTCAGAACTAGTTTCAGAAGATACTAATAATTAAAGTTCAAAAGTTTCAGGGTGAAAAATTGTAAAAGGGATATAGCCACAGTTGACATTGTCTTATTTGAGACATTGTTCAAAACTACAAATATGAGCATGCCTTCAAACCTTTCAGGTTATAGCTAGAATGAACTTAAATATGGATTGTCCCTATAAATGAGATCCACTAGAACCATGCAGAGAAGAATCTCTCAATTTTGTATGTTTTAACACAATCTAGACTTGGGAAAAATCATTTATAAATTGTAGTGAATAAGATGGAATTTGAACATTATAAAACACCAATCTTAGAGTGTAAACTTCATAGTAAAAGCATGCAATTGCAAACTCGTCACTATACATCAGGTTCATGTTCATCCATATCAAGCATATAAATTCGTTTTCACTATCAACAAGGAGATCATGTTGACAAAAACTACCCTCAAATAGACATCTATATAACCAAAGCATGTCAAATGAAATTCATGCCATCAACATACAGAACTTTAATACATCAAATTCTTTCAGTTCTTTGGTGCTGGGGGGTTTATGCCTACAACCAACTAGAAAGATCTGCTCATCTGCAGTCATAGCCCTCCGCTGGGCTCCCACGAGTTTTTACTGTTCAGAAAGGCATCCCAGCTCATATTTTGCAGACTATTTTGACTTGAGAGGTAAGGTAAGTAATTTATAGGTTAAGAGTTTTCAATGCCAAGAAAACAGATATGTGTACTCCATGATGTCCTCAGCAACCCCATTTCTTAGAGTTTAATGATGAATCTAATTGTCCACAGTCTTAATTATTAATTTTTTTTTAAAAAAATCTGAGCCAGTGGAACCCTTTTGTATTTATCTTGCGTACTTATGCACACCTCCTCTGTACCTTTTAATGAATTTTAAATTACATTAAAAAAAGGAAGAACACACCAAAGATAACCAAATAATGCAGATAGTCGTGTATCATTAAAGACAAAATTTGATCAAATATAACGATTGAAACCAGACTAAACAAATACATACGCCTTGCAAGTACTGAAACATGAACATTTCAAATTCAACAATCCATGTATAATGAAAAACAACACAGGCGCAATGCTTTTTCAGTCATTGAAAGAGAGTGAATACCTGAAATCTCGAATCCTTCGTCCTTGAACTTCAAAAACTCCAAGTGCCCCACTCACCAAGGCAAATGCAAAACTTTCAGAAGTGTCATCATGATGTCCCTCTGTGCTTGAATCCTCTGTTTAGAGAAATTAACTTTAGGCATAATCTGTATTTAATCTTAAATGAAAAAAGGAGCCATTGAATCTAGACTAGCTTCTATACTGATTATATTTAAGCAAACCAACTAACTTGAATCTGATGAGGGCAACTTTGTTGGGATAGATGCCTCATCTGCTATTTGCTCCTTAGAAGATGAGGATGATTGCCAAGCAGATGCATTTTGAACAGGACGTGGAACTGTTGGAAGAGTCCATTCCAACACCGTAAATGGAAGAGCTAATGATCTAAGCTACATATAGATACAAAGCATTATAAATATCCTGAGGAAACACCACACAGTTTCAACTGAATACATAAATACAACAACTATATAGCAGACATCAAAAATAATTTGCCTGAAAAAAGGCAGAACACTCATATAGCACTGAAAATAAAAAATAAATGATATTGATGCAGAACAGTTGAGAGGAAGGAAGAAGTCGGAGATAATGAGAGAATGAGAGGCAGGGATGATGAAGTTGGGAGAGAAAAAAGACTTCAACTGGTCTCAAGAATTAACATACACCTAGTGAGAGGGCTATTTATAGTGAGCCCATAATAAGAAATAAAAATTAAAAATAACTAACGTTTCAAATGAAGGTCCAAAATGCACTAAATAAATATCTAGAATTTCCTATGCCTAGAATAACTTTTCTACAATTTCATTTCCCCTAATATTCTCTTCCTATTCTCCATCATTATTTTTTTTTTTTGGTTTTGTTTTTTGTTCCGAGGGGGGGGTGGAAGGAAGGAGATAATAAGAAAATGAGGGGGGAGATTGAAGTTGGGAGAGAAAACCAACAAGATAAACTGACTTCAACTAATCTCAAGAACTAACATACAACTAGTGAGAGAGCTGTTTATAGGGAGCCCATAATAAGAAAACAAAATAAATAAAAATAAAAATACATAAACTAAAAACGGAAAATAAATAAAGTTCCAAAATACACTAAATAAATATCTAGAATTTCCTGTGCCTAGAATAAGTTTTCCACAATTTCATTTCTATTAATATTATCTTCTATTCTCCATCATTTTTCCTTAGTTGAAGAAAACTCAACCTCAAGATTTGAAGTATGGAATAGCAGAATAATCTATCTTGGAGCGCTAGGTAAGACAAAGGGCACTTCTATAAAATATGATAGCAATAACAGATTCAGGTTCTCCAATAGATCCAAAATAAGAAAGTTGACCAGGTATAGCAATTTAGTTGGTTGAATCTGAATGTGACATTCTACAACTTGAGGTTTAACTTCTGACTATTGTTCAAATACATCATGATCTTTAGATCCTAAATTCACTTCCAAGTGCTCTTCAAATTTATGATGTTGCTATCATCGTCAGTGTCTAATGAGCAATCGAAGGGTTCTACTATGATATTATAAGGCTCTTCTATGATGGTTTCCTCTATTGTGTCATGATCCTCAAGATTTTTTTTTTTTAGTCTTACCCTAACCTTGGTCACCCTAAACTCCAGTTAGATCTTCCAAATTTTTGCCCATAATTTATCTTCTTAATAAACTAATGGCACTCATGATTTTCTCAAAATAGCAGTCCACATTTTCTCTATCAACCCTATGCCCTTCCTCAAGATTGTTCAAGTTAGTTTGGATATTTTGGTACTTTGTTCCATAGTCAAGTTCAAAGTAATGAGTTCTTCCTAAAGAAAGTTCTTACCATAGCAATTTCAAGACCCAAATTCTGTAGAAATACCCTCAAAATACTCCCCAATGATGATTAATTGCAACTCAGGTTGGATTGGGTGAAAAAAATAAAATAAAAAAATAAAAAAGGGCTAGAAATGCAATTTTGGCATGTAAGCATGTGAGGTCCATACACAAGGAGCTTCGCTGGCACGTGTGGCCAAAGTTTCAAATTGCAGCTCGCATTGCAAAATGCGGCCGTAATATTGTGGATGCAGCTCAACCCACATTGACATTGGTCCGCAATTGCAGAGGACTTAGATATCACGCTAATGGGCCGCAATATAACGATGTTGCAGCCACAATGAAATGGTGTTGCAGTTCCATTGCGGTGCATCATATAAAGCCAAAAACACAGAGCTCTAAACAAAGCCACCGGCTCCAGGTTTCATTTCCCAAACAACAAAAGAGGAAAGCCAACAAATAGCAACAACAACCAACAGAGAGAGCTTCGCTCTAATAAATCTCAAGTTCTGATATCTAAAACCATACATGAAGGCTTTACAATGGTCTAAAATCTGAATCTGAAGTCTGAATGAATATGAAGAAATTAACAATACTTCTTTATCTTTTGAGTTGTTCTGCCTGATCAGTCGCCCAAGACCTTTGGTCTCTACCTAGACCTAATGAAAAAAATGGGATCACTTCTTACCCAAAGTGGAGTTAGCGATATACACTTCTTGCTTGAATCTAAAGAGAGAAGTCAACGCCAACGCCTAGCAGTATGCACTTCTTGCTCTGCTCTTTTCTGGTTTCCATTTTCAAAGTTCGAAACTTTGAATCCAAAGCATTGAGAATTAGGAGAGTAGGGAAAGGGAGCCACGCCACAAATGCCATTCAGATCTTTTTAATATAATATATATATTATATATTTTATGGTTTGGAAAGAATGGTTTTGTGTGTATATATATATTGAAATTTGTTTATGATTATTGGTTTTTTGCTCTTTTATATTTATATTATTTTTTATAGTTATTTGATTTGTAGTTTATATATTTTATAGAGATTTTTATACAAATTAAAAATCAAAGTGAGATATAAGTAATAATTTCTATTTACTAATGTTTTGAACTGTTCAATAGAAAACTAACCCCATTTTGGAATTGGCTTTTTTTTTAATTAAAATTCTTTAATGTTTCTGTTTCTCAAATGCAATATTTGTTTCCTAAATATTATAAATTATAAACTATGATAGCCTAAGTTGGAATGACGGAACCGCGAGCCTCCGCATAAACTATGATATCTTTTGATGAAATTATTTTTATATTTAAGTCAATTTATAAATGCATATACACTTTAATATAATGACATGAATTTTTTTTTATGTAAATATCACATTTTGCCAATCTTTACATAACAAGCTTTTTAGTAAACTTATAATTAGTGTAATGTTAGACAAGTGGAGGCACAACTTTGCTTGATGATGACCATACCATCACTATCCTTTTAAGACATGTTACCTGACTACATTAAATGAATGATAAGTGCTCTCAATTGCGACAGTCTCATTATCATACTAACAAATTAATTGCCTATATTGGAAAAGTAAATTGAAGAATTAAAATATGTTTTCTTAAGATAGTTGTCTTAGATTCCACCTTGCTCTTAAAAGTAGAAAGTGCATTTTTAATCAAATGCCGCTTCCCCTTATCATTATCAGGATGCAACTTCATAAAGTAACACTGTTTATATTATATTAAAATTAAAATTATATGGAATTGGTACAAATTTAAATCTATTACGCCTCTATTAAATTCAGATAAGATTATATGGCTTTTTTTAATATTCAAATGGATTGGCATTATTATAATAAAGTCTGAATAACACTGGAGGAGTTGTTAATAACAAGGAAATTGCATGGTTCCATTTTGAGGTGGATTTGTTGGCAGAATTTAGATGGATGTTAACATGGTTTTAAAATTGACCTACTAATAAATTTTCAGATGAAAAAGACTAATCTGTCAAGACACTAATAATACCATGCTAACTTGTGTGAAATATGATCCCAAGATTGTTGTTATTGTGGGTTTGGAAATTGATGTTTGGGCATATTTACTCATTTTCTAAATGCATGCCTTGCTCAAACGTGTTTTCAGAGGCTTAGATTATATATTAGAATTTTAGATGCAATTTGCTTAAACTTATTAGGAGATATTTTTTAATACCAGTTTATGATATATGAGCATTTCGGTGGAGAGAGATAAAGTCGCTTATATTATATAAAGGCTGTACGGACTTGGATTATATAATACCAAGAGATCTCACACTCTCTCTCCTATTATCCCTATTATCATGGGATTTTATTTACTAATCATAATCTCACCAAATCAGAATCTATAAAGATAAGATAATAACAATCCAAATAATAACTGAAAGGAAAAATACAATAAATATGATAAGTGAAATAATAACAGAATTATTTTATCCAACACTCCCCCTCAAGCTGGAGAATAGATGTTAATCATTCCCAGCTTGCGGTTGAGCTCTTCAAACTTGATCCTTGGAAGAGACTTTGTAAGCAAGTTAGCCACCTGTAGTCGGGAAGGAACATAACTGAGATTGATAAGCCCATTATCCATCTTCTCCTTAATGAAGTTTCGATCTATTTCAACATGTTTCGTTCGGTCATGATGAACTGGATTATTCACAATCCTTATGGTAGCTTGATTGTCACACCACACCTTCATAGGTCCCGCAAATTGAATTTTCAGCTCTCTCAAAACTCTTTCAATCCACATCCCTTCACAAATTCCATGTGCAAGTGCACGATATTCAACTTCTGCACTGCTTCTTGCAACCACAGACTGCTTTTTACTCCTCCAAGATACAAGATTACCCCATACAAACATGCAATAGCCTGTAGTGGAGCGTCTATCAGTTACTGATCCAGCCCAATCAGCATCTGTGAAAATTTCAACACCTCTATCTATTCCCTTCTCAAAATAAATTCCCTTTCCAGGTGTCATTTTTAAGTATATGAGAATCCTACATAGTGCTTCCATGTGAGTCCTTTTAGGTTGACTCATGAATTGGCTCGCCACACTAACTGGAAAGGATATATCTGGCCTTGTATGAGACAAGTAAATGAGTTTACCTACCAACCTCTTATACTGTTCAGTGTCAATAGGATCACTTTTAGTTTACCATGGGAGTATCAGCTGGTCTTGCACCTAGCATTCCCGTTTCTTGCAACAAGTCAAGAGTGTACTTTCTTTGTGACACTATGATTCCTTTAGTTGACCTGGCAACTTCCATTCCAAGGAAATATTTTAGATTACCCAAATCTTTTACATCAAATTCAGCCATTAATGACTTCTTCAATTTCTTGATCCCAACTACATCATCACCAGTCATGATTATATCATCTACATATACAATCAAAATAGATATCTTCCCTTGGGAAGTATGCTTTACAAACATAGTGTGGTCTGTTTGACACTGAGTATACCCAATTTTCAAGACAACCCTTGTGAATTTTTCAAACTAAGCCCTAGGAGATTGCTTAAGCCCATAAAGCGATTTAAGTAACTTGCAAGCCTTACCTGATTGGTTGTGACATCTCAAACCTTCAGGTACTTCCATATATACTTCCTCCTCTAGTTCACCATACAAGAAAGCATTCTTTACATCAAGTTGATACAAAGGCCAATCTAGGTTAGAAGCTAAAGACAAAAGAATTTTAATGGTATTAAATTTTGCAACAGGGGCAAATGTCTCTTGATAGTCTATACCATATGTTTGTGTGAAACCTCTAGCTACTAACCTTGCTTTATACCTGTTAATGCTTCCATCAGGATTGTATTTGATGGTAAATACCCATTTGCACCCCACTGTGGCCTTATTTGAAGGCAAATCTACAACTTTCCAAGTTCTATTTTTCTCCAAGGCTGCTAATTCCTCTCCAATAGCCTTCCTCCAATTTGGATCCTTAACAGCCTCCTTATAACCAGTGGAAATCTTTTCTGCTGAAATATTAGCAACAAATGCTTGCATTTTTGCAGATAATTTATCATAAGAGACATATTGGCTGATAGGATGTTTAGTGCATGATCTTACCCCTTTTCTCAGTGCAATGGGCTTGTCCAACTCCAACTCCTCAGGATCTGACCTTGAAGAAGGTTCTTGGCTCTGCAGAGATGAGTTGATAGGCTCTTCTTGTTGTTTTTCTTGCTGTACATCCGTTTCCACATTTGCTTCTGGTTGCTGCACCTTGTGATACTTCTTTCTCTTGTACATCTGCAGGATTTTGACACTCGGTAGTTCTTTTCCAGCAACATCCAGATCTGTATCACCTTTTTCTTTTCCACCAGCATTGTCATTATGGTCCTGTAGAGGTTCTGGTTCAGTTTCTAGAGTGGTAGAGGCATTCTCTAGTTTTGATTCATGCATTACATTGGTTGTTTTTGATGAAATAGGTTCTGGGTAGGATGGTAAAGGCTCAGACAGTGAGGGAAAAACTGGGTTTGGGTTTGGGTCATCCTCACAAGGTATCCATTCCTCACTACCCTCTCTCTCCCCCTGAATGGATGGCTTGGGATAGTATGGTTCTGTTTCAAAGAACTTGACATCCATGGAAACAAAGAATTTTTTTAACTCAGGTGAATAACACCTATACCCTTTTTGTGATAAGAAATAGCCAACAAAAATACACTTGACAGCTCTGGGTTCCAATTTTTCTGAGAAGGCATGATGTACAAAAACAGTACAACCAAAAATTTTCAATGGAATAGTGTTGACCAGAGGTGTATGTGGGAAGGTTTCAAGCAATTTCTGGGCTGGGTTGTCAAAGTTTAAGGCTTTGGAAGGTAATCTATTGATTAAGTGAGTAGCCGTTAACACTGCATCCCCCCAAAATTGGCTAGGAACATTGTTAGTGAACATTATGCATCTGGCTACTTCTAGTAGGTGTCTGTTCTTCCTCTCTGCTATACGATTTTGCTGTGGGGTGTTCACACAACTGGTTTGATGATGGATTCCATGATTTTTCAGGTAGTTTTGGAGAGTTGAACACATATATTCCTTTCCATTATCACTACGAAAGATTTGGATGTTGGTTCTAAATTGAGTCAGAACAAATTTATGAAAGTTCATAAAGGTTTGGGCAACCTCGGTCTTTTCTTTCAAAAGAAACACCAAAGTCATTCGCGTGTGATCATCGATAAATGTTACAAACCATTTTGTACCTCTCAAGTTTGTTACCTTAGATGGTCCCCAAACATCACTGTGTATTAAAGTGAATGGATTTGTGGGTTTATGTTCATGTGGAGGATAAGTTGCACGGGTTTGTTTGGATAATTGACAATGCTCACATTGAAAAGAAACATGATTTTTATTTGCAAATTGAGGAAACAAATGCTTTAAATAGGAAATACTAGGATGTCCTAGTCTAAGGTGCCAAAGAGTAACATCATTATTTGAAATATGAAAAGACACAACATTCTTCTCCTTTCTCTGACTCATTCGGATGAAATAGAGCCCATCAACTTCTCTAACATTGCCAATCATCTTCTTCAAGCCCAAATCCTGGATAATACAACCACGAGAAGAGAAGTTAACATCATAATCAGTGAATTTTACAAGTTTTGACACTGATATCAAATTATTTTGTAAGTTCAGGTACATGAAACACATTTTTAAGTGTTAAATACTCATTTATGTATACTGAACCAATGCCTCGTACTCTAGCTTCTTGCCCTGTGACCACAGCAACATATATAATAAAAGGACAGGGCTGCAAATCTTCAAACATAGACTTATTTCCAGTCATGTGATCATTCGCACTAGAATCAATAACCCAGGTATTGTGAGTTGTAACCTGAATATTAAGTGAAATGAGTGTTTTACCTGTCTTGGCCATATTACTAGACCCAATTACCCTTTCATTATGAGCCCCTATCTGGTCATGTTTATTTAACAGCTTTTGGAGGACTTCAATCTCTTCTCTACTAAACCCAATGTCATCTGAGTCACTTCTTTCTTCAGTAGCAGCATTAAGACCCCTTGAATTGAACCTTTGTTTTGACTTATAGTTGGGTGGCTTACCATGTAATTTCCAACACACTTCTCTGATGTGACCAGGCTTATTGCAGTGGTCACAAAATTTGCTCTACTTCTTTCCTTTTAAATCACCAGTAGCTTGCCCCTTTGCTACAAATGCAGATGTTTCAGAGGTTGGTTGTGCTGGTTCTGATGGCATAGCTTTTTGCTGCCCTTGGATTAAGAGTTTTCTACTTTCTTCACACTTCACTATGTTGAAGGTGGCATCTAGCGAAGGTAGGGGATGTGTGCCCATAATCCTTCCTCTCACCTCTTCAAAAACAGAATTTAGGCCCAAAAGAAATTCATAAATGCGCTCTCTTTCAACAATGGAATGGTACAGCGTCATGTCTTCAGTGCACTTCCAATTCTGAAGATCATATATGTCTATTTGCTGCCAATACTTCATGAGGGTGTTATAATATAGAGTCGTGGACATCTCCCCTTGCTTCAGAGACCTCAAGATCCTTTGATTTGGAATAATGCCGCGGTATTCTCCATTGTAGAGAATCTCTTGGCACCATCCCATATCTGCTTGGCTGTCGAACAGAGGAGGAAGGTCTCAGAGATGTCTAAAGTCATCGAATTTACTAACCAGGTCATAATCTGATTATTGTCTGCCACCCATTGTACATAAGCATCAGTAGTCGGACTGGGCATGGAAATCTCACCGGTGACATACTTCTCCTTGCCTCTGCCGCGAAGGAACATCAACATGTTTTAGGACCATTGAAGATAATTATTGCCGTTTAATCTGTGGCTAATGACTATCTGCGGCCCATTCTCTGCGCTGCCAGGTTGCTTAGCGCTGGACGAGTTTTGCGGGTCATTCTCACTTAGCTCAGACGTGACGCTGCCTGAGGAGGTGTTGAACGCCCCTATCGTCCCGAAAGTGACCATCTCGTCTGCTCAGATTTTCCGCTCTAATACCATGAGCATTTCGGTGGAGAGAGATAAAGTCACTTATATTATATAAAGGCTGTACAGACTTGGATTATATAATACCAAGAGATCTCACACTCTCTCTCCTATTATCCCTACTATCTTGGGATTTTATTTACTAATCATAATCTCACCAAATCAGAATCTATAAAGATAAGATAATACCAATCCAAATAATAACTGAAAGGAAAAATACAATAAATATGATAAGGGAAATAATAACAAAATTATTTTATCCAACAATATATATTCTCTAGGGACAAAGAATCTTAGTGGTGGGATAAAAGTGTGTAAGACAAAGTTAAAGTTAAAAGAGAATGTTATAAAGCATGGTCTTTGTGTAAAAGTGAGGAAAAATAGAAAAAATATAAAGTAGCTAAGAAAAACACTAAAAAGGCGGTGAGCAAAGCGAAAGTTAGGGCTTTTGATGGGTTATATCAATCCTTAGGAACTAAAGTTGGAAAAAGAAATATTTATAAGCTTGCTAAAAGCAATGAAAGAAAGACAAGAGACGTTGACCAAGTGAGATGTATTAAAGACGAAGAAGGAAGAGTCTTGGTAACGGAACAGGATATTAAAGACAGGTGAAAGTGTTATTTGCATAAGTTTTTTAACGAAGGACATAGGTTTTCATTACACTCAAATAGCCTAGACACTATAAAAAAAGATCAAAATTATACCTTTTATCGTAGGATTCGAGAGGCGAAGGTAGAAGTAGCTTTGAAAAAGATGGAGAATAGTAGAGCAGTAGGACCAGATAACATACCTATTGAAGTATGGAAATGTTTAGGAGTGAAAGGTATAAGTTAGCTCACAAAGTTATTTAATAAGATTATGAAATCTAAGAGAATGCCAGACAAGTGGAAAAAAAATACTTTAATTCCTATTTATAAGAATAAGGGGGACATACAAAACTGTGCAAACTATAGAGGAATTAAACTCATGAGCCACACTATGAAGTTATGAGAGAGGGTTATTGAACGAAAATTAAG
Organism: Erythrophleum ivorense; assembly: GCA_026724425.1. Lineage (NCBI taxonomy): Eukaryota > Viridiplantae > Streptophyta > Magnoliopsida > Fabales > Fabaceae > Erythrophleum > Erythrophleum ivorense. The sequence continues at coordinate 41,256 of JAIUCV010000228.1, forward strand.
ACAAAAGACTCAAGTTACAGAAATCAATTTGGTTTTATGCCTAATAGGTCGACTATGGAAGCGATATACTTGTTACGTAAATTAATGGAGAAATGTTGGAGGAATTAAAAAGATTTACATATGGTGTTTATTGATTTAAAGAAGACATATGATAGAGTGCCTAAAAATGTTTTGTAGAAGGCTTTGGAGAAAAAAAGAGTTCATATTGCATATATTCGAACAATTCAGGATATGTATGATGAGGTTATAACTAGTATGAGAATTCAAGATGGGCCCACTGAGGATTTTCCGATAACTATTAGCTTGCATCAGAGGTCAACTTTGAGCTCCTATATCTTTCCTTTAGTTTTAGATGTGTTTACTGAACATATCCAAGAGTCGATACCACAGTGTATACTATTTGCAGATGATATAGTCCTAGTTGGAGAGTCGAGAGAGGAAATAAATGAGAGGTTAGTGATGTGGAGACTTGCTTTAGAAGATCATGAATTTCGTTTAAGTAAAAGTAAAACAAAGTATATAGAATGTAAATTTAGTAAGAGGCATACAAATTCTAGTGTAAAAGTGAAAATCGGAAAACACACCATACCACAAGTTACTCGGTTTAAGTATCTTAGGTCTATCTTACAGCATGACAGGGAAATAGAGAAAGATGTAAATCATAGGATTCAAACAAGATGGATAAAATGGAAAAGTGCTTCAGGTGTTATTAGTGATAGGAGAGTACCACTCAAATTTAAGGGTAAATTTTATCGTACAGTTATATGACAGGCAATGTTGTATGGGACTGAGTATTGGGTAATAAAAGATCAACAGGAGAATAAGTTTAATGTCGCATAGATGAAAATGTTACGTTAGATGAATGGACATACCAAATTAGATAGAATTAAAAATGAATAAATTAGAGAGAAAGTTGGGATTGCACCTATTGTTAAAAAGATTATGGAATCGCATTTTAGATGGTTTGGACATGTGTGGAGAAGATCTATAAAAGCCCCAGTAAAAAGAATAGATCAAATAGAGAGTAGTCCAATAATTAGAAGTTGAGGAAGACTACGAAAAACTATAAGTGAAACTATTAAGAAGGATTTAGATTTAAATGATCTATCTAAAGATATGATTTATAATAAAATTTTATGGCATCGTTTGATCCATGTGGTCGACTCCACCTAGTGGAAAAAAGCCTTGTTGTTGTTGTTGTTGTTGTATTTTTATTTTTTTAAAGAGTTTGACATATGAGATATTGAAACTCTACAAATATTTAAGATGTCATTTGATGGGTAACATGAGCCTTTAAACCTTCTTAAGTATCAACACTAGTTGTGTGGTGTTTAATTAATATTTTTCAATAAATACATGGGTTTCAATAGGCTATATCTATTTTTTTTATTTGATAAAATCTAATAGAAGAAAAAATTTCCTTTTAACAGAATAAATCAGTCATTTTGTATATTCAAGAATTTTCTTATCTAGGAATTTCTACTCTCTTTAAAAATTTAAAAATAAATACTTTTCTTTGCTTTGAAAAAATCTAAAAAAATAAGAGAAAAAAATCATGTTTTAAAAATCTAAAAAACAATAAGAGAAAATTGAAGAGAAAAAGAGACGTTGATATTGGTGGTGGAACGGGGATTATTATTAGTGAGCTTCAAATTTTTATTCTTATTTTGTTTAATTGATTAATTTCTTAGTAATTCAATTATATTTTTAGTTTTATTATATTATGTTATATTACCAACTTCATCTAATCAACAGATACTATAAAATATATACAATGTCGCCAAAAGAGAAATTTCCAACATAAAGATTGGAAGGTACTCCTACTAATGATATTAGATGACATTTTGGAACACTATAGCTGGAAATCAAAACAATATAATTTGCGAACTTTGTGAGAAAGTAGTAAAAGGTAGAATTACTCAACTGAAGTAGCATATTGCAAATTTTAAAGGACAAATAACTAGTTGTCCTAGAGTTAACTACTATTCGAAAGGGTATGATAAAACTTCTTTTAGATAATAAAGAAAAAAACAATAATTCAAAAAAAAAAAGAATTTGAAACAAGGTTGAGAGATAGTGAAGATGATGAAATGGAAGCATTTGTTGATAAGAAAATACAAATGAGGCATACAACCTAAGAAAGTATCAGATCATATCTTGAATAGGAAGACAAACAACAATTAAGACAGCAAACTAGATGAGAGCAAAATGTGTATAAAATGGGTAAAAGCTCTCATGCAAGGGCAAGAGGATCTACAAAAGTTGATCTTGTGAGGAATAAAAGTATAAAACATCCAAAAATTTCTAGTGGTTTGATGAAAATGTTGAGGAAGAAATTAGAAAAAGCGATATTAAAGTTTATTATATATGAGCGTCTTCCAATGAATTTATAGAATTTTCCTTGGTTGCATAATGTAATTATTGCAGCTGCTAAGATAGGTATGGCAGAGGTTAAATTCCCTAGTCCTTATAAGATTTTATATGTGTATTTGGAAGTTAAATACCAATCCATGAGCGAATAGATAAATGGGTTGAAAGGTACATGAAAAGAAAGAGATATTATAATAATGTATGATGGTTTGACTAATAGCATTAATCGCATACACATAATGAATTCTCTTGTCTATTGCAACAGGGGAACCATTTTTTCTAAAATCAACTGATATTTCTTCTATTGCTAGCAGAAATACTAATTAGTACCTTCAGTTACTTGACCAAATGGTAGAAGAAGTTGGAGAAAAATATGTAATCCAAATAGTTACAAACAACCAAGGAGCTTTATAGGCAGCTGAAAAAAAGAATTAATAGAAAAAAGACCACATCACTATTGGTCATTTTGTGCAACTCATTGTCTAGATCTGTGTTTAAAAGACATTGGAGAAATGAGCAATATACAAAAAGTATTAGAGGATGCAAAAATAATAACAACATTTATAATCACATTTGGACTATAAATTTGATAAAAGAATATACTGGAAATAGAGACATTATTCGTCCAACCATTACTCACTTTGTTAAACAATTCTTGCAACTACAATCTCTTGTGAAACAAAAGTAAATTTGAAAAACATGTTCACCTCTGAAAAGTTTAGAAAGTCTAAATTTAGCAAGGACAAACCTAGACCAGCACATGATGTAAGAAAAAAAAATTCTAGAGAATGACTTTTGAATTAAAGCCAACGAAATACTAAAAGTATTTGAACCAATGGTCAAAGTGTTAAAGACTAGTTGACTGTGAAGAAAAACCAACCTTGGGTTTTATTTATGAAGCTATAAATAAAACAAAGCTATCTATATAACAAAACTGTCGTTATCAATTAACTTATAATGACATGATAAATAAAAAGTGAAAATTTCTCGATACTGATTCACATTCTATAAGTAAATATATATATATATATATTTGTTTATTATCTCTGATGTTCCAAGTTGCTCCCCTGTTTATGCGACAATCCTGGCATAGATCATGCAATTTATCCAACGTCTCTCCTAATGTCCCCTTTCCTTTTTTAGGACTCTATTTTATTTGATATTATCTATATTTATTTTCTATCCGTTGTAGAATTCCTCCCTTTATTTGTTGTTCCTGGATTACTCTATTTTGCTATACAAAAACAGAGGCTGGTCTTCTATATATATTCGTTCATTCTCTTGTACCATTCATATGTGAATAAAATTCAATTCAATACTTTCACATGGTATCAGAGCAAAATGTCTGATCCTCCCTTCAAATTCGACAGATACAATGCCTTCAACTCAGAAACCCAAGATGGATCTAGCTCCTATGATAATGTGCATCCCACGCCTACACAGAACCATACGACTGGGTCCATTCTCAACCCAAGAACCCAAACCAGTCATGGGTCCATCATCTCAGTCAACTCCCATTCCATGGAAGCTTCACCTATTATGATAACAGGACACAAACTTAATGGGTCCAATTATCTTCAATGGTCATCATTAGTTATGATGTATGTTACAAGTAAAGGGAAAGCAGATTACCTCATAGGTGATGTTACTATACTTGTACCCAGTGATCCTAAATGATTCATATGGGATGTTGAAAATCACATGATAATGTCTTGGTTGATTAACTTAATGACACTTGAAGTAGGTGAAAACTTTATTCCATGTAAAACTGCTGGTGAAATGTGGGAGGCAGTAAGGGACACTTATTCCTCTGGAGAAAACATTAATGTTTTAATTGAAATTAAAATGTTTTTTCATGATTTTAGACAAGGTGATTTACATGTGACTAAATACTACAATGTTTTACATCGCCATTGGCAGCAATTAGACACGTATAAGACTTTTCCATGGTCTTGTACCTCTAATGCACTTCTGTTTAAAAGGATCATAGAGAAGGAACGAGTTTATAAGTTTTGAATGGGGCTGAATTCTACCTTTGAAGACCTTAGAGGTAGAAAAATGAGCACCCAGCCCTTGTGATACAGTTTCAAAAATCAGACGTTAAGAGAGTCACCAAAAACTCACTCAAAGCTCACAATCTATTACTACCTCTGACATGTCTGCACTTACTACCCGAAGTAACACCTGGCAATAGCTTCCTTGCTCAAATGGCAGAATTCAAAAAAATCTTAGCCAACAATCTCATCCAATGTGTGATCATTATCATAAACTAGGTCACACAAAGGATCAATGTTGAAAAATTCATGGGAAACAGATAATTTTAAGTCAAAATCCAAGAATGAGGCTAGAGGAAATGTGGTGAACAGTGAAATATCATCTAACTACTCTTTTTTCACGTGAACAACTTGAGCTCCTTCAAAAATTGTTCAGGCAACAAAACACAAAGGGTAATGTTGAGGCTGTTAACATAGCCCAATCGGGTAATTTTTTAATTGCTCTTAATACTAATGTTCTTGAGCATAAGTGGGTTGTGGATTCCAAAGCATCAGATCATATGACCAACAATGCTACACTCTTTGATAATCTTCATTCTTGTCCCTCTTCCTTAAATGTAAAAATTGCTAATGGGACTTTAACTAAAGCCATTGGCATAGGAAATATTACCATATCTGAAAACCTTGTTCTCATGGATGTGTTACTTGTGCCTAAACTTGCATGCAATCTTCGTTCCATTAGTAAGCTTGTAAAAAACAGCAATTGTAAGATTAATTTCTTTAATGGTGGTTGTGAATTTCAAGACTTGGAATCTAAGAGGATGATTGGCAATCTAAAGAGGTGGATGGGCTATACCTCATGAGCACAAAAAGAAAAAATAAGTGAAGCTTGAATACTTATTCTGATTCTGATCTTATATTATGGCATAATAAACTAGGACATCCAAATTTTCATTACATGAAAAGAATGTATCGTAGTCTTTTCAATAATCACTACCATTTCATGTGAAATTTGCCAACTTGCTAAACACACCAAGACTCACTACCCCTCCCACACTTGTAAACCTTCACATCCCTTCCACCTTATTCACAGTGACGTTTGGGGCCCATCTAAGGTCAAGGGATAATGGGAAATAAGTGCTTTGTGGCTTTTGTAGATGATTATACTAGGATCACTTGGGTGTTTTTTATGAAAGAAAAATTTGAGGTACCCACCATATTTAAAAACTTCCACCAACTTATTAAAACCTAATTTCATACTGATATAAAAGCTTTGAGAAGTGATAATGGTCGAGAATATGTAAACTCCTCTCTAGGAATTTACCTTACCACTCATGGCATTTATCACCAAACATCTTGCATTCACACTCCTCAACAAAATGGGCTAACTGAGCATAAGAACAAACATTTGCTTGAGATAGCTTATGTTTACCCTGAATTTTCCTCCCCAATTTTAGGGAGAAGCGGTTACAACCGCAACTTATTTCATTAATAGGATGTAGACTAGGAGCCTCTTTTCCTTCTGCCCAACTCCCAAAAAACAAGGTTCAGCTTTTTGTTGAGGCCACTTACTTGTGTAGGAAAGCCCTTGATCGATCCTCGTAAATGGTGAATAACCAAATTCCCTCTAAGACCCTTAACTTTCAAACACCTTGTGACATTCTTCGTAAACTTTATCTTTCTAGTCATCACATTTCTTATCTTCTTATAAAAGTTTTTGGGTGTACTGCTTTTGTCCACCTCTATCATGGAAATAAATTGAACCCCAAAGCAACCAAATGCATATTTCTTGGGTATTCTTCATCCAAAAAGGGCTACAAATGCTACTCAACTTCCTTACCAAAATTCTGTCTCTATGGATGTCACATTCTTCAAAAAACAACCTTACTATCTCAACACTTCCATTCAGGGGGAGACCCCTACTGATGAATGGAATGTTTGGTCATCTCCACTCTCTATAGTAGTCTCTGAACCCAAGGACAACAAAATCATGGACAATGAAGTAGTCTCTAAACCCGAGGACAACAAAACCATGGATATTGAGCCCAAAAATAACACCAATGAACCTAGTCTTGAAGAGGTTCCCTCTCGACCAAATGAAAATACCTTGATTCCCAATAATGACACCTTTACAAAACATCCAACTTTCAACTATTGATCGTGAAAATTATGCTTACCCTCATACCTGCTCGAGAAGGACAACCCATTAAGTAAATAGAAATGCTCCATCGCTTGAGCAACACCAAGAAATCTCCTCTCCAAGTCTAAGAAGCACTGAAAATCTAGACTTAGATTGGCCTATTGCCTTACGGAAAGGTAAGAGATCATGCACTCAACATTCCATTGGAAACTATGTTTCATATGATAAGCTATCTATTGCATACAAAACTTTTGCTACTAACATTTCCAATGAGAAAATTCCTCAGGATATCCATGAATCTCTTCGCCACAAGATTGAAAGAAAGGTGTTGAAGAGGAAATGAATGCTCTTAAAAAATACAATACTTGGGAGCTTGTTGATTTATTCGCTCATGAATGCTCTCAAGGAAAATGTCCCATGGGATGCAAATGGATATATGACATCAAGTACAACTCCAATGGAAACATTAACAAATACAAAGTGAGACTCATTGCGAAAGGATTCACTCAAACACAAAGAATAGATTATTAAGAAACTTTTTCTCCTATGGCAAAGCTCAACTCCATTAAAGTACTTCTATCCCTTGCTGCAAATCTCAACTGGCCTTTACATTAATTAGACATAAAAAATGCCTTTCTTAATGGAGGCTTAAAAGAAGAAGTCTATATGTCAATGTCTCCTAACTATGAAAAAGAGAGTAATGGAAGAGTCTGCAAACTCCATAAATCACTCTACAGCCTCAAGCAATCACCTAGAACTTGGTTTGAGAGATTTACCAAAGCTATCAAGAGGCAAGGATACATTCAAGGGCAAGCTGGTCACACTATTTTCACAAAAATGTCCCCTAAAGGTGAAATTGCTATCCTCATCGTATATGTGGATGATATGATCATCATTGGGAGCTACTCAAAAGAAATTATCAAACTCAAAAGGGCCTTAGCTAAAGAATTTGAAACTAAGGACCTTGGTCTTCTAAGATACTTCTTGGGCATAGAAGTTGCAAGATCAAATAAGGGCATCCTTATATTCCAACGAAAGTACACTATTGATCTTTTCATTGAAACAAGAATGTTGGGATGCAAACCTATTGACACTCCTATGGAGACAGAGTACAAGCTCAAGTTCACTCAAGAAAGCCCTCTTGTTGATACTGAGAGCTTTCAGAGGCCAGTAAGCAAACTCATCTACTTATCCCATACACGGCCTGACATTTGCTTCCCTGCTAATGTTCTCAGTCAATTCATGAATAAGCCATGTAAAGTCCATCTGGATGCTACCTACAGAATTTTAAGGTATCTTCAGCTGGCCCCAAGTAAGGGAATTTTTTTTCACAAAAGTCCTTCCCAAACAGTGGAAATATATTGTGATGCTAACTGAGCTAGCTCAATCATTGATCGAAGGTCAACTACCGGTTACTGTACTTATGTTTGGAGAAATCTTGCAACATAGCGAAGCAAAAAGCAATTTGTTGTGGCTCAAAGTAATGCCAAAGCCAAATACTGGGCATTAGCTTAAGGTATATGTGAAGGATTATGGCTCAAACGTCTACTATGTGAACTAAAGATCAATTGTCAAGAATCGATGAAGGTCTTAAGCGATAACATGGCTATTATACGCATTGCAAAAAACCCAGTCCAACATAATTGTACAAAACATGTGGAAATTGATCAACACTTCATTAAGGAGAAGTCAGACTCTAGCGTCATTGAACTTTCCTACACTCCTACCAAAACTCAAGTCGCCGATGTGCTAAGAAAGGCCTTGTCCAAAATCAAAGTTGAAGAGCTTGGATGCAAGCTGCAAATAATTAACATCTATAACCCAACTTGAGGAAGAGTGTTGATTATCTCTGATGTTCCAAGTTGCTCCTATTTATGCGACAGTCATAGCATAGATGATGCAATTTATCCAACGTCTCTCCCAACTTACCCTTCCTTTTTTTAGGACTCTATTTTATTTGATACTATTTGTATTTATTTTCTATCCGTTGTAGCCTTTAATTCTTCCCTTTATTTTGTTGTTCCTGGATTACTCTGTTTTGATGCACAAAAACAGAGGCTAGTCTTCTATATATGTTCAATCATTCTCTTGTACTATTCAGATGTGAATAAAATTCAATTCAATACTTTCACAATATTTACTTTATGTTATCACAAAAAGAGAAATGTGTATAATACTAACTAAGTCTATTTCTTTTTTTTTCTAAATTATTTTATTAACCCTCAATTTCAATTTAGTGTCGAGCATAGTCATTCAATTTATAAAAAAACATTTGGTGGAACTAAAAGTAATTGTTAGAAGGAAATATGGATGTTACAATTAAAGCATTAAATCAAGTTACTTATTTTTAGTATAATGATTATTTGGAATATCTTATTATCTATTTAGATTAAATTTAATATAATATTGCATGGTTAATACTTTTTTGAAAAAGAGAGAACTTTGGAACACCATAAGCTCAAAGAGCATCGTCTCAAATAAATCTTAGTAAGATATAATTTATTTTTTATCTATAAGTATACATGAGACAATATGTAACTCAATCAAAATGATTATCTTTGTTTATAGTTCAAAGTTGACTAAATTTTTCTATTATACGTTTAAATAGCTGAATGGTGGATGATATATGGTTCGTGTGTTCCCGAACTTCAAAGCATTATGATAAAAATTCTAAGCCAAACAACTTTAGTTTCAAATTGTGAAAGGAATTAGAACACATTTAGCTATATTCATACAAAGACAAAGAATACACTCAAATATAAAAAATTACATAAGCTTGTTTTTACCTTTTATAATATGAAAATAAGAATGAGGGAAAATAAGAAACGTAGTCAAGAAAAGATAAAAAATAATTTCAATCCAATTAATTTTGATTACATATTCCAAGAAGATGATTCCTTGTCTCCATGGATTAAGGAGAGAGATGGCCCATTAGTAGATGGACTTCAAAATTCAAATTGACTCCCCAAAATGGATATTGATGATGAAAAGATAAAGGCTAATAATGATTCAGGTTCCCATAAAGGTCACAATCAAGGTGGTGATGATGGTTTGACTCCACTAAGCAACAATATTGGTGGTAGTGATGGTACAATAGAAAGTGATCACAACATAAATGAAAATAGGGAACAAAATTCATATCAAAACATTCCATATACTATGCCTGATTTGGACTTTGTTGTTGATATGACATCTTTTCAGGACAAAAGCTTTGGTAATAATAGAAAAGGTGGTTATCAATCTACAAAAGGTGGAAGGCAACAAAGTGATACGGTAGAAAATAATTCTTCCTCTAATTTTTCACAAAGTTTTAGTAACTTTAACATTGGTAACTCGTTTCAAAGTAGTCAAAGTTATTATCCACCATTTTATCAACAACCCTCTCATATGCCACATGATCACTATCCAACAACTCAAGTCTCACCATATTATCAACCTTTAATAAATTATCAAGAGACTTATTATCACCAAGTATCAAATTTTCCTTATCAGCAAATGGGGAACACAAGTAGAAGATTTTTTTAATTATGTTTTTGGACAAGGAGCAAGACAAGGCAATAATGAAAGTGAAAATGGGACTATGATCCTCCACAACATTCTACAATGTAGTAATTCTAATTCTTTCTTTATGATAAGTATACAAGCATACTTTTATATTATCTAACTTTTTTTAATTTTCTCAAATAACATTGACATGCTTGTACAAAATAAGAATCTATTTAATTAATATTGATATTAGGCATGATATATTAAATGCATTTGAGAATTATAATGATTATATACATTTTTAAAACAATTTGTGCCAAAAAAAAATCATGAACACAACGATCGCAACCCACATTATAATACCTGCAATACTGGTAACTACAACTGCTATTTAAAACCCTATGTGCGGCAATTTCTGGAGACAAACTTTGAGGGATAGGCCAAGTTTGGTGGTGCAATTCTGATGGTAGGGTCGGCCAATTCTACGACTGAAAGTGTGAGTTTGGGCTCAAACAAACATGGTTTTTCTATTTTGCTTTTTGTGAGTTTCCAACGATGGAGGCATGACTAGAACAAGGAGAACCTAGCTCTTGTACCAAGAGGATGTAGAATAGTGGAGAAAAAGAGGGAGAGGAAGTACAAAGAAAATGAGAGGGAAGAATGAAGTTGGGAGAAAAAACTAACACGATAAACTAACTTCAACTAGTCTCAAGAACTAATATACAACTAGTGAGAGGGCTATTTATAGAAAGCCCATAATAGGAAAATAAAATAAATAAAAATAAAAAATAAATGTTGGAGAATCACAATGCTTCACATGTGACTCTTAGGCTTAATTTCTTCCCTTAATAGTTTTTATTTTCTTTCCTTTTCTAATGCTTATCTTCAGCGATCATATTTGGGTTTATTATGGACTTTATTTTCCTTTCTTTCCTTTCATGGTTCATGGGCTTTGATTAGGAGATTTGTCTCCTATTGTCCCCTTGATATTTGTAATCTCTTGGCTAAATTCAAATAAGACAATGCATTATTCAAATTCACAACTACTCTCTCTCTCTTGTCAATCTCCCTTTCTTTCTTTCTCCTAAAATCGTTATGGTATCATAGCATTATACCTATCCACCCATTGCCTTTGACAAATACTCAACAATCACTACCGAAACCTGTGTTAGGTCTACTACCTCCAACGCTACACCACCAACATAGAATAAACTCATTTGTCTGTGTCTTCCCTCAACCCAAGAGCCTAGATCAGCCATACGTCCTCCATTTCCAATATAACCACTACTACAGGGTCTTCCCCTGTCATAATAACAAGGCATAAACTCAATGGCGCCAACTATCTCCAATGGTCCTCATCTATCATGATAGACATCAAAGGTGAAGGGAAGGCTGCCTATCTCACTGGTGACATCTCTATACCTAAAATTAGTGACCCTAAGGCTACATTTGGTCGGTAGGAATAGGAAGGAATAAAATGGAAAGAAATGAAAAAACTAAATAAAATGGATAAGAAATGACACTTGTATCCCTACTTTAAAAAAAAAGTAAAATAAAAATATAGATACTATTGAGTAATGATTATAAAAACATAATAGCATTTTACCTCCCACTCCCTTGTCTTCTCCCATTCCTTCCTTGAACCAAACATGCCATAAGTGGTTTATCTAGGATGTTGAAAATCATATGATTATGTGTTGGCTTGTTAACTCTACGACATTAGAAGTGGGCGAAAACTTTCTCTTGTGCAAAACAACAACTTAAATATGGGAAGCTATAAGAGATACATATTCCTCTAAAGAAAATATCAATGTCTTAATTGAGATTAAAATATTTCATGATTTGAGGCAAAGAGATTTGGGCATTAGAATTAGAAATGAATACATTAGATAAAAATGATAGTCGCACCTACTATGTAAGAGATTGTAAAATCACGCTTTAGATGATTTAGACATGTGTGGAAAAGACCTATAAAAATTTCAATAAAGAGACTAGATCAAATGGAAAGTAGTCTAATGATTAAATATAAAGGGAGATCAAGAAAAATTATAAGTAAACGATTAAGACGGATTTAGACCTAAATAGTTTGTCTAAAAATATGATTTACGATAGAATTTTATGGCATCAATTGATCCATGTAGCCGAGCCCCTAGTGAGTAAAAACTTCTTGGTGATTTTAGACAAGGAGATTTGAACATGAGTCAACATTACAATATCCTCCCTCACCATTGGCCACAACTGGACACTTATGAGAGTTATCCATGGTCTTGTTCTTCTAATGCCTTACTTTTCAGGAGAATTATTGTGGAGGATTGTGTCTACAAATTTTTAGTGGAATTGAATTCCACTTTTGAAGATCTTAGAGGCCAAATTATGAGCACACATCCACTACCTAGTCTTCACGATACAGTTTCTGAAATTAGACATAAAGAAAGTAGGCAAAAACTCACTTGTGGTCCTTAACCAGTCATGATTTTTTACTCTTCAACCCTCCTTTCCTGTAGCACTCCATCTTCCCAACTAGATGGTAAATCACAAAGACTTGATAGCCGACAATCTCGTCCCTTGGGTGATCATTGTCACAAAGTCAATCACACAAAGGACTAGCGTTGGAAAATACATGGTAGACCTACCAACTCCAAGCCCAAACCTAGAAATGAAGCAACAAGAAATATGGTGAGCTATGAAGGGCCACTTGACAACTCTCTTTTTAGCAAAGAACATACTGAATTTATGAGAACCATGTTTGGCAATCCTAGTGCCACTCGTGATAGTGGCGTAAGTTCAGGACATATGGCTCAAACAGGTACTCTCTCAAGCTCATCCAATCACAAATTGGATTGTGGACTCCAATGCCATATTCAAGAATCTTGAAAGAGTTCCTTGCTTAGGAATTTGAAATCAAGAATCTTGGTAAATTGAAGTACTTTCTTAGGATGGACGTGGCCAAGTCTAAAAAGGGAATCACGATCTTCCAACCAAAATACACTCTTGATATGCTTAAGGAAACTAAGATGATTGGGTCTAAACTAGCTGACACTCCTATGAAAACCACCTACAAGTCTAGTTTCAAACAAAATGGTGTTCCAATTGACAATGGAAGATACTAATTTTGGTCAAGAAGTTCATTTACCTCTCCCACACCAAACCCAATATCAATTTTTTGGTCAATGTGGTTAGTCAATACATGAACAAGCCCACAAAGGAACACATGAAGGCAATATATAATTTGAGATACTTGAAAATGACTCCTGTCAAAGGAATCTTCTTCAAAAAAAATGAAACTAGAAAGATAGAGGTCTAGACTGATGCATATTGGGCTGAATCTATCACAAACCATTATTCAATTTCAAGATACCATAGCTTTCTATGGGATAATCCCATTACACAAAGGAGCAAAAAGCAAGTATTGGGGCCAAGACATTACTGAAGCAAAATTTCAAGCTCTAGCTCATGGGATATGTGAGATCTCGTGGTTCAAGAGACTAATGAATGAAATGAGAGTACTAGTCACTAGCCCTATGGAAGCCTCCTCTGATAATTTGGCAAGTATTGGCATTCCTAAAAATCCAATTCACCACGACAAAACAAAGCATGTTAAAATAGACAGGCACTTCATTAAGGAAAAATAAGATGCTAGAACCCTGGAATTAACCTCTATCTCTTCGCAAGACCAAGCTACTGACCTCTTAACCAAGGCTCTGCCTTGGGTGAAGTTTGAAGGCCCTACTAGCAAGAAGGGTATGCTAGATATCTACTCCCCAACTTAAAAGGGAATGTTTGAGAATCACAATTCTTCACATGTGATTCTTGTGCTTAATTTCTTCCCATATTAGTTTTTATTTTCTTTCCTTTTTAGTGCTTATCTCCATTGATCAGATCTGGGTTTATTATGGACTTTATTTGCTTTTATTTCCTTTCATGGTTGATGGGCTTTGATTAGGAGATTTGTCTCCTATTCTAGCCTTTATATTTGTAATCTCTAGGCTGAATTCAAATAACACAAAGCATTATTTAGATCTGCAACTGCTCTCTCTCATCCTTCTCCCTCTCCTTCTTTCTCCTAAAATCTTCAATAAATATATAGAATTTCTTATGCCTAGAATAAGTTTTTCACAATTTCATTTCCCCTAATATTCTCTCTTCCCATTCTCCATCTGACATGCAGTGAAGATGCCAATTATACATAGAAGAAGCTAGATTCAGAAGGAACCAAGTCCTACTGGCTATAATAAAGAATGCGTTTGAGGCAAAAATTAGATCTGGGGCTCCAATAGAGATGGGCAAAATACACAAATCCTACGAGTACCTGTGAAATTTACTTGCTAGAACCAGGGAATGAGGATTTTAAGGGTCTGAACCTAGGTAGCATGATACTCATCCCACTCCAAACCCATAGTGTAAATATAATTATTTATATATATTTATCTACATTTATATATATTTACCAATATAATATGTTAAATAAAAGTTTAAGAAAATACCATCAAAATAGCAATCTATTGGTTTTGAATTATATTAGTAGTTGTTTAAGATATTTGATTCCTTATTGTAATTTTATATAAATTGATTTTATGTAAATAAGTTTCAACTTAAAAAGCACTTGTTCCAAGGATTTAAGTATCCTACCTACGCATTTTAAAATTTACCTGCTAGATAGGGGTCCAAGAATGAGGACTATAATATCCAACCCATGCCCTACCCATGTCCCTAGAATCCCAGTGATGACAGTGTATATCAAAAAGGAATCAGTATTCAACTACAAAGCCCATATATAGGATTTCCTTTTGAAGAATATGGAAAATTAGAGCTCAATAACAATTCCTCTAAATCATTTATGCTTTAACGTCCAAAAATACAATAGAAAATATATGTTGCCATTTAACTCTGTACAAAGGCACATCGAATAATTGCAGCGGTTTCATTTACTCTCTCATCAAAGATCTAGAGTCTAACAAATGAAAATGAACAAAGACTTCCATATTCAGAAAATTAAAGCCTAAGATGCACAAATACGGGTACGTGTATCGGGTACGACACGATACGATACGTAAGATACTGCAAATTTTAAAATTTCAAGATACGG
Source organism: Erythrophleum ivorense (assembly GCA_026724425.1). Taxonomy (NCBI): domain Eukaryota; kingdom Viridiplantae; phylum Streptophyta; class Magnoliopsida; order Fabales; family Fabaceae; genus Erythrophleum; species Erythrophleum ivorense. Next base: position 56,332 of record JAIUCV010000228.1, read on the forward strand.
GTACGGCAATATATATATATATGTATATACAATAATCTATCATATTAAAAATTTAAATTAAATGAAAAAATAAAGGGGATAATTAAATTTCTTTTTTCTTACCAATAATGTTAGCTTATAAAAAAAATCTGAGAGACCAGGGAGATCAACAGTTCTGCATTCAGCCTCGGAGCATTGGTAAATGCAGCATCGATCAAACTTAGAGAGCAATCAGTAATTGGTTAAAATGCTTACCCCACTCAAAATCGGTTTCTTCCTTCCTCCAAAGAAAATGCAGTGTCCCAACTCCCAAGCCCTCCGCAAACTGCAGACCTGAATGAGATCGAAATAGAGGCGAGAAAATTGGTCTTAGAGACGAGATCAGAACAGAGGCCACGAAGTGTAGACCAAACTTTCCACGAACGAGATCAGAATAGAGGCAAGATCGTTTTCCCCCACCAGTCACCAGCCACCGGCACAGCACCTGACGAAGATGCAAGGCTTTCGGTCCCATTCGCAGAGGAACTAGAGAACAACGAAGGATGCAGGGCTTTTGAAGAAGGACGGAAGACGAAACAGGTACAGAGCTTTCAGTTAAACGCAGCAAAAATGACGGCGTTTGGGAGGGAGCCGTTTCGAAATCCGGCTCGGAGCCGCTTCGAAGCCGTTCCACAGTGCTCCAAAACGTTTTGGTACGCACCGAAACGTTTCGAAACGTATAGAACAAAAAAAAACATTTCGGATACTTTTGTACCCATACTGTACGCGTATCCGTACCGGATACATATCCAGTACGGGTACGGCTTGTTAACAACCGTATCCGTGCTTCCTAGATTAAAGCATTTTCTAGAAATTAAATTTCAATATTATGAGTTAGCAAAGACCGGAATATTACAAAAATCCTACATAAATGATTTCATTCAGGATTCATATATAACTCACAATCAAAAAAGTCCACAGACGGGCTCTAGAGGGGTTTAAGTGCATCAGCCAACTTACCATAGTGGGATTTTTAGTCATTGCCCAAACTTCCACAGGTGCATCACGAAACAAAATTAGAAGGTACCTAAATTGTTGTGGATATTAAACTATTAGTAACAAAATGTAGAAATAAAGTACACTTATATGATCAAATTAAAAGCAAAAAAACTGCCATATTAAGCTCTGTTTCATTGATTCAATTACACAACCTAATGCTTCTCAACAATTTCCATTCAAACTCTGTTTTTGATTAAGTAGCTAAACTGCATCTAGCTAGTATAAAATTGTTGATATTTGTAAGTCAGTGTGAATTACAAGTTTATCAAGTTTTGTATCAACACATAAGTAGACAGAGATATTGTAAAATGTGTCACCAAAGCACATTCAGAGCCTCAATTGATAGTAATGGAAAATAATGTAGATTTGAGATTCACCTTCCGGATGACGATGCTCTTAAAGCTCTTATGGGTGCACGTTCTGGCTTTTGCAGAACTCGAAACATCTTGTTAAGGCCACTTCGAAGGCAGGTCACAACTAACTTGTTAATATATCCTCCAGATTTTTCATTGACCTAAAGTCCAAAAATTGTCAGAACATTTCAATTGGACAATGTCGAAGATATAGATGATTAAAAAGAAAGTAAGAAACTAATGAAGGGTGGATTGAGTAATATACTAATGTGTAAAACCCATAACCCTTGTCATGCAGATAGACAACACAACTAATTTCAAAATGAAGATTAACCCCCCCAAAAAAAAAAAAATCTGCAGAGTAATAATAGAAATAAAACTATCCAAACAGAAGTACCAAAATCAATTATAAATATACCTGGGCATAAGAAAATGATACCAGCCTAGAATTTCCTAACCATCGTAGTCCCCTAACAATACCATTATGCACAGATAAACTTGAAGCAACAGCGTTGGCAGAGACATCAATTACATCGATAATTCCACTCTGAGTTCCCAAAGCAACCAAGGGAACAGCTACAGCAGGATGGTTTCCTCCACCTTCACATAAAATCACATCACTAATTAACAAAATAAGCCTGGTATGCATAGAAACCTCTATAAAAGGTCATAGTAAATATAAACAAATATGTAGATTATTGAGAAGATAAACTAACGGGCCAAAGTAGCTATTAGAGAAGGGGTTGGTACAGTCAGCATAGTCACTGTCGAAGAAAGAAGCTGAAGCTGTCCAGCTAAGCTCAACTGCATCAGAAGGAAAAGGCAAAGCCATTAGCAGATGTTTGTCAATTTTCAGAAATTTGTTAGTCTATTTTCAAAAGTTTGTAACCAACAAAAGAAATTTACATAGGTTTGCAATCTAGCGCTCAGATGCAACTTACAGCACCCAAAAAAAAAATATTCAGGACTTAGAATATCAGGCAGATCATGGAACATACACAAAGGCATTCAGAATTCTGGCACTGTGAATAATGTGTGTTCCTACTCTCGCCCTCAAGGAAAAGCATATCCATTAGACCCAACTAATCTTCATTTACAATGTTGACAATTATTTCTAGGAAGAAGGCAGAGTAGATTAGGAAGGGATGGCATTCAGGATTTGTTTTAACACATATATACATAGGGGCAAAAGAACCAACAATGCGGACAGCACCATATTACTAGCTCGTGAGAGTGCACAAGCATTTAGGCACACACATGCATGTACAGAGAGATATATGAATAAGAGGGAGAAAAATCCGTATTTGCACTATGTCCCACTTGAAAAGCAAAGGTTGAATGCTCTTGATTAATCACTAGATTCAGCATATTGAACCATTAATTACTGATTTGATGGTAAGAGCCTTGATCATGTATTTTCACCAAATGTTCATTAACTTTGAACCCCTGTCATTTGAGTCCTTCCCCCATTAGTATCCAAACTCTTTTTGATCTATTAAAACTTTAAAATCCTGAGGCTTCAAAGCATAATGTCATCCTAAAAGAGAGGGAAAAAATACAGTTTACTTCAAAAGTAGGTTTTAACTATTTGTTCCTGTGTTCTCAATTGGTGAAGTATACCAGTAAGTACGACGCAGCAGTGACTACTTTCTACTTTGTAAAACTCTGTGCTATCAAGGACTTAAAAATACCTTGTTGGATTGAAAAACCAGTGAACTGGTTATCATTTCAGTTCATTTGACCCTAAAAACCAATCAACCAGCAAAACCACTAAAAACTGAACAAGTCCACAAATTACCCAATTCTAAGTTTAAAAAAAAAAACTAAAAAAACTAAACCCCACACCATGGGCCTCAATCACCACTGAGACCCAATCCAGGCAAACTTGAGTTAGTCTAGGTATTACTAGCTATTTATCGTTAGAGGCTTTGCTTTTCTCTTTAGCTTTATCTGATGTGGGACACGAGCTTCTTCTATTTCTTGGTGGCCTAAAGCTCCTCTTTGAACAACACCCATCCTAGATGCAAGTTCTTCTTTCCACCAATCACTTGAGACTTTACCAGTGCAACCCCTTTTGCCTGTCCTTGTCATTCCATTCAAATGCATAATAATGTTCTTTAGTAGATTTGCTAACATCTTTAGAAGGAGGAAAGAACACGCCACCCCACTGTGGGAAGTGAACAAGAGTCATGGGAAGAGGTGGAGTATTGTGAGGTTGAGAAGAAAATCAACTAGGTCAATTTGTGCTTCTGCCATCCAATAGTAACAAGTTCTCCCATATAATTAAGGGACAAGCTCCCACCTTCACGCACTACTGGCAATCATGAAGTTTTTCTCTCTCTACATTTTCATGTCTTCCTTCTTCTTTGAGGAATCGAGCTCCACTAGGTTCGCTTTATCAATATTCAATCTCTTGTTTGTATGTAGCAAACAATGATAGAGCTCAATAATGCATAATTGGTGAGCTCAATAATCCATAACTTATATGAAGTAAGTTCACTTTGTCAATAATCAATCTCCACTAAGTTCACTTTGTCAGTAATGCACTATGGATGGCACGACCAAACACATTCACTGATCCACTTAGTTCACTATCTCAATATTCAATCTGTTGATTTTTCTTTAACTTTATTTTGTTGCATATAGTAATTATAGTAATTCCATAGATATTACTTTTGGACTAATAATTTGAGACAAACCCCACCAACCCACATTACTTAGACGATTATCTAGTATATATACTTTATACGCATGAAAATATATGTTCTTAATACTATTTTTAATAAAATTGTGATGTTAGTGGATGTATATCCACCAAATGGACAAGCAACAAAGTTAACCATTCCGAATGAAGATTGCTGCACTGTGCAGTTTCAGATCAAATTTGCACTTTCATATACATTAGTTAAATTAAAGAAATATTCTGCTAGCTGAACTCTCAGAAATATTCAGCAATGACAATGGCAGTAGTTATTAATTTATTATTTATTACATTAGAATTTTAATATATAAAATTAAGAATATATGCATTTGACTATCATCAATTTAATCACAGTTAAACCAATATACCATGATGACTAGTCTAATTTTAAAAATATTAAAAGATACTATGAATCTATAAGAATGCTGCTATATTATTATTATCAGAAAGAAAATAGAATTATAGGCTGCGTACTTTAAATCTATGCAGTTTGAGTTAGCCATTTGATCCCAAAAATGTCAGGTATAAACTAAGTCTATAGGTATATACTTACCTTTATAATAATATCTTCCTGGTTGAAGGTTGAGCTTAACAGGCAGCTTCTGCTATCACTTGTGGAAGGTATTGTGGTATTAGCATTGGTCCCTATGAATGACACTGAGCTGTCATCATTGACCAAATCTGACTTCTTATCATCCTTTTGAGTGACTGCATGCCCTTCAGTAGTCAAGATCCAGTTCCATAATTTTCCATCGTCAGAAATGGAGATCAATTGTGTCTTAGAAACAATAACAGACTTGTCACAAAAATCAAAAGGATTATCAAAATCCTTGCCAAGAGAAGGAGAACTAGGTACATCAGTCTTTGCAATGTTCTGAAGAATGGAGTTTGATTGGCATAAAAGGACAGCAAGTACTGAAGGAGAAGGGACAGAGGTACCAAGTGAAGGCATTAACTCTTCCACAGAGCACATGATATGCACCTGTTCCCCTCTGTAATGACATGCAAACATATAATATCAGGACATGGAAAGAGAGAACTCCAGTTCTATCAGTTACCTAGTGACCTAAAAAAACCAAAAAAAAAAAAAGGATGAACACAGTTGCAAAGTGCAAACTACTTCATATAAAACAGAGCACTGAAAAGGCTCAACAAAACAGAAAAAACACAACGAAGTCAAAGTTGGTTATAAACAAAACAAGCACTGCTAATGGTTTATACTTTATACTGTATCTGAAGTTGAATTAATGACTAAGGCCTACTGGAAAAAGCTTTAGATAGAAGATTTATAACTAGCCTATAATAGGACTATATGGTCATTTTTCTTATTCTTTCTTTTTTTCTATGACAATTAACAGAAAGCCCCCACGTAGATCCACCATCTTTTCTTGACCATTTTACCACCACACTTGTTTTTCATACTCAAGAACATGGAGATTTTGAACTCCAATGTACCCTATATTCCCATGAGGTTGGAATTCTAAACACAGACATCGAAGATACTGAAGTATCTCATATACCAATGTGAAAATGCTAGCATATCAATTACGAAACACCCTCCTAATAAAATTTAATAAATTTCCAATATTGCCAAACAAATATCAGGAGAAAAAAAGTTCAAAAACTGTTAGAATGGTAAATTGCTACAAGAATACTTACCTTTCCATTCCATTGTGTTCTTCAATTAGCAAGTATTAATTCATTTTATTTCCTTAGTCATGTCAATTTTATTCCATTTCTTAATGCCTATTGATTTTATTGTCACCTGTCACTGTGCTACTTCCATCCATCCAAAGAAGTTCAAAGGCAGTATTTGGCATACCGCATATCATTATTTAAGACGCATTCCTACCTTTCCCCTTCTTTATCGTGCTAATTAGTCTCAGTTTTAAGGGATTATATAGCCACCATGGCCATATGGTTTATCTGTCTTCAGTACGATTACATATTGAATTGCCAACGATTACATATTGAATTGCCAATCACCCCCCAACAACAACAACAACAAAGCCTTTTCCTACTAAGTGGGATGGGCTACATGGATCAATCGACGCCATAAACACCTATCGTAAATCATATTTTTAGACAAACCATTTAAATCTAAATCTCTCTTAATAATTTCTCCTATAGTTTTTCTAAGTCTTTCTCTACTTCTAATTATTAGAATATTTTCCATCTCATCTACTCTCTTAACTGGGGCTTCTATAGGTCTCCTCCCAACATGACCAAACCATCTAAGTCTTGATTCTACAATCTTTTCCACAATAAGTGCGACTTCTACCTTCTCTCTAATGTATTCATTTCTAATCCGATCTCGTCTAGTGTATCCACTCATCCAACGCAACATTCTCATCTCTGCAATATTGAACTTATTCTCTTGTTGACTTTTTATTGCCCAACACTCAGTTCCATATAACATTGCAGGTCTTATAACTGTACGGTAGAATTTACCCTTAAGTTTGAGTGGTATTCTTCTATCACAAATAATACCCGAAGTACTCCTCCACTTCATCCACCCCGCTTGAATCCTATGTGTTACGTCTTCTTCTATTTCCCCATTATATTGTATGACAGATCCAAGATATTTAAATCGTGTGACTTGTGGTATAATATGTTTTTCAATTTTTACTTCTCCGGTAGTAGTATTGTGTCTCTTACTAAACTTACACTCCATATATTCCGTTTTACTTCTACTTAAACAAAATCCATGAGTTTCCAAAGCTAATCTCCACCTCTCCAACTTCTCATTCATTTCCACTCTCGATTCTCCAACTAAGACAATATCGTCTGTAAAAAGCATACACCATGACACTGGCTCTTGGATATGTTCAGTAAGCACATCCAATACTAGAGTAAAAAGATAAGGGCTCAGAATTGACCCTTGATGTAGACCAATAGTTATCGAAAAATCTTCTGTAAGTCCACATTTTGTTACTACCCTAATTGTAACCTCATCATACATATCTTGTATTGTTCGAATATAAGCTATACGAACTCATTTTTTCTCTAGAGCCTTCCATAAAACCTCTCTTGGTACTCTATCATATGCTTTTTTCAAATCGATAAACACCATATGTAAATCTCTTTGATTCTCTCGATATCACTCCATTAATTTTCGCCACAAATATATTGCTTCCATAGTTAACCTTCTTGACATAAAACCAAATTGATTCTCCGTAACTTGAGTCTCTTTCCTTAATCGTCGCTCAATTACTCTTTCCCATAATTTCATAATGTGGCTCATGAGCTTAATTCCTCTATAATTTGTACAATTTTGAATGTCCCCCTTACTCTTATAAATAAGAATTAAAGAACTTCTCCTCCACTCATCTGACATTTTCTTAGATCTCATAATTTTATTAAATAACTTTGTAAGCCAACTTATACCTTTCACTCCTAAACCCTTCCATACTTCAATAGGTATATTATCCAGTCCAACTGCTCTGTCACTTTCCATTCGCTTTAATGCTTCTTTTACCTCTATCTCACAAATCTTACGATAAAAGGTATAATTTTGATCCTCTTCTCTGATGTCTAATCTATCCAATTACAATAAAATCTCGTGGCTTTCATTAAAAAGCCTATAAAAATAACTCTTCCACCGTTCTCTAATATCTCATTCCATGACCAAGACTTTCCCTTCTTCATTCTTAATGAATTTTACTTGGTTTACGTCTCTTAGCTTTCTTTCTCTACTTTTATCTAACTTGTAAATATTTCTTTCTCCAATTCTAATACCTAAAAATTGATATAACTCATCGAATGTCCTCGTTCGCACTTCATTCACTAACCTCTTAATGTTTTTCTTAACTACTTTATATTTCTCCCCATTTTCATTTCTTTCACATAACGAACACACTTTATAATCACCCCCCAACCAAAAAAATAAATAAATTGCTTTTCATATTCATTGTTGTTGCCTATGTGGTCAAAGCATTGTTTTATTGCTTTATTACAATCCCTAATAGCTGATATTTGCCGTATGTGACAATATATACACTAGGATATACTCATCTAAAAGTGTACACATTTAACTTCACGCCTGATTAAGAAGAAAGACATCCAAATATTCATAATTCAAGACAAGAAATGCTTACGGTTTCCTCCGCCAGGTGCTGAGCTTGCCATCAAGATGAGCACAGTATAGCCACTCGTTATTTGGATCCAGCAAAACTTCAATAAACTTACCACAACCACGAGGCAATGTAGTAGCAAATAGCGTGGTCTCGTACTGCAAATCAAACACAATCAACTCCCTCGGAAATGTAATAAACAAAATGTGCCTCCACTGCGGGGAAAACGAGAACCTCGCCACGTAAAGCGGAAACACCGCCGATGCAGGAGACGTTGACTCATCACCCGCATCTCTCTCCAGTTTATGCAGTTCGCTACAATCAGTCCGTATCTGAAACTCCTTTATCAAAAAGTTGTTTTCACTTTCACCGAGAACCTTGATAGATAAGAGAAAGCCTTTAAGCCCAACTGCGCAGATGTGCCGAGAATCAAAAGGGTCACGGCGAATGCAGGAGAAGAATTCAGGGGATGCGTCGTACTTCCAAACACACCGGCCGGTCAATGTGCTGTAAAGGGAAATCGTAGACGGTCCGTTGATAGCAGCAAGGAGGTAAAAGTCGGGTCGAGCTTGGACCCAACACAGGTCTTGGATTCCGAGTTTGGAATCTGTCTCAAACCACAGAACGGCGGACTTGAGTCGAAATTCGAGTAAAGCAATGCGTCCTTGGCGATCGCCGGCTGCAAGGAGAAGGTGGGAGGAGGAAGGCTCGGTGGAGAGAAGGTCGCGACTCGGAGGAAGTGGGGTCCACCGGACGGAGGTAACAAATGGGGAAAGAGATGGAGTGGCGGAAGATGAAGAGGGGGAATAGGGAGGCGGCATAGGAATGGAGGAGACAAGCTGCATAGAGCGAGTGTCGACGATTGAAACGGAGCTGCCGGAAGGGAATGCAAGAAGCTCATGGGAGCTCAAGTCTGCGGATCCAAAATTGTTGCGACTTGGAGGGCCTGGAAGCATGCAGTTCCAAGAGTCTGGAGTCGATCTGGGACTCGGCATTGCCTGGAGTCGATCTGGGACTCGACTTGGAGGAAGAAGAAGGCGAAGCAGATTGGTTTGGATCAAAAGAATGGGTTTCTGGCTTTCTGCATAGTTTCTGAAATATTGATAGTTTTCCCTGGCTCGTCTCGCTGCAGCTGGTGCGCAGGGGAGAGAGAGAGAGAGAGGGAGTACGGCAAAAGTTCCGCTTAATGGGCACGCCTCGATTTAGGGGTACTCAAATCTAAGCCTTGGCAAGACAAGTAAGCACCAACAATAATACGGGTCAGCGAAGGGGGCTGAATTTTTCCTTAATATTCTTTAGTTGTTTATTTGTATTTGACAATTATTTATTTATTTATTTAAATTTTTTTTATTGATTTTTTGTTAATAACTTACACTATTGTACTATTTTTTTCAATTGAATATAATTAAAACAGGTCACGAGCAATATTTGTGTTACACCATAACGATATAATACTAAATTTATTTTATGATATACTTATAGTATTAATTTTTTTATTTTTAATACTTTTAACAATCAAAAATATCATCATTAAAAGCCCAAATTATTAATTTAAATATAAATATATGACTTTTGCATTTAAATCTTAAAATTTATCCTTAATATATTTGTCCAAAAACATCACAAAAAAGAATAAAAAACTCAAGTTCCAAGTCATACACATCAAACTATCATAATTTTATAATTTTACATAGATACATATATCAGTTACTACTTTTAAAAATTTATATCTTGAGTTAGAAAACTCCAATTTACACAAATTAGGATTCTATGAAAAGCTCACGACATAAATTATATGATGTAAAAATTTTAGATCAAAACAAGTTTAATTGAGTAACGAAAATTTAATGGAATAGAAGCCATGTCAAAATTTTGAGCATAACCAAATCTGAAACTTTGAGCATGCATATCTTTGGCTAAACAACATTAATTTAGGTGATTTTAGTGGTTATGAAAAAGTTATAATGCCAACTATATGATTGTAAAATTTCATATGCATTGGAGTTCATTTGACCCTTCAAATACACAAAAGATAGAACTAATTATATGAACAATACCCAGGCAATTCTGTATTTTTCAGCCAAATTTGAAAAGTCATAATAAATTCTACAGAGTTTCAAAAATTGTATTCTTTGACCCTGTAAAAAGTTTTAAATAACATTTAAATGTCTGCCAAGTTTTATTCAAAAAATTCATTCATTTGATCAAATTTTGGTTCAAAGGTAAAAAGTGGCCCAAAATGGCACAAATATGGATTCAAATGGTTCAAAATAACATCTTGCAAGTCTTGTGACCATTTGAGCATGTTACAAACATAAAATACGGTATGTAAGACTATCTCATCAGATCCTAAATATCATGCAATTCAAAATCACTCATCCACTTGCATTTATACTCATACTCTCTATAGCATACACATGGTCAATTTGTACATTCTTGCACATATACATCTAAAAATGATATTCACATGATAATCTCATACTTTTGCATATGTGAGGATGTTTACATTACAAAAATAACATGTATAACCTCTCATTGACAATATATTACATAAAAACCAAAACTATGGTCAAAGTAGTATAATTCATAGTTGTTGGCTCCCATCCTTAGTTTCTTGAAAGTTTCCTAGATGTGGTTAGAAATAATATGGAGGATAGTGAAATTCTATGAATCACAATAGCTCATTCACCTTTCAAGCATACTTATAAGGCATATTATCATGTTAAAGAAAGCAAACACGCATCATAGACTTCCAAAACATCAAATATAATCATATTTATAAAATCATATAGATCCATCAAGGTTAAAAACAAGGTCTAAGAACTTTTGGTCTAACCTTATCTAATTATTTGGGACTTTTGAATTAGTTTCACCTATTTTTAGAGACTTTTGACTTAGCCTCATTCATTCTTGAGATTTTTGGTCTTATCTCAACCATAATTAAGGATTTTTAGCTTCTTTTCACCTAATTAAAGGGATTTTTGGCAGAACCTTACCCATTAAGAGCCATTCACATTCCAAATGCATTTCAAGAAATGTAATAGCATCAAATCATCATACCAATAGTAATGGACATAATTCATAATCCATATACACAAACAAGTAATCAATAACAATCAAATAGCCAAGATAAGCATATAAGAATGGATAAAGAGCTATCTTTCTCAATGGAGCACAAAGTTTTCCTTTGGTTTCCTAACTCCTCTTATCGGCCTCACACACACTCTTGGGAGGAGCTTCACTTGCTTGCCCTAGATACATCAAACAAGACACAAATGCATCAATGGAACCATTTCTAGCATCACTTAAGCCTTACGTAAGCCTATTCTAACTTTAAGCTTCGATATGGCTCCATTTAGTGACATAATAAAGCAACCCATTAATTCATTATCTTGGCTCCTATTTCTCACTCAATATAAGTCATATGAAAAGAGCTATTGGATGGTGGTGACGAAATCTGAAAATGTGATGTTAAAATGGAGATATAAACAAAGAATGAACAGAATTACTTGTCTATTATCCTTCCACTGGGGTAAAATAGTTATTTGGACCTTAAAATAATAAAATATTAAGAAAATAAATAATAATAATAATAAAATATATGACTAAAGAACTTAAGTTGAACCCATATAAGCTCAAATAATATTAAAATATTATAGAGAACTTTAAGAACGCAGGCTAAATAAAATATTATAGAGAACTTACAAAATGATGACATTTTCATAAAATATCAATAGGAAGGTGATGATGTGGCACCATGTGCAGGGGAGTTTTCTAAAGATTACACGTTTTATAAAGCAATGATGATGCTTATTGTAATGTCTATTAAAACTAGAAATTTAAATGATAAGAATTCCAAAAAAAATGGAAAGTAAATAAATAAACTGATTTAGTCTAACCTTTCTTGGTCCATCTCTTTTGTGCATTGGGTCATTAACTTTGAAGGAGTTGAGCTAGGACTTTGGGTAGGTGTAAGGTTTGTTTTGAATTATCTTGTGAGAAAAATGACTACAGTTTGATGATAGAAGATTAGAAACTATTCTTCAATACCCTATGAGTAGATTATAAAGAATAATACTTTTTTTAATATTCCCTCTATTTTTGTTTATATTATGCATCTCCGTTAGATAGGGGTCTTAAGTAGTGTTTCAATGTGTATATTAGTAATGATATGAAATCTTTTAAACTGTGATATGCTATATATGTTATGTTATTAAAATAGATATGAAACCACATGTTAACATAAAAAGTGTGATTCTCGAAAATTCAATTAATAATAAGTTGCCTCAATATGCTTTTATGATATTACTTAAGTGATATGATCATAAAATACTACACTACTAATTGTGTAATTTGCTTTCTAGATCATTTATGTTAGAAGATTTTTTAGATATGAATTATACATATTATGTGATATACATAGATAAGGTAGGATTGTGCAGAACGTTGGTTGCCAACAGCGATACTAGTAGCCCTTGATGCACCTTAGATATTATTACGTGGTTTCTGTGATTAAATATCAAAAAGGTATAGAGCTAAATACTTTCTAAATATTTAGGGCTATAGGAATGGTGGTAAGTAAGGATGGTATAAGTAATCCCACTTATAATTCCAGCCTATAGTACTCTAAAATTAACTATATGATTATTTACTCTTATGGGCTATATACCTATATTAGTATATATGTTAAAATTTAGAGTTCTACACAAACCTTCTTAATAAAGTATTTTTATTAAATTGATTTTTGTATATTAACTATATCTTGCTCAATATTGAACTTTTAAATATTTGAACGTAATTTTATTTATTTATTTAATCATCATAGTTTTCTCCTATTAAATTTATATTTGATTAAAATATTACATACTATTATATTCATTATATATTATTGCACTAAAATATAATGAGCCAAAATTTTCTATATACATCAATTTTTTTTTACTTTATATATATATATATATATATACACCAATTGATTCCTATCTAATTCTGTTTAAAGATATAGAAATTTAAATTTAAAAAATTATTAAAAATTATTTTTTATTTAAAAAGAAAAAGATTTCTGTGTTCACTCATTCTTTTAATTATTATACTTTATATTCTACTCATTAAGTATTGCAGCTCATTCCATTATATACTTTTTTCATAGAAAGGGAGCTTGTGTGTAATGTTGCTCCAATATAGTTTAAGAAAGTTGTTAGTGAAGAGCTCGTGGTATGTCTGTCTATTATTGAACCATTGTCTTTATATATATAATTGTACTTTAGAGTCTGCTCCACAAACTATAGGCACGATTTCCACTTTGTAGATTACGTTTTTATATTGTATGTTGAATGGAATTTGAGAGTGGAGCTCTCTTTTGTAAATTTTGATTAGTTCGTTGTTATAGATAAATATGGGACGTCTTAGTTACAAAGGAAAATCTAAGGAATTTTCTATAAATTCATTACAAATAATGAATTATTATAATACTATATATATGAATGGAATTAGATATATGAGTAAGAAAAAGAGATTATCTGAAAGTCACTATTATGTGTGAAGGTGTTAACTTATGCTTAAGGTTCATAGGTTTTAATTAACTTGATAAGAGATTAAGGTAGTTTATGTTTGTCAAGCTTACAAATGTAAGATCATCTCTTATTTTATGCTGGTCCTATCCTTAGAGTTAGGTCATAACACTTATGTCAACAAATTTCAATAAAAGATTATGATTACACATTTTATGGAAAAGTTACTATTAATGTCACTGCTAATGTTAGATGACATCGCTGCTAACTTTAGTAGCCATAAATGTAAGTAATCATTATAGTAACTTTCGCGAAAAAATGAAAAAAGTAACTATAGATAAAATTTAGCTATAGTTAAATCTAATGGTTAATATTCATCCTTAAATCAAGATGTGATCTCAATCGTTAAAGCAATCAAATGGTTCAAATTCTTTCAACTTTTAAAAATTAAATCACAACTATTCATCTAATCCAAAGGCTCACATCTATTCTCTAAAATCAAGATTAAATCTTAGCCATCTATTTAATTTAATAGCTTGGATTTAACAACATAAAATAACTTTAAATCTTAACTATCTATTTAAAAATATAACTTATATAAAACACACACACACTTCATGCCACACACATGTAAGAACATACATACCCATATTCAGCCAAGACAAGAGAGAAAAGAGGAAGGAGAGCCTTGGCCAAAGAGGGAGAAAAAGGAAGGAAAAGGCAACTAGGGAAAAAACAATACTATAGATTCAAGGTAATATAAATAAATTTTCTTCTTCTTAGTTTTCCTTATATCTTTGTCCATGAATTTTTTCTTTACTCCTCCCTTGAGTTTTAGCCATGGCAAGAAGAAATTGGGAAATTTTGTTGTTTCATAAATCCATGCTAAGAAAAGATGGAGAATTTACATATGCAGCTAATAGATTCATAAGATTCAAGAAAATTCCTAAACTGTAAAGACTTTTCTATAAATTATGAAACTTTGAATTTCAAGAAGCCATGGAAGAAATTGAAGAAGAAATAAATGGGAGAATGATGGAAGAAAACTTAAAGGAGAAAATGATTAATGTAATCTTGATTTTCATGAAGATTTTGGCAAGTTGCTTCATGAATTTTACTTTGATAGAAGTGTAGAAAATCCATAGAACTCTTAGAAATTGTTTTGGAATTTTTAATTACCTCCCTTGATTAGGTATTATTAGCTATTTAACCAAAGAAGAAGGAAGAAAATAACACCTCCACACACACACCCTTGGTTTGGGCAAGCCCACTTGGAGTACCTAGGAAGGAGTTTTTCAAAAACTAACTAAATTTGGTTAATTTACACTAAAAATAAGGTCTATGGTGAAATTTTGGTGAATTATGGATAATTGTATAAAAACTCAACTTTTTGGGAGAAACTATTGACCATGAGCTTCTTAAAATTTTAATGATATTATTTGATATATTTTGGATTATCTATGTAGTCATGCTATTTGGATTACCCTAATAATTATTCTAAAATTTTTGGAGCTCTTTTGTGCAAATTAAAAAGTTATGAAGTATTATGTTAATTTTAAATAAATGATGAATATTTGCTCTAGTAATTTGTTGCTTAATTTTATGTTAAGATTGCGACAGGTTATTTGGTAAAAGATTGACTAGAGTGAATTCTAGTAAAATTGTCTTAATCAGGGGATGAACCCTATATGTGGCCAGAGTTAGCATTGGTTAGTTGTTATTGTGTTGGATGTCTAATTTCAATTAAGAATATACTTAAAATATTTAAAATAACTAATTATGACTAGTGAAGCTCATTTGGATATTTTGGACATATCTGGACTTATTGTGTCTTATTAAGCCTCTTGTATATCTAAACAAGCCTTTTATAGTTATACCGTACCTTAATATTAGATCTTTATTTATGGACTATTTTACATACTAGATAGGCCCCATAACAAATCTGGACTTAGAAAAGCAAAAAAAAACTCTTAATATTTAGTTATAATTTTTTTGGACTCTAGTACACTATTATGCTATTAGGATGGTTTGATTATACATAGAATTGTGCAAGGCATTTTTTTGCCCAATATACCTATTGTGTCTTAATTATATGATGGCTTGGATGACATATTACTGTGATATTTTAATATGACTTTCCTTGAATATCTACTGGGAGATGCCTTAGTAAAGAAAGCAAGGATGAGCCTACTAAGTCAATGCCAATGCAATATAATTTGGGTATTGAGCCTAGCAGTCACTCAGACCTAATGGGCGAGTTGAATAATATTATTTGCTGTATTTTCCTTATTCTACTTATGTGTAATTACTTGTGGTATGTGAATTCTAAAATATGCTATTATCTTATTTATTATCTATATTTAAATCATGTTTTATTAATATGTAAGTAATCCTAAAATTTATTTGATATTCTTTGTTTATGTATTAATATGAAATCCTCTATTATCTGCCATTTCTATTATTTTGTAATTATCTTGAATATTATGAAGTAATTTATTACTCCTTGTTTACGTTGTTTTCTATAAATTAATCATTCTTTGTTAGAATCTTCCATTTATAGTATTTGTTATTTATTAAAGTAATACTTGGCATTTCTTCATAATTATTATTCTATATTAATCTTATTTATATTATTGAAAAAAAAATTTCTCACTCTATTATGATTTATGTTTTTAGATGCTCATATGTATAGTGACCCTAAAGTTCCAAGTCAAATGGATCCATTTCTTGATCAAGGAATTGACATTCATCATTCATAATATCTACATAATATCCTGTGACAAGATGGTTTGTATAGTACATGTCATATTTATGGTATTGGGAGAGGAGACTCCCCTCTTTTCCATGGGAGGGGTACCTCTTTCATTTCCATGAATGAAGACCTATTTACTAACACTATTCTTTTTGTGTGAATAAGGGACTAACTTTTATAGTTCTTTTTGTTACTTAGGGGCATATTATGTGTCACACCATCGCATACTATATACTATAACTTACTATATCAGAAAACCTTGTTGATAAGGTCTCAAATTTCATATTGTTTAATACAAGATCTTATTGATAAGATCTTCAACTTTATTGATAAGATATTATCTTAGCTCTTATATTGATAAGGTCTAATACTAACTTATTCTTAATAACTTATCTAACCAATTCATGCATATCAACTATGGAGTTTCAGGCAAAATTCACATCCATTCGTAAATTTTCAAAACCTAAATTGAGCCTCTTTTGGGTCATTTTGAGTTATAGGGATCCAAACTTCATTCTTTCTTTACCTTAACTCATTTTCATCCAGACAAGTTTATTCATACTCATTTTAACATGTATAGCTCATAGAAACCCATAGAAGGATAAAAAACCCGAAATGGACATAGTAGCAAAAAATATGCACTAATTTTGATAATTCATAACTTAAGTTATAGAAGTCCAAATCATACAAACTTAGTGTCTATAGAAATCTTAGGATGTGAACTACATGTTATAAAATATTTAGATGAAATTGAATTCTTTTTCCCTATAAAATGCAATGGAATAATAACCTAGTTCAGAAAGGAGGGTATATAATAGACCCAAACTTTAAAATTCCATATTTTGAGCTACATAACTCCATTTTTAATGATCTCAGTGGCCATGGAAAGCTTGAGATGAGAACTATGTGCTATAAAAATTTCAAAGGCATCTAAGCTCATTTAATGCACAAGAAATTTTGCATATCAGTGGCTACTATAGTACTTAGACACAATTAGACTCCTAACTTTAAAAATTCATAACTTCCTTTATACGATTCTTTTTTACGCAAAATTAGTGGCCCTAGAAAACTTGTAATGCCAACTATATGTCTATAAAATTTTATGAGTATTGGAGTTCATTTGACCCCTCCAATCCACTAAAAACCAGAATTGCCAGATGAACAATACCATAAACTATTCTACATAAATTCTGAAATTTTGAAAATTCGTGGAATATTCTGTGGACCTCTAAAAATTATGGTTTCTAGCTTGTTAGAAAACTCTTTTAGGGGTCTATATGTATGCCAAATCTTAAACTCCAGCTAAGTCATTTGGGCCACTTTGGATGTAGGAGTTGTTTAAGGTCTTTTTATGCCTAATCTTGGTATCCCTTTGGGTCATTTGGCATCCAAATGGAATTCTTCCACTTGGAGAAAGTTTTAATTATCCTAAATGAATTTCTAACTATTCCATATCATGCCAAAAGATTTGGATGAAAATTTGACCCCTTGACACCTAAGTATGCACATACATACTATATGTAAACATAGGCAAAATTACATATTATTGGACATGTTCTACCACAAGGAGCTATATACTCACATTCTCCTACTCATACAAAAGTTCTTGTCCAAAAATATGATATTATACATTATGTACCATCAAAGTTATCCATTACACATCAAATACATTATCCATGCCATTCTTGATACATAGATTATATTTTAGCACATATAGTGCTTCTAACACATAATTCCCAATATCTAATATTTTCATCTTCTTTGCTTTGGCTTGATAACCCTGAAATGGTTAGTGGGAGCATAGGGTGAGATTCGGGGAGAATCTCAGTAGCATAAGCTCATCCAATTCAATACACATATGAATACCATAAGTGAATGCAACGTATATGGTGCAATAATGCTATGCGCATGCATCATGTAAAACATATGCATCATATAACATGAAAACTCATTCATTTCTAGCCATGACAATATCATAAAACTAGTTGGGCTCTACTATTCTCAACCTAGAGCCAATGAAGAGTAACTGCACTCAATTCCATGCCTTAGGGAGTTAGGAGCTATCATATAAATATAAAGTACTCATAAAATTCATATGAAAATATAATGGATCATATTTCATGAAGCACCAAGCAACTATACATACAAGCATATCAACTCATTTAAGGACTTAATTGTATGCAACAAGTGGAGAGAAAGCTACCTTAAGACTTATGGAGTTCAAGATGCCACTAACTTATTCTTGCTTTTTCTTCACATGCTTCTAGGTTTAGATACACAAAAAATAATGGAGTTGCTTTAGCTTGGCCTAAACACATTCATTCAAATGGAAGGCAACCCATTAGAACCCATTCTAATTCATTTCCTTACTACATAAGTCTATGGATACTTAACATGCAAATTTAAGCTACTTTAAGTGTCTTAAGAAATAACTCTTATAATTCAATCTCTAGGAGTCAAGATCTCTCTTGATATGAGCTATAAGACTCTAATGGAACTCATTAGGGCCATCATATTCGAGCCAAAACCTGGCTAACACTAGGTTTTTTCATTAGGCCTTTTATAACCCTACAATTTCACTTTTTAAAATAGGGTTTCTAAATTCATTCCAATGATTCCATTAGTGTTAATTGCTCATATTTAGACCACTTAAAATCTTAGAAGTCATGAAAGCACTCCCTGGGTACTTCTTTTACTTTAGGTCGAGACAAGCACTCTGGCTTCCATTAAGCTTTTGCCATTTTCTTGGGCACTTTAAGACATATAAGATATCCTTAGCTCTTTTCTAATTCAAATATGGCCTTAGAATTCAAATTACCTTCTTATGGTTTTACATCTTCCATAGCTCAATTGGAAACCCTAGGTGACATAACATGCTCTCTATGACTTTTTATATTATTTTTTGTATATAATCTTACTCTCCTCCCTTCTAAACTCTTGTTTCCATCAATTTTTTTTATTGAATTCAAGCTCTCTCCTCTGCCTCTCCCTCTAGGGCGGAACATAAGAAGGATGAAAGTCCAAGGAACATCAATTTTCTAACTTATGATATACCTTGTTTGAAAGTTTGTTCAATGGTGATTCTTGAGCCATAATTGATTGCTTTAAACTTTCACTATTCCTTAAGAGGTCAGATTTCAAGAACCTAAAACCATCCAGAGAAAGAAAATGAAGAGAGGAGAAAGTTTCATAACTAGCTTATAGCAAAATTTCATATATTTTCATACCTTTTTGCCTTAGTTTCCTTTCTCTTTTTCCATATCTCTTGGATGCCATGGCTGGTTTGTTTCTAAGCTAAAGTATTAGTTTGGAAGGATGGAAAAGTTGACTTGACTATATAAAAAGGTGGAGGAAGATTTTTATAATAATTTCTAAATACCGATTATGTCCCTCAACTTCCATTTCTTTGTTTGAACTCGTTTTAAATCTTTTTTTAGAACTGTATTTTCTATATGAAAATTTAGGTTCTTTAATTTATTAAAAATAGTTTTTTTTTAATTTTATGGAGTTCAAAACCATCCCGAATCATCTAATCAAAGTTTCAATCAACCTTTTATTAAAATCGCACACTGGAAAGGTTTTAACTATTTTAATGGTTCTCATGATTTTCAGAGCCTCTGAAAACCTTAGTGAACTTAATTTTATCATTTAAAATTCCTTTCTTTAAATTTTTGAAAAGTTACCCAAAATTATGATTTTTGCCATTGTGTGACATTTCTTACCGTTTAGCCACTTTGACTTTGATTTCGGGCCACCTCTGGATCCTTATGCTTATTATTAGATACTCTATTTATTACTCTAGCTCTATTTTACTTTATTTTATTTCATTTTGGGAGTCTCCTTTTATAATTCGATCGATTTTGGTCTAGTTGTAGAAAAGTCAGATATCACATTTTGGGTAGTTTAGATTGAATCCTTAGTGACATATTCTGGTTTGAACTTATAATGATCCCGCTCCCCTATGATTGAACTTTTTAACAATATGTATTAATAGTAGCTTATTTCTGTTATATGTTGTACTTACTATGCCATATAGGTTAATTGATGCGTAATAAAGATTTTGTATCATAAAGGAACAAGAATTATTCATATGAAATAAATAAATTAATGAAAAATTTACTAAAAATGGGTAATTAAAAAAGGTGTTATAATGGACTCATATTTAGTATAACTTGCATTAGTCCTAGGTGTCTATAAAGATCCACTCAATCTCCACAATATGATGGGTACTAGCATTTTGTTTATTTGAACACATTACCTAAAACTGAAAATACTAGATTCTTAATAAGACATAAATAAATTAAGAAAATAAAAGTAATGACCTGCTACCACATGTGCATAAAATATTTTCTCTTTCATATTGCTTTTCTAACTGAGAGTTAACAAAGATATAGCATATTCTAAACAAAATAATCATAGCCAATAATTATAAAAGCAACAGCAGATTCAATGAATAACAAAGATCTAACATAACAACATACTTAAGCACAAATACTTATTCATCATATGAGCAATATTTCTAGTTAGTTCATCTTTAATAAAAAAGTTGGTTTTCAGCATAATTAAGGGAATTAACC
Source organism: Erythrophleum ivorense (assembly GCA_026724425.1). Taxonomy (NCBI): domain Eukaryota; kingdom Viridiplantae; phylum Streptophyta; class Magnoliopsida; order Fabales; family Fabaceae; genus Erythrophleum; species Erythrophleum ivorense. The sequence continues at coordinate 77,315 of JAIUCV010000228.1, forward strand.
ATGAGTTATGCTTGGGCTAAGGGGCCTGCGTCATGGCACTCCTAGTCTCTGTTACCTTAGACTCACTTTTTGGCTGCGACTCAAGATGTTTTTTTGGCCATGACTTGAACTTTTACTACCCTTAAACTCTTTCCTATTTACCCTAACTCACTTGCAACTCTTTATACTTGAGTTCTAGATTCCTTTTGTGGATTATTAGCATGGTTTTTAATGAGTTACTAGCTCATGTACTCCTCTAATTACTAAGTTTCACTATTTAAGAACTTAAAGATTGATTAAACTAAACCACCTTGCCAAATACCAACAACTCATTAAATGTGACAATTAAGGGGTACCTAAAGCCACTAATGACCATATCAAGGAGTGTAATTTCCTACCATTTGATCTTAGACCACCGTGGACAAATTTCCTTGGTCCAAATGGACTTGCTCCTGATCTCAAATAGCCATACTAACCTACTCATTTCACATCCTAAGCATAGCTATCAGTAAAGACCTCTATGAAATGAAAATTCAGACCATGTTTTCATATGACAACAACATCCTCAATCATAAAATACCATTTAAATTTCATACACACATGTCAGTCTATAATTGATCAATAATAACATTATATTAGAATTCATGTAAATTAAAATCTAGTATTAGGGAATGCATCCTAATTTACAAAATGTCAAAATACCTACACTTGGCAAAAATGAATACATCATGATGTTATACAATAAAAGTTAAAAAAAATTAGCATCTATACAATTCAAAAGCCTCCCAAGTGTAGGAGTCCCATACCAGGCCTAAACCTAGGGATGTTCATTCACTTGCTTCCCCTTTTTCTTACCCAAGGAACTTTCACCTGAAATTATTAGCCTATGAAACAAGGTGAGATGTGAATCTCAGTAACCAATGAGAAAATTCCATACATATGAACACATTAATCAACATATATGCATTTTATATCAATAAATACCAGAATAATCAATTCAATCAACAAATGAACTAGTTGAGTTACCTGTGATTATTATCCCATACTAGTAATCGCATGCAATATTTTAATGACCAATAACAAAGGGAAAGGCCTATTTATGGTGCCAACTCCCAATCAAGCATGCTCATGGCTCAATACATTTATAAGTCTGATTATAACTCAGTGCCTGATCGCAACATAATGTACGAGTGGTAGCCACACTACAACTCCACTAAGGACTCGCTTACAGTTCTAAAACAATAACTCAAGTAGCCAACTAATCATTTAACAATCAAAATCATGCATGTAACACACTAAAATTAATTAAGGTGCTAACCATGGATTTAGATTAATTAAGAATAATTAATATGAAATAATCGGGTAAGTTAAGTGAATGAAAATTTTGAGAGATAAATTAATAATATGAGTTGAGAATTAATTAGGATAGAAACTTCATCTAGGCCTAAATTAATGTAAGAGATCATGATAAGAGGCTAATGGAGGCCCAATAAGTTAGGTGCAGACTCAATCTGATTCAATGTGGTAGAGGCCCAAGATCCACCTTATATAAACTCTTATAAATGGCCCAATAAACCTTGTACAGGCCCAAAACAATAAAGTTCTTAAAACTAGGTTTGGCCCAATAAAATTCTGCAGTCCAACACTTTAAAGCTGGCCAAAAAAGTTAAAATCTGAAGCCATTTGGAGTTGGATCTTGGAGCAGCCTATAACCCATAGAAAACCCAACTTAAACCCTAAAAACTAACCTAGCCACCCCTCATTCTGCAGAACCACAAGAGACACACAAAAATTCGGAGGTCCAAAAGAGAGGCTAGGGTTCTTGGCATGTTTCCACATTTTTCCACTTCTAGAGTAAGATTCATCTAAGGTAATACTTATATGACTTAATCTTCTCATCTTTCTCTTTAATTTGACCTAATGAATGTTCCAATTAGAGAACTTTCACCCATACCCAAAATCTAAAACTTGCCATTGGATATTTCCATGGTGAAATTTCGTAGGTTGAGGCTAAGACTGACATTAGGTAAGTATAAACTCTTCTTCTTAAGGTATTTCTACTAGTTTGAGACCCCAATGATTAGATTATAGTATGGGTATTAATTTTTCATGAATTTGCTTAGGATTTAGGGTGATATATTGAAGTTTCTGGTAGAGGACACCTCCATTCTGAATTTTGGGACTTTGTAGTGTGGGGAGGATTTTGTACCACTGGTGGCTTTTGTAATTTGTCTACAAGTGAGATAACTGGGATTATATTAATTCTATGCATATATCTGTTTTAATTTCATATTTGCTATACATGAATGATTTGAAATGCTGAATGAATTGGTTGGCTATCTATTGTATTGTGATTGGACCTTGTGAGTCCATGGTGGAGCTATGGTGCGGCTGCCATCAGTGCATGTGCTTTGATCGGGCACCGAGTTATGATCAAACCCCATATGCACTGAGCCTTGGTTGTACTCAATAGGGAGTAGGTGTTGTGGACGGGCCTCTCCTAATGTTATTGGCCTTTAACATGTGAAAATATGATTGCTAGTATGGGATAGTAATCATGATAGCCTAGTTATTTCATTTACTGGTATTACTAGAATGTTTTCTTATACTTATGTGAAATCATTCATATATATTAATTAAATTGGAATATATGATGGAATTTACCTTGGTTACTGAGATTTGCATTTCACCCCGTTTCATGGGATTAAACATTTCAGGTGAAGGTTCTTTGGGTAAGGATAAAGGCAAGCAAGTGGATGAACATCCATGAGCTGAGGCCTGGTGTGGGGAGCTACACTTGGTCTGAGTGAAATAGAGTAGATGCTAATTTTGTTAACCTTTGTATAGCATCATCATGTATCTATATTGCCAAGTGTAAGGGTTTGTATTTTGATAACATAAAATGTAACCATTGAGAAATAGGCTTTATATTAGTTGTTGATGGATGTATGAGTTTATGACACTTATTATGGCTTGTAAACCTATATTTTAACTGACTATTTAAGTAATGAAATCATGTGATATATTGATTATGGATTTGAGTTAGCGATGCATGATTTCTCTAATGAAAACATGATTGAATGACCATTGTGAGAAATTTATAAATTTGTTAATATAAGACCAATGAATAAGTAGGAAAAATCCAGCCTTAGATGTGGGATGGGAATGATATAATGGCTAGAGCAAATTAGTTAGATAAATGCTATTAAAATCTCATAACAAGTGGGAGAGTGGCCATAGAGAACCCCTAGATAGAGAGTAGAGAGTATGAGATAAGATTTTTGGAGTTGTAGGATCAAAAGGCATTTCGTCGCGGTCAAAATATTGTTAGTCGCGGCTAATAGAGGCGAACTTGTCCAGGGAGAGTACCAGAGAGCAATTCGCCACAGCGAAATGTGGGAGGCAAAACTGAGAGTTGTCCAGAGGGTAATTCGTTGTGGCTAAATGGGAATTGGCTGCGGCAAACTTTTGCGAGAATTTGTCAAGCATTCCAGAGAGGAATTAGCTGTGGTGAAAGGGGGAATTGGCCGCGACCAATAGTAAGGGGCGAGCGAGGTAGGTTACAAGATACTTCCTCGTCGCGGCGCCATATAGGTTAGCAACAGTGAAAGTCTAACTCACCGCGATGATAATAAAGTGAAGAGTGAACCCAAGGGCAATTGCCCGCCACTAAGGGAAAATTGGCCATGGCGAACGTCCTGAAACCCTTATATTAACCTAGAAATCTTGGTTCTTCATATGGTGACCTCAAGAAATAACTTAGAAACATTGGTAGAAGATTCTTGTGAGTTGGAATTAATGGGCAATAGAATCAAAAGCTTATAAATAAGTGTTTGTTTTCCTTATGTACATGAATGCTAGTATTTATTTAGTTGATGACTCTAATAACATTAAGGTTCAAATTTTCCCGCATTTTCCAAATGTAATTAGTCATAATATCTTGTAACCTTAATTTATAGTTATTAATCACGTATTTAATCTTAATTACAATGATTAGAAGTTAAGGTCGTCATAATACATCTGTAGTGAATATAAGATTAAAGTAGTATATGCAATGAATTAAAATTAACTACAGTTACCTTACTTAATTGCATCAAATTCCAAACTCAAGACAAGTTCCCAACTCTTTAGTGATCATAATTTACAATACCAATTTTGTTAGTCAACACTTAATACAAAAACCAATTACCCATCATTCTAACATCATGAATTCTTAAGGAGGCACTTACCTAGACTTTAATGAATTCAATTCTAGATTGGGGTTTTCCTACACCAAAAAGCTTAATACTCTTCTCCAAATCCTTGGCATTTTTGCACAAAATCAAAGTGCATAATGTAAGTCAACTATTGGGGCTAATAGCTAGCAAAAAATACATCAAAATGAGAAGAACATACTTACCTAATAATCCTTATAGCTTTAACCTCCGAAAATCAATAAAGAACAACCACAAATTAGCTTTCAGAATTGTAATGAGGTAAAAACCCACTAAACTAGAAACTAATTAGATCAAAATGTATAGCAAAATGAGAGGAACAAGTTCTATATAGATTATCTTGGCTAAATCTTCCTCTAAAAGTGCAAAAAGGAGCCAAACTATGATGGAATCCTAACGTCCACCCAAAGATGGGAAAATAGCTTTGTGTCTCTACAAAATATATGCCTTCAACACCCAAAATGAAAGGCAATTAGGTTTTCTTAAGGTTTTAAAGTAAGTGGGCTGCCCCATTGGGCCTTATTTCCAAATTGTCAAGTTTTTACTAAGAATGGACCAAAAATTGGACAAGTCCAATGGTATTGGGCCAAGGTTCATTAGGTTTAATGGAGTTGGGTCACATTACAATGAAGTTAGGCCTATAATAATGGTCCTTAGCATATATAAATTGATCATAGGGCCCAAATATTAAATATCTACCTTCACTTAATTAGTTTCACTAATTAGAACCATAACCATAATTAATCTATTTTTACCTAATAATGGCAGAAAATGATTATTATCTCGAAATGTCTAAAATAAATCTATTTCTTTAGAAATCTTTATTCTCCTTAATCTCCCCAAATTCCCCATATTAATTTCTTAATTCATCATAATTATTCTTCATTAATTTTGGAGTGTTATACTTTTTATGCTCTTTCTAATGATGGTTTTAGCTTCTTAAAAGGATGAGTTTAGTGGTTGACCTCTTGAAGAAAAGAAGAGATTTGAGAAAGCTAATTCTACCATAAGAACCACCATCCAAAGAACTTCCTAATGAGGTATGCCATAAGGTAAGAAATTGTTATTTCTTTTAAACTTCTTTCCCTCTATATTTTGGCCTAAAGAGAGAGAGAGAGAAAGGGAAGCAAGTTTTAGTTTGATGAGAATGGATAAAGTTAAGGGTTTAGAAGTAAGGAAAGTAGGAATATACACAGAAAATGGCAAAGGAAGCTAAAGAGAGCAAGATATGCCACTTAGAGTTCCAATTGAGCTATGCTTATATAAAGCCCTAGGAAGATAATTTGAATCTTCTAAAACCATGTTTGAACTAGAAATGACTCCTAGATATTCTATATCTATCAAAATTCTTATGAAAATGCAAAAACTTCATAGAAGCTAAAAGAGCGCATGTCCCAGCCTAAAGAGGAAAGAAGTAGCCGAGGAGTGTTTTTATGAGTTCTAAGGTTTTAAGAGGTCTAAATTTTAGCAATGGATACTAATGAAACCATTAGAATGAATTTTAGAGCCTTATTTTGAAAGATAAAATTTTAGGGTTTAGCCTAATGAAGTAGTCTAGTGTAAGCCATCTTTTAACTTACATATGATAGCTCTAATGAGTTATATTAGAGTCATATGGCTCATATCAGATGAGATCTTATGGCTTAGAAGTGAAATCATGAAAGTCACCACTTGAAGGGCTTAAAATAACTTAAAGTCACCTTTTAAGTTCTAGTGAGCTTGTCATACCTAGCTTCATTTACATTTAATTATGCCAATTATAAGATTTAACAACTCTTTTAGCAACCGTTATTATACTTTTAGTGGCAGATTTCGATGTGTTCACATGCCAATCAGGACTATAGGGGTCAAAATTCAAATCTTTCTTTTCCACCCCTTATTATCATTCTAAGCAAGTTTATTTTAGCCCATTTGGTCATAAAATACACCTAAGTTGGCAAAGAAGTTCAAGTAGCTTAAAATGGGTCATTTTACCATATTATGCACTAAAGTTCAAAAATTCATAACTTGAACTATATAACTTCGATTCATGCAATAAGGTGTCTATAGAAAGCTTATAATGTGAAATATATGCTATAAAATTTTTAAGTAAAAATGAATTCATTTGACCACTCAAAACATGTGTAAATAGTAGCTACATCAGAGTGAATAGTGTAGCCATTTCTACATAATTTTTTCAATTTCAAAAATTCATAAAATATTTTGTATAGCTTCAAAAAATTTTATTTTTAACTTCTTAGAAATTTTTATAAATTTTCTAATTGTGTGCCAAATTTTAATCCCAAATTAGGTCATTTGGGCCTTCAAGGTTAAATGTGCAATTTATGACTCATTTGGACTAAAATTTGGTTTCAAAGCGGTTCAATTGGCCTCTAATATGCAATCTCTTCCCATGAGAAAATTTTAATTATCCTAAGCATCCATTCTATAAGGTTTAACACATTAGAAAAGACTTGGATCAAAATATGACCATTTTACACCTATGGATACATATTGTAATATCTGGTCTTCCTAAATTTGAACTGAAACTAGTGAAATAACAAAAGAGAACCTCAGAATAAGATGAAATAGAGTCAAGTAATAGCATGATAATCTAAGCATCCAAAAATGGGATTATGAAACTAAAGATGACTTGAAATTAGAGTTAAAATGGCTAAACAATATAAATTGAAAAGGTAATAGCAAAATCATAATTTCGAGCAACTTTTTAAAAACTCAAAGAAGGAAGTTTTAAATGGTAAAGTTCAGTTCATAAGATTCTCAGAGGGCTTGAAAACCATAGGAACTGTTTGAACATTAACCAAATGATTTAGGATAGTTTTGAACTCCATAAATTTGAAAATAGCTTTTAATAAACTAGAGGATCCAAATTTTTATATGGAAACGATGGTTTTAAAAAAGGATCTAAAATGAGCACAAATGGAGCAGTCAAAGTTACAGGACATTATAGAAATTTTTTAATTGTTTTAAAAATTATTCCTTCTCCCTTATATCAGGTTAACCATGCCACCAGTCCCTCAAAATTGACTTAGAGCACTATAAAACAAAACCAAAGACATACCAAGAGAAGAGAAGAAGAAGAGAAAAAAGAAACAATTTTAGCTTCTTAAAAGGAGCACTTTTATGTGGCTGGTTATTTAGAAGAAGGAAAGGATTTGAGGAACCTAATTGTAGCACCAATTTCTCCTCTTGACAAGTAATCAAACAAGGTAAGACTCCATATAAAGATGTTGCTCTTCCTTGCTCTTTCACCCCCTCTTTAATTTGACTAGACCTAGGGTAGCAATAAGGGAATATGATTTGAGCTAAAATATAGTAATACTAGAGGTTTAAGAGTGTGAAAAAATAAGATGGAACAAAGGAGAGCAACTAAAAAGCTATAGAATACAAGTTATGGCAATTAGAGTTTCAATTGCACCTTGAGAGTTTGGAAACCCTAGGAAGACATTTCAAGCTATATTAAATCATAATTAAACTAGAGAGAAGTCAAGGAATGCTCACATGCATCAAATTCTCAAAGAGAATGAGCAAAAGTCCATTAGGCCTACATTGTAGCTTAGGTTTGGCTAAGGATTAGGGTAACTAGAGAGTGTTTTGATGGATCCTAATGATTCAAGAGACCTCAATGTGATAAATAAATAATTATGGAACTATTGAATTTAATTTAGGAGCCTTATATTAAAAGTTAAAATTTTAAGGCCTAAATAGGGCTAAAAGAATAAGTTAGCCTTAAATCCCTTTAACCAAGTATATGATGATCTAAATAAGTTTCATTAGAGTTATATGACCTATAGCAAGTGAGAATTTGATGCCTAATGCAACGAACATAATTTTTGTAAAATGACAAAATGAGCCGTATGAAAGCAAGTCCTCTGAAATGAGCTAGATAATGTCCCAAAAAATTTGGATAGAGTCCCAGGCTCCTAAAAATGATAATTCTAGGCTCAGACAGAAAAAAATAGAGCTAGGACAATGAAATAGATTATGACAAAAATTGACGAAACGTAATGGCATTTTCGTAAATAAGTTAACTTTTGAAAAAACATATAGGGGGGCTTTTTAAATAAAAAATTTGAGTTGCTCAGGGTTCTCAGAGGCTTTAAAAATCATGAGAAGTCCTGTGACTTGTAAAGCCCCTCCGGTGTACGTTTTCTAATTGTAATGAGCCCAAATTTTGACGAATTTATTCGGGAAGGTTTTAGTACCAATTTGAGTGATTCCAAAGGTATTTTATTAAATTAGGAACCTAAATTTTATAATGGAAAAGACGGTTCTAAAAAAGGAGCTAAAACAAAGTTGAAACAAAATTGCCATTGTAGAAGGATGAAATTAGAATTTTTGAAAAATGAGTTTCTTGAAGCTTCCACACATTTCTCCCCTTTTTCTCCTCTCATATAGCACGACCCTTTGTACCTAAAATATAGAAAAAAGAAGCAGCTCTCAGGGCGCATAAGAGAAGGAGAGAAAGGAGGAAGAAGGCCAAGGAAAGGTAGCCAATTTCAAGGAATTTTATGCTTCTTCTTCTTCCAATTTTGTTTTCCTCCCTTCAAGTTTTCTTTCCATGGTTTTATTAAATGGTTTTGGTTCTATTTTGAGTCCAGAACAAGGGGGGATAATTCAAAATTCTTGAGGAGAAGCAAATCAAGGAGAAAGGCTCTTGAAAGCACACTTAAAACCAAAGTAATTACTTGTTGTTGTTATTTCTTCTTCTTACTCTCCCTTTGTACAATTTTTGGTCAAGAATAGAACCATATAGGGGGAGGATTTTTTATCCAAAAACAAGAGAGGAACTAGGGTTTTAAGCCATGAGGAAAAGGAATATGTCAAGAGTTTCTAAGATAAACTAATAGAAATCAAGATAGGAAAGTGTGGTGTTCCTTAGAGTTTTATGAAATCTGATTGTGTGAGTGTTTCCTTGACTATTTGAGTGTTCCCTTGAGCTCCTAAGACCTCTAGAAACCTTTCCAAGTAGTTTTCCCATCAAGGAAAATTTTGAAACTCCATGAACCTCATTATTGCCCTATGTCTGGGCCAAGCAAGGTTCTATAGGTTAGGAGATATTTTAATTTGTTCTAACTTTGGTTTGGGACTTTATATGATGTTAAAAGATGGGAGAAACCATTGAGAAAAATTTAAGAGCCATGGATTGAGAGATGGAAAATGATGTCTATGATGGTACTTTGTGAAGCAACTTGATTCAAAGCTTGTGTAAGTGATTGTGTGAGGGCTCTAATGACTTTGAATGAGGCCAAGAAGCCAAGAAATGGAAAGAAATGGGATCCTAGAGTTTGAATTGTGAATGTTGCTTCAATAGGCCATTTATGAAGCCATTATGCCATTTATAGAACCAAGTGTATGTTTAAGAGTGAGTTTAATATCTTGGCTTGCTTCAAGTGTGTAATTGTGAGTTAATTATGATGTTTAGGCTAAGAGAACATCCAACCACCTAGGTGCACTTGTGAGGCCAAAAAAGGGAAGGAACAAACTAAGTAAAGCTTGCATCAAATCAAAGGTAGCTGATGCGAGACCCACTAGGAACCTTGTCCTAGGAACCTTCAACAAGATGACACTTTGCCCGGGACTGGCTAGAAAACAAGAATGTTGGTCAAAGGAAAAACCCTAAGAGAACCTGTCTCTTAGAACCCTAGCCTCAAGACGCCACAAAGGAAGACCAATCCTTTGATAAGTCACGTGAACTCTCAGAGAACACAAAGAAGCAAAAGCCTCTCAAAGTATTGAATAATACTCAAGTTTATTCATTCATGATCTTCTAAAATAGAGTACAATAGGGGGCCTTTTATAGGCAAAATTTCTAAAAGACTTAAAATCCTAATAAAACTAAAATTCTAAAATCTAATTAGAAATATTTTAAATGATGCCTAAAATCAAGGAACAAGATTAGGATATTAATTTTAACTCAATCTCCTAGATAAATTCCTTGACTAAATCCAAAAATAATAAAATAATAAAAAAAACGAAATTCAAAAAGAGTTCTAGTCAAAACTAGAGTCCTAGTCAAAACTAATTAATATTAATGGGCTGGACATCTTGTATTTCAAATACTATTCATGTCCTCTAGCTTCAATGGGCTCTTTAAGCATCAACTTGGGCTTGAATAAGCATGATTAAGGCTCTATTTGCTTCCTCAATGCATGCACTAACATTATGGGTTTCTAATTCAGCAAATTGAAGCCCAATTGCTCTTTGTAGACGCTTAACTCTTCCTCTTGTCATTGGACTCCAATTGGGCCTTAGCACTCTTCTTGTATGTATATAACTCATTGGGCCTTCAACATATTGGATATTGACTCTAGTTGCTCCATGGACTCTTCTTAGAAAATTGGGCTTCCACTTGGACTTCCACTTTTGCATCTTTAAAGAGATGTTGATCAAATATAGATCTTGGGCCGACGTCCAACATAGATATTATCTTGAACTCTTTGAAAATTTTGGACATAATGCATGATTTGGGCCACTTGAACTCTTTGAAGTTTTTGATGGATGAGGGTTTCTCGAACTTGTTATACTCCAATGGGTATGCCTACTGGTATTGTATTAGTAGCTCTCCACCTCATTCTCCTTGCATTCTTTTGTGTATGTATGTCTTTGTGTGCATGTATATGTCTATATGATTAGAGAACATGCCATTTGATACTTTGAGATTGCATTAGTACCAATGTGTATTCTTGAATGGCTTTACTTGTGGAAATTACTCATAAGGGTGAAGTGATGCCAAAAGTCTCTGAATGTGGGTGAGGAGGTGCCAAAAGTCTCAAGGCATGGATGAGGCTAGACTAAAAGTCTCTTCGATGGGTGAGGCCAAGTCAAAAGTCCCTAGGCCAAGAGTGAGGCATATCCAAAAGTCCTAGAATGGGGTGAGGTAAAACCAAAAGTCCCTAGAGCTTCTTGATGACATGATGGTGAAAGTGTGGCATGGAAATCTTGAAAATGTGCATTCATGATCTAAGTAGCTTGTTTACTTGTACATTTGATGTATGTATGCCTTAAATGTGTGTGTGAATAGGTGAATGAGCTATTGAGATTCTAGGAATCTCACTGCCCTTCCCTCCATCATTTTAAAATGTCTAGGTGGTATTTAACAAGTAAGGAATGCAAGCCAAGAATCTTGAGAAGTTATTTTTTGTCTATTATGTAACCTTACTTGTAATGGAATGTCAAAGTGAGCTTGTACATGTAATGTGACAACCCTAAATTCTAATTCTAATAATTAAGCTTAAACACACGGTCAATAATTATAAACCAAGGCAAGGATCATTTATATCATCAAATTAGGAAAAAGTAAGGAAATTTGAGTCTTAATGTTATTAGAGTCATTAACCAAATATTTATAACATTCATATACATAAGTGAAACAAATCTCCAATTAAAAGCCTTTAAATCTATTACCTATTAATTTTCAACTCTCAAGGACCCCTCACAAGTGTTTCTAAGTCATCTCTTGGTGTTGCTATAAGAAAAACCAAGGTTTCTAGGTTAATATAAGAGTTTGAGAACTTTCCCTGCAACTAAATGTCTTCACGCCATGGCTAATTACTCTTGGGTTTGCTTCTTACGCCACAGCGAGTTGGAGCCTTACCGCGGTAAACCTATATGGCACCGCAGTGAGAGGGCCTCCTAGAGCCTACCTCACTCGCCTTTCACCATTGGCTGCACCTAATTCCTTTTTTTGTTGCAGCGAATTTCTATCTGGGCATAACTAAACTCGCCTCTCGACTTTTGTTGCGGTGAATTACTCTCTGTTACTATCTCTGGGCAACTTTGCTGCTTTTCATCGCGGCTCAGCCCATTTTGGCTATGGCAAAATCCCTCCTGTACCTAAAACTCCTAGAATTTCATCTCATACACTTTAACTCCCCCTTTAGGAACACTTTAGGCCACTCTCCCTCAATTCGTGAGACTCTAATGGCATTTATCTACTCGATTTTTTCAGCTAATCTAACATTACCCATTTCAACATTTAAGTATTGATTCCTACTCATCAATCCATTATATATCAGCAAGTACCATGTGATATTAATAAACAACTAGATTCATAAACATCCAACTAAATCATTCAAACAAGAATCTCCATAGGGTGCCATGCATTACCAGTTTAGATCATCATTTTAGTTAATACATGATTACATTTCCAAATAGTAAACCAAATATTGGATCCATAAGGTTCCATATCAAATGTTGTAACTTCATACACGAGATTCTAAAATGTATAAGGCCTAGGTCCCTAACAGGTACATCATAAGTTATCAAATATAAAACTCCTACACTTGACAATATGATTATTTGATGATGCTATACAAATGAATAACAAAATTAGCATCTATCCTAAGTTAGGTCAATCCAAGTGTAGCTTCCCCGCACATGGTTTTAGCTCATGGATGCTCATCCACTTACTTACCCTTATACTTTCCAAAAGATCCTCCACCTAAAATAGTTAGCCCATAAAATGGGGTGAGATACAAATCTCAATAACCAAAGGCAAGTTCCATCCATATATTCTAATTTAATTAATATATATGCATGGATCAAAATGAGTATCAAAATTATATCAATCATATTAGCAAATGAAATGATTAGGCTATTATGATTACTATCCCCTACTAGCAATCACATTTCTACATGTTAAAGGCTAATAACACTAGGAGAAGCCCGTCCAAGGCACCCATTCCCTAATGAGCACAACTAGAGCTTAGTGCATCTTGGGTTTGATCATAACTCGGTACCCGATAGAAGCACATGCACTGTGGCAATCGCACCACAGCTCCACCATGGACTCACAAGGTCCAAACACAATACAATAAATAGCCAATCAATTCATTTAGCATTTCAAATCTTTTATGTGTAGCAAATATAAAATTAAGCAAATATATGCATGGAATTACATAATCCCCGGTTACCTCACTTACGGACAATTTTCTAGAGAACCGATGATAATGCTATGTCAGCCTATGAACACAAAAATCATACCATTATCATTCCCATTCGCCGCAGCCAACCTATGTGGCGCCACGGCGGAAATGCTTCCTGGAACTTCTACTCGACTCCCAGAATTCTCGCCTCAGCGAGTTTTGCTTTTGTCCAACACAAATTTTAATTTTTCGACTCGCATCGCGGCGGGAAACACTGAGCCACGGCGGGTTTTGGTTCTGTTACCCCCCCTGGGTGAATTTTTTGCTTTGCGCCGCGGCGAGGTTCGTTGCGCCGCGGCGCCTTTTGGCTCTGTCTCCCCTTTGGCCGCGGCGGAGCCTTCTTGGCTGCGACGGGATTCCCCTCTGTGACCAGATTACCCGAATTTCGCCCTCTACACTCTAATTCTCACCTTAGCAACACTCTAGGTCCACCTACCCTTGTTTTAAGTGATCCTAATGGTGTTTATCTACCCTATTTACTCATCAATCCATCCATTACCATTGTGAAACTCAAATGTCACTTCCTACTTGTTCCACTAACTCATACCAACAAATTCATAAATAAATGGCAGCAAGATCACATACATTATCAGCAATTTACATCCCATGCAAATTTCATAAAGATTCCATTCAACAATAGCTTACCTCTAAGGCATCATATGACTACAATTCCCATAAGGTGATCCATATCACAATTTCAGCAGAACTACATACATATATATAATGGTATAAGTTCATACATTGATATTCCACTATGATGTGCTCTAAATCCTTAACGGTTACATTTCAATCAAGCAAAATATAAACGCCTACACTTGGCAATATGATTACATGATGATGCTAGGTAAACTAATAACAAAAATTGCATCTATCCTATTCTACTCAGACCAAGTGTAGCTCCCTACACCCGGCCTCAACTCATGGATGTTCATCCACTTGCTTACCCTTATCCTTACCCGAGGAACTTTCACCTGAAATGTTAATCCCACAAAACGGGGTGAGATATGAATCTCAGTAACCAAGGCAATTCCATTATATATCCAGTTTAATTACCATGTATGCATAAATCAAAATCAACATCAGAATCATATCCATTATAACAGCAAATGAAACAATTAGGCTATCATGATTACTATCCATACTAGCAATTATATTATCACATGTTAAAGGCCATTAACACCGGAGAGGCCCGTCCACGGCACCTACTCCTCATTGAGCACAACCGGGGCTCAGTGCATCTGAGGTTTGATTATAACCCGGTGCTTGATCATAGCACATGCACGGGTGGCAGCCGCACCACAGCTCCACCATGGACTTACAAGGTCCAATCACAAATCAACAGATAGCCAACCAATTCATTCAGCATTTTTCAATCAACCATATATAGCAACATATGGAATTAAATCAAATATACACATGGAATTGATATAAACTCGGTTACCTCACTTGTAGACACTTGTAACAATCACCAATGGTGCAGAACTCCTCCTATAACCATAACATCATATAATTACTACTCTAATTCATCATTAATAATCATAATCAGTACCCAAGGAATTTAAAATACTAATGACTACCCAAGATTCATTTACCCAGCCACAACAAGTCCCAATTTCGGATTTAAGTTTCCTCCACCAGAAAACTCAATATTCCACCCAAAATCCTAAGCAAATTCGTACATAATTAATACCCATTTTATAAATTAGCTATGGGGGTCTCAAATTAACCATTAAAGCATCAAAATGGAGGGTTTAAACTCACGCAAAGTCAGTCCTAATCCCAACCTACGAATTTCATCAAGAAAACCGCCAAACACTTACATTTCAGATTTTGGGTAGGATGAAAATGCTCTAAATGAAAAACTAATCGGGCCAAATTAAAGAGAAAGATGAGGGGATTAAGTTGTATAACTATTACCTTGGCTGAATCTTGCTCTAAGTATGAGAAAATGCAGAATTTTGGTCCCAAACCCTAACCTCCTTCTCCACCTCCGATTTTGCCTCTTGAATCTTATGTTTCAGCAAGTGAGAAAGTGGCTGGGGTATTAGGGTTTCAAGTGGGCTTAAGTTGGGTCAAAGTGGGTCATGGGCTGCTCCAAGATCCATCTCTACTTGGGCTTCATATTTTTAAGTTTGTTGGGCCAGTTTAGAGGTGTTGGGCTGCAGAATTTACTGGGCCAGTTTTATGCATTTGGGTTGCTGAAGTTTATTGAGTTTGGGCCAAGTTTGAGAAGCTCAAGAATGTGGGTCTGCACAAGGATTATTGGGCAATTTAGAAGAGTCTATACAAGATAAATCTTGGGCCTCCATCCTACTAAATTATGTTAGGTCTGCACATAATCCATTGGGCCCCCATTAACCTCTTCTCATGATCTATTAATTTAGGCCTAGATAAAATTTCTATCCCAATTAAATCTCAAACCCATATTAATAATTTATCTCTCTAAAGTCTCCACTCACTTAACTTGCCCAATGAGCCCATATTAATTACTCTTAATTAATTCTAATCCATGATTAACACCTTGATTAATTATGGGGTGTTACATTAAAACTATATACAATCTCAAAAAGAGAATATTTAGTAGTAGAATGAATGGTCCTGTTGTAAGCAAATTTGACGTGCGATAGACATTTCTTTTAATTCTTTAAGTTCTTCTTAACAATTGTTAGTAACAATGAAGAAAGTATCCTATTCACAACTTCAATTTGCTAATTAGTTTATGGGTGGTAGGTAGTAGAAAATAACAAATTAGTTTATAGCTTTCTCCACAAAGTCGTCCAAAAATAACTAACATCTCGATCTGATACTATAGTTCTTGGCATCTCATGAAGCTGTACAACTTCTTAATAAAACAAATTAGAAATGTTAGAAGCATTATCAACCTTATGACATGCAATGAAGTGTGCCATTTTAGAAAATCTATCTACTACAACAAAAATGGAGTCCCTCCCCCTTTTAGACCTAGGTAATCCCACAATAAAGTCTATAGAAATATCTTTCTAAGGTACACTAGGATTAAGGAGGGGAGTATACAATCCATGGGGTTTTAATTTAGATTTAGCTTTATGACACACAATATATCTACCTACAAATTTTTCAACATCCTTATGTATCCTAGGTTGATAAAAATGTTCATTTAAGATATCAAATATTTTAGTAATGCCAAAATGTCCTATTAAACCACTTGAATACGCTTCCTTCACCAATAACATACACATAGAACAATTAGGAATGCAAAGCTTATTAACACAAAATAAGAATCCATCATGCAAGTAAAATTTGTCCCAACTAAGTCCAAGTTTGCAATGGCTAAAAGTTTCACCAACATCAATGTTGTTAGTCTATAATTCTTTGATGAACTCAAAACCAAGAATTTTAGAATCTAACATGGAAAGAAGAACATACCTACGTGAAAGTGCATCTGCAACAATATTCTCCTTACCTTTCTTGTGCTTAATGACATATGGGAAAGATTCAATGAATTCAACCCACTTAGTATGTCTTCGATTCAATTTGTTTTGGCTCTTAATATGTTTGAGAGTCTCATGATTAGAATGTATGACAAATTCCTTAGGCCATAAACAATGATGCCAAGTTTCCAACACTCTAACTAAGGCATATAGCTCCTTATCATATGTAGGATAGTTAAGAGTAGGACCACTTAGCTTTTTACTAAAATATGCAATGGGCTTACCTTCTTGCATAAATACACCTCCTATGCCAATTCCACTTGCATCACATTCTACCTCAAAAATCTTACCAAAGTTTGGAAGTGCAAGCAAAGGTGCTTGGGTGAGCTTCTCCTTAAGAGTTTGGAAGGCTTTTTCTTGAGCTTCTCCCCATTTGAATGGAGTTTCTTTGTCAACTCATTCAATGGAGCTGCTAATGTTCTAAAGTCCTTCACAAACCTACTATAAAAGCTTGCAAATACATGAAAGCTCCTTACATGTTCGATCATGGTAGGGGTTAGGCAATCTTAAATAGCTTTGATCTTTTCTTCATCCACCTCGATCCCTTTAGCACTTACAACAAAACCAAGAAAAATAACTCTGTTAGTGCAAAAATCACACTTCTAAATTTCCAAACAGTCTTTCTTTTCTTTGAACTTTTAGGACTTGTCTTAAGTAATCTACATGCTCATGCAAAGTCCTACTATACACAAAAATATCATTAAAGTAAACTACCACAAACTTCCCTATGAAGCACGCAAGACATGATTCATTAACCTCATAAATGTACTGGAAGCATTAGTGAGACCAAAAGACATAACTAACCATTCATAAAGTCCATGTTTAGTTTTAAATGTAGTTTTCCATTCGTCTCCTTCTTTCATTCTAATATGATGGTAACCACTTTTGAAATCAATTTTAGAGAAAATAATGAAGCTATTTAATTCATTAAGCATATCATCTAACCTAGGGATAAGATGACGATATCTCACTATTATATTATTAATGGCTCTACAATCAACACACATCCTCCATGTACTATCTTTCTTAGGCACAAGCAGCACTGGTACCACATACGGGCTTAGGCTCTCCCTTACATATCCTTTATTTAGAAGCTCTTGCACTTGTCTTTGAATCTCCTTAGTCTCTTTGGGGCTGGTACGGTATGTTGGGTGGTTTGATAGAGGTGTTACAGGTATAAAATCAATTTAATGTTTTATCCCTCTAATTGGTGGCAATTTGAATGGTATTTCTTCAGAAAAGACATCTTCATATTCCTACAACAGAGATTTAACAACACTAGGCAAAGTAGAGGTTAAGTCATTACTGTTTAACATAACTTCTTGTAGATAAATAATATGAAGTTTTGTTGAAAAAACAAAGCTTGCTTGATTTCACTCTTTCTTGCCATTAATAAACTTTTCTCTCCTTCTCTTTCATTTTCTTTCTTATCTTTAGATTTTTCTTTCTTTTCTCTACCTTCTATTGGCTTACTCTCTTTTCCTCTCTCATTTTCATTATCTTCCTTTTTAGACATCTTTATACTCCTACTTTCTCTTTTCTTTTCCCTTTTGATTTAATCTTCTAATATTTATTTTGGTGACATAAAAAGGAGGGTTATAGGTTCCCCTCTAAGTACAAAAGAGTAACGGTTTAAAAAACCATGATATGTAACATGCTTATCATATTGCCAAGGCCTACCTAATAAAAGATGGCATGCTTTCATTGGTACAATATCATATAATACTTCATCTTTATACTTACCAATAGAAAACATTACCTTTACTTGCTTTGTTATCCTCAACTCTCCACATTCATTGAGCCATTGATGCTTGAAGGTAGATAAATTCAACTTCTTTACTAGCTCAGTGCTTGCCACATTGCAGCAACTCCCTCCATCTATGATTACACCACATATTTTGTAATATCTGGTTCTTTGAAAACATGAAAAAATGTGAGAAACGTAATATATGGTTTCTCCATAAACATATGAAATTCACCAGATACAAAGGGAAGTCCCCCAGATAGAGTTATTTAAGATCTCAAAAAATTTATGTCACTTTCTAGACTCCTAAAAATGAGAATTCCATGATCAAATAGAAAGAAAAACGGAGCTAGAATAAAGAAACGAATTTGAACGAAAAATTGACAAAATGTAATAGCATTTTTGTAATTTTGAGTAAATTTTGGAATTCTCACAAAAAGGTTTTTTAAATAAAAGTTCTAAGTTTTTCAAGGTTCTCAGAGGCACTGAAAATCATAGGAAGCCTCGAGACAGTTTAAACCCCTCTGATGGATATTTTCTAATGTCAGTACACTCAAACTTTGACGGATTCATTCAGAAAAGTTTTAGCTTTGATTTGAGTGATTCTAAAGGTATTTTATTAAATTGGAAACCTAAAATTTTATAATGGAAAGGATGATTCTAAAAAAGGAGATAAAATGAACTAGAAACGAAAATGCTAAGACAAAGGAGCAAAATTAGAATTTTTGAAAAGTGTTTCATAAACCTACCTATATATATGAGGTGCCTTATCTCTTCCTTCATTTAGCCATATTTTTTTCTACCCTAAATCAGAGAAAGAACCCTAAGGGTGAGGCACACAAGAAGAAGAAGAAAGGAAGGAGAAAAATAAGCAAGAGGTATGGATTTTCTTGGCTTTTTTCATGCTTTTTTTTAGCAAACCTCTTCTTCTCCATTTTCCCTTCTTTCCTATGATTTCATTGAGGTTTTTGGATCTATTTTGAGGGAAGAATAAAGGAAAAAATTTGGATTTGAAGAGAGGAGGCCAAGGAAAGGAAGAAACAAGTAAGAAATCAAGGAAAAACAAAGTAAAATCTCCATCCTATGGTAGCTTCTTTCTCCCCCTCTTTCTTGTAGGTTTGGCCACCTTAGGGAAGTTTAAGAAGACTTGGATTTTGGGTAGAACCAAGGGTGAATCCTAGGAAATTGGGTGTGGAGAATGAGAATATGAAAAAAAAATTAACAAAGAACTATTAGTTTTCAAGATAGCAAAGTTAAGGTTTCAAGTGCTCTACCAAAAATATGATTTGATGCAATTATTCTTAGGCCTAAATAAATGTTTGGATAAGCTCTTGAGATCCTTAGAAGGCTCCTCATATGCATCTTCTATCAAGAAAACAAAGCAAACTCACTTAGTATCTCATTGGTCCATAGCCATGGCCTAGAGAGGTTGGAGCACCAAGGGGTAGTTTTAATTTGTTCCAAGCCTATTTGTGAGTCATATATGATGAGTGAAAATGAGAGGAAGCCTTGAAAAAAAAAATAGAAATCATAGAAAGTGAGATGGCCTTATATGTTCTATAATATGACTTAAAGAAGCAACTAGCTAGGCTCCTTGATTTGATTGTGTGATGACTTTAAGAGGTTTAAATGGAGTCAAGAATCATAAATAAATGGAGATAATGGAGCTAAGATGATGTTTTCTTAAGGTTTCTTTATTAAGTGCATTATGGAACCATAAAAGAACCATATGAGTTACCTAGCTTTTCTAATGAATGTATAGCTTTAAAACTTAATTCAAGAGTGTAATTGGCTTCCATATGATGTGTCTAGGCTAAGAGAAACAAGCCTCACATCATTGTGAGTGTGTGGCCGAGGGAGGGAGCGAAATTCTAAGAGAAAAAGTGTGTTTGTGTGACAAAGGTAGCTCTCTCTTCTTTCTCTTATGCATAAATGTGTGCTTACTTTGTCTTTGAATTTGTGTATGTGTGTTTTAAGTCATGAAAAGTATTATAGCATATGCTTATGTCCCATGGTACCATGATGTTATAATATGTATTCAAATGATGCTTAGTATGTGTACTTAGATTTGTTTGAGTGTGATGAAGCTAAAAACCCATAGTCATTGTAAGGATGAGCCAAGAACCCTTAAAGTTAGTTGATTAAGACAAAGTCAAGAGTCTCCCGAGAGTGAGATTGACTCTTAAGAGTGTGGTTGAGTCAAAAACCTCTTACAAAAAATAGGTGTGGTAAGTCCAAAATCTATAAAAGAATGGGTAAGGCTAATCTACTTACTTAGCAAGCCTATGTACACTTTGTGTGACTTGTTCAAGTGCCAAGAATGCTTCTTGAATGATCATGCACTTCATTATGCTTATGCATGCATTTTCAAGGCTGTATTACATACTTTATATGTGATTGAAAGGGAGACAAGCTATTGGAATTCTTTGAATCTAATTCCCTCCTCTCCAATGTCTTAACATACTAGGTGGAGCAAATGAACAAGGTAATAGAAATCACAAAGTTAGGGGATAAGAGATTGACATCAATGTATCTTTTTTTTTTAGTTTTGTCTCTTTTGTAGCCATACACATGGCATATGATGTAATCCTATGATGGAATTGTTGTATAATCATTTGAACATATGTAATCACTCATATGCATGATGTATGAATGAGAATTAATGCCATATGCATGATACAACATGATTTGGGTATGGAATGACAAAGCTTGACATATGCATTCTTGTGTATAACTTGGGGTGGATGAGTAAGTTTGAGAAATCTAGATTTGCACCCCTTTGAAACAAGTTTAGAATGTCATTTTGGTGCTTTCCCACATACTTAAGTAGCCATAGTTGCCTTAGAAGCTAAGATGGACCATTTGAGACTCTTATGAGACAAAAAAAATGACAATTTCACAACCTAACGTCAAGATCTGACCCAATGAACGAATTTGACTATGAAATTTAGCACACATATAGATCTTATCTAAAGCTTTTTGGAAAGATAAAGATCATATTATTTGGAGCTCTATAAAATTAATTATGAATTTCCAAAGTTGGCATTTTTCTGCTAAACTGATGCAAGCACTATTTATATAGTTAGAAACTTGAGCTGTGTCATTCATGGACCAAATGATTTCCCATTCTCATGAAATTTTATAGACATAAACTAGACATAATAGTCTTTCCATGGCCGCTAAGATTACCCCAATTGGACATCTAAGTAGAGAGATATGAATTTTTGAAGTTAAAGGACAGTACTAGTCATGACAGTTGACCTCTGGTACTATTCCATCAATTTTTGGGGGCTAGCAGCCTTTTTTATAGTTTGGATTTATTTTTAACATAAAATAGACATTTATATCTTTCTAGAATGTTATAATGTACTTGATTTTGATTTTTCTTGAATTAATTATGATTTTTCAAAATTCAGGCACAAAATCTGGAAATCCTACTCGAGGCTACACACTATGTTTTTGAGTATACCATCCATTTGCACGAGTTCTAGGCCATTTCTTGAGTTTTTCTATAAGTAGTAATTATGTATTTAAATGTGAGAATAAAATGGATGAGTCCATATGGCTCACAGAACATAGAATGAAAAATTTACTCATGACGTAATGCAATTTAATTGTATTTTTCTATGACCTTTTCTTGAGGAAATTCATGTGCTTCATGGAAATAAACTTACATATGATATGAGATGAGTCATAGAATCATGGTGTTATCTTTATTGGTATCAGAGCAAAGTTCCAGGCTTTCTAAGATTGGATTTGGTTTGAGGATGTGGCAACTAGGCTATGTAAATGTTTGTATAGTTATGTAAATCCTTGTATGAGGCATCTTGGGTGTGTGAAGGTAGTTTATGGCTATGTTTGTGATAAGTAAGTTGTAGAATGATCTTGGAGTAGTAAGTGAACATCGAGAAAGGTTGGCCTCTAGAATAGCTTGAGTAAAGCTAAGTGATCCGACAGCTAGAACTTGATAAAATATGATAGCTTGCCGGGATCAGTAGCAAGCCCTAGGTATAAACAATGAGAAATGATCTTGTTGATACGAAGAGGCTTGCCAGAGAGAGTATGTGATGCGATCCATCAAAGGGAGCAAGCTGTCTCAAATACTTGGAATGATCCTCTACAAATTCCAAGTGGCCCAATGACAAGAGCACGAGCTAAAAGAATGAGAGAAGCCTTAAGTGGACTTGTCCAAGAGATTTAGACTAAGCAAATAGCAATTGAAGCAACAAAAGTTAAGCGAGATCCAAACATTTCTAATGTGGACGTCCTCAACATCATATGGGTTGAAGATGGAGCTGCTGAGGCTAAATTGGGCCAAAACATTATAAATTGAAGTACTTGAACCATGGACCATCCATTGGTGGGCTCATTTAGGGCTAAATAATGCCATTTTGGGCTTAATAAGCTGATTTGTAGAACCCTAATGTATTTGGACGAATTTAGCTTGTTTAGGGCGATTTATTTCCTTTTTAGTCTTTAAGAGAATTTGACTTTTATAATTCTGATTGCATAGTGATGCGAAATCAAGGGGTGGCCCAATCTTCACGACGTAGGTTGATGGATAGATGATGGTTCGAGACCCGACGGAAGCAAATAGCCAACCAACGTTATAAGAACGTTGACCTGCTACTTAGACAATGCGCCTAACCACGAACACAGTAAACCAATCCACACAACGACACACTTGGATCGAAGCACGAATTGGGGGCTTTTGCGAACTTGAATCACCAACCTAAAGATAGGTTGACAAGACAAAGGTTTCACAAGAGCAAAGAAAAGATAAGATTCTCACAATTAGAGAAACACTCAATAATTCTACTACTTCCAATCTGATTCAAATGAAGGCAGAATACATAAATTTATAGTGTAGCTCAAACCTATCTACTGGAGGAAAAGTAGGAAACTAACTACATAATCCTAACTAAAAGATCTAAAAAATAGGGATACAAAATCAAATCCTTTTGAAAACAGAAAAGGATAGATAATCAGCCTAATAGAAACTAATTAATACTAATGGGCTGGACATCTTGCATTTGAAGTACTATTCACGTCCTCTATCTTCAATGGGCTTTTTAAGCATCATCCTGGGCTTGAATAAGCATGATTAAGGCTCCATTTGCTTCCTCAATGCATGCACTAACATTATGGGCTTCTAATTCAGCAAATTGAAGCCCAATTGCTCTTTGTAGACGCTTAACTCTTCCTCTTGTCATTGGGCCATCTATCATCAAGTCCTTCTCCACACGAGCATCCTTCCCCACATGAGTCTGGTTCATATCATCCTCCCCCTCTTGAAAAGGAGTCGTCCTCGACTCTTCAAAGTCTGCACCAAAATAAGGGGAAAGGTCAGAAACATTAAAAGTAGCACTTACACCATACTCACCTGGTAAATCTATCTTGTAGGCATTATCATTAATTCTCTCTAGCACGCGGAAAGGCCCATCTCCGCGAGACATAAGTTTAGACTTTCTTTTGTCAGGAAACCTCTCTTTTCTAAGGTGCAACCAAACCAAATCTCCTGGTTCAAAGATAACCCTCTTTCGTCCCTTATTAGCACGTTCTACATATTGTTGAGTCATCCTCTCAATGTTTTGTTTTGCTTTCTCATGGATTTGTTTAACAAACTCAGCACGTTTCTGTCCATCCATATTGATTCTTTCCTGCAAAGGCAAAGGAGCTAAGTCAATAGGTGCAAGAGGATTAAAACCATATACAATCTCAAATGGTGAATATTTAGTAGTGGAATGAACAGCCCTATTGTATGCAAACTCGACATGTGGGAGACACTCCTCCCAATTCTTCAGGTTCTTTTTAACCATAGTTCGTAACAAAGAAGATAGTGTCCTATTAACAACTTCAGTTTGTCCATCAGTTTGCGGATGACAAGTAGTAGAGAATAACAATTTAGTTCCAAACTTGCTCCACAAAGTTTTCCAAAAATAGCTTAGAAACTTAGCATCACGATCTGACACTATAGTCCTCGGAATCCCATGAAACCTCACAACTTCCTGAAAGAACAAATTAGCAATATTAGAAGCATCATCAACCTTATGACATGCAATGAAGTGTGCCATTTTAGAAAACCTGTCCACAACAACAAAAATAGAGTCCCTCCCCCTCTTAGACCTAGGTAATCCCACAATAAAATCCATGGAAACATCTTCCCAAGGTACACTAGGAATAGGGAGGGGAGTATACAGTCCATGGGGATTTAATTTAGATTTTGCTTTATGACATACAACGCATCTCCCCACAAACTTTTGAACATCCCTACGCATCTTAGGCCAATAAAAATGCTCATGCAAGATATCAAATGTTTTAACAATGCCAAAGTGTCCCATTAAACCTCCTGAATGTGCTTCCTTCATCAATAACATACGCAGAGAACAATTAGGAATGCAAAGCTTATCAACACGAAACAAGAATCCTTGATGCAAGTAAAATTTGTCCCAACCAACTCCAGGCTTGCAATAGTTAAAAGCTTCACCAAAATCAACATCATTTGTATATAATTCCTTGATGAACTCAAAACCAAGAACCTTAGAGTCTAACATGGAAAGAAGAACATACCTACGTGAAAGTGCATCAGCAACAATATTCTCTTTACCTTTCTTATGCTTAATCACATATGGGAAAGATTCAATGAATTCAACCCAACTAGCGTGTCTTCGATTCAATTTGTTTTGGCTCTTAATATGTTTTAGAGCCTCATGGTCAGAATGTATGACAAATTCTTTAGGCCACAAATAATGTTGCCAAGTTTCCAACACTCTAACTAAAGCATATAGCTCCTTATCATATGTAGGATAGTTAAGAGTAGGACCACTTAGCTTTTCGCTAAAATATGCAATGGGCTTACCTTCTTGCATGAGTACACCTCCTATGCCAATTCCACTAGCATCACATTCAACCTCAAAAATCTTACCAAAATCTGGAAGGACTAATAAAGGTGCATGTATGAGCCTCTCCTTGATGGTTTGGAAGGCTTTCTCTTGAGCTTCTCCCCACTTGAATGGAACATTCTTCTTTGTCAACTCATTCAAAGGAGCTGCCAGTGAGCTGAAGTCCCTCACAAATCTCCTATAAAAGCTTGCAAGTCCATGGAAGCTCCTCACTTGTCCGATGGTGGTAGGGGTTGGCCAATCTTGAATGGCTTTGATTTTCTCTTCATCAACCTCAACCCCCTCAGCACTCACAACAAAACCAAGAAAAACAACTTTATTAGTGCAAAAATCACACTTATTCAAATTGCCAAACAATCTTTCTTTTCTTAAAACCTCTAGGACTTGTCTCAAGTGATCTACATGCTCATGCAAGTCCTACTGTACACAAGGATATCATCAAAGTAAACTACCACAAATTTACCTATGAATGCACGCAAGACATGATTCATCAACCTCATAAATGTGCTAGGTGCATTAGTGAGACCAAAAGGCATAACTAACCATTCATAAAGTCCATGTTTAGTCTTAAATGCAGTTTTCCATTCATCTCCTTCTTTCATCCTAATTTGATGGTAGCCACTTTTTAAATCAATTTTAGAGAAGATAGTGGAGCCATTTAATTCATCAAGCATATCATCTAACC
The DNA here is from genome assembly GCA_026724425.1 of Erythrophleum ivorense. Classification (NCBI taxonomy): domain Eukaryota; kingdom Viridiplantae; phylum Streptophyta; class Magnoliopsida; order Fabales; family Fabaceae; genus Erythrophleum; species Erythrophleum ivorense. The sequence goes on from JAIUCV010000228.1 coordinate 103,236, forward strand.
TAGGGATAGGATGACGATATCTTACCGTTATATTATTGATGGCTCGACAATCAATGCACATTCTCCATGTGCCATCCTTTTTAGGCACGAGCAACACTGGTACTGCACATGGGCTAAGGCTCTCCCTCACATATCCCTTTTCCAGCAGCTCTTGCACTTGTCTTTGAATCTCCTTGGTCTCTTCAGGATTAGCTCGGTAAGCTGGACGATTGGGCAAAGGTGCTCCAGGTATAAAGTCAATTTGATGTTCTATCCCTCTAATTGGTGGCAACCCAGGTGGTACCTCTTCGGGAAAGACATCTCCATATTCCTGCAAAAGAGATATAACAAGACTAGGCAAAGTAGAGGTTAAGTCGTTAGTATTCAACATAGCCTCTTTATAGATAACTATTAGGAGGTTTTGTTGAGAAAACAAAGCTTGTTTGATCTCACTCTTTCTTGCTACTAACAAACTTTTCTCTCTTTCTCCCTCTTTCTCTCTTTTACCTTTAGCTCTCTCTCCTTTTCCTCTCTCTTCTCTTGGCTTGCCCTCTTTTCTTTTCTCAATTTTACTCTCCTCTTTTTCAGACACTTTTACACACTCACTTTCTCTTTTCTTCTCTCTCTTGATTTGATCTTCTAACACTTGCTTTGGTGACATAGGAAGGAGGGTTATAGGTTCCCCTCTAAGTACAAAAGAATAATGATTTAGAAAACCATCATGTGTAACACGTCTATCATACTGCCAAGGCCTACCTAACAAAATATGACATGCTTTCATTGGTACAACATCACAAAGCACTTCATCCTTATACTTGCCAATTGAAAACATTACCTTAACTTGCTTGGTTACTCTCAATTCTCCACATTCATTGAGCCATTGGAGTTTGTAAGGCCGTTGATGCTTGAAAGTAGACAAATTCAACTTCTCCACTAGCTCAGTGCTTGCCACATTGCAGCAACTTCCTCCGTCTATAATCACACCACATATCTTTCCTTAGATTTGGCAACGAGTATGGAATAAGTTCTCTCTTTGTTTATCTTCGTCTGCCATCATCTGGGCACTAAGGGCTCTCCTAGTTACAAGGAGTTCTCCTTCTTCTGCATACTCTCCATCTTCATGTTCCATGAATAGCTCTTCTTCTTCCTCTGTTGTTTCTCCTTCAGTTTCCCACTCACCAAGGTTGTTGATATTCATGGTTCGCTTGTTAGGACATTCACTAGAGATGTGTCCTCTCCCTTGGCACTTGAAGCATATTATGTCTCGATTTCTTGAAGGATTAGGCCCACTTTGAACCTTCTTGGGTGGTGCAGCCAGCTTTTCTTCTTTCTTTATTTCATTTCCCTTTGAATTTGAAGTAGAGGGAATATCTTTCTTTGGGTTGTTCCTCCATGAGTTGAAAGAAGTTGAACTGGAGCTCTTCCTTGCAATATTCTTCCTTTTGAGTTGTTTTTCCACCTTGGCAGCTTGGTGGACCAAGTCATGAATCTCAACATAATGGTACATCTCCACAACATCGGCTATGTCACGATTAAGCCCATCTAAGAAACGAGCCATTGTTGCTTCTGGATCCTCCTCTACATTAGCTCTAATCATGGCTATTTGCATTTCCTTGTAGTACTCATCCACACTCTTGGATCCTTGAGTGAGGCGTTGAAGCTTATTGTGAAGTTCCCTTCGAAAATAGGATGGAATGAATCGTCTCCTCATGATAGCCTTCATCTCTTCCCATGTTGAGATGAGGTGCTCTCCATATCTAATCCGCTCCTTTTGCATCTGGTCCCACCAAATAAGAGCATAATCAGTAAACTCAAGAGCAACAATTTTGACCTTCTTACCCTCAGAGTAGTTATGGCATGAAAAGATTTGCTCTACACGCATCTCCCACTCCATGTATGTTTCTGGATCACTCTTGCCTTGAAAGGAAGGAATTTTGACTTTGACTCCTCCAAGGCCTTCTTCTTCATCTCTAGGCCTCCTCAGTGGTCTTCTTTGTATGTTGAGTGGCCTTCTTCTTGGCTGAGTCTCCTCTCCTTCATAATCTTCATCATGGCTCTCCATGTCTTCCGCATATTCACGGTGTTGTGGGTGTGCAGCATGAGCTTGTCTTTGGTTAGCTTGAGTAGTAGTCCTTTGGCTAGAGGTTCTACTCTCCACTCGATCTAAGCGTTCATGGAGTCCTTCCAACTTCTTATCAAGCATCCTTTCAAAATGACCCACTAGAGCTTTCATTTGCAAAGGCGCTACTCCAAATGAATTGTGATCATCATTATCACTTTCATGTGCTACTCCTTTTTCTTGATTATCTGCCATGTTAGTGAAAAAGAAACACAAGTATATAGGACCTCACAAATATTTCCTCACGTGTTTCACTCAATTGAGATATAACACTCACACTCGTGTTTACTCTCTCTTATTGGCTTTTTCTACAATGATCTTATCCACTCTTGCCTTTTACCTCTCAATATCAAATCCCAAGCTCTTATGTTACCTAAGACCTTGTCAAGTGATCAAGGACTGCCAATTCTCGGTTCACCAAAGTATGTGCTGGTGGATGGTATGAAAAGTTGTGATTGGCGCATACAAGTTACAAGTAAGGTTAGGGTTTGGTTAGGCTAGGGTTCCAATATGAAAAAGGGAAGATTTAACCACTTAGCAATGCAAAATCAAGTTTAAAATACCAAAGAGCCAAATTACAATGATTCTAAAAACCCAAGATATGAGAAATCAATGGAGGGTTAGATTAGGAAAGTTCAAAGCAAAGGAATAGGAAACAAGTTGAAGTCACAATAGGAAAGTCCACAATCACAAGATAAAAGGAAACAAATGGAAGAGGAAACAATGCTGATCACAAATGAAAGAAATCTGATCACAATTTTTTTTTTTCGTTTTTTTTTTCAATTTTTTTTTTGGCTAACCTTTTTTTTTTTTTGCCTTTCTTTTCTATTCCTTTTCCTTTTTTTTTTTTTGCCTCTTTTTTTTTGTTTTTGGATCAGATGAAAGAGAATCACAAGATCACACAATAAGAAACAGATCAGAAAACGTTACCACTAAAAATAACAATAACTTCCTCTAGAGAACTCCGAATTTGACGATTCTAAAACGAAATGAAAGTTGAGATTCTGAAACTTAGGATTGACCTATTAATCGTCCAAAATCTCAAAAGGAAAGGGGTTGAACAGATAAAGAAAAAATAACACGTCCAGAACAAAAATTTTCCAGATTACAAAATGAATGGCTCTTGTAGCATAAAAAACCAAATCTTGCACACTAAGGATCAAATCTGGAAACAAGGGAAGGTAGAAAGTTTAGTATTTTTTTTTTATAATAAAAGGTAGCAATGAACGGATATGGAAAAAGGAAAAAAAATATGGAGGCTAGAAAGGACGTAGAATGGTGGATGATGAATGTATGATAGACAACCTACCGTGTAAACCGAAGCTCTGATACCAAATGATGCGAAATCAAGGGGTGGCCCAATCTTCACGACGTAGGTTGATGGATAGATGATGGTTCGAGACCCGACGGAAGCAAATAGCCAACCAACGTTATAAGAACGTTGACCTGCTACTTAGACAATGCGCCTAACCACGAACACAGTAAACCAATCCACACAACGACACACTTGGATCGAAGCACGAATTGGGGGCTTTTGCGAACTTGAATCACCAACCTAAAGATAGGTTGACAAGACAAAGGTTTCACAAGAGCAAAGAAAAGATAAGATTCTCACAATTAGAGAAACACTCAATAATTCTACTACTTCCAATCTGATTCAAATGAAGGCAGAATACATAAATTTATAGTGTAGCTCAAACCTATCTACTGGAGGAAAAGTAGGAAACTAACTACATAATCCTAACTAAAAGATCTAAAAAATAGGGATACAAAATCAAATCCTTTTGAAAACAGAAAAGGATAGATAATCAGCCTAATAGAAACTAATTAATACTAATGGGCTGGACATCTTGCATTTGAAGTACTATTCACGTCCTCTATCTTCAATGGGCTTTTTAAGCATCATCCTGGGCTTGAATAAGCATGATTAAGGCTCCATTTGCTTCCTCAATGCATGCACTAACATTATGGGCTTCTAATTCAGCAAATTGAAGCCCAATTGCTCTTTGTAGACGCTTAACTCTTCCTCTTGTCATTGGGCCATCTATCATCAAGTCCTTCTCCACACGAGCATCCTTCCCCACATGAGTCTGGTTCATATCACATAGGTCATTAATTAGGATATTTGCCATTAATTTCCCTAGTTTTCCTTTTCTATGAGCATTGAAGGCAGATTTGACTTACACACTATATAATTGTACTCTGCCTCCCATTGTAACCAGATTTGGATGAATAAAAATTGTATTTTCTGGAAATCCCAGACTTGAGAGGAGTGCTCTCTAGGGTTCTTCATTGAACTTGTAGACTTATCAAGGCTTGATCAACCTTGTGGCGTCTTCTAACACTCGGGGTCCTTGTCTCTTCGTATTCAAGGGTTCTAAGTGGATCGTTCAGACTTGATTTAGCTTTCTTGGGGTGTGTATATTTGAGATCGATTGTGGGTTCAAGGAGACTTGAATCCTAGTGGGTTCACACCACCTTGGTATCAGAGCTTCGGTTCCTAAATCAGGTCATATCCGTTTGTCTTTATAATTGTTTTTGGATTGTGTTTCTATTTCCTTTTGAAATTCTATTTGTCTTCCATTCTTTTGGACATGCTGAATGTTAATCCTTTGTTTGTCATGTTCTTCATTGAGTTTCTGGATGTGTAGTAGGTCTTTCTTATACCCCAGATTCTCTTCTTTCAGATCGCTTTAAAATCATCTCATTTGGAGTTCTCTAACTCGAGATATTGTTGTTTAAATTCAGACACATTTCAGGGCTTTCCTGATTGATTTTTCTGTTTCTGCTCTGTTTATTCAAATTTCATTTTTTGTTCTTCATATTCCAGAAAAGAAAAAAGAAAAAAAAGAAAAAAAAAAGCAAGGCAAAAAAAAATATATAGAGAAAAAAAATTTGCTGAAAAGAAAAGGCAAAAAAAAAATTGTGCTGTTCTGGAAGTAGTATTGGTTTGAGCTAAGCTTTTACAAAATTCTACATCCTTAACTTTCATTCCCTGATTTCTCTACTATAGTACCCACTTACTACTCATTATCTCCAAGTGTTGGGTTGAATCTCACAAGAATTGTGATAGCTTTGTATAGTCTAATTAGTTTTTTTAAAGAGCCTATAGAGAGACTAAGAGTGGAAAAAGGCAAGAGTGTGAATCCATTATTTGAAAAAGCCTTTAAAGTGTGAAACACGAGTGAAGAGTGACATCTTTGAGGGTAAACACGTGAGGAAAATTTGTGAGGATCTTTATTTTCTCTAATCAATTTTCTTGCAGCTTATAATGTCTAATAGGGAGGAAACATCAAGTGAAGGAGGTAGTGCACAAAACATGGACCTCATTGTAAAGGCCATGCAGCAGCAATTTGAACGTCTTAATGTGGTGCTTGGAGGGATAAGAGACTGGATGGATAAGCAAGACACAATGATTGCAAACTTGCAGAGAAGACCACCTACTATAAGTCCTAATCCTAGAAGATATGAGAGGTGTAAAGATGATTCTATGGATGATTTTGAGTTTGAAAATGAAGTAGGAGGTGGTAGTGAAGAAGATTATGAATCTGAATTTGATTTGGGTAGAAATAGGCCTAGGGAAGTTAGGCATGAAAGGAGACGTGGTAAAGATGTTCCAAGGGGTAGAAATAGGGTGGATGGAAACCTTGGAAGTATTAAAATGAAGATACCTTCTTTCCAAGGTAGAAATGATCCTGAGGCTTATTTGGAATGGGAGAAGAAAATTGAGTTCATTTTTTAGTGCCACAATTATTCTGAAGCAAAAAAGGTGAAATTGGCAGTCATTGAATTTACAGATTATGCATTAATTTGGTGGGATAAATTGGTCCTAGAGAGGAGGAGGAATGGTGAGAGACCCATAGAAACATGGAGGGAGATGAAGGCTCTTATGAGGAAGAGGTTTATACCTAATCATTACTATAGCGACCTCTTTCAAAAGTTGCAGTCCCTTACATAAGGCTCTAAGAGTGTAGAGAAATACCACAAAGAGATGGAAGTGGCTATAATTAGAGCAAATGTGAAGGAGGATAGGGAAGCAACAATGGCTCGATTTTTGAATGGGTTGAATAAAGAAATTGCTAATATTGTGGAGTTGCAGCATTATGTGGAGTTAGAAGACATGTTGCACATGGCAATGAAGGTTGAAAGGCAACTTAAACAAAAAGGAGCAGCAAGGTACCTTTCAGGCTCTAGTTCTTCAATGAGACCAAAATGGAAGAAGGAAGAAAAAGATATTCAAAGAGAAGTCTCAAAAGGCAAAGAGGAAGCTTCATTTAAGAACAAAGGTAAATCTGATTCCCAATCATCTAGAAATAGAGATATTAAATGTTTCAAGTGTTTGGGAACAGGTCATATCACTTCACAATGCCCCAACAAGAGAGTAATGATCATGAAGGACCGTGAAGTGGTGACTGAAAGTGAAAGTGATGATTCCATGCCGTCACTTGAAGATGCTAGTGATGATGGGTTTGAGTATGCTGTAGAAGGAGACACACTTGTGACTAGAAGAGCTTTGAATTCTCAAGTTAAGGAAGATGACATGGAGCAACAAAGAGAAAACATCTTTTATACTCGCTGTCTCATAAGCAATAAGGTATGCAATATAATTATTGATGGTGGGAGTTGTACCAATGTTGCTAGTACCACTTTAGTTGAGAAATTAAATTTGTCTACCGTTAAACACCCTAGACCATACAAGTTGCAGTGGCTTAATGAATGTGGGGAGATTAAGGTTAATAGATAAGTTCTTGTTTCATTCTCAATTGGAAGATATTGTGATGAGATTTTATGTGATGTTGTTCCTATGCATGCTGGACATATACTTTTGGGTAGACCTTGGGAATTTGATACGAAGGCAACAAAGGATGGGTTTACCAATAGATATTCATTTGTAATGAATGACAGACCCGTCACTCTTGTACCATTAACACCCAAGCAAGTGTATGAAGATCAGCTCAAAATGAAACAAGAGAGAGATAAAAGAGAGGGTGATAAGAAAAATAGAGAAGAAAGATAAAAAAGAAATGAGAGTGAGAAAGAAAGAAAATCTGAGAGCTCAAAAAAAGAGATTCAGAAGAAAGAAAAGAAAGTGGAAAGAAAAGAAAGAGAAAAAGTGAGTTTCTATGCAAAAGAAAGTGAGGTGAGGAGTACATATCTTGCTGAATAGCCTTTGCTTATACTTGTTTACAAGGAGGCATTTTTAGGCACTAATGACCTTGACTCTTCATTTTCGAGTGTTGTTAGTTCTTTGTTGCAGGAATTTGAAGATATATTTCCAGAAGATATCCCTAGTGGATTGCCACCCATAAGAGGCATTGAGCATCAAATTGACTTCATTCCTGGAGCAACAATTCCTAACCGGCCAGCTTATAGAACTAACCCTGAGGAGACAAAAGAGCTTCAAAAGCAAGTTGAAGAGCTCATGGCAAAAGGGTATGTTCGAGAAAGCTTGAGTCCATGTGCTGTACCAGTCCTCTTAGTACCAAAGAAAGATGGATCTTGGAGGATGTGCATTGATTGTAGAGCTGTCAACAATATCACTGTAAAGTATCGCCATCCCATTCCTAGGTTAGATGATATGCTTGATGAATTGCATGGGTCTGTTATTTTCTCAAAAATTGATTTAAAATCTGGATATCATCAAATTAGGATGAGGGAAGGAGATGAGTGGAAAACTGCTTTCAAAACAAAGCATGGGCTGTATGAATGGTTAGTCATGCCATTTGGGCTAACAAATGCACCTAGTACTTTTATGAGGTTGATGAATCATATTTTGCATGTATATATTGGAAAATTTTTTGTAGTTTATTTTGATGATATTTTGATTTTTAGTAAGAGTCTTGATGATCATTTGAATCATTTGCGCTGTGTGCTTGATGTTTTGAGAAAAGAAAAGTTGTATGCTAACCTGAAAAAGTGTAGCTTTGGCATGGAAAAAGTTGTTTTCCTCGGATTTGTGGTGAGTGCTGAGGGAATACAAGTTGATGAAGAGAAGGTAAGGGCTATTAAAGAATGGCCAACACCAACAAATGTAACTGAGGTCAGAAGTTTTCATGGGTTGGCTAGCTTTTATAGGAGGTTTGTGAAAGATTTTAGCACAATTGCTGCACCACTCACTGAAGTAATTAAGAAATCAGTTGGCTTTAGATGGGAAAAAGCACAAGATCATGCATTTAGTGTTCTTAAAGAAAAATTGTGTTCTGCACCTATTTTAGCTTTACCTAATTTTAACAAAACTTTTGAGATTGAGTGTGATGCCTCAGGAGTAGGGATAGGTGCTATTCTGATGCAGGAAGGGCGGCCAATTGCTTATTTTAATGAAAAGCTGAACAGTGCCACCTTGAATTACCCAACTTATGACAAGGAGCTTTATGCACTTGTGAGAGCATTAGAGACTTGGCAACACTACCTTTGGCCTAAACAATTTGTGATCTATACAGATCATCAATCTTTGAAGTACATTAAAGGTCAAAGTAAGCTGAACAAAAGACACGCTAGATAGATGGAGTTCATCGAGCCTTTTCCATATGTGATCAAATACAAGAAAGGTAAAGAGAATGTGGTTGCAGATGCATTATCTAAAAGGTATATTCTTCTCACTTCTCTAAATGCAAGATTGCTTGGTTTTGAATATGTCAAGGATTTGTATGCTAATGATAGTGATTTTGCTGAAATAATTGTTGCTTGTGAAAAAGGAGCCTTCGAAAAATTCTATAAGCTTGATGGATTTTTGTTCAGAGAAAATAAATTATGTGTGCCTCTATGCTCTATGCGTGAATTGCTTGTGAGGGAAGCACATGGGGGAGGACTAATGGGACATTTTGGTGTGAAAAAGACATTAGATGTTTTGCATGAACATTTCTTTTAGCCTAAAATGAAGCGTGATGTGGAAAAGATTTGTGGTAGATGCATAACATGTAAAAGGGCTAAGTCTAGAGTCTTACCACATGGTTTGTATACTCCATTACCTGTACCTAGTGAACCTTGGGTAGACATTTCAATGGATTTTATTTTGGGATTACCTAGGTCAAAAAGAGGAATGGATTCAATATTTGTGGTTGTTGATAGATTTTAAAAAATGACACATTTTATTGCATGCCATAAAACTGATGATGCTACTTATATTGCTGATTTGTTCTTTAAATAAATTGTGAGGCTTCATGGTGTTCCTAAAAGTATTGTCTCAGATAGGGATGCAAAATTTCTGAGTCATTTTTGGAGAGTTTTGTGGGGAAAGCTTGGAACTAAGTTATTATTTTCTACAGCTTTTCATCCACAAACTGATGGTCAAACTGAAGTTGTTAATAGAACCTTAACTCAATTGCTTAGGACCATCATCCAAACCAATTTGAAAAATTGGGAGGATTACTTGTCATTTGTTGAATTTGCATATAATAGAAGTGTGCATTCATCTACTGATTATTCTCCTTTTGAAGTTGTTTATGGTTTTAATCCACTAACCCCTTTGGATTTGTTACCATTGCCCATTAATGAGAGAGCAAGCCTTGATGGCAAAAAGAAAGCTGAGGTGGTTAAGCAACTTCATGCAAAGATTAAATTGCAAATTGAAAAGAAGAATGAGCAATATGTATCCAAGGCAAACAAAGGGAGAAGGTGTGTCACTTTTGAACCTAGTGATTGGGTATGGGTGCATATGAGAAAAGAGAGGTTTCCGGCACAAAGGAAATCTAAATTAGCTCCAAGAGGGGATGGACCATTTCAAGTCCTTGAGAAAATCAATGATAATGCTTATAAGATAGATCTACCAGGTGAGTATAATGTTAGTGCTACTTTTAATGTTGCTGATTTATCTCCTTATGATGTAGGTGATGATTCGAGGACGAATCCTTTTGAGGAGAGAGGGGATGATGCGATCCATCAAAGGGAGCAAGCTGTCTCAAATACTTAGAATGATCCTCTACAAATTCCAAGTGGCCCATTGACAAGAGCACGAGCTAAAAGAATGAGAGAAGCCTTAAGTGGACTTGTCCAAGAGATCTGGACTAAGCAAATAGCAATTGAAGCAACAAAAGTCAAGCGAGATCCAAACATTTCTAATGTGGACATCCTCAACATCATATGGGCTGAAGATGGAGCTGCTAAGGCTAAATTGGGCCAAAACATTATAAATTGAAGTACTTGAACCATGGACCATCCATTAGTGGGCTCATTTAGGGCTAAATAATGCCATTTTGGGCTTAATAAGCTGATTTGTAGAACCCTAAAGTATTTGGACGAATTTAGCTTATTTAAGGCGATTTATTTCCTTTTTAGTCTTTAAGAGAATTTGACTTTTATAATTCTGATTGCATAGGTCATTAATTAGGATATTTGCCATTAATTTCCCTAGTTTTCCTTTTCTATGAGCATTGAAGGCAGATTTGACTTACACACTATATAATTGTACTCTGCCTCCCATTGTAACCAGATTTGGATGAATAAAAATTGTATTTTCTGGAAATCCCAGACTTGAGAGGAGTGCTCTCTAGGGTTCTTCATTGAACTTGTAGACTTATCAAGGCTTGATCAACCTTGTGGCGTCTTCTAACACTCGGGGTCCTTGTCTCTTCGTATTCAGGGGTTCTAAGTGGATCGTTCAGACTTGATTTAGCTTTCTTGGGGTGTGTATATTTGAGATCGGTTGTGGGTTCAAGGAGACTTGACTCCTAGTGGGTTCGCACCAGTATGTGAGGCCAAATTCTCTTAGTGGTCATACTCAGACCATTCCAAGATGTCTTGCTTGGTACAAAGGCAAGTAGTGATGCAGTGCAGTATGAGATAAGATTGTGGCTGCACAGGACAAATTTAGAGGGGAAATGAGAAAAGAGTTACCCCCTAGCCACAGCACCCAAATGTCTAGGTGAATTTCAGAACCTGAACAGTTATTTCCTCAAGTCAGAAGTTGAGTTATAAGTTACATACACTCCATAGAGCCTGATGTCCTAGAGGTGATAGCTAGTTATGCTTGAATGAAGTAAGAGGTAAAACCTTCTGGCTTTGAGGATGGGCTGCATACAGAGGCAATAAGGCTCAGGTTTCATAGCTAAAGACAAAACTCTCAGCTATAGTGAAGTGTATTGTAGTATGAATGGCCTTGTTAGTCATATTCAAGCCAACCTAAAGAATGAGCTACTATGGGGCCAATCAACGCACAAAGAATGGAAACCCTTAGTATGAGTCAAGAAAAAGAGTAGTAAATGGTCACGAAAGATCAGTAAGTAACAGGTGATCAGTGAGCGTAGTAGTTAAGATTGAGAAAGAACTCAACGTTAGATAATGTTAGACATAGGAATAATATGGTTGTTGAGACTCGCTTGTAAGGCGTTGATTCCAACCTAGGGTACTACGCTATGAAACACTGAATGACGGGTTAATATGATATATTTAAGACCATGTAGACACTGTCAGGAAAACCTTGTTGACAGAGTCTTGAATTTTGTATTACAATATATGAGATCTTATTGACGAGATCTTAGACCCTATTGACGAGATATTAATGTAGCCTTGAAATTTACATAAGGTAAGGCTACTAGTGATGAGAAATATAGTAATCACTCTAGAAAGAGATTAGGGTTCTAAGAGACGGGTTCTCTTAGGGTTCAATTCCATTGACCAACATCTCTTCTTCTTCTTCTTTGTTCTTGGTTCTTTGTTGCTTATTGTCCATATTATTTGTTCTTGTGTCGCTTGCCAAAATTCGATCATTGATCCGTGTTATTTGGGGTTCCTAGAACGGGTTTCTAAGGGGTCTCACATCATCTGGTATCAGAGCATTAGTTGAGGTAAGCTTCATCCACTTTTTCTTTGTTCTTTTCCCTTATTTCGTTTGATTAGTTTCTGTTCGTCCTCATTTTCATGCAGCTATTTCTGGTGTTTTCCTTCATATTTTTGGACGTGTAATAGGTCTTTCTTGTGTCTCAAGATCTCTTCTTTCTTCTCGTTTTGGAATCACGTCAATCCGATTTTTCTAGAGCAAGTTATAGCTGTTTCTTGCGTGCATGTCATTCTGATCTCTTAGAAATCTTGTGTTCTGTTTGCAAATTTCAGCACCTTTGAGATTCGAAAAAAAGAGAAAAAGAGTGAGTATATTACAGTGAAAAAAAAAGGGAAAAGAAAAGAAAAGAAAAAAAGTTGCAAAAAAAAAGAAAAAAAGAAAAAAAAAGGGAAGTCAAAATCTGTGAAAAAGAAAGTTGTGCTGGAAATTATAAATTGTTGACTTAAATTGCAATTGCTGAAGATCATCTATTCTTGGAATTACCATTTTTGATTCCTTGAGTTGATCTAGTCATTAAATGTCATATTGTGCATAATTCATAAAAGGAAATTTGCATTCATTCACCTTGTTCTAAATTTCAAATTTCTGATTGCTTCATTACTGATTTCAGATTCCAATTTCCATCCTTTCCTCTTGATAATTAATCATTTAACCATTTGTTCTCTCATAATCTGCTACATACCATTTGTTCCATAAATTCATTGTCTTCATTTCCGTTCCTAGTCACTTGCTGTATTTTCCATTGGCTGCACCTACGAATTTTTTTTTAAATGTTGGACTTTTGTTGTCTCTTGGAGAACTTTGCATCTTGAATTCTAATTTGAGATTGCCACTTCAGTTGCTACTTCTTTTGATTTGTTGGATTTAATTTAGTACACTATAGGAAGCAAGTTGAGAGGAAAAAGGCAAGAGTGTTTTCATCATTGTAAAAGCCATTACAAGTGTGAAACACGAGTGAATTTGCATCATTTAGAGTGAAACACGAGAGGGAGTGGTCAGGTCCTTTCTCTTGCTATTCACTAACATTTCAGGTGCCAATCATGTCTGAAAGTGAAGATAACCAAGTTGACCTTAAATTGTTCATCAAATCTGTTCAAGAACAATTCAAGAGGCTAAATACTAGGTTGGATCAAATAGATTCTTCTTCTTCCAATAGCAAGGCAAGACGTGGTAAGAACGTTCTAGGAGGAGATGAATCTGATTTTGAGGAGGAAAGCCAACATGAAAGAGTTAGGAGAGCTCCACTTCAAAAGAAAGATGCATTTAGTAATATCAAGATGAAAATCCCTTCCTTTCAAGGGAAAGCTGATCCTGATGTATACCTTGAATGGGAAAGAAAAGTTGAGTTTATATTTGACTGCCAATCTTTTTCAGAGGAAAGTAAAGTGAAATTAGCTACTTTGGAGTTTACAGATTATGCAAGCCTATGGTGGGATCAATTAACCACTAGTAGGAGGCGTTCTGGAGAGGGTCCAATTCGGTCTTGGCTAGAAATGAAGGCTCTCATGAGGAAGAGATTTGTCCCTACCCATTACTATAGGGATGTGCACAAAAGGCTCCACAAAATCAAACAAGGATCTATGAGTGTGGAAGAATATTTTTAGCAAATGCAAATTGCCATGATCAAAGCTGACATTGAGGAAGATTCAGAAGTTACAATGGCAAGATTTCTTGGTGGCTTAGACCCTGAAATTGCTACAGAAGTTGAATTGCAAAACTACCTTGATATGGAAGAGTTGTTGCATAAAGCCATTAAGGTGGAGAAGCATTTTAAAGCAAAACAGAAATTGAAATCACATGCTAGTTCCAACAAAGACTTCAAGTCCTCCTTCAAGTTTAAGAGAGAGACCAAGCCTAAAGAGGAGAATAAGTTGAAGATGCAAACACCTACTTCTAAAGGTAATTCTAAACCTAAATCTTCTTCTAGTTCTTCTAAAATTAAATGCTTTAAATGTCAAGGTTTTGGTCACATTGCTTCACAATGTCCAAATAAAAGGACTATGATTTTGCTTGAGAATGGTGTTGTTACTAGTGAAAGTAGTGGTGATGAAGAAGTGGAAGCTAAGTTCAGCTCCAATGAAGGCGATGAATCTGATGTGGAGGTAGCTGAAGCTGTATTTGGTGAGGTTCTAGTGTCAAGGCGTGCTCTTAGCATTCAACCTAAAGAAGAGCTTGAAAAAGAACAACGAGAGCATATATTTCACACTAGGTGTTTTGTTAACAACAAGGTATGTAGTCTTATCGTTGATAATGGGAGCTACACTAATGTTGCTAGTACCTTGTTAGTTGAAAAGCTAGGTTTGCCAACTAGAAAACACCCCACTCCTTATAATTTGTTGTGGTTCAATGATAATGGGGATGTTAAAGTTACTAAACAGGTTGTTGTAGCATTTTCCATAGGAAGTTACTATGATGAGGTTTTGTGTGATATAGCTCCTATGTATGTTGGACACTTATTATTGGGTAGACCTTGGAAATTTGATAGGAAAGTTAAGTATGATGGTTATACTAATAGGTATTCTCTTGAGTTTAATAAGAAAACCATTATGCTAACCCCTCTCAGACCCTTGCAGGCATATGAGGATCAAAAGCGAATTACTCAAGAATGCAAGCTAAGAGAGAAAGAAAAGAAAGTGCGTGAGAAAGAAAGAAAAGAAAGTGAAATGGAGAGAAAAGGAAAGAGAGCTACTGAAAAGAAAAGTCAAGAGAGTGAAGAAAAGAAAGTAACATTATTTTCTGGTAGAGGAGCGATTAAGAGGGCTTTATGTAGTGAGACATCTTTTGTACTTTTGTATAAGGATGTTTATCTAACCTTTATTGACCTTGATGAATCTCTTCCTTCTAGTGTTTTGAGTTTGTTGCAGGAATATAAAGACTTGTTTCCGGAAGAGGTACCGGATGGATTGCCTCCCATAAGAGGCATTGAACATAGGATTGATTTTATTCCTGGAGCATCTCTTCCTAACCGACCTGCTTATAGGGCAAATCCAGAAGAGACTAAGGAAATTCAAAGACAAGTGGAAGAACTCATGAAAAAGGGGTTTGTGCGAGAGAGCCTTAGTCCATGTGCTGTTCCAGTAATACTTGTGCCCAAGAAGGATGGCAAATGGAGGATGTGTATGGACTGCCGAGCCATTAACAAAATCACTGTTAAGTATAGATATCCCATTCTTAGACTTGATGACATGCTTGATGAGTTGCATGGTGCTTGCTTGTTTTCAAAAATAGATCCTAGGAGTGGTTATCATCAAATTAGGATGCAAGAGGGTGATAAGTGAAGACTACATTTAAGACTAAGTTTGGTTTGTATGAATGGCTTGTTATGCCCTTTGGCTTAACTAATGCTCCTAGTACATTCATGAGCTTAATGAATCATGTGTTTCGCCCTTACATAGGAAAGTTTGTTGTTGTGTATTTTGATGACATTCTTGTGTTTTCTAAGAATCTAGAAGAGCATGTTAAGCATTTGCATTCTGTGTTTATTATTTTGAGAGAAAATAAACTCTTTGCAAATTTAGAGAAATGCTCTTTCTGTTTGGATTCTGTTGTTTTCCTTGGTTTTGTTGTAGGTACTGATGGCCTCCGGGTGGATGAAGAGAAGGTAAAGGCAATTCGGGAGTGGCCAACACCTAAGAATGCTAGTGAGGTGAGGAGTTTCCACGGAGTTGCAAGTTTCTACCGACGTTTTGTAAAGGACTTCTTAACCCTTGCTGCACCTTTAAATGAGCTGGTAAAGAAAAATGTTGTCTTTAAATGGGGTGAGGCACAAGAGGCGGCTTTTAACACTTTGAAAGATAAATTGACCAATGCCCCTCTACTTATTCTTCCTGATTTCTCTAAAGTTTTTGAAGTTGAATGTGATGCCTCTGGAATTGGTATTGGTGCTGTTTTGATGCAAGAGTCTAGGCCTATTGCTTACTTTAGTGAAAATCTTAGTGGTGCTTGTTTGAATTATTCAACTTATGACAAGGAATTTTATGCTTTAAAAAGAGCTCTGGAACATTGGTAACATTATTTATGGTCTAAGGAATTTGTTTTGCATTCTGATCATAAGAGTCTTCAATACCTAAAGACCCAAGATAAGTTGAATAAGAGGCATGCTGTGTGGCTTGAATTCATTGAGTCATTTCCTTATGTACTTAAACATAAAAAGGGGAAAGAAAATGTTGTGGCTGATGCTTTGTCTAGGAGGTATAGTCTCATTACATCTATGCAAGCTAGGTTAATTGGTTTTGAATCTTTCAAAAGCATGTATGAATGTGATGCTGATTTTGCTGAAACTTGGAAGTTGTGTGAAAAACATGGTGCTCATGATTTCTTTAGATTTGATGGTTTCTTGTTTAAAGGAAATAAATTGTGTGTGCCTGTTTGTTCTATGCGTGAGCTTTTGGTTAAAGAATCTCATGGGGGTGGTTTGATGGGACACTTTGGGATAGAAAAGACTTTATCCATGTTGAAGGAACATTTTTATTGGCCTCATATGCGTAGGGATGTGATTGCTATATGTAAAAGATGCATTGCATGCAAGCACGCTAAATCTAAGATGCAACCACATGGTTTGTATACTCCTTTACCAGTTCCTTCTCATCCTTGGGTAGATATTTCAATGGATTTTGTGCTTGGATTGCCTAGAACATCTAGTGGAAAGGATATCATATTTGTTGTTGTTGATCGATTTAGTAAAATGGCTCATTTCATTGCTTACTCAAAAACAAATGATGTTGTCCATATTTCTGATTTGTTTTTCAAGGAGATTGTTAGATTGCATGGTTTGCCCCGATCTATTGTGAGTGACCGTGATGTTAAATTTGTTAGTCACTTTTGGAAAACTTTGTGGGCTAAGTTGGGTACAAAGCTTGTGTTTTCTATGGTTGCACATCCTCAAACGGATGGACAAACCAAAGTGGTGAATCGAACACTTTCTTCCTTATTGCGTGTTGTAATTCAAAAAAATTTAAAGAATTGGGAAAAGTGTTTGCCTCACATTGAGTTTGCATATAATCGTGCATTGCATTCTACTACTGAGTTTTCTCCTTTTGATATTGTATATGGTTTTAATCCTTTGACTCCCTTAGATCTACTTCCGTTGCCTTGTAATGAGTTTGCTAACCTTGAAGGTGCAAAGAAAGCTAAGTTTGTGCAGGATCTTCATGCTAAGGTTAAGGCGAACATTGAGCGCAAGAATGAGCAATATGCTCAACAAGCTAATAAAGGCCAAAGGAAGGTTATCTTTGAACCAGGAGATTGGGTGTGGGTTCATTTGAGGGAAGAAAGGTTTCCTAAACAAAGGAAGTCCAAATTACACCCAAGAGGCGATGGTCCTTTCCAAGTGTCGGAAAGAATAAATGATAATGCATATAAAATTGATTTACCTAGTTCTTATGGAAATGTAAGCGCAACTTTCAATGTGGCTGACCTTTCTCTTTTTGATATTGCAGATTCGAGGACGAATCCTTTTCAGGAGGGAGGGAATGATGGAGGTGAGATAGGAGATTTGAAGAAGCTTGAACAAAATCAAGAGCTTGGAAACAAAAGGGCTGGACGTGACTCTAAAAGATGGCCAACTAAAGATCCATTGCAAGGTATGGGAGGCCCATGCACAAGATCAAGAGCCAAAGCTATGAAGGAGGCCTTGAATGGAGTGATCCAAAAACTAATAGACTTGGAGCCTATAGTCTTAGCTGAATATGAAGCCCAAAATGAACAAATTGGCATAAAGATTATTTTATTTCTACAAGATGCTAGCCCAAGCCCAAAGGGAGCCTAATTGAAGGAGTTTAGCCATTTTCCACAAAATCAGCCATTTTCCACAAAATTCTCTTAGTTTTATTTTGTTTTAATTTGATTGTTGCTGTTTCAGATTTTTAGGCACCATTCTTGCTGAATTTGTTTAGATTTAAATTTCTTTTATGTAACCTAGGAATTATTCTGTTTAGGGTTTTATTTTTCAAATGCCTATATAAGGCCCACTTGTACTCCAAAAATGGCAGATTGAATGAATTATCTTTTCAGAATTATTTCTGATTTGTGAGGTTTCTCTTGTGGCCTTTGTGTGCTGGAGAAAATCTTTGACTTATCAAAGGAGTGGTTTCCTTTGTGGCGTCCCGGATTAGGGTTCTAAGAGACGGGTTCTCTTAGGGTTCAATTCCATTAACCAACATCTCTTCTTCTTCTTCTTCTTCTTTGTTCTTTGTTCTTTGTTGCTTATTGTCCATATTATTTGTTCTTGTGTTGCTTGCCAAAATTCGATCATTGATCCGTGTTATTTGGGGTTCCTAGAACGGGTTTCTAAGGGGTCTCACATCAATGTACCTCATGGGTAACACTAAAGATGAGTATGAGTAGCCCAATGATAGACATCCAGAAGAGAATGAGAATAGTTTAAAAAGCAATAAGTTATTATGAGTCTATATGAGATAATGGGGCTTATTATAAGCTATAGGTCTGATGAGATAGGTAGCCCATGCTAAGTGTAAGCTAAAGCCTAAAGGAAGTGACTAGTAGCGTCGTCTAGGTGAGATGTATAGAAGAAATTAATTTAACTGAAAGCTTAATGAAAGTTCTCCTTGAATCGAGAAAGGAAAGATAAGACATCCAGAGTCGGGAGACCAATAGTGGTTAGCAAATTCCCCTAGATAGACCCCTTGAATTGAAGAGTACAATGATAAGGGAAGCGAGGAAAAGTCAAGAAACTAGCCACAAAAGAAATATCCTCACTTTATTAATATTAGATGAACAGACTGAGCATAGAAAAGTAAATAGATAGGGGTCCGATAGTTAGTTAGACAAGCTCTCTTATATGGTAATAATATAGGGTTAAAGCACGTGAGTAATTAGAGCACCTAGTAGAGCATAAATTTTCAATAAGATAGAATCCAGATAGTGAGAGTACTTGTCTTGTATTGGGTTTGTCAAACCTTAAAAATTAGTATACTATGCTTCTGGGAATGAGAGTAAGAGATTAAACAGAGAGAAAGCATAGTTTTGATTCAAACATAGAAACGAGCTGAGACAAATAGTTAGTGCCTTAATACCCTCAGAAAAGCTCAAGGGAGTTAGAGACCACATAAGAAGGCGAGTCTTTGCATTATGCAGAGAAAGAATGTAAACCAAGAGTGTCGCAGAATGTAATTCCTAGGGTTACATGAAATAGAATTTCTCTTACAGAAGGACAGTTTATTTAAGAGCAAAGCAAGAGTATGAGAGAAAGTAGACCCTCTTGATGTTATAGAGAGTGAACAAGTAGAGGAACCCAAGAAAAATGTAGGTGCTTTTAAGCGTAAACAAACACAAATTAGCAAGAGGAACAATCAGTGGTAGAGCATCCTTTTCCCTAAGTAAAAGAATAGTAAAGGTAAAAAGAAAGAGAATATATGACAGTGTTCAAGTCAAGGACATAATAGATTGAAAATAAATATCGAGTTGATATATTTGAGTACTTAAGAAAGCACACTTGTCCTTGGCATATATGCCCTTTTTGCATGATAGTGCCCGAAATAAAAGCAGTCGGGCAATGTAAAGTAATCTCAGGATGAAGTAGAGGAAGAGTCCTATTTTCCCCGAGTATCCTACGAGAATAGGGTAGATAAAGAAAAGTAAGAGAGGAATAATTTAGATTATTGGGAAACTTGTAATATACAGGCGATAGCGACTTTAAGCTCAGTCATGAGGTGCCTATGTATTAGTGTTTGATGTTATGATTTACTTGCAACAATGGTTATATGATATTGGGTCTGGCCAACCTAATAGTAATGTGACTTGAGTGTGTAGCAAACGATGGTATCAATCACCAAAGTGTCTCGATAATTGAAGAGTGTTCTAGCTAGTTAAATAATGAGATAAGTCAAAAAAGAGAAGTAAAGGGATTCCAAGAATATTAGAATAGTAAGAAAAGCATGCAGAAAAGGAATCCCTAGTAAAGAATGATAATATAGAAAAGAACATGCTAATAATAAAAAATGTTCAGATTTAGATGGTACGAGTTTAGTATGTATGATTTAAGTCCCTTATAATATCATTAAACGAAATGAGAAAGGACCAGTGTATAGTCTCTCTCCTGCCAGAGATGTTAGGTACACTCAGTGTGTGAAATACCATAGTACTAAGGCACTCAAAAGCAGAATGCGAGCATATTCAGAAATTACAAGATATGAGAAGAGAGATAAAAAGGGTACAAATAAAGTAAGGTAAGTTAATAGAGTAAGGGAAGAAAGCCCAAGTAAAAAGGGCTGAAGTGGGAACCTAAGGATCCCATGAGGAGTGATGAACAAAAATTAAAATGCTACTGAGTATCAGTATGATGGGATCATAAAGAATTAGATAATACAGAATCCATTTCACATGAAGAGTATGAGAGACATCTGAGTTGAGCCTTAAAAATTATAAGCGACAGTTACCAGACTTAGTGAGCATATGTTTTATTTTCAGATACAGTAATCTTAGGCTTTGATGTCTCCCAGAGATGGATCACAGTAAATCCTAACATAGTACAACGGGTTGTAGTAGACCCTAGCAAGGCTCTGAGAGGTCACAATAGACCTAAGGGTTGTAGCAGATCCCACAGAGTTATAGAGAGTCCCTAGTTACAACATGATAGTTCTTTAGTGAGATGATAGCCTAAGATAGTTTTTACAGAGCAATTAGTCTTAGAGACCAGTACAGTTCCAGTTAGCTTTTATCTCGAGACTAGAGATCTCCTAAGTCTGGTAGACTATTGCCATCAAAGACAACGAGGCTATACTTAGATAGTTAGACCACTAACTATACCCTTGCTAGATAAGCATAGCATGTGGGGTGAGAAAAGCAAGAAGTAGCTTTCCAGAGTTAAAGCCAAATGAACCATTACCTAGCAGATGTTAGCCTTAACCGAGGGATAGAGAGATCCCTATATACTAGATTATGTATTTAGAAAGGAGTTAGGTGCAGTTTTTAAATGAGGTAAGTGGTATGTCTCTAGTGATCAAGATTATGAATATAGTTAGCATCCCACTAGAATTTAGCATTAGTTAGTGGTAGTTGCTCTTCGATGCCAGTATGAAGAAAATAAGTTAGGCCTACTCATGTTGAAATGAGGGACTATAAAATGCCTACTCCTCAATGAGCAAAAAGAATAAGAAAAAATCCCAGCCTAAAGAGACAAATACATTAGTAAACTGAGAAACTAGGATCATTAAAAGTGAAAACTCTCCAAAGGAGTTGTAATCCCAGTAAGTAATTGAGATATGAGGCCTATGATAAAAAAAATATGAATTGTGATTATGGGATGAGCTAGTAAGGAAGAACACAGAGATAAATAGTGGACGGTATATTTAAACAAGTAAATAAATAAATAGAAACCTCCAATTGTTGTAATGATCAGAAAAAAGATGATGAGACTTTATAAGAAGCTATTGAGAGAGGATACGGGAGATTTGATGCTAAGTAAATTACCTCCCGAGATATGTAAATAAGTCTACCGAGAAGAATGTTAACCTCTATAAACGGATCAAAACTAATCAGATATGATTAATAAGCTCTCCCAAGATAGGCCTCAAGAGTCAGAAAATTTTTTCCCTTATGAAAAAACTAGCATGTATTCTACAACAATAGAGCTCTCATTGAGAGCTAGTAATGAAAATTCCCTGGCCAAGAGAAACTCAAAAGAGTGAACTCACTGAGAGGAGCGTATAGAGCCAAGAAGAAGGAAAAGAAAGGAATAGTTAGCTAGAATATAAAAGAGTAAGAGGAAAATGTACCCCAAATTTTGAGAACAAAATTTATTTAAGGGGGGAGAAATGTAATATCCGGTTCTTTGAAAACGAGAAAAAATGCGAAAAATGTAATGTATGGTTTTTCTATAAAGGTACAAAATTTACGAAGTACAAAGAGAAGTCCCCCAAATAGAGTGATTTGAGGTCCTAAAAAATTTATGTAGCATTCTAGACTCCTGAAAATGAGAATCTCAGGCTCAAATGAAAAGAAAAATGGAGCTAGAATGAAGAAACAAATTTGAATGGAAGATTGACTAAATGTAATGGCATTTTTGTAATTTTGAGTAAATTTTGGAATTCTCACAAGAGGATTTTTTAAATGAAAGTTTTGAGTTCTCCGAGGTTCTTAAAGGCCTTCCTTGAAAATCATAGGAAGCTTCAGGACAGTTAAAACCCCTCTGGTGGACGATTTCCAATATTGATAGACTCGAACTTTAACAGATTCATATGGCAAGGTCTTAGCTCTGATTTGAGTGATTCCAAAGGCATTTTATTAAATTTGGAACTTAAATTTCATACTGTGAAAGACAATTCTAAAAAAGAAAATTTTAATTTTGACAAAGGGGCAAAATTAAAATTTTTGAAAAGTGTTTCTTAAACCTAACTATATATATGAGGTGCCCAATCTCCTCCTTTATTTAGCCACATTTGTTTCTGCCTTAAATAGAGAAAGAACCCTAAGGGTGAGGCGCACAAGAAGGAGGAGAAAGGAAGGAGAAAAACAAGCAGGAGGTATGGATTTTCTTGGCTTTTTTCATGCTTTTTCTTTGGCAAATCTCTTCTTCTCCATTTCCCCTTCTTTCCTATTGTTTCATTGAGGTTTTTGGATTTGTTTTGAGGAAGAACAGAGGGGAAAATTTGAATTTGAATAGAGGAGGCCAAGGAAAGGAAGAAACAAGCAAGAAATCAAGGAAAAATAAGGTAAAATCTCCATTCCATGGTAGCTTCTTCCTCCCTTTCTCTCTTGTAGGTTTGGCCACCTTTGGGAAGTCCAAGAGGGCTTGGATTTTGAGCAGAACTAAGGGTGACTCCTAGGAGAGAATGAGAATATACAAAGAAAATTAATAAAGAACCATTAGTTTTCAAGATAGCAAAGTTAGGGTTTCAAGTGCTCCATCAAAAATCTGATTTGATGCAATTGTTCCTAAGCCTAAATAAGTGTTTACATGAGCTCTTGAGATCCCTAGTGTAATACCATATTATTTCTAACGTTGATCCTCTTATGTACAAGTGGGATTATACAATTCTTCAAAGAAATCCTAAGAAAATACATTAAAATAATTGCATTGCGTAGTAGATAAATTTTTCATTTCATGTTTCTGGGGCCCCATGAACTCACCAACAACATTCTCTAATTATTTTCTATTCATACAAATCATAAAATTCTTAAAACTTAGCACAAACCATGGATCAAAAGTCAAAAACCTCAAATAATCACATTTTGCCTCGGATTTCAGGATAGTATAATTTGAGGCAACTTTGAAAAATCATAACTAAATATAGAAAAATTGAAATAATACAAACCATAGCTTTATGGAAATCTTTGGATGTCAAATTTACAGTAAAAATAATTCCTAGCCATGAAAATCCCATCTGGATCACATTTGAGAATAGAAAAGGCTGGAAGGTCTAACTGTCCTATGATATTGATACAAATTATTGATATAAATTTTGAAAATTCATAATTAATTTTAAAAAATCAAATTCATGAAATATATAACAATTTAGAAAGTTACAGATATTTACTAGAGGAAAAAAATAATTCCAAACCAATCCAAATGCATTCAGGCTCTGAAATTCAATCAAATAGTACCACGGCTCTGATTGTGCACCTGGTACTGGACAGTAACTTCAAAAATTAATACCTCCCTCTCTAGGCATTCAAATGAGATGCTTCTAAGTGTCACAAGTCATTAGAAAGGTCAAGTTTCTCCCTATAAAATTTTATAACAATTAGACATCGTTTACCCTATGATTGACAGAGAACAATTTTCAAACTATATGAACAGTACTAGTGGCCAAATCAAAAAATTTTCCCAACTTCAAAAATTTACCAAATATTTTGTAGACTTCCAAATAATACTTACTTTAGCTTCCCCAAAAGCTCTCAACAAGGTCTAGATGCGTGCCAAATTTCAGACCATGAAGAGATCATTTGGATAGAAAGTGATATAGTCTCACAAAATGGTCAATTTTACCTCTCATAAGGTATCACTTTAGTCCAAATGGCTTTCTTTTGAGTTTGGCACCTCTTGGGCAAGTTTAAAAGCATGAATATGACTTGTATGAATTGCCCAAGTGGTCCCAAACCTCATGCATCTTAATTTGGCTATTCCACTTCCATTAACGCACTAATACATCAAGCTATCAAGAAGCCAAAATTCTCATTTCCTTGGATTTAATGCCACATATGGTCTATACAAGAGTCATGCATCATATTACATTTGTCCATGAGCTTTCATCTCAAAAATAATATGTACAAAGTAACTTTGGTATTCAAATACATAACAAGCTACGTAATGGACAAAGTATGACTTTTCAATGCTTTTGGCTTGCCTTCCTTGCTTCTTGGACATCACTTAGGCATTTTAAGATAATGGAGGGAAGGAGAGTGAGATTCCTTGAATCTTAATAACTCACACATCCATTCACACACACATTCAAGGCACATACACATCAAAGAATATATATGGAAGGTTTGGCAACCATAAAGTATGCAAAGTCACAATTTCCATGCCACTTAGTCACATTTAAGCCAAGACTATGCTCTAGAGACTTTTGGTTTTGCCTTACCCTATTTCTAGGACTTTTGGATTTGCCTCACTCTTAGCCTAGGGACTTTTGACTTGGCCTCACCCTTCCAAGAGACTTTTAGCCTTATCTCACCCATGCCATAAGACTTTTGGTATCACTTCACCCTTATGAGCCATTTCCACAACCAAGACCATCCAAGGAAATACATTAGTACCAATGTAATGTCAAGGCATCAAGTGGCATATTTCTAAGTCACAAGAGCATACACAACCACACAAAGACATACATATGCACACAAGAATGTAAGGAGAATGAGGTGGGGAGTTACCTTGGATTTATACAAGCTTTTCTTAATCCTTTTCCTTCCCTATTTTGGTTCCACAAGCACACCTAGATGGGTGTATGTTTTCTTGGCCTAAACACCATAAATAACACCAATTACACACTTGAAGCAAGCAAAGGCACTAAACTCACTCTTGAACACATACTTGATTCCATTAGTATAATGGTTCCATAAATGGCCTATTGAAGCAACTCTCACATTTCAAGTTTTAGGCTCTATTCTCTTGTTATTTTTAGACTTCTTGGACTCATTTAAGGTTCTTGGAGCCCTCACACATTCACTTGCACAATTGGAAAACCAAGTTCTTCATAAGGCATCATTATAGACGCCATTGTTCCATCTTCCAATCAATGGCTCCTAAATTTTTTCCAATGATTTTTCCCATCTTCTAACATCATATAAAGTCCCAAACCAATGCTAGAACAATTTAAAACACTCCCTAGCCCATAGAACTAGCTTAGGCAGAGACAAACACCATAAATAGGGTTCTTGGACTTCTGGATTTTTCCTTGATGGGAGAGCCACTTGGGGAGGTTTTTAAGGGTCTTAGGAGCTTAAGGAAACATTCAAATAGCCAAGGAATTACTCACACAAAATCAGATTTTCCAAAACCCTAAAGAATCCTATACGTTTTTATCTTGTTTTCCATGGGTTTTTTTTTGGAATTTCTTGCCATATTCCTCTTCCTCATGGTCTAAGACCCTAGTTCCTCTCTTATTTTTGGACAAAAAATCCTCCCCCTTATATGGTTCTGGTTTAGACTGAACAAGCATCATCCATAGAGCAAGGAGAAGAAGTAACAACAACAAACAATTATCTTAGTTTCAAGTGTGCTTTCAAGGCTTCTTCTTGGTTTACCTCCCCCCAAAATTTTTGAACTGCCCCTCTAAGTTCTAAACCAAAAATAGAACGAAACATCTCAAAAAAACCATGGAAAGAAAGCAAGGAAAGAGAAGAGCAAGGTTGGAGGAAGAAAGAGCATGAAATTCCATGGATTTACCTACATTTTCCTTGATTTTTCTCCTCCTTTTCTTCCCCTTCTTGTGCACCTGAGAGAGCAAGTCATATTCTATATTTTGGGTAGAGGAAAGTTGTGCTATATGAGGGGAAGAAGAAGGAAGAAGTGTGTGGAAGTTTTAAGAAATACACTTTTTCAAAAATTTCAATTTTGTCTTTTCATAATGGCAATTTCATTTCAGCTTCATTTTAACTCCTTTTTTAGAATTGTCCTTTCCATTATAAAATTTGGTTTCCAATTTAATAAAATGCCTTTGGAATCACTCAAATTGGAGCTAAAACCTTTCCAAATGAATCCATTAAAGTTTGGGCTCACCGATGTTGGAAAATATACACCGAAGGGGTTTTACCAGTCTCGAGGCTTTCCACAATTTTTTAGGCCTCTTAGAAGCTTGGGCAACTCAAATTTCCTATTTAAAGAGCCTTCTTATGTATTTTTCTAAAAGTTACACTTATTTATGAAAATGCCATTACGTTTTGTCAATCTTCATCACAAATTGTTTCATTGTCCTAGCTCCATTTTTCTTTTTGTATGAGCCTGGAATTATCATTTTTAGGAATCTAAGACTTTGCCCAAATTTTTTGAGACATTATCTAGCTCATTTCAAAAGACTTTCTTTTATACGACTCATTTTTTCGTTTTACAGAAATTATGTTCGTTACACCTAGAAGGCTCCTCATATGCATCTTTCATCAAGAAAACAAAGCAAACCCACTTAGTGTCTCTTTGGTCCATAGCCACGGCCTAGAGAGGTTGGAGCACTAAGAGGTAGTTTTAATTTGTTCTAAACTTATTTTTAAGTCATATATGATGAGTGAAGATAAAAGGAAGCCTTAGAAAAAATTTAGAAACCATAGAAAGTGAGATGGCCTTATATGTTCTATAATATGACTTGATTGTGTTTAGAAACCATAGAAGAAACACCTAGCTAGGCTCCTTAATTTGATTATGTGATGACTTCAAGAGGTTTAAATGGAGTCAAGAATCATAAATGAATGGAGAGAATGGAGCTAAGATGATGTTTTCTTAATGTTGCTTCATTAAGTGCATTATGGAACCATAAAAGAGGCATATGAGTTACCTAACTTTTCTAGTGAATGAATGGCTTTAGAACTTAATCCAAGAGTATAATTGACTTCCATATGATGTGTGATAGAGTACCACGGAGCTTCCATGACCACCTTCAAGGAGATCATGCATGGTGTAACTATTAAGGAAAGCTAATGATAGAGTACCACGGAGCTTCAATGACCACCTTCAAGGAGACCATGCATGGCGTAACCATCAAGGAAAGCTTGGACAAGTTGCTGAACGTGAGCATCAATTTTCAGACCATTAGTATTATTTAGTTTCTATTTTAGTGATTTGAATAAGGCCATGTGGTCAATTAAGTTTTTAGTAAGTTTTATTTCCTTATTATTTCACAATTATTTGTTTCCATTTATTTAGGTTATTTTCTTTCTATTTCCGGATGAACAGTGCACAACCTTGGGAATTATGTTTTAGGAAGTTTCTTAAGTCTTACTTTTAGGGTTTGCTTAGTATTCAAGTTTTGTATTTCTTTTGCCTATAAATAGGCTATCTTTGTATTCAAAAAAAAGGAATGAGATGAATAAATAGAATTTTCTTTTCAGGACTTATGTTCTGTTTTTGTGAGGTTCCTCTTGCTCCTTGAGCGATGGAGTAAATTTAACTCGGACTTATCAAAGGAGTGGTCTTCCTTTGTGGCGTCTTATGGTTAGGGTTCTAAGGGACGAGTTCTCTTAGGGTCTTACCCACTTGACCAACTATCTTTGTTTATACGTGTTCTTATTCTTTACTAGTGTTTTTGTCTTCTATTTGCGTGATTGTGTTCTTGAATCTTGCACGATCCGGGTTATGTTGTCAAAAAGAAGGTTCCTAGGACTTATTCCTACGGGGTCTCTCATCAATGTGTCTAATGATGAAGGGGCCCATGAGCTTGTAGACAAGGGAGCATGGTGTAATGACCTAAAAGAGCATGGAGGGTGTGCAAGAGAGTTCAACATGTAAATAGACCCGTTACAAGGCATAGGAGGCCCAATGACTAGAGAAAGAGCTAAAGCCATGAAGCAAGCTTTGAGTTGCATTGTCCAAAAGGTTCAAGAGCTTGAACCCATGTTTTTGCATCAATTTGAAGAGTTACAAGGCCCAAGAGACTTGATCAGCCCAACAAGATATGCTGCAAGGTCCAAATAGAGTCCAACTTGAAGAAATCAATTAACAAGCATGTGCAATTCACATGGGCAACAAAAGTGACGTGAATAGGAGTTTTAAATCTTATTAGGATGTCTTTTATTTGATTTTCATTAGTTTCCATTTTCATTAGTTTGAACAAGGCCATTTAGTTAAGACTTAGGATTTAAGTTTCAGATTTTGTTTATTTCCATTTTCGTTAGTTGCTGAAAACTTATTACTTTCTTTCCTTTTCTTTAGGATTTCTTGTAGTAAATGACATCATCTCCTTCCATTAAAATTGGATTCTTTGATTCCTATTTCTTGGAAGAGAATTCTTAGAGATTAAGTTAGGTTTAGGGTTTTCTTTTATGCCTATTTAATAGGCCACCTATTGTACTTTTGAGAGATTAGAATGAATTCAGAATTTTATTTCTCATTGTGAGAATTCTTGCTTCTGTGTGTTCTTCTTTAGAATACAAGTGACTTATCAAAGGAGTGGTCTTCCTTTGTGGCGTTTCAAGGCTAGGGTTCTAAGGGACGAGTTCTCTTAGGGTCTTATCCACTTGACCAACATTTCTTGTTCTTAGCCGGTCCCGGGCAATGTATCATCTTGTTGAAGGTTCCTAAGACTTATTCCTACGGGGTCTCTCATCATCTAAGCTAAGAGAAACAAGCCTCACATCATTATGAGTGTGTGGCCGAGGGAGGGAGCAAATTTCCAAGAGAAAAAGTGTGCTTGTGTGGCAAAGGTAGCTTTCTCTTCTTTCTCTCATGCATAAATGTGTGCTTACTTTGTTTTTGAATATGTGTATGTGTGTTTTAAGCTATGAAAAGTATTCTAGCATATGCTTATGTTTCATGTTACCATGATATTGTAATATGTTATCAAATGATGCTTAGTATATGTGCTTAGGTTTGCTTGAGTGTGGTAAAGCCAAGAACCTTAGCCATGGTAAGGATGAGCCAAGAACCTTTAAAGTTAGTTGAGACAAAGTTAAGAGTCTCCCAAGAGTGAGGTTGACTCCCAAGAGTGTAGTTGAGTTAAAAACCTCTTAGAGAAAATAGGCGAGACAAGTCCAAAATCTATAAGAGAATGGGTGAGGCTAATCCACTTACTTGACAAGCCTATGTAAGCCTTGTGTGACTTGTTCAAGTGCCAAGAATGCTTCTTGAATGATCATGCACTTCATTATGCTCATGCATGTATTTTCAAGGCTTGTATTGCATACTTTATGTGTGATTGAAAGGGAGATGAGTTATTAGGATTCTTTGAATCTGATTCCCTCCTCTCCAATGTCTTAACATGCTAGGTGGAGCAAATGAATAAGGTAATGGAAGCCACAAAGTTAGGGGAGAAGAGATTGACATCAAAGTGTCTAGAATTGCCTAGTTTGTCTATTTTGTAGCCATACACATGGCATATGATGTAATTCTATGATGGAATTGTTGTGTAATCATTTGAACATGTGTAATCACTCATATGCATGATGTATAAATGATAATTAATGCCATATGCATGATATAACGTGATTTGGGTATGGAATAGCAAAGCTTGACATATGCATTCTTGTGTATAACTTGGGGTGGATGGGTGAGTTTGAGAAATTTGGGTTTATACACCTTTAAGACAAGTTTTGATGCAATAACACCAAGTAATATGAACCAGACTCATGTAAGGAAGGATGCTTGTGTGGAAAAAGACTTGATAATAGATGGCCCAATGACAAGAGGAAGAGTTAAGCGTCTACAAAGAGCAATTGAGCTTCAATTTACTGAATTAGAAGCCCATAATGTTAGTGCATGCATTGAGGAAGCAAATAGAGCCTTAATCATGCTTATTCAAGCCCAAGTTGATGCTTAAAGAGCCCATTGAAGCTAGAGGACATGAATAGTATTTCAAATACAAGATGTCCAGCCCATTAATATTAATTAGTTTTGACTAGGACTCTAGTTTTGACTAGAACTCTTTTTGAATTTCGTTTTTATTTTATTTTATTATTTTTGGATTTAGTCAAGGAATTTATCTAGGAGATTGAGTTAAAATTAATATCCTAATCTTGTTCCTTAATTTTAGGCATCATTTAAAATATTTCTAATTAGATTTTAGAGTTTTAGTTTTATTAGGATTTTAAGTCTTTTAGAAATTTTGCCTATAAAAGGTCCCCTATTGTACTCTATTTTAGAAGATCATGAATGAATAAACTTGAGTATTATTCAATACTTTGAGAGGCTTTTGCTTCTTTGTGTTCTCTGAGAGTTCACGTGACTTATCAAAGGATTGGTCTTCCTTTGTGGCGTCTTGAGGCTAAGGTTCTAAGAGACAAGTTCTCTTAGGGTCTTTCCTTTGACCAACAATCTTGTTTCTAGCCGGTCCCAAGCATAGTTTCGAATTGTTGAAGGTTCTCTAGGGCATGTTCTTAGTGGATCTTGCATCAAGTTTAGA
The DNA here is from genome assembly GCA_026724425.1 of Erythrophleum ivorense. Classification (NCBI taxonomy): domain Eukaryota; kingdom Viridiplantae; phylum Streptophyta; class Magnoliopsida; order Fabales; family Fabaceae; genus Erythrophleum; species Erythrophleum ivorense. Next base: position 133,612 of record JAIUCV010000228.1, read on the forward strand.
AAGTCATTTTGGTGCTTCCCGCATGCTCAAGTGGCCATGGCTGCCTTAGAAGTTAAAATGAACCATTTGAGACCCTTATGAGACACAAAAATGACCATTTCACAACCCAATGTCAAGATTTGGCCAAATGAACGAATTTGCTCATGAAATTTGGCACACATATAGATCTTATCTAGAGCTTTTTGAAAAGCCAAAGATTAGATTATTTATAGATTTTTGGAATTAATTATGAATTTTTAAAGTTGGCATTTTTCTACTAAATTGATGCAGATACTGTTCATATGGTCAGAAACTTAAGCTGTGCCATTCATAGGCCAAATAATGTCCAATACTCATAAAATTTTACAAGCATAAACTAGACATGATAATCTTTTCGTGGCCACTAAGATCACCCCAATTGGACATCTAAGTAGAGAGATATGAATTTTTGAAATTGGAGGATAGTACTAGTAATGATAGTCGACCTCTTGTACTAGATTTATTTTTAGCATAAAATAGACATTTGTAACTTTCTAGAATGGTATAGTGTGCTTGATTTCAATTTTTCTAGAATTAGTTATAATTTTTCAAAATTTAGGCACATAATATGAAAATCCTACCCCAAGGCAACACACTATGTTTTTGAGTATATCATCCATTTGCACGAGTTCTAGGCCACTTCTTTAGTTTGTTATAAGTTGTAATTGTGTATTTAAATGTGAGAATAAAATGGATTAGTCCATATGGCCCATGGAACTCCAAATGAAAAATTTATCTATGATGTAATGCAATTTAATTGTATTTTTCTATGACTTTTTCTTGAGGAAATTCATATGCTTCATGGAAATAAGCTTACATATGATATGAGATGAGTCATAGAATCATGGTGTTGCATTTTTTCCCTTGGATTTGACAACGAGTATGAAACAAGTTCTCTCTTGGTTCATTTTCTTCTATCATCATCCGGGCACTAAGAGCTTTCCTAGTCACAAGGAGTTTTCCTTCTTATGTGTATTCTCCATCTTCATTATCTATAAATAGATCTTCTTCTTCTTTAGTTGTTTTTCCTTTAATTTTTCACTTACCAAGGTTGTTGATAGTCATGGTTCTCTTATTAAGATATTCACTAGAGATATGTCCTCTCCTTTAACACTTGAAAGCATCGTATATCTCGGTTTCTGAAAGAACTAGGTCCACTTTGAACCTTCTTGGGTGGGGCGGCTAGCTTTTCTCCTTTCTTATTTTCATTCTCCTTAGAATTTGAAGAAGAAGGAATATCATTCTTTGAGTTTTCTTCTATGAGTTGAAAGAACTTGAATTAGAGTTTTTCTTTACAAAATTCTGTTTCTTGAGTTGTCTCTCCACCTTGGCAGCTTGATGGGCCAAGTTATGAATCTCCACATAGTGGTACATCTTCACATTGGCTATATCATGGTTGAGCCCATTTAAGAAATGAGCCATTTTTGCTTCTAGATCCTCCTTTACATTAGCTCTAATCATGGCTATTTGCATCTCCTTGTAGTACTCATCCATACTCTTAGATCCTTAAGTGAGGCGTTGAAGCTTATTATGAAGTTCCTTTCGAAAATAAGATGGAATGAATAGCCTCCTCATGATAGCCTTCATCTCTTCCCATGTTGAGATGGGTTGCTTTCCATATTTGATTCACTCCTTTTCCATTTGGTCCCATTAAACAAAAGTATAATCAATAAACTCAAGAGCAGCAATTTTGACCTTCTTACCCTCAGAGTAGTTATGGCATGAAAAGATTTTCTCTACACGCATCTCTCACTCCAAGTATGTTTTCGGATCACTCTTGTCTTAAAAAGAAGAAATTTTGACTTTGACTCCTCAAAGGCCTTCTTCATCTCTAGGCCTCCTCAGTGGTCTTCTTTGTATGTTGAGTGGCCTTCTTTTTGACTGAGTCTCCTCCCTTTCATAATCTTTATCATTATTCTCCATGTCTTCTACATATTCACAATGTTCCGGGCATGCAGCATGAGCTTGTCTTTGGTTAGCTTGAGTAGTTCTTTGACTAGAAGTTCTACTCTCTACTCGATCTAAGCATTCATGGAGTCCTTCCAACTTTTTATCAAGCATCCTTTCAAAATGGCTCACTAGTGCTTTCATTTGCAAAGATGCTACCCTAAATGAATTGTGATCGTCATTATCACTTTCATGTGCAATTCCTTTTTCTTGATTATCTGCCATGTTAGTGAAAAAGAAATGAAAGAAACAAGAGTATATAGGACCTCACAAACACTTCCTCATGTGTTTCACTCAATTAAGATATAACACTCTCACTCGTATTTGCTTTCTCCCTCTTTTTGGTTTTTTTTTTTGTAATGATCTTACCTACTCTTGCCTTTTACCTTTCAGTATTAATCTTGAACTCTTATGTCACCTAAGATCTCGTCAAGTGATCCAATATTGCCAATTCTCAGTTCAAACCAAGTATGTGTAGATGGGTGATTTAAAAAGTTATGATTGGTGCACACAAGTTACAATTAAGGGTAGGGTTTGGTTAGGTTTGGGTTTCAAAGAGAAGAGGAAAGATTTAACGACTTAATAATGCAAGATCAAGTTTAAAATCCCAAAGAGCCACACATAATGCAATTTTAAAAATTTTAACTATGAGGAAAAATGAAAAATCAAAATAAGAAAGTTCAAATAAAGGAAAAAAAGGAAATAAGGGCAAATCAAAATAAGAAAGTGCACGATATAATAGCAAAGGAAATAAGGTAAAATAGAAAAGAAATGGAAAAAATTAGGGAGAATTAGAGTTGAAGACCCAAACTTTGAAATATTTACTCTAAAGGACCTATTACCATTGGGTTTAGGATAGATTACCACTGATTTTAAGCAAAATCCCTAAACCCAGTGGTAATAGGTCCTTTAGAGTAAATATTTTGAAGTTTGGGTTCTCAACTCTAATTCTCCTAAAAAATTATTTGATTAGCAATTTTTTTGGGGCTTTTTTTTTAACCTTTTTATTTTGCTTTTTAAATTTTTTTTTCTTTTTCTCTTCTAATTTGATTAGATGAAATAGCCCAAAACTTACAAAATCACAAAATAATAAACAAACTAGACAAATTCAAACCTAATATATCTCAACGTCGAAAAGTTTGATTGGGATAATTCTAAAATGACGTGAAAGTTGAGATTCTGAACTTTAAGAAATGTTGATCAATCATCCAAAAACTCAATTGGAAGGGGGTTAAACAGATAAAAAATAAAATAGAACGTCCAGACAAGAAAATTTTCTAGATTACAAAATAAATGGCTCTTATAGTGTAAAAACCAAACTTGCATACTAAAGATCAAATTTGGAAATAAGGTTGAATTTTTTTTTAGGTATTACAGGTGGCTAAGAAAAGACATGGTAAATAAGAAAATCTAGAGGCTAGAAAGAAAAGATGTTGGTTAATGATGGGTAACCTATCATGTAAACCAAGGCTCTAATACCAAATGATGCAAAATCAAAAGGTGGCCTAATCTTCACGATGTATGTTGACGAATAAATAATGGTTCAAGACCCGACAGAAGCAAATAGCTAACCAACGTTATAAGAATATTGACCTGCTACTTAGACAACGCACACAACCACAAATATGATGAACTAACCCACATAACGACGCACTTGAGTTGAAGCACGAATTGGGGGTTTTTGCGAACTTGAATCACTAATTTAAGGATAGGTTGACAAGACAAAGGTTTCACAAGAGTAAAAAAAAGATAATATTCTCACAATTAGAGAAACACTCAGAATAATTCTATTACTTCCAATCTAATTCAAATAGATGTATAATATATGTATTAATAGTGTAACTCAAACCTATCTACTGGAGGAAAAGTAGGAAATTAACAATATAATCCTAACTAAAAGACCTAAAAATTAGGAATACAAAATCAAATCTTTCTAAAAATAGACAAGGAAAGATAATCTGTTTAATTAATTCTAATTTTCATCCAAATACATAAAGGTTCTAGAAGTCAGCATATTAAACCCATAATATTATTATTTAGGTCTAAATGAGTCAATCTATATATGGCCCTTAGTTCAAACTCTTTAATTTGCAACATTCTAACCCAAATTAGCTCTAATAGCTTAATCTTTGGCCCAAATAATGTTGAGGACATTTTAATTAATACTTGAATAAGATTTATCAAAACTCTACTTGGTCTAAATCTTTTGAACAAGTCTACTAAATGCTTCTTTATGTTTTAAAGCATTTGTCCTTGTAATAGGTCCAATTGGAAGATACAAAGGATCATTTGAAGATTTTGAATTAGCATCTTCATGAACCTAGTTTATATCACTTTGCCCTATGATTTGCATCAAGTACTAACCCATATGGATTGGATCCCTCAAACCCACAACTAATGCTAAAGTATATGCACCCCAAGGAAGCTAAACAAAGGTATGGTGGTCCATTTGGGAACCCTTGAGCATAGACAAAAAGGACCCTATGTGTTAGAAGACACCACAAGGTTGATCAAGTCTTGATAAGTCTGTTAGTCCTATGAAAAATCCTAAAGGAAATCACTTTCAAGTTTGGAATTCCAGAATTAAAATTTCATTCATTCATCCAATCCAATTACAAATAGAAGCAGAATATATATATTTATAATGTAAGTCAAATTTGTCTATTGGAGGAAAACTAGGATACTAACTGTATCAGCATGTTTAGTGTGCACCTAGAAATAGAAAAGGAAAAGGATTCTATGGTTGAAGGTGTTTGGTTAGTAGATTCTACACATAAAAGAGAAACCTTACTCACTGTGCACTTTCGATCTTTCAGGTGCGCAAGATTGAGCAAGTTTTGGCAGGAAAATAATGAATTGTCCATATTGCCCTTCTTGGTCGTACAGCATGTGATACCATATCTGAGTGTGGTCTGAGCTTTAATAGGTTGTTCTCCTTCATATGCCTTGCCCAGACCTCATCCTTCCCTTGCATCTCCCTCGACATGCTACTGTATTGCAAGTTGAGCTACCGTCCTCCACCTAAACAAGTATGTTATCCTCTTTGAAATTTATTAAAGCTCTAACTCATTGTGCTTCAATCTATGATACTTAAATGATCAAACCTAACTCTTTTGAGAAACAAACTGGCTGAGTTTAACTATCTCTTTTGATGCTTGTCCCATCCTACTCTAGAATGCTTAAACCAGTATGCAATTAATACTTATTTGGCTTTCTTTTATGGTCTATTTAATGTGTCAAAGAACTTAGCATGCTTCTTGCTTTGCTTTACATCTTACTTTGGCATACTTATCCCATTCCACTTTATTTCGTGCAATATTAGCTTCATTCATTCAATAACTTTATATGAATTCATGGTTCAGTTGGCTAGTTTGGTTAATTGCAAAATGGATGTATAGTTCCTCCTGTCTGCGTAGAATTTCAAGAAATATTAACAACAATAAAGGAAGTGGTAATTGGTTGAAGTAATAATTTTTTTTCAAACCATAGTTTTATGGTTGATAAAGAAGTGATTTGTTTTAAAAAATTAATTTTTAATGTTAAATGTTGATTGTAAAATCGAATGGGGGAAGCTAGGTAGTTCTATGCATAAAGTTGTAATTATAGTAATAGCATTAGACTAATTTAATTTGTTTCTCATTTCCAAACTTTGAGTTTTATGATATGGACAACATTTCATTGATATTAAAAGATTTTCTAATATAAACTAGCTATGTGTCAAGGATATGGATGAAAGATTTCAAAATGATCTTCATAAATGGAACCTTTTTTGTTAATATAAATGATATGGGGCTGGTCTAGGCACATTGATGATGAACCTAATATCATCTATTAACTATGTTTTTTTCCTGCATATCTTAGCAATTTCAACATAAATGTGATTAGAGAGGACTGTTGGCTTTACAAAGTGGACTGTTGGCTTTAGACACACAGTCTTTAGTAATGAGATATGAGTTTTTAAGCAAGAGGTTCAATGATCATACAGTTGTATAATTGTGTTATTTTTTAACTAGATGAATGAAACAAATGTTTTATTTCTTGCTTCATGGCAACTGTTCAAATAATTTAATGCAAGAAAGATTATATTCTGACTTGTGGATGACATTAGCCATGATGTCATACTTCGTGCGTTGGTGTGGTTTTTGGTCATCATGCAAGGTAGGCATAAATAGTTGCTAACCATGTGGGTTAGTGTAGCTTTGAATTGTCGTCGCCTAAGACATAGGCCATACACAATTGATTTTGAAGCTAAGTGAGCCCACCTTAGGAGGTTAGTTTATAGTAGTGACATAACATGTTATGAACAACTTAAAATGTATAAGATGACATTTAACCGGCTATGTGCCATGCTTGATCAAATAGGAAGACTTAAGCCATCAAAAAATATACTAATTGATGAACAAGTTGCAATCTTTTTGTCCATTTTGGCACGTCATGTAAAGAATAGATAAATGAAGTTTCAATTTAAAAGATCTGGGGAAACAATTAGTAGATACTTAAATTTAGTGTTAAATGCAATGATGCATCTAGATCGAGAGCTATTCAAGCAACTGGAGCTTGTTTGAAAACTCAGTGGATGAAAAATGGAAATGGTTCAAGGTAAAGTATATGAGCCATTATCATTTTTTTGGATGTGTTGTTGTTATCCTTCTCTCAATTGACTCGTTGTTTTTAGAATTGTCTTAGTGCACTTGATGGAACACATATTCTAATTCAAGTTCCTTCAGAAGATAAGCCACAGTATCGTAACCGCAAAGGGTCAATAACCATTAATGTCTTAGGCATTTGCTCCCAAGATGCATAGTTCATTTATGTCTTGCTAGGCTGGGAAGGATCTGTAGCTGATGGTCAAGTTTTGTGGGATGCAATTAGTAGGAGGCATGGCTTGAGAGTCTATCCATCTATATATCTTTGATGATAGTTCTAGTTCTTGATGCACTTATGAACAATTGTCATGGTTTAGGTTAATACTATTTGGTCGATGCTGGTTACACTAATTATAAGGATTTTCTTGCACTCTATAGAGGCCAAAGGTACCACTTGAGTAAATGGCAACACAATCACTATCCAACTACAACATATGAATGCTTTAACATGATACATGCATCAGCATGTAATGTGATTGAGAGGGCCTTGAGATGCTGAAAGAACAATGGGAAATCCTTAGGAGCCCCTCCTTCTACCCAGTTTGGACACACAATAGAGTTATACTTTCTTGCTGCCTTTTGCACAATCTTATTAGTCAAGAAGGCAATGATGACATAGTAGTCAATGGTATTCATGGAGTAGACCACATAAGCCTAATAATGTGGTCACGATGAAGACATCTTAGGCTTGGAGTAGCTTCCGAGAACAATTAGCCATGGACATGCTTGACGAATTCAATACGCAAAGAGCACAAGGATAGACAAAATATTACTTATCATGTCTTACTTTATATGGTTCTTAGAATACTTAATTTGTAATCATCATATTACTCTCTCTTCACTATTGTGTGACTATATACTGCACTCTTTATCTAGCGTTCTTTTCACATATAGTACTCTCTATGTATCTAGTGGAATGTACTGTCTCTCATATTAATTAGTGCATTGGTTACAGTACAAGCACATTTTAGCATTCATTGGGTTTTTTTTTTTATTTCACTCGACATATCTTCTTATTCTCTCAACATATATTGTTTCTTTGTGTTGTAGCTAGCCTACATGGATCCCCCTAATTTTTCTGACCTGCAACCAAGGAACCATCAGTGGACTCCAAGTGAAGATGCTTTGCTTGTTGAATACCTTATGGAGTTATACATGGAAGGAAAATATATGTCTAGTTGTCACTTTAAGCTAAGGTATTTAGGAGCTCTAGAAAGAATGATTGAGGAGAAATGCCTAGGCTGTAGCCTTAAGGGAATTTCGCACATTCAGTCTCCCTTAAAGACCCTCAAACAATCATGGTCTAAGATGTATGATATGGTCTATCGCTCAAACACATATGGTTTTAGGTGGGATCCTATATCCAAGTGTGTCACAGCTGACAAGGCTGTGTGGGATGCTTATATCAAGGTAAGTTTTGATAGTTATTATTTATTTTCATTACTGGTTTATATGCTACTTTACATTTGGCACCTTGTTGATTGGGATCATCCTTAATGCTTTGTTGTCATGTTGGAATTTAAAATTCATAATAATGTTTGTCCCTTGATTGTGCTATCTTTAAAGATTAGATTATGTTGTGTGTCTTTTACCATCAGCCATGAAAAGGGTAATATAACAAGTACATTGTTTTTTTTGGGTTTAATGAACTGTTTTCTACTTTTTATTCAGTCACCTATACGATTATTATTTAGGCATTCTTATTGGTGGAATTATCTACATTATTCCCTTGGAATGGTTTAGATGATGATAAACCTATATGTATGTAATTATTTGACCAAAGTCATGTGATGATGGATAGACAAGGATATTCTAACAACAATTTGACATATTTTACCACAAATCTCACCTCTGTGATTACAAGTTATTGGAATGTATATGAGTTCTACTTTTCCTTTTTATTTAGCTTGCTATAATTAACAACACTGAATGTTCCTTTTTATTCCATCTCAATCTCAATATCAATGTATTGAATGTTTTTGTGCTTTTTTTATGCCTACATTTTAATTACTGCCATCATTTTCCTCTACTCCCATTCTAAGGATAATGAGGTGATTTGAACTATTCTACATTGCGGATAGTCTTTTTCAGTGGCATGGCAAAGGCGAAAGCAAGATATCTTTTCAATGGCATGGCAAATTACAAAGCAAGACACATGCTTCAGTAAATCAAAATAACATCAGAAGAGTTTGACCATTGAAATTGTTTGTTCAAATATGGTATAGACTTTAGCATACTAGATAAATTATTGAAGAATTTGAGATCTATTATATGATAATGATTGTCTTTTTTTAAATTAGTTACATTAAAGTAAAGTGACAACATCTATGTTCCTAGTAGTTTCCTGACTTCTGTTGAATCCCTCGAATCTTGGCATCCATATGTTTGGTTATTGCCATTCATGCTTCTGTCCTTTTTTTTCCCCATTATTCTTATATTGGCTACTAACATCCATATTCACACTAGATCCCATTCTTGTTGCTCGATTATGCATTATTACAATGTTTTAGGTATAGTCATTTGCTCAAATTCTATTTTTAAAATTGTCCCCACCAAGCCCTCTTTTGTATCTCCATAGTTGCTACATTTCATTACTAACTTACACATATCTATCATGTCCTTGTTCAGTTTCAGATGTTGAAATTTATGATGGGTGAAATGGTTATTAGATATTTCTTTCTTTAGTTTTTAGACCCCATGAATATATATATATATATATAACTACACACACACCCCCACACACACATATTGAGTATGCAAATTAAAATTGAGTTTGGATTCCATATTTTTATTTCAGCAACTAAAATTTTGTGTTCAGATTTCAGTTATATAATATCCAATTTAGCTCAAACTTCTAGTGTATATGTATATGTATATTATATATATACATATATAATATCTAATTCAGTTTAAACTTGCAATGTATATTGGATATAATAATTAAAATGGAGTACTCTGTCCATATTCTTGTTTGACCATTTGAAGTTTTAGGAACAAATTTCAATTATATGATATCTAATTCATCTTAAACTTGCAGTGTATATTTATTTTATATTATATATATATATATATATAATCATATATGTAATTACTCATACCATTAGGTATTATTGCAATTTTAGCGATTAAATGTGGAGAAACATGTTTGGTAGCAAACAATATCCAATTTTGTCAACAATTTTGATGCTTTCAGAGACTTCAATAACCTGTCTCTATTAGTCATAAAAGTTGTCCTCATGTCTCATGTCTTATGACATATATCTTTCACTTTGTGATTCACATATCCATAAGAGTGCTGTGCCATTCAGATATAAACCATTCCCTTATTTTGATGACTTGTGCATAATTTAGGGAGATGATAGAGCTAAAGGACAAGATGCCCAAGACACTGGGGACATTAGAGATGCTGCTTCAAGAGGGAATGAAGGTGTTGGAGGAGATGACTTCATGGACTCACCATTAGGTATGGACATTGACCAAGAGTTGCCATATTCAGATGTTCATATACTAAATCCTAGTGAAGCCACATCATCCTCACAAAAAAGGAAAAGACAAACATGTGATTGTGCACAAGTACTAGTGGCAGGGCTGAAGGAGGTTAGTGAAAAAATGGATGAACACATTATGCTTCTTGGTCTAAATATTTGTGATGGTATCAACCGCTTGGCCTGCAATGCAAATCTTGATGAGAAAGTAGTTAATCTATTGACAAATTTTCTAAGAGTTAATGGCCTCATTACTCATGAGGTTTATGTAGCTCATATTCAAATATCTCATGACAATAGGCGACTCCTATACTTCCCCACAATCCCAGATGTGTTGAAGGCTACATGGATCAAACAAATAATTGGGTGTGGGATGAATAGATCTATTAGTTAGTGTGTGTTATGCTATAAGCACCTATTTCGTGTATGTATCTTGCCACATAATGTAAATTGCAAGTGTTGGCAGTCTTTTGTATATTTTAGGTAGAATGCTGATACTAAGGTTAATAGCTTGCTAATGAAACAAACTTGATCAGTAGTAGGGTGGATATTTTGGGTAGATGGATGTTGCCTTCTTTTTTGTTTTTCTAATACTAGATGGATACAATTGACCAGCCCATTTATTAGGAACCAGTAAGTATGTCAATGGATTAGTGGCTGTATTATATATGCTTTAGAAAAGCTAAAGGCTCAAGATTTGAAATGTTTATGTCTTCATTGCATACAAGCTTTTTTATGTTAGTGCAATTGAGTGAGTGAAGGAATGCTCAGAACACAAGAAAGGGTGTTGGATTTTATTTTTATTTTTATTTGTAGCTATTCACAACTTCATTTTTTCTAGCCATTAGGAGTTGGAACTATACTATGATTCATATAATGTCACATAGACATGCTGACTAGTTCATTACCTGTGTAAATGGTGGACATGCTAGAGGTTTAGCCAATTGTGTTATTCTATCAGGTTATCAAGTAATGATGCATCCACAATAACATTACCAACTAATTTTGTTGCTCAGTTTATTAGGATTTTGGTTGGCAACACAACATTATGTCATGTTGGAAAAACGGTGCTCATTTTATTAGATTTGCCTCCATCATATAAACAACCCAATATAAATTGCAATACACTAACCTTCTTTTATCTTCTCATTTTTCATTTTTTTTTTGGTTGTGGGAAAAGTTTAGTTATTATTTTTAATCTATTTCTTATTGAAGCTTTTGCAACACATTATATATTTTGCTAAAAGAACAAATTTTTTTAAATAAATACATAGAGTGTTCTATATATAAGATTGTGGACAAAATTAATTATATTGAGATCAATTTGAATAGTTGGAAAAACAACAAAAAAAGCACTAAAGGAGAAGTGACAATTAGCCCATACTCAAACTAACATATAAAATTGTTAACATATCACATCACTTGCATGATTTATAATAACCAAGAGTTACAAGTTACATGAAGCCACATAATGCAAGCCATTCCCAAAAATTATGCAACATCCCTATTGAGGAGCTTCCCTAGCATGTTCAACAATGGAACATGCACAATAGACAGCATAGTAAATAACCAACTATAACACTACTTGTAACACCATATTTTTTTAGCCTATCTCATCTCATTTCTAGTCATGCCTTCTTGAATAACACAAGTTCTTTAAAAAAGTCCATTAAAATAATAGATTATTTTGCGTTACGTCACGGATAAAAATTTCATTTCATGTCTTGTGGACCATATGAACTCACCTATCTCATTCTTCTATTTAAATACATACATACAACTTAAAACTATCTCAAAATGTGGCCAACAACTTGAGCTTATAGCATATATACACAAAATATTACATAGCTGTCTCGGGTTCTGCTACCAGCTTTTGAGTGCCAACTTTGAAAAATCATAACCAAATCTAGAAAAATTAAAATCATGCACACTATACCATTTTAGAATGATATAGATAGAAACTTTATGGTAAAAATAAGTTCAGACCAAAACAGGAACTTCAAGCCACTAGAAATTGATAAAACAATACATAAACTCAGCTAGCACTATTGGTACTAACATAGAACTTCAAAAATTCATATCTCTCTTCTTAGACATCCAATTGGGGTGATCTTGGTGACCATAGAAAGATTATCATATCTAATTTATGCCTATAAAATTTCATGAGTATTGTACACCATTTGGCCCTTGAATGACATAGGAGAAGAAACCAACCATATGAACACTAACTATACCAGAATAGTTGAAATTTAGCAACTTTGAAAATTCATAATTAATTCCAAAGAGCTCCAAATAATCTAGTCTTTAACTTTCCAAAAAGATCTAGATGAGATATATATGCATGCCAAATTTCATGAGAAAATTCATTTATTTGGTCAGATCCTGATATAGGGTTGCAAAATGACTCTTTTTGTACTTCTTAAGGGTCATAAAGGGTCTAAATTTGCTTCCAAGGCTTCCAACGCTACTTGAGTACGTGGGAAAGTACCAAAATGATCTACTAAACATGTCTCAAAGGTCTATAAACCCATATTTCCTAAACTCACTCTCCCACTCCAAGGCATACACAAAAACATACAAGCTTTATCTTGCCATTCATTGTTAAAAACTTGCTATATCATTCACATGGCATCAATTCTCATATATACATCAAGTATCTATGTAATTACATATGTTCAAAGGATTATACAACATATTCTTTATAAGGTTACATCATATGCCATCAAAATGGTTACAAAGTGAACAAATTAACACATTTCTTTATTAATCTTTCTCCTTCAAGGTTGGTGGCTTTCATTCATTGGTTCACTTGGTCCACCTAGACATGTTAGGTAATGGGGAGAAAGGAATGAGATTCTAGGAATCCTAATAGCTCTTCTCCCTTTTAACTATATATAAAGGATGCAAATTCAAGTCTAAAAATGCATGTATAGATATCATGGAGTGCCTAATCATACATGGAATATTTCTTGCATTCAAGAATCATATAAAACATACATAAGCTTATTAAGATAATGGTTTAGCCTCACGTATTCTCTTTGAAATTTTGGACTTGCCTCACTTACTTTCTTAAGAGACTTTTGACTAAGCCTCACTCTTTAGTGACTTTTGGCTTTGTCTCACCCATTTTTAGGAGTTTTTGGCTTATCCTCACCCTAAGTAAGGGGCTTTTGGCTTCACCACACTCAAGCAAATCAAAACATGTTTATAAAATATCATTCAAATGTATATAAAGCATCATGGTATGATGGTGTAACACTATTCTTCTAAGACTCAATTCATACAATTCTCATGCCTCATTTCATGCTTGTTCTATAGGAGGCAACATAATCTCATTCATTTTCATAGATAAGTTATGTTTCTCTATGGGTAAAATTTTCTTTCAAAGCCCTTGGGCCATATGGATTCATGTATCATATTCTCATATTTAAATACATAGATACAAGCCATTTCCATCATCAAAATTCTCTTAGAGGTCATGCAAAGCAAAGGGAAGCATAAAATCTCATGGAGTAATTTCGGGTAGAATTTTGGCTTTTCTGTCATAAACTTTAGAAAATCATAACTAATTTTAGAAAAATTGAAATCATACATTCTTAGCCATTCTGGAAAGTTACACATGTCTACTTTATGCCAACATAGGAGGCATTTGACATTCGAAATAGTCCAGAGGTCTGGCTGTCTACTGGTTTTATCATAAATTTCTGTAGTAAACTTAAAAAATGTCCAATTAATTTCACAAAAATTCAATCCATGCAAATGATACTAATCTAGAAAACTACAGATATTAAATAGAGGAGAAAAATAACTCCAGACCAGCTTAGGCACGTCCAAAGCTTGAAACTCAATCAAATAGTACCTGAGGTCAGTTGGAGTGCCTGGTACTAGACAAAAACTTTAAAAATTCATATCTCTCTCCCTAAACCTCCAAATAGGTGCTTCTAGTTGGCACAATTCACTGGGAATGTCTAGTTTCTTCATATAAAATTTTGTGGCAATTGGACATCATTTGAGCCCTGTGTGATGGATTCCATTTTCGGACCCTAGTGAATAGTAACATGACCAAAACCAGAATTTTTGCCAACTTTAAAAATTTATCAAATATTCTATATACCTCCAAAAATTCTTGTCTTTAGCCTCTCAAAAATCTCTCAACAAGCTTTATTTTCATGCTAAATATCAGATCTAGAAGAGCTCATTTGGATAAAAAGTGATATAGGGTTCCATTATGGTCAATTTTAGCTCCATATAGGATATCAAAATGTCCAAATAGTTTTCCTTGGTGTTTGGCACCTTTTAGGGGCAAGTCTAAAAGCATAATTATGACTTGTATAATCTGCCCCATTGGTCCCAAATCTCATGCCTCTCAATTTGGCCATCTCACTTGCATTTATACATGCTTGCATCAAACTTTCAAGAAGCACAATTTGCCATTACATACTCAAATCACATTCTAGCATTCACATAACATATTCTCTCTTTTATACATCACATATTAATATAATTATACATGTTCAAGAGGTCATAGACTATATACAACAATGGGTTACATCATTTGACATCAATATGGCCTTAAAGAATAAAATTCCAACACTTTAGTGTCATGCTTTCATTTCTCATGTAGTTGGCTTTCATTCCCTTGGTCTCTTGGTCCACCTAGCATGTTAGAACATTAGAGAGGGGGGGATGAGATTCAAAGAATCCCAATAGCTCATCTCCCATTCAATCATATATAAAGCATGCAAAACAAGTCTCATAAATGCATGCATGGCATATGGACATGTACAATCATTCAAAAAGCATTCTTAGCATTTGAAAAAGTCATTGATGATTGTGTCATGCAATCTTAAATAAAACTAGGTAGAAAAATAAATTTGTAGGTAATAGTGCAACCTAAGTCATTTCCTAAGGAGTTTTTGGCTCTAATTGCTTGTGAAAGAGTATTCCAAGTATAATTAGAAATTGTTTAGGGGATTTTGTATTACTAAAATTTAATTGAACTAAAATTGAGATGACAAGAATAAAAAACTTACGACTAAATGAAGTGAATAATTAAGAAAATATGGTAACTAGCCTTTAGATGGACTCCCTAGAATTTAATTATCCTTGCCCCCTTTTTAGTGTACCAAATTTGGATTTAAATTCTTACTCATTAGTGTATTCTCCATATAAACTCTTGAATGACCATCCAAGATTCAATTCACCAATTATTCAAGGATTTTGCAACCACAAGAAACCTCAAAAAAGTTAATCAATTAAATTAAGAACAAGAACACACTATAACCAATCTTAATTGCTCAATAAAATCTACTACATAACCCACTTAAGATGCTAATTAACTAATTAGATTAATGAATTCCTCTAACAATTAATTGCACAAAAATTCCAGCCACTTAATCCAACAACCATTGCATTATTTGGCCTATAATTAAGAGGAAATTAAGAGTAAATTGCACAGCCACTAAGTTTGGAATTTCCACAAACATGTAGAGATCACAATTAAGATTCAAATATCAAATTACACTCAATCCACAAATCAAATTAATCCAGCAATTTCCAGTAAATTCCAGCAATGAAATTCCTAAATTAAAAGACTAAACCTAGTCAAATTAATAAAAGAATTAATACTGAAATTAAAATAGTAAGGAGGAAGAGTTTATCCAGAATTGGTGAGAAATGTGGAGCTCAAATCTGCATCTAGGAGTATCCTATCCTCAACTAGCCACTAAGAAGATTTTAAGCTGCCATGGAGGAATTAAATAGAGGAAATTTAATGGTAAGAGCTGCAGCCATGGAGAAATCGACGAAAATACTTCTTCGTTCTCCTCTGGAGCTCACTGCCTCTCGCGTCGTCTAATTCTCGTGTTATTTTCCCATAGCTCCTTATTCCTTACATTGTACATGTTTCCTCTGTCATTATTCACGCTTTTTCACCTCAGCCTTTCGATGAATAGATGTTGATGAAATGTAGCATCTGGATGTAATCTTCTCTGGATGGGTCAATTAATCCATGGATCCTCCTCTCCCCGAGTGATTAAATCTCACACTCCCTGTAACACCCCATAATTAATTAAGGTGTTAATCATGGATTAGAATTAATTAAGAGTAATTAATATGGGCTCATTAGGCAAGTCAAGTGAATGGAGACTTTAGAGGGATAAATTATTAATATGGGTTTGAGATTTAATTGGGATAAAAATTCTATCTAGGCCTAAATTAATAGATCATGAGAAAAGGTTAATGGGGGTCCAATGGATTATGTGCAGACCTAACATAATTTAGTGGGATGGAGGCCCAAGATTTATCTTGTATAGACTCTTCTAAGTTGCCCAATAATCCTTGTGTAAACCCACATTCTTGAGCTTCTCAAACTTGGCCCAAACTCAATTAAACTTCAGCAACCCAAATGCATAAAACTGGCCCAGTAAAATTCTGCAGCCCAACACTCTAAAAATTGGCCCAATAAGCTAAAATCTGAAGCCCAAGTGGAGATGGATCTTGGAGCAGCCCATGACCCATACTTGACCCAACTAAAACCCAACTCAAACCCTAATACCCCAGCCACTTTCTCACTTGCTGAAACATAAGATTCAAGAGGCAAAATCGGAGGTGGAGAAGGAGGCTAGGGTTTGGGACCAAAATTCTGCATTTTCTCATACTTAGAGCAAGATTCAGCCAAGGTAATAGTTATACAACTTAATCCCCTTATCTTTCTCTTTAATTTGGCCCGATTAGTTTTTCATTTGGAGCATTTTCATCCTACCCAAAATCTGAAATGTAAGTGTTTGGGGGTTTTCTTGATGAAATTCGTAGGTTGGGATTAGGGCTGACCTTGGGTGAGTTTAAACCCTCCATTTTGATGCTTTAATTGTTAATTTGAGACCCCCATAGCTAATTTATAAAATGGGTATTAATTATGTACGAATTTGCTTAGGATTTTGGGTGGAATATTGAGTTTTCTGGTGGAGGAAACTTAAATCCGAAATTGGGACTTGTTGTGGCTGGGTAAATGATTCTTGGGTAGTCATTGGCATTTTAAATTCCTTGGGTACTGATTATGATTATTAATGATGAATTAGAGTAGTAATTATATGATGTTATGGTTATAGGGGGATTTCTGCACCATTGGTGATTATTGCAAGTGTCTACAAGTGAGGTAACTGGATTTACATTAATTCCATGCATATATCTGTATTAATTTTGTAACACCCCATAATTAACTAAGGTATTAATCATGGATTAGAATTAATTAAGAGTAATTAATATGGGCTCATTGGGCAAGTTAAGTGAATGGAGACTTTAGAGAGATAAATTATTAATATGGGTTTGAGATTTAATTGGGATAGAAATTCTATCTAGGCCTAAATTAATAGATCATGAGAAGAGGTTAATAGAGGCCAAATGGATTATGTGCAGACCTAATATAATTTAGTGGGATGGAGGCCCAAGATTTATCTTGTATAGACTCTTCTAAGTGGCCCAATAATCCTTGTGCAGACCTAAAATTCTTAAACTTCTCAAACTTAGCCCAAACTCAATTAAACTTCAGCAACCCAAATGCATAAAACTGGCCCAACAAAATTCTGCAGCCCAACACTCAAAAAAACTGGCCCAATAAGCTAAAATCTAAAGCCCAAGTGGAGATGGATCTTGGAGCAGCCCATGACCCATACTTGACCCAACTTAAACCCTAATACCCCACCCACTTACTCACTTGCTGAAACATAAGATTCAAGAGGCAAAATCGGAGGTGGAGAAGGAGGCTAAGGTTTGGGGCCAAAATTCTACATTTTCTCATACTTAGAGCAAGATTCAGCCAAGGTAATAGTTATACAACTTAATCCCCCCATCTTTCTCTTTAATTTGGTCCGATTAGTTTTTCATTTAGAGCATTTTCATCCTACCCAAAATCTGAAATGTAAGTGTTTGGGGGTTTTCTTGATGAAATTCGTAGGTTGGGATTAAGGCTGACTTTGGGTGAGTTTAGACCCTCCATTTTGATGCTTTAATGGTTAATTTGAGACCCCCATAGCAAATTTATAAAATGGGTACTAATTATGTACGAATTTGCTTAGGATTTTGAGTGGAATATTGAATTTTCTGGTGGAGGAAACTTAAATCCGAAATTGGGACTTGTTGTGGCTGGATAAATGATTCTTGGGTAGTCATTGGTATTTTAAATTCCTTGGGTACTGATTATGATTATTAATGATGAATTAGAGTAGTAATTATGTGATGTTATGGTTATAGGAGGAATTCTGCACCATTGGTGATTGTTACAAGTGCCTACAAGTAAGGTAACCGGGTTTATATCAATTCCATGTGTATATTTGATTTAATTCCATATGTTGCTATATATGATTGATTGAAAAATGCTGAATGAATTGGTTGGCTATCTGTTGATTTGTGATTGGACCTTGTGAGTCCATGGTGGAGCTGTGGTGCGGCTGCCACCCGTGCATGTGCTATGATCAAGCACCGGGTTATGATCAAATCCCAGATGCACTGAGCCCCGGTTGTGCTCAATGAGGAGTAGGTGCCGTGGACGGGCCTCTCCGGTGTTAATGGACTTTAACATGTGATAATATGATTGCTAGTATGGGATAGTAATCATGATAGCCTAATTGTTTCATTTGCTGTTATAATGGATATGATTCTGAGGTTGACTTTGATTTATACATATATGGTAATTAAAATGGATATAAAATGGAATTGTCTTGGTTACTGAGATTCATATTTCACCCCGTTTTATGGGATTAATATTTCAGGTGAAAGTTCCTCGGGTAAGGATAAGGGTAAGCAAGTGGATTAACATCCATGAGTTGAGGCCGGGTGTGGGGAGCTACACTTGGTCTGAGTAGAATAGGATTGATGCAATTTTTGTTATTAGTTACCTAGCATCATCATGTAATCATATTGCCAAGTGTAGGCGTTTATATTTTGCTTGATTGAAATGTAATCGTTAAGGATTTAGAGCACATCATAGTGGAATATCAATGTATGAACTTATACCATTATATATATGTATGTAGTTCTGCTGAAATTGTAATATGGATCGCCTTATGGGAATTGTAGTCATATGATGCCTTAGAGGTAAGCTATTGTTGAATGGAATCTCTATGAAATTTGCATGGGATGTAAATTGCTGATAATGTATGTGATCTTGCTGCCATTTATTTATGAATTTGTTGGTATGAGTTAGTGGAACAAGTAGGAAGTGACATTTGAGTTTCACAATGGTAATGGATGGATTGATGAGTAAATATGGTAGATAAACACCATTAGGATCACTTAAAACAAGGGTAAGTGGACCTAGAGTGTTGCTAAGGTGAGAATTGGAGTGTAGAGGGCGAAATTCGGGTAATATGGTCACAGAAGGGAATCCCACCGTGGCCAAGAAGGCTTCGCCGCGGCCAAAGGGGAGACAGAGCTGAAAGGCGCCGCGGCGCTACTAACCTCGCCGCGACGCGAAGCGAAAAATTCACCCAGCGGGGGTAACAGAACCAAAACCTGTCGCGGCGTAGTGTTTGCTACCGCGACGCGAGTCGAAAAATTAAAATTTGTGTTGGACAGAAGCAAAACTCGCCGCGGCGCGAATATATTGCGTCGAGGCGAGAATTCTAGGAGTCGAGTAGAAGTTCCAAGAAGCATTTCCGCCGCGACGCCACATAGGTTGGCTGCGGCGAAGGTCCGCGGCGAGATTTGTGAAATTTGGGGAATGATTTAAGAGTACAAGCCGGGAGGTTATTGAGTGTTGAAATTAATGGATGATTAAATCATGAGCCTCTTATGGTAGTAAGATTTCTTTTATGCACATTTTATTTTGCTAAGGTGGCATGGTGATGACCCTAACATCAAGGTTCAAATTCCCTCACATTTTCGTAATACGGTAAAATATAATGACCTCAAACCTTGATCATTAACTAATAATCTTGTATTTAACCATAATTACAATGATTAGAAGGTAGGGTTGTCACAAATTTCATATTTTCCTATACATGAATGATTTGAAATGTTGAATGAATTGGTTGGCTATCTGTTGAATTGTGATTGGACCTTGTGAGTCCATGGTGGAGCTGTGGTGCGGCTGCCACCCGTGCATGTGCTACGATCGAGCACCGGGTTATGATCAAACCCAGATGCACTGAGCCCCGGTTGTGTTCAATAGGGAGTAGGTGCCGTGGACGGGCCTCTCCGGTGTTAATGGCCTTTAACATGCGATAATGTGATTGCTAGTATGGGTTAGTAATCATGATAGCCTAATTATTTCATTTATTGATGTGAATGGTCTACTGCTGGTGTTTATGTGAAATTATGCATGTATGTGAATTAATATGGAGTATATGATGGAATTGCCTCGGTTACTGAGATTCATATCTCACCCCGTTTTATGGGATTAATATTTCAGGTGAAAGTTCCTCGGGTAAGGATAAGGGTAAGCAAGTGGATGAACCTCCATGAGTTGAGGCCGGGTGTGGGGAGCTACACTTGGTCTGAGTAGAGTAGGATAGATGCAATTTTGTTATTAGTTTACACAGCATCATCATGTAATCATGTTGCTAAGTGTAGGCGTTTATATTTTGCTTGATTGAAATGTAACCGATAAGGATTTAGAGCACATCATAGTGGAATATCAATGTATGAACTTATAACATTATATATATGTATGTAGTTCTGCTGAAATTGTGAGATGGGTCACCTTATGGGAATTGTAGACATATGATGTCTTAGAGGTAAGCTATTGTTGAATGGAATACCTATGGAATGTGCATGGGATGTAAATTGTTGCTAATGCATGTGTTCTTGCTGCCATTTAATTATGAATGTGTTGGTATGAGTTAGTGGAACAAGTAGGAAGTGACATTTGAGTTACACAATGGTAATGGATGGATTGATGGGTAAATAGGGTAGATAAACACCATTAGGATCACTTAAAACAAGGGTAGGTGGACCTAAAGTGTTGCTAAGGTGAGAATTGGAGTGTAGAGGGAGAAATTCGGGTAATATGGTCACAGAAGGGAATCGCGCCGCGGCCAAGAAGGCTTCGCCACGGCCAAAGGGGAGACAGAGCCGAAAGGTGCCGCGGCGCAACGAACCTCGCCGCGGCGCGAAGCGAAGAATTCACCCAGGGGGGGTAACAAAACCAAAACCCGCCGCGGCGTAGTGTTTTCCGCCGCAGCGCGAGTCGAAAAATTAAAATTTGTGTTGGACAGAGGCAAAACTCGCCGCGGCGCGAATATATTGCGCCGAGGCGAGAATTCTGGGAGTCGAGTAGAAGTTCCAGGAAGCATTTCCACCGCAGTGCCACATAGGTTGGCTGCGGAAAAGGTCCAACTCGTCGCGGTGAGATTTGTGAAATTAGGAGAATGATACAAGATTACAAGCGGGGAGGTTATTGAGTGTTGAAACTAACGGATGGTTGAATCATGAGCCTCTTATGGTAGTAAGATTTCTTTTATGCACATTTTATTTTGTTGAGGTGGCATGGTGACGACCCTAACATCAAGGTTCAAATTCCCTCACATTTTCGTAATGTGGTAAAATATAATGACCTAAAACCTTGATCATTAATTAATAAACCTTGTATTTAGCTATAATTACAATGATAGAAGATAGGGTTGTCACACTCCCTCACATGCTTCATTAATACAAATTAGCCCATATTCTATTCGTGTATATTTCGTTCATCTCCTCACATGGCCTGCTTCCTTCTTTTCTTTTTTTAATTAGTGGACCCCACCTTCATTCATTTGTTGCTTTTCATTTACGTATCATTTCCTCTCTTCAATCTCTAGCTCACTATCTCATAGCTCAACCTTCATCATTTTCTACCCGTAGCTTATCCATGCAGCTCAAACTCCTCATGTATATATTAGTGTGTCTCTTCTCTTCCTCTCATTCCAATGGTCACATGCTATTTCCACTGATGCTGCTTCATTATCCTTTCTCCACTTCAAACCCGTAGCTTCTTGCTCTATCCACTTCTTCAGTGTTTTTACCTGGACTCGAGCTGCATGATTTGTGTTTCCACATTCTCAACATGAGCTTCTTAATTCCTCTTCTTGATATATCCTATGCATGGCTTTATTTTGCTCTTCTCATGTCATTCAAGTGTTATAAGCTCTCTGTTTCTGCTTCTTTTCTTCATTTTCTTGCTTTGTTCCAGTGGGTGGAAGTGCAGTGGCTTTATGCATGCGAATAAGAGAGCTGGATTCATGTAGCTTCCTCACCTCGCCTTCTTTCCTTCACGTTTTAATTCCATAAGCTCCTACCTCATTTACATAGCTTCTTCTTCTCATGCTCTGCTGTTCTGGCCTCATTATTCTTCACACAATATCTAGACCCAACGTCTTCTTCTTCTTGATGTTCTCCACATTATTTCTGTAGCTCCCTGCTTTGCCTTTTTTTTTGCTCCTTCAAACCTGTGGATTCTTCCAACTTTTTCCAACTCATGCTTCACTGTTCCTTGCTTAAACCCGTAGCATTCCTTCTCTTTTCTCATTGGAAACCTCCTCCTAGCTTCATCCAGTTGTTACGTGTTATGGCCTACCCTTCACATGAGGATGAAGCTACTAGATGTGTACATCATGCCCATGTCAACATGCAAGTGCAGGGAGCTTGTGGCTATGTATGAATAAAAGTTAGACTCGTGCCTTCTCTCATCTTTTTAGCTCATGGGCTTTGCATGCAAAAGGCTCATGTGGGTTTGTGAGCAGCAGGCTTAATATTGGGGGGCCCAATTCATGCATGCAATTGAGGAAGCCCAGTTGGATCTGCATCCAAGGAATGGAAACAATTAAGTAGGAACAAATTAAAAAATTATTTAAAAAGAGACTTATGTATTGAAAATTTAAAATTTTGTAAGTTAATTCCTAAATTGCAAATATGGTCATTAAAATCAAATTTCATTCAATTAAATTCATTAAGCCATATTTAATTATTAAAATGCCAAAATTAGGAGAATTAAATTGTATAAAATTCATGCTTATCAGTTATACATAGCATACATAGGCTTGCCAAGCAAGTGGATTAGCCTCACCCATTTACTTGTAGATTTTGGACTTGCCTCACCCATTCTTTAAGAGGTTCTTGGACTCAACCATGCTCTTGGGAGTCAACTTCACTTTTAGGAGATTCTTTACTTTGTCTCAACCAATCTTAAGGGTTCTTAGCTCATTCTCACCATGGTTAAAGGTTCTTGGCCTTACCACACTCAAACAAACCAAGACAAACATCATAAACATCATTTAGAAAACATAATGTATCATCATGGTACCATGGAGTAAGAGCTCATGCTAAAACATTTTTCATGGCTTGAAATACACATACACACATTCTAAGACAAGTAAAGTAAGCAATCATGCATAAGAGAAGGTAGAGAGAGCTACCTTGCTAGCATTTGTACACTTTTTCCTTAAGCCTTGAATCCTCTCCCTTGACCTCACACACCCAAAAAGGTGGAAATCATTCCTCCTGACCTAGACACATCATATGGAAGCTAATTATACTCTTGAAGTAAAGTCTAAGGCCACACAACTTGCTTAGATACTAGCTTGGCTCATTAGCCCTTTTATGTTTCCAAGAATGTATCTAATGAAGCAACACCCATCAAATAAATTCTAGGCTCCTTTCTTTCCTTTCAAATATGATTTTTGACTCCTTTTAAGCCTTTTGGAATCATCACAAAATTAAAATAAAGAGCCTAACTATATGTTGCTTCTTTAGGTTATATTATAGAACATAAAGCATCAACTCATTCTCTAAGCTTTCTAAATTTTTTCCAAGGCTTTCCCTCATATTCATTCATCATATATGACTAAAAAATAGGTTTAGAAAAATTTAAAACTCTCCCTAGGCATGGTAACCCTCTTAGGCCGAGACAATGAAGCATAATGGCTTTCATGGACTTTGCTTTGTTTCCTTGATGGAGGAACCACATGGGGAGACTTCTAGAGATCTTAAGAGCTCATTTAAACTCTCATTTAGACATAGGAATCAAGGTATCAAATCAGATTTTACAAGGAACATATGAAACCCTAGACTTTGCATCTTAAATTTTCATAGTTATTTGTTAATTCTCTTTGTATATTCTTAATCTCCACACCCTTTTTCCTAAGAATCACCCTTGGTTCTACCTAAAAATCATGCCCTCCTAGGGTTTCTTGAGTGGGGCAAAATGGTGGAGAAAGAGGAGGAAGGAATAGCAACCATAGAAGAAGAAATTATCTTATTTTTCTTACTTTTTCTCACTTGAATCTTGTCTTTTTTGAGCTCTTCTCTTCAAATCCGAATTTTCTCCTTAATTTCTCCCTTAAAATAGATTTATAAATTTCATTATAATCAAAGGAAACAAAGGAGAATGGAGGAAAAGAGGTTTGGAAGGAAAAAAATACGAAAAACTACTAAATTTTCTTACCTTTTAGCTTGAATTTCTCCTCCTTTTCTTCCTCCTCTTGTGCGCCTCATCCCTTAGGGTTTTTTCTGGTTTTTGGGCAGAGCTTGGTCAACCAAATGAAGGGGGAGAAAGGGCGCATCATATATATAGGTGGGAGGAAGAAATACTTTTAAAAAATTTCCATTTTGCCCTTTGTTTTTGGCATTTTTGTTTCTAGTTTGTTTTAGCTCCTTTTTTAGAATTTTCTTTTCTATTATAAAATTAAGGTTCACAATTTAGTAAAATGCCTTTGGAATCACTCAAATTGGAGCTAAAATCTTCCCGAACGAATTCGTCAAAATTTGGGTGCACTGACATTGGATAATGTCTATCAGAGGGGCTTTAGTTGTCTTGGGCCTTCCCATGGTTTTCGGGGCCTCTAAGAACCTTGGAAAACTTAAAATTTTCATTTAAAAGCCCTCCTGTGTGAATTCCAAAAATTACTCAAAATTATGAAAATGCCATTATGTTTCGTAAGTTTTCCATAATAAATTGTTTCTTCATTCTAGCTCTATTTTTCTCTCTGTCTGAGCTTAGGATTCTTATTTTTAGGAGTCTAAAATGCTTCCTAGATTTTTTAGGACTTTAACTAAGTCATTTTAGGGGACTTCCTTTTGTATCCAGTGAACTTCGTTCGTTGACGGAGAAATCGTATGTTACATTTTTTACGTTTTCTCTCATTTTCTCCCCTCTTAAATAAATTTCATCCTTGAAATTTAGGGCATGCTTTCCTCTTACTCTTTTCTTTTCTGGCTAACTATTTTTTTCCCTTCTTCTTAGCTCTGTATGCTTTTCTCAACGATTTCACTCGTTTGAATTTTCTTTCAACTAGGGAACTTTCATTACTAGCTCTTAATAAGGGCTCTATTGCCACAGTGTATTCGCTAGTTCTTTCTCATAAGGGAAATGATGGAGGGGAGATAGGAGACTTGAAGAAGCTTGAACAAAATCAAGAACTTGGAAACAAAATGGCTAGACTCCTTCAATTAGGCTCCCTTTGGGCTTGGGCTAGCATCTTGTAGGAATGAAATAATCTTTATGCCAATTTGTTCCTTTTGGGCTTCATATTCAGCTAAGACTATGGGCTCCAAGTCTATTAGTTTTTGGATCACTCCATTCAAGGCCTCTTTCATAACTTTGGCTCTTGATCTTGTGCATGATGGAGGTGAGATAGGAGACTTGAAGAAGCTTGAACAAAATCAAGAACTTGGAAACAAAAGGGCTAGACGTGACTCTAAAAGATGGCCAACTAAAGATCCATTGCAAGGTATGGGAGGCCCATGCACAAGATCAAGAGCCAAAGTTATGAAAGAGGCCTTGAATGGAGTGATCCAAAAACTAATAGACTTGGAGCCCATAGTCTTAGCTGAATATGAAGCCCAAAAGGAACAAATTGGCATAAAGATTATTTCATTCCTACAAGATGCTAGCCCAAGCCCAAAGGGAGCCTAATTGAAGGAGTCTAGCCATTTTCCACAAAATCAGCCATTCTCCACAAAATTCTCTTAGTTTTATTTTGTTTTAATTTGATTGTTGCTGTTTCAGATTTTTAGGCACCATTCTTGGTGAATTTGTTCAGATTTAAATTTCTTTTATTTTCATTATTTTGTTTAGGGTTTTATTTTTAAATGCCTATATAAAGGCCCATTTGTACTCTAAGAATGGAGATTGAATGAATTATCTTTTCAGAATTATTTCTGATTTGTGAGGTTTCTCTTGTGGCCTTTGTGTGCTGGAGAAAATCTTTGACTTATCAAAGGAGTGGTTTCCTTTGTGGCGTCCCGGATTAGGGTTCTAAGAGACGGGTTCTCTTAGGGTTCAATTCCATTGACCAACATCTTCTTCTTCTTCTTCTTTGTTCCTTTTCTTTGTTCTTTGTTCTTTGTTCTTTGTTCTTTGTTGCTTATTGTCCATATTATTTGTTCTTGTGCTGCATGCCAAAATTTGATCACTGATCCGTGTAATTTGGGGTTCCTAGAACGAGTTTCTACGGAGTCTCACATCATCTGGTATCAGAGCATTGGTTGAGGTTGGTTTCATCCACTTTTTCTTTGTTCTTTTCCCTTATTTCGTTTGATTAGTTTCTGTTCGTCCTTATTTTCGTGCGGCTGTTTTTGGTGTTTTCCTTCGTCTTTTTGGACGTGTAATAGGTCGTTCTTGTGTCTTAAGATCTCTTCTTTCTTCTCGTTTTGGAATCACGTCAATCCGACTTTTGTAGAGCAAGTTATAGCTGTTTCTTGCGTGCATGTCATTCTGATCTTTCAGAAATCTGGTGTTCTGTTTGCAAATTTCAGCACCTTTGAGATTCGAAAAAAAAAAAAAAGAGAGTATATTACATTGAAAAAAAAAGGGAAAAGAAAAGAAAAGAAGGAAAAGTTGCAAAAAAAGAAAAAAAGAAAAAAAAAGGAAGTCAAAATCTGTGAAAAAGAAAGTTGTGCTGGAAATTATAAATTGTTGACTTAAATTGCAATTGCTGAAGATTATCTATTCTTGGAATTACCATTTTTGATTCCTTGAGTTGATCTGGTCATTAAATGTCATATTGTGCACAATTCATAAAAGGAAAATTTGCATTCATTCACCTTGTTCTAAATTTCAAATTTCTGATTGCTTCATTATTGATTTCAGATTCCAATTTCCTTTCCATCCTTTCCTCTTGATAATTAATCATTTGACCATTTGTTCTCTCATAATCTGCTACATACCATTTGTTCCATAAATTCATTGTCTTCATTTCCTTTCCTAGTCACTTGCTGTATTTTCCATTGGCTGCACCTACGAATTTTTTTTTAAATGTTGGACTTTTGTTGTCTCTTGGAGAACTTTGCATCTTGAATTCTAATTTGAGATTGCCACTTCAGTTGCTACTTCTTTTGATTTGTTGGATTTAATTTAGTACACTATAGGAAGCAAGTTGAGAGGAAAAAGGCAAGAGTGTTTTCATAATTGTAAAAGCCATTACAAGTGTGAAACACGAGTGAATTTGCATCATTTAGAGTGAAACACGAGAGGGAGTGGTCAGGTCCTTTCTCTTGCTATTCACTAACATTTCAGGTGCCAATCATGTCTGAAAGTGAAGATAACCAAGTTGACCTTAAATTGTTCATCAAATCTGTTCAAGAACAATTCAAGAGGCTAAATACTAGGTTGGATCAAATAGATTCTTCTTCTTCCAATAGCAAGGCAAGACGTGGTAAAAACGTTCTAGGAGGAGATGAATCTGATTTTGAGGAGGAAAGCCAACATGAAAGAGTTAGGAGAGCTCCACCTCAAAAGAAAGATGCATTTAGTAATATCAAGATGAAAATCCCTTCCTTTCAAGGGAAAGCTGATCCTGATGTATACCTTGAATGGGAAAGAAAAGTTGAGTTTATATTTGACTGCCAATCTTTTTCAGAGGAAAGTAAAGTGAAATTAGCTGCTTTGGAGTTTACAGATTATGCAAGCCTATGGTGGGATCAATTAACCACTAGTAGGAGGCGTTCTGGAGAGGGTCCAATTCGGTCTTGGCTAGAAATGAAGGCTCTCATGAGGAAGAGATTTGTCCCTACCCATTACTATAGGGATGTGCACAAAAGGCTCCACAAAATCAAACAAGGATCTATGAGTGTGGAAGAATATTTTCAGCAAATGCAAATTGCCATGATCAAAGCTGACATTGAGGAAGATTCAGAAGTTACAATGGCAAGATTTCTTGGTGGCTTAGACCCTGAAATTGCTATAGAAGTTGAATTGCAAAACTACCTTGATATGGAAGAGTTGTTGCATAAAGCCATTAAATCCATTGAAATATGCTATCCTTTCCACTAGATGTTCTAGGCAATCCAAGCACAAAATCCATTGAAATATCTACCCAAGGATGAGAAGGAACAGGTAAAGGAGTATACAAACCATGTGGTTGCATTTTAGATTTAGCGTGCTTGCATGCAATGCACCTTTTACATATAGCAATCACATCCCTACGCATATGAGGCCAATAAAAATGTTCCTTCAACATGGATAAAGTCTTTTCTATCCCAAAGTGTCCCATCAAACCACCCCCATGAGATTCTTTAACCAAAAGCTCACGCATAGAACAAACAGGCACACACAATTTATTTCCTTTAAACAAGAAACCATCAAATCTAAAGAAATCATGAGCACCATGTTTTTCACACAACTTCCAAGTTTCAATAAAATCAGCATCACATTCATACATGCTTTTGAAAGATTCAAAACCAATTAACCTAGCTTGCATAGATGTAATGAGACTATACCTCCTAGACAAAGCATCAGCCACAACATTTTCTTTCCCCTTTTTATGTTTAAGTACATAAGGAAATGACTCAATGAATTCAAGCCACACAGCATGCCTCTTATTCAACTTATCTTGGGTCTTTAGGTATTGAAGACTCTTATGATCAGAATGCAAAACAAATTCCTTAGACCATAAATAATGTTGCCAATGTTCCAGAGCTCTTTTTAAAGCATACAATTCCTTGTCATAAGTTGAATAACTCAAACAAGCACCACTAAGCTTTTCACTAAAGTAAGCAATAGGCCTAGACTCTTGCATCAAAACAGCACCAATACCAATTCCAGAAGCATCACATTCAACTTCAAAAACTTTAGAGAAATCAGGAAGAATAAGTAGAGGGGCATTGGTCAATTTATCTTTCAAAGTGTTAAAAGCCGCCACTTGTGCCTCACCCCATTTAAAGACAACATTTTTCTTTACCAGCTCATTTAAAGGTGCAGCAAGGGTTGAGAAGTCCTTTACAAAACGTCGGTAGAAACTTGCAAGTCGTGGAAACTCCTCACCTCACTAGCATTCTTAGGTGTTGGCCACTCCCGAATTGCTTCACCTTCTCTTCATCAACCCGAAGGCCATCACTACCTACAACAAAACCAAGGAAAACAACAGAATCCAAGCAGAAAGAGCATTTCTCTAAATTTGCAAAGAGTTTATTTTCTCTCAAAATAATAAACACAGAATGCAAATGCTTAACATGCTCTTCTAGATTCTTAGAAAATACAAGAATGTCATCAAAATACACAACAACAAACTTTCCTATGTAAGGGCGAAACACACGATTCATTAAGCTCATGAATGTACTAGGAGCATTAGTTAAGCCAAAGGGCATAACAAGCCATTCATACAAACCAAACTTAGTCTTAAATGCAGTCTTCCACTCATCACCCTCTTGCATCCTAATTTGATGATAACCACTCCTAAGATCTATTTTTGAAAACAAGCAAGCACCATGCAACTCATCAAGCATGTCATCAAGTCTAGGAATGGGATATCTATACTTAACTGTGATTTTGTTAATGGCTCGGCAGTCCACACACATCCTCCATTTGCCATCCTTCTTGGGCACAAGTATTACCGGAACAGCACATGGACTAAGGCTCTCTCGCACAAACCCCTTTTTCATGAGTTCTTCCACTTGTCTCTGAATTTTCTTAGTCTCTTCTGGATTTGCCCTATAAGCAGGTCGGTTAGGAAGAGATGCTCCAGGAATAAAATCAATCCTGTGTTCAATGCCTCTTATGGGAGGCAATCCATCCGGTACCTCTTCCGGAAACAAGTCTTTATATTCCTGCAACAAACTCAAAACACTAGAAGGAAGAGATTCATCAAGGTCACTAAGGGTTAGATAAACATCCTTATACAAAACTACAAAAGATGTCTCACTACATAAAGCCCTCTTAATCTCTCCTCTACCAGAAAATAATGTTACTTTCTTTTCTTCACTCTCTTGACTTTTCTTTTCAGTAGCTCTCTTTCCTTTTCTCTCCATTTCACTTTCTTTTCTTTCTTTCTCACGCACTTTCTTTTCTTTCTCTCTTAGCTTGCATTCTTGAGTAATTCGCTTTTGATCCTCATATGCCTGCAAGGGTCTGAGAGGGGTTAGCATAATGGTTTTCTTATTAAACTCAAGAGAATACCTGTTAGTATAACCATCATACTTAACTTTCCTATCAAATTGCCAAGGTCTACCCAATAATAAGTGTCCAGCATACATAGGAGCTATATCACACAAAACCTCATCATGGTAACTTCCTATGGAAAATGCTACACAACCTGTTAGTTACTTTAACATCCCCATTAAAATGTTGTGGCTGATGCTTTGTCTAGGAGGTATAGTCTCATTACATCTATGCAAGCTAGGTTAATTGGTTTTGAATCTTTCAAAAGCATGTATGAATGTGATGCTGATTTTACTGAAACTTGGAAGTTGTGTGAAAAACATGGTGCTCATGATTTCTTTAGATTTGATGGTTTCTTGTTTAAAGGAAATAAATTGTGTGTGCCTGTTTGTTCTATGCGTGAGCTTTTGGTTAAAGAATCTCATGGGGGTGGTTTGATGGGACACTTTGGGATAGAAAAGACTTTATCCATGTTGAAGGAACATTTTTATTGGCCTCATATGCGTAGGGATGTGATTGCTATATGTAAAAGGTGCATTGCATGCAAGCACGCTAAATCTAAAATGCAACCACATGGTTTGTATACTCCTTTACCTGTTCCTTCTCATCCTTGGGTAGATATTTCAATGGATTTGTGCTTGGATTGCCTAGAACATCTAGTGGAAAGGATAGCATATTTGTTGTTGTTGATCGATTTAGTAAAATGGCTCATTTCATTGCTTGCACAAAAACAAATGATGCTGTCCATATTTCTAATTTGTTTTTCAAGAGATTGTTAGATTGCATGGTTTGCCCCGATCTATTGTGAGTGACCGTGATGTTAAATTTGTTAGTCACTTTTGGAAAACTTTGTGGGCTAAGTTGGGTACAAAGCTTGTGTTTTCTACAGTTGCACATCCTCAAACAGATGGACAAACCGAAGTGGTGAATCGAACACTTTCTTCCTTATTGCGTGTTGTAATTCAAAAAAATTTAAAGAATTGGGAAAAGTGTTTGCCTCACATTGAGTTTGCATATAATCGTGCCTTGCATTCTACAACTGAGTTTTCTCCTTTTGAGATTGTATATGGTTTTAATCCTTTAACTCCCTTAGATCTACTTCCTTTGCCTTGTAATGAGTTTGCTAACCTTGAAGGTGCAAAGAAAGCTAAGTTTGTGCAGGATCTTCATGCTAAGGTTAAGGCGAATATTGAGCGCAAGAATGAGCAATACGCTCAACATGCTAATAAAGGCTGAAGGAAGGTTATCTTTGAACCAGGAGATTGGGTGTGGGTTCATTTGAGGAAAGAAAGGTTTCCTGAACAAAGGAGTCCAAATTACACCCAAGAGGCGATGGTCCTTCCAAGTGTTGGAAAGAATAAATGATAATGCATATAAAATTGATTTACCTAGTTCTTATGGGAATGTAAGCGCAACTTTCAATGTGGCTGACCTTTCTCATTTTGATATTGCAGATTCGAGACGAATCCTTTTCAGGAGGGAGGGAATGATGGAGGTGAGATAGGAGACTTGAAGAAGCTTGAACAAAATCAAGAACTTGGAAACAAAAGGGCTAGACGTGACTCTAAAAGATGGCCAACTAAAGATCCATTGCAAGGTATGGGAGGCCCATGCACAAGATCAAGAGCCAAAGTTATGAAAGAGGCCTTGAATGGAGTGATCCAAAAACTAATAGACTTGGAGCCCATAGTCTTAGCTGAATATGAAGCCCAAAAGGAACAAATTGGCATAAAGATTATTTCATTCCTACAAGATGCTAGCCCAAGCCCAAAGGGAGCCTAATTGAAGGAGTCTAGCCATTTTCCACAAAATCAGCCATTCTCCACAAAATTCTCTTAGTTTTATTTTGTTTTAATTTGATTGTTGCTGTTTCAGATTTTTAGGCACCATTCTTGGTGAATTTGTTCAGATTTAAATTTCTTTATTTTCATTATTTTGTTTAGGGTTTTATTTTTAAATGCCTATATAAGGCCCATTTGTACTCTAAGAATGGAGATTGAATGAATTATCTTTTCAGAATTATTTCTGATTTGTGAGGTTTCTCTTGTGGCCTTTGTGTGCTGGAGAAAATCTTTGACTTATCAAAGGAGTGGTTTCCTTTGTGGCGTCCCGGATTAGGGTTCTAAGAGACGGGTTCTCTTAGGGTTCAATTCCATTGACCAACATCTTCTTCTTCTTCTTCTTTGTTCATTTTCTTTGTTCTTTGTTCTTTGTTCTTTGTTCTTTGTTGCTTATTGTCCATATTATTTGTTCTTGTGCTGCATGCCAAAATTTGATCACTGATCCGTGTAATTTGGGGTTCCTAGAACGGGTTTCTACGGAGTCTCACATCAGGAAAGAGATTTCTAACTTTAAAGGCCTATTCTGGGAGAGCTTACTAATCATATTTGATTAGTATTAACCCGTCTATAGGGGTTAACATTTTTTTAGTGGACGCATTTACATATCTCGAGATGTGACTTATTTTATATCACATCTCCCGCATCCTCTTCCAACGACTCCTTATAAAATCTCATAATCTTTTTCTGATCGTTAGAGCCATTGGAAGTTTCTATCTGTCTATTTACTTATTTACATGTACCGTCCACTATTCATCTCTGTGTTCTTTCTTACTAGCTCATCCCATGATTACAATTCATTTTTTTTTTGTCACAGGCCTCACATTTCCATTACTTACTGGGATTACAACTCTTTTAAGGAGTTTCCGCTTTTAATGATCCCAGTTTCTTTATTTAATACTACATCTATCACTTTAAGCTATGACTTTTCCTTTCTCTTTTTGCTCACTTATATGGCATTTTATAGTCCCACATCTTAACACTGATAGGCCTCACATGTGTATCTCATCTTGGCACTGAAGAGCTACTACCACTGGCCATTGTTGAGCTTTAGTAGGATGCCAGCTATTCTCACAATTTTGCTCACATGAGACATACTGTACCATTTACCTCATGTAAAACTGCACCTGACTCCTTTCTGAATACATAGACTAGCATGTAGGGATCTTTCTATCCCTCGGTCAGGGCAATTATCTACTGGGTAGTGGTTTATCTGGTTCTAACTCTAGAAAGCTAAATTGCTTTCTTCATTCCATACACTATGCTTATCTCTTAAGAGATCTTATCAGTGGTCTACCTATTTGAGTAAAGCCTTTATGTCTCTGTGGCAACAGTCTACTAGACTCATGAGATCTCTAGTCTCTGAGATAAAAACTAGCTGAAACTGTACTGGTCTCTGAGACTAACTGCTTTGTAAAAACTATCACAGGCTATCATCTCACCAGAGAATCATCATGCTATGATTGGGGCTCTCTATAACTCTGTGGGATCTACTACGACCTCTTAGAACCCTGCTAGGATCTACTGTGACCCGCTGTGCTATACTAAGATCTACTACGATCCATCTTTAGGAGACGTCAAAGCCTAAAATCACTGTATCTTACAGTAAAACACATACTCACTAAGTCTAGTAATCATTGCTCATAATAGCTAAGGTTAAACTCAAAGGTACATCGTGCTCTTCGTACGAAGTGGGTTCTATGTCATCTAATTCTCTAGAATCCCGTCATGCTAATACTTAGGGAGGACAATCTTAATTTTCATTCATCGTCCTATGGGATTCTCATATTCCCACTTCAGCCCTTTTTTACTTGGCTTCCTTTTCTTACTCTATTGACTTACTTACTTTACATATACTCATTTTAGTCCTCCTCTCATATCTTGCAGTTTTTAACTATGCCCACATTCTGCTTTTAAGTATTTTAGCACTAAGGCATTTCACGCATTGAGTATGGCTAACATTTTTAGTAGGAGAGAGGCTACACTAGTCCCTTTTCATTTCATTTACATATACTATAAAGAATTTAGGCTATGTATATTGAATTTGTACTATCTGAATTTGAACATTCTCTACTGGGGTTTCCTCCCTGCATGCTTTTTCTCATCATTTTACTAGCTAGAATACCTTTCAATTATCGGGACACTTTGATGATTGATGCCATCGTTTGCTATGCACTCAAGCCACATTACTACTGGGTTGGCTAGACCCAATATCATGTAGCCTCTGTTGCAAGCAAACCATAACATCAAACACTAATACACCAACGCTTCATGACTGAGCTCAAAACCACTATTGCCAGTATATTACAAGTTTTCTAACAATCTAAAGCATTCATTTTGTACTTTTCTTTATCTGCCCTATTCTCATAGGATACTTGGGGAAAACATGATTTTTTTCTCTACTTCGTCCTGAGATCACTATACATTGCTCGAATATTTTTATTTTGGGCACTATCATGCTAGAAAGGCATCTATACCAAGGACAAGTGTACTTTCTTAAATACTCAAGCACATCAATTAAAAATTTATTCTTAATCTATTATGTCTTCGGCTTAAATACTGTCATATCTTCTCTTTCCTTTATCTTTACTATCCTTTTACTTAGAAAAAAGTATATGTTACTACTGGCTGTTTCTATTGCCAGTTCAGGTTTTTTTACGCTTAAGAGCACCTGCATTTTTCTTGGGTTCCTTTACTTATTCACTCTTTAGAACGTCAAGGGGGTCTACTTTTCCTTATACTCTTACCCTGCTCTTAACTAGACCATCCCTTGGTAAGAAGAATTCTATTTCATATAATCCTAGTGTAACATCCCTAAAATTAGGATTTTCTAATTATTTAGTATTTTATGTAATGAATTTATTAAACTTTAATAAAAAGAATTTGAACGAAATAGCTTCGTATATGAGAAGTATGAGCTAAATAGGACCCATAGGAATTTTTGAGATTTTAGGGGGTCTAGGGGGCAAAATTGTCATTTGCCACCCAAACAAAACTTGATAGTTTTCTAGAAGGAATGAGAATATTAGGGGAATAAATAACCCCTGAAACTCCTTTAGGGTTTCTTAGCCCTTTAGCTATTTCTATTTCTATAGTTATTACAACTTCTTTTCTATCTAGCTCATGGCTACTGATCAGGCTAACCAGATCTCAGACTGGATCCTGCCCGACCATCGGGACAACGTGACATCATTAGATCTGCCTTATCAAACTGAGTTTAACTGTGGGTCATGGATTTTTAAGATTCTTACCCGATTTCTCAATATCTGTGCCTAAGCCACGAATAGAGGGTGAAACTAGAGTTCCTTAAACTTTTGGACAAGTTATATATTTTGCCCGGCATATAACTTTTCTTTGCATTTTAGTCCCTGGCTCCTTATACTTGACTTTGGAGACTTCTCGGGACTTTTGGAAACATTAAACGAGACCCACATTAGTAGAGAACTTAGAAAATGCAGATTTAATAAGGTATTATGGAAAACCTAGGAAAACAGTGACAATTTTGTAAGTTTAACTGAGAAAGAGCTGACGTGGCACCAGGTAGCTAGGAAGGTGCTGATGTGGCGCCATGTAGAAAAGAGAGAGAGATGATGTGGCGCCATGTGTGAAGAAGAAACTGGAAGTTGGAAGAGAATTCTAGAAGTTGCACGAGCTACGGAGTGATTGCACAGGCTTATGTCAGCAAATCTTGAAAATCTCACATATTACGAAAAAGTTACCACTGACTTAAGCATGACATAGACGCTGACTTAAGCGGCATTAAATGCAACCTTATCTTCACACTTTACGAAAAAGTAACTTGGATAATCCAATGGCTAATATTCGTCCGTAAAACGTGATATGATCTTAAACCATTAATGTAATCTAATGGCTTAGATTTCTTCACCTTTCAAGATCAAACCATCACCCTTGATCTAATCTAAAGACCTACAGTTTATCTCTTATTTCAAGGTTAAATCTTGATCATTCATGTAATCTAAAGGCCAAGATCTTCCACCTTAAAGTTAATTAAATCTTGACCATTCATAACTAGCATATATATATAAACCATCCACACTTTCATGCCATTTTCTCACACACAAAATACACACCAAAATTCGGCCAAGACAAAGAGAAGGAGAAGGAACTCAGCCTAAGGAAGAAGAGAAGAGAGAAGGAAGAGAACAGGAAAAGCCACCAGGGAAAATCCAACACCGCGGAGCTAAGGTAACATAGATAGCCTTTCTTCTTCTTGGTTTTTCTTCTATTTTTCTCCAAGAAGTTTCTTTTCTCTTTTTCTTTAATTTTCGTCCATGGCAAGAGGGGATGGGCAATTTGTTGTTTCCATGGATTCTTGCCAAGAAAAGATGGAGAAAAGATGGAGAAATTATATATATGGCTTATGGATTCATGTGATTCAAGAAAATTCCTATTCTTGGCAACTTTTCTAAAAATAAAAAAGCTTTGTATTTCAAGATGCCATGGGAGAAATTGAAGAGAAAATAAAGGGAGAAGTGATGGAAGAAAGCCTAAGGAAGAGGAAGATTAATACAACTTTGATTTTCATGAAGAAATTGGCAAGGAACCCTGGAATCTTACTTGAGAAAATTGTAAAATACATATGAAATCTCTATAAATTGATTGAGGGCTTTTGTTTATCTCCTTTGAATATGTATGTGTGGCTAGTTGGTGACATGAAAATGAAGCAAAATCACATGTCTTCTTGGATGCATAAATTCGGCCAATACATGTACATATACCTTGGGAAGAGTTTTCTTAAATCTAACTAAATTAGGTTAATCTACATGAAAAATAAGGCCTATGGTGAAATTTTGGTGAGTTATGGGTCATTGTATAAAAAGTCAAATTCTTGAAAACAAGTGTTGACCAAAATGTTCTTGAATTTTCTCTGATGATATTTGATATGTTTTGCATGATTATTGTGGCCTAATATGTTTTACGTGCTATCTGGATTATGCTGATATTTATTTTGTAAATTTTGGAGCTTATTTATGATAGTTGGAAAATTACATAGTATTATGTCAAGAATGGAATATGTGATAACATGTGTTCTGGAATTACACTGTTTGCTGTGCTGATATATTGCCTTATTTCTTGATATGGATAATATGCTGTTTGTTGCCTGATTATATGAGCATGGGTTATTTGGTAAAGGACTGACCAATATATATGGCGGAGTAGCCTTATCCAAGGGATGAGCCCTGTGTGACCTAGAGTTGGCCATTGAGTAGCTACTGTTGTGTTGGATGTCTGATTTCAAAAATACTTTTCTAAACCATTAATTTTTAGACTCCAGTACACAGTCATGCTACTGAGATTATTTATGCGTAGAGTTATGCAAGGCAGTTCTTTCCCAAATATACCTATATGCCTTGATCAAATGATGGCTTGGATGACATTTTATGGTAGCATTTTATATGACTTTCCTTAGGTATCCATTGGGGGACGCCTCAGTAAAGGAAGCAGGGGTGAGCCTGTTATGTCGTGGCAGTGCAAGACGAGCTGGGCTTGAGCCTGCTGAAG
This sequence comes from Erythrophleum ivorense, assembly GCA_026724425.1. Taxonomy (NCBI): domain Eukaryota; kingdom Viridiplantae; phylum Streptophyta; class Magnoliopsida; order Fabales; family Fabaceae; genus Erythrophleum; species Erythrophleum ivorense. Next base: position 171,416 of record JAIUCV010000228.1, read on the forward strand.
CCAGTGCAACACGATCTAAGTGCTGGGCTTGGCAAGCCTACTGAAGCCAATGCGGTACAGTTTAAGTGCTGGGCCTGGCGGTCTCTAAGGCCTAATGGTCAAGAGAGAATAAATATTGTTGTGATACCTTCTCTATTCTATGCATGTAGATGCATGTAGAAATCTTGTGAATATCTTGCAATTGCTAAATATCAATTACGTTGAGACAATTCTTGTATTTCATTCATGTCCTATCTTTAGATGTAATATGCCTATTCACTTTGCTATTTCATATTCATGTTAGATATTGCTGACAAGTATGTTTCTTTGCTTATATTGTTCGGTAAATTAACTGTCTTATCACTATATTGCTTGTTGTCTGTTAAAAGCACTTAACTTTCTTCATGGATATTAGGTGGTATTGATCCTGTCTATGTTACTGAGAAAATTATTTCTCACTCTATTGTGATTTATATTTTTCTTAGATGCCGATTTATCAAGTGACCCTAGAACTCTAGGTGGAGTAGATCCAATTCCCACTTCGAGGATGGGTCTTCGTCATCCATTATATACACATCATATCATATGATGACGTTGTTCGTGTTGTACCAATATATTTTGTGTCCTCAGGAGAGCTGGAGTCTTACACATTCCCAGTGGGTGGAGTTGACCCTCCTGCTCCTCCATTTGCATGAACATAGGCCCAGTTGCTGATACTGACCCTTTTGTTATCTCGGAACTTTCTTTTTGAATGGCTATAGGATAGATTCCCTTTTGATGTGGTGTGACTTGTATGACCTCATTCCTTTACGAAGGAACTCTTGAACTAGTTTTGTATAAATTACAGTGTATTATCGTTATTGTTGTAGTCCGCTACGTCTTTCATTAGATTTTATTGTGAAGGAATAATTAAAATAAAAAAAGTGATTAAACTCCAATAAGGAATTCTTCACAAATATATATTATATATTAAAAAAAAAGGGTATTAGAAGAGATGTTACATCTAGGAATTTCATTTTATGGCACTCTCGGCTTACACTCTTTCTTTACATAATACGAGGCTCACCTTCTTAGGCGGTCTCTAGTTCCTTTGAGCTTCTTTGAGGGTATTGAGGCACTAACTGTTTGTCTTAGTTCATTTCTATATTTAGATCAGAGTTGGGCTTTCTCTCTATTCAGCCTCTTAGCTTCATCCCCATGAGCACAGTAAACATTTCTAAGGTTCTACTAATCCAATCTAAAATACGTACTCTCAATGTCTGGATTCTACCTCACTGAAGGTTATGCTCTACTGGGTACTCTAATCACTCACGTGCCTTAACCTTATATTATTCTCACATTAGGGAGCTTATCTAACTAACTATCGGACCCCTATCTATTTACTTTTTTGGGCTTAGCTTATTCATTTAGTCATTACTAAAGTGAGGGCATCTCTTTTATGGCTAGTTTCTCAACTCTTCCTTGCTTCCTTTATCACTGTGCTCTACAGTTTATGGGGTCTATCTAAGGGATTTACTAACCATTATTACTGGGTGGTCTTCCCAACTCAGGATGTCTTATCTTTCCTTTCTCAATCTAGGGAGAACTCTCACTAAGCATTTCATTCACATATCTCACTTGGAACGATGCTACTGGTCATTTTCCCCAGGCTCTAGCTTATGCTCAGCCTAGGCTACCCATCTCATCAGACCTGTAGCTTACTAACTATCCTTATTCTTTTCTAAGCCTCTATTATTAGGCTACTCATACTTACCTCTAGGTGTTACCTATGAGGTACACCTTTCTAGGTGATGCGAAATCAAGGGGTGGCTCAATCTTCACGACGTAGGTTGATGGATAGATGATGGTTCGAGACCCGACGGAAGCAAATAGCCAACCAACATTATAAAAATGTTGACCTGCTACTTAGACAACGCGCCTAACCACGAACACAATAAACTAACCCACACAACAACGCACTTGGATCGAAGCACGAATTTGGGGCTTTTGTGAACTTGAATCACCAACCTAAAGATAGGTTGACAAGACAAAGGTTTCACAACAGCAATTAAAAGATAAGATTCTCACAATTAGAGAAACACTCAAAATAATTCTATTACTTCCAATTGTGTTTTAAATGAAGGTAGAATACATATATTTATAGTGTAGCTCAAACCTATCTACTGGAGGAAAAGTAGGAAACTAACTACATAATCCTAACTGAAAGATCTAAAAAATAGGGATACAAAATCAAATCCTTTTAAAAACAGAAAAGGAAAGATAATCAGCCTAATAGAAACTAATTAATATTAATGGGCTGGACATCTTGCATTTGAAGTACTATTCACGTCCTTTAGCTTCAATAGGCTCTTTAAGCATCAACTTGGGCTTGAATAAGCATGATTAAGGCTCCATTGCTTCCTCAATGCATGCACTAACATTATGGGCTTCTAATTCAGCAAATTGAAGCCCAATTGCTCTTTGTAGACGCTTAACTCTTCCTCTTATCATTGGGACATCTATCATCAAGTCTTTCTCCACACGAGCATCCTTCCCCTCATGAGTCTGGTTCATATCATCCTCCCCTTCTTGAAAAGGAGTCGTCCTCGACTCTTCAAAGTCTGCACCAAAATAAGGGGAAAGGTCAGAAACATTAAAAGTAGCACTTACACCATACTCACCTGGTAAATCTATCTTGTAGGCATTATCATTAATTTTCTCTAGCACGCGGAAAGGCCCATCTCCGCGAGGCATAAGCTTAGACTTTCTTTTGTCAGGAAACCTATCTTTTCTAAGGTGCAACCAAACCAAATCTCCTGGTTCAAAGACAACCCTCTTTCGCCCCTTATTAGCACGTTCTACATATTGTTGAGTCATCCTTTCAATGTTTTGTTTTGCTTTCTCATGGATTTGCTTAACAAACTCAGCACGTTTCTGTCCATCCATATTGATTCTTTCCTGCAAAGGCAAAGAACTAAGTTAATGGGTGCAAGAGGATTAAAACCATATACAATCTCAAATGGTGAATGTTTAGTAGTGGAATGAACAGCCCTATTGTATGCAAACTCGACATGTGGGAGACACTCCTCCCAATTCTTCAAGTTCTTTTTAACCACAGTTTGTAACAAAGAAGATAGTGTCCTATTAACAATTTCAGTTTGTCCATCAGTTTGTGGATGACAAGTAGTAGAGAATAGCAATTTAGTTCCAAACTTGCTCCACAAAGTCTTCCAAAAATAGCTTAGAAACTTAGCATCACGATCTGACACTATAGTCCTCAGAATCCCATGAAATCTCACAACTTCCTGAAAGAATAAATTAGCAATATTAGAAGCATCATCAACTTTATGACATGCAATGAAGTGTGCCATTTTAGAAAACCTGTCCACCATCACAAAAATAGAGTCCCTCTCCCTCTTAGACCTAGGTAATCCCACAATAAAATCCATGGAGATATCTTCCCAAGGTACACTAGGAATAGGGAGGGGAGTATACAGTCCATGGGGATTTAATTTAGATTTTGCTTTATGACATACAATGCATCTCCCCACAAGCTTTTGAACATCCCTACGCATCTTAGGCCAATAGAAATGCTCATTCAAGATATCAAAGGTTTTAATAATGCCAAAGTGTCCCATTAAACCTCCTGAATGTGCTTCCTTCATTAATAACATGCGCAAAGAACAATTTGGAATGCAAAGCTTATCAACACGAAACAAGAATCCTTGATGCAAGTAAAATTTGTCCCAACCAACCCCAGGCTTGCAATAGTAAAAAGCTTCACCAAAATCAACATCATTAGTATATAATTCCTTGATGAACTCAAAACCAAGAACCTTAGAGTCTAACATGGAAAGAAGAACATATCTACGTGAAAGTGCATCAGCAACAATATTCTCCTTACCTTTCTTATGCTTAATCACATATGAGAAAGATTCAATGAATTCAACCCAACTAGTATGTCTTCGATTCAATTTGTTTTGGCTCTTAATATGTTTTAGAGCTTCATGGTCAGAATGTATGACAAATTCTTTAGGCCACAAATAATGTTGCCAAGTTTCTAACACTCTAATTAAAGCATATAGCTCCTTATCATATGTAAGATAGTTAAGAGTAGGACCACTTAGCTTTTCGCTAAAATATGCAATGGGCTTACCTTCTTGCATGAGTACACCTCCTATGCCAATTCCACTAGCATCACATTCAACCTCAAAAATCTTACCAAAATCTGGAAGGACTAATAAAGGTGCATGTGATGAGAGACCCCGTAGGAATAATTCCTAGGAACCTTCAACAAGATGATACGTTGCCCGGGACTGGCTAAGAACAAGAAATGTTGGTCAAGTGGATAAGACCCTAAGAGAACTCATCCCTTAGAACCCTAGCCTTGAGACGCCACAAAGGAAGACCACTCCTTTGATAAGTCACTTGTATTCTAAAGAAGAACACACAGAAGCAAGAATTTTCACAATGAGAAATAAAATTCTGAATTCATTCCAATCTCTCAAAAGTACAATAGGTGGCCTATTAAATAGGCATAAAAGAAAACCCTAAACCTAACTTAATCTCTAAGAATTCTCTTCCAAGAAATAGGAAACAAAGAATCCAATTTTAATGGAAGGAGATGATGCCATTTACTACAAGAAATCCTAAAGAAAAGGAAAGAAAGTAATAATTTTTCAGCAACTAACGAAAATGGAAATAAACAAAATCTGAAACGTAAATCCTAAGTCTTGACTAAATGGCCTTGTTCAAACTAATGGAAATGGAAACTAATGAAAATCAAATAAAAGACATCCTAATAAGGTTTAAAACTCCTATTCACGTCACTTTTGTTGCCCATGTGAATTGCACATGCTTGTTAATTGATTTCTTCAAGTTGGACTCTATTTGGACCTTGCAGCATATCTTGTTGGGCTGATCAAGTCTCTTGGGCCTTGTAACTCTTCAAATTGATGCAAAAACATGGGTTCAAGCTCTTGAACCTTTTGGACAATGCAACTCAAAGCTTGCTTCATGGCTTTAGCTCTTCCTCTAGTCATTGGGCCTCCCATGCCTTGTAATGGGTCCATTTGCATGTTGAACTCTCTTGCACACCCTCCATGCTCTTTTAGGTCATTACACCATGCTCCCTTGTCTACAAGCTCATGGGCCCCTTCATCATTCCCTCCCTTTTCAAAAGGATTCGTCCTCGAATTTCATTTGCATTCTTTGGTGTAGGCCACTCACGGATAGCTTTCACCTTCTCTTCATCCACGTGAATCCCTTGAGCACCTACAACAAATCCAAGAAACACAACAGAATCCAAACAAAAAGAACACTTTTCTAAATTTACATAAAGGTTATTCTTCCTAAGAATGCAAAAGACCTCACGCAAATGACCAAGATGATCATCTAAACTCTTACTATAAATCAAAATATCATCAAAATAAACAACAACACATTTCCCAATGAGAGAATGAAAAACATGATTCATTAAGCTCATAAATGTACTGGGTGCATTAGTTAATCCAAATGGCATAACTAACCACTCATACAATCCAAACTTAGTTTTAAATGCAGTTTTCCATTCATCACCTTCTTTCATTTTAATTTGATGATATCCAAAATCCTAAGATCAATTTTAGAAAATAAAGATGCACCATGCAACTCATCAAGCATATCATCTAATCTAGGAATGGGATAACGATACTTAACTGTGATTTTATTGATGGCTCTACAATCCACGCACATTCTCCACTTGCCATCCTTCTTAGGCACTAGGATCATTGGAACCGCACAAGGACTTAAGCTCTCTCTAACAAAGCCTTTCTTCATGAGCTCTTCAACTTGGCATTGGATTTCCTTAGTTTCTTCCGGATTGGCTCTATATGCTGGTCTGTTAGGAATGGATGCTCCGGGGATGAAATCTATACGATGTTCAATGCCTCTCAAAGGGGGCAAATCATCGGGAATTTCCTTTGGAAACAAATCACCAAAATCTTGCAAAAGAGACACAACACTAGAGGGCAAAGAGGGATCAAGTTCATTAGTAGAAAAATAAATTTCCTTGTACAAGAGTACAAGTACTTGCTCATCAGCCAACATAGCTCTCTTAATCTCTATTTTTCCAGAAAAGAAACTCACTTTTTTTTCATCAATTTTCTCACTTTCATGTTTTTTCTTTTCAATCACTTTCTTTTCTTTTTCCCTCTCCTTTCTTTCTTTTCTCTCTATCTCTCTCAATTTGCACTCATTTTCAATTCTAAGTTGATCCTCATAAGCTTGCATGGGTCTGAGAGGAGTAAGCACAACAATTTTACCGTTGAAAGGAAAAGAATGGCAATTTTTATATCCATCATGTTTAACACGTCTATCAAATTGCCATGGTCTACCAAGCAAAATATGTCCAGCATGCATAGGAGCTATATCACACAAGACCTCATCATGATAATTACCAATAGAAAAGGAAATTAACACTTGCTTAGTAACTTTAACTTCACCACAATCATTAAGCCATTGTAACTTATAAGGACTAGGATGCTTTAAAGTAGGCAAATTCAGTTTATCAACAAGCAAGATACTAGCAACATTTGTACAACTACCACCATCAATAATCATGCTACATACCTTGTTCTGGATAAAACATCTAGTATGGAAAATGTGCTCACGCTGCTCTTTCTCATGATCTTCCTTGGGTTGAATATTTAGAGCACGCCTAGACACCAAAGCCTCTCCATGCACGGGGTCACTAAGCTCCAACTCAGAATCCTCCACCAAAGATGGCATACTTCCATCCGAATCTTCATCACTAGTCTCCTCACTAACTACATCACCATTCTTAAGCAAAATCATAGTTCTCTTGTTTGGACATTGAGAAGAGATGTGACCAAAACCTTGACATTTAAAACACTTAATTTTTGAAGTAGAAGAAGAAGAAGAGGAGTTAGAGTTATTCTTACCTTTAGGAGGTGGATCGGAACTTTTGGGCTTTGCTTCCTCCTTTGGCTTGCTTTCTTTGGATTTGAAGGAGGATTTGGAATCCTTCAAACCTTGCTTCCAAGACCCAGAACCAGCAGCAAATCTGAATTTCTGTTGAGATTTAAGTTGTTTATCCACTTTAATAGCTTTGCGTAATAGCTCTTCTATGTCAACATAATGTTGGAGATCAACAATTGCAGCAATTTCAGGGTTCAAACCATCTATGAATCTTGCCATGGTTGCCTCTTTGTCTTCCTCAAGATTGGCTCTAATCATAGCCATTTCCATCTCTTGATAATACTCCTCAACACTCATGGAGCCTTGTCTCAATTTCTGCAATTTCTTGTGCAAATCCCTATAGTAATAACTAAGGACAAATCTCTTTCTCATAGTGATTTTCATCTCATGCCAAGTCTGAATTGGAGGCTCTCTATTTCGCCTTCTATTGATGAGAAGTTGATCCCACCAAATACTAGCATAATCTGAAAATTCAACGGCTGCTAATTTCACTTTTTGCCCTTCAGAATAATGATGGCACTCAAAAACATGCTCAACCTTTCTTTCCCACTCCAAATAAAGCTCTGGATCATTCTTTCCTTGAAAGGAGGGAATTTTCATTTTGATGTTGCCTAGACCATGCTCCTTATGTGGGGGAGCTTGCTTGTGCCTCCTTGGAGTGAAATCATCAAAGTCAGATTCTCCTTCATACTCCTCTTCAAGATCACGCCTTTTTGGAATTTTAGAGTTAGATGGAGATTCAAAGTCATCCAGTCTTGCATTGAGCCTTTTGAATTGCTCATAGACACTTTTCATGAAAACTTTAAGATCAACATCATTAGGCTCATTTTCAGCCATTTTACAACCTGAAATGTTAGTGGACAGAATAAAAATAATAATATGAAGTAGGACCTCACACACTCTTCTCACGTGTATCACTCAAAATATTGCAAATCCACTCGTGTTTCGCTCAAAATTTGGCTTTTATCTTTAATATGACACTCTTGCCTTTTACCACTCACTTGCTTCTTTTTAGTGCTCTTAATTAGAAACAAAAACAAATCAATAGGAGCAAAGAATAAAGTGGCAATCCCAAAACCAGAAAATTCCAAGTTAATATCCTCAAAGAGCCAAAAGAAAAAGGGGCAAGGGGTAGTAATAATAATGCAAAAGAAAAGAAGAAAAACGTGTAGCAATATGGGGAAAAGAAAGAAATCAAAACAAGAAGGAAACAAGAGAAAGGAACATGAAACAACAATAGAGGAAAGAGAGTAGATTCAGCAAAAAAAAAGGAAAAATGAAATTTGACAAAATGGATGTGAGAGGGAGAGGGTAAATCATGTTTTAGACCTGATCAAGGAAGGAGAGAGGCACAACTTGAAGGACTTGGAAAGAAAACAATGAGATCTAAAGCAAAAAAAATGGAAAGAAAGAAAGTCAGCAAATTTGGAAGTAGAAAGGAAATAAAAAAAAAAAAAAGGCAAGAAGCAAATTAGGAAGTAGATAAAAATTCAAAAGGGCAAGGATCAGAAACAAGCAGTTTGGAAAGAATTAAAAAAAAGGAAAGTCAGGTTCAATTTAGGAAATTTGGAAGCTTACCACCCAAGTTTACAGAATTAAGAAAGTGATTGCTACTTGTAATGTAAGTTCTTCACAAATTGGTAACTTCCTACAACTTGCAATTCAAGTTAGCCAAAATAGGAACTTTGAAAATAGGAAACTAATGGGATGCCAAGCAATTGCAATCCATCACAATGAAATAGGAAATTTGTTACTTGAACATAAAAGGACAGAACTTGATAGTTACTCAACTCAAATTGGAAATTCTTTTTTCTTTCTTTTTTTTTTTACTTCTTTTTTTTCACTTTTTTTTTCGAATTTATTTTATTTCTTTTTTTTTGAAATTTTTTTTTGAGTATCACACACTCTTTTTTTTTTTTTTTGAAGAAACAAAAAATGAAAATATGGCAAAGAGGACAAAACTCACACACAAGTTAGCAAATCACAAGAAAAAAGCAAACAAACTATGGATGGTATGAAAAGGAAGATGGAGGCACACTACACTGGAAAAAGGAAAAAGATGGAAGACAAAGATGAAGATGGAAAAGGTAACACCAAAGGAGAGAAGGTATGAAGAACAGTGGAAGGAAAACACAAAGATATACCTTGCACTAGCGAACCTATGCTCTGATGCCAAATGATGAGAGACCCCGTAGGAATAAGTCCTAGGAACCTTCAACAAGATGATACGTTACCCGGGACTGGCTAAGAACAAGAAATGTTGGTCAAGTGGATAAGACCCTAAGAGAACTCGTCCCTTAGAACCCTAGCCTTGAGACGCCACAAAGGAAGACCACTCCTTTGATAAGTCACTTGTATTCTAAAGAAGAACACACAGAAGCAAGAATTCTCACAATGAGAAATAAAATTCTGAATTCATTCCAATCTCTCAAAAGTACAATAGGTGGCCTATTAAATAGGCATAAAAGAAAACCCTAAACCTAACTTAATCTCTAAGAATGCTCTTCCAAGAAATAGGAAACAAAGAATCCAATTTTAATGGAAGGAGATGATGCCATTTACTACAAGAAATCCTAAAGAAAAGGAAAGAAAGTAATAAGTTTTCAGCAACTAACGAAAATGGAAATAAACAAAATCTGAAACGTAAATCCTAAGTCTTGACTAAATGGCCTTGTTCAAACTAATGGAAATGGAAACTAATGAAAATCAAATAAAAGACATCCTAATAAGGTTTAAAACTCCTATTCACGTCACTTTTGTTGCCCATGTGAATTGCACATGCTTGTTAATTGATTTCTTCAAGTTGGACTCTATTTGGACCTTGCAGCATATCTTGTTGGGCTTGGACAATGAGGATCAAGTCTATTGGGCCTTGTAACTCTTCAAATTGATGCAAAAACATGGGTTCAAGCTCTTGAACCTTTTGGACAATGCAACTCAAAGCTTGCTTCATGGCTTTAGCTCTTCCTCTAGTCATTGGGCCTCCCATGCCTTGTAATGGGTCCATTTGCATGTTGAACTCTCTTGCACACCCTCCATGCTCTTTTAGGTCATTACACCATGCTCCCTTGTCTACAAGCTCATGGGCCCCTTCATCAGCATGTATGAGCCTCTCCTTGATGGTTTGGAAGGCTTTCTCTTGAGCTTCTCCCCACTTGAATGGAACATTCTTCTTTGTCAACTCATTCAAAGGGGCTGCCAGTGAGCTGAAATCCCTCACGAATCTCCTATAAAAGCTTACAAGTCCATGGAAGCTCCTCACTTGTCCGATGGTGGTAGGGGTTGGCCAATCTTGAATGGCTTTGATTTTCTCTTCATCAACCTCAACCCCCTCAGCACTCACAACAAAACCAAGAAAAACAATATTATTAGTGCAAAAATCACACTTATTCAAATTGCCAAACAACCTTTCTTTTCTTAGAACCTCTAGGACTTGTCTCAAGTGATCTACGTGCTCATGCAAAGTCCTACTGTACACAAGGATATCATCAAAGTAAACTACCACAAATTTACCTATGAATGCACGCAAGACATGATTCATCAACCTCATAAATGTGCTAGGTGCATTAGTGAGACCAAAAGGCATAACTAACCATTCATAAAGTCCATGTTTAGTCTTAAATGCAGTTTTCCATTCGTCTCCTTCTTTCATCCTAATTTGATGGTAGCCACTTTTTAAATCAATTTTAGAGAAGATAGTGGAGCCATTTAATTCATCAAGCATATCATCTAACCTAGGGATAGGATGACGATATCTTACGGTTATATTATTGATGGCTCGACAATCAATGCACATTCTCCATGTGCCATCCTTTTTAGGCACGAGCAACACTGGTATTGCACATGGGCTAAGGCTCTCCCTCACATATCCCTTTTCCAGTAGCTCTTGCACTTGTCTTTGAATCTCCTTGGTCTCTTCAGGATTAGCTCGGTAAGCTGGACGATTGGGCAAAGGTGCTCCAGGTATAAAATCAATTTGATGTTCTATCCCTCTAATTGGCGACAACCCAGGTGGTACCTCTTCAGCAAAGACATCTTCATATTCCTGCAAAAAAGACATAACAACATTAGGCAAAGTAGAGGTTAAGTTGTTAGTATTCAACATAGCCTCTTTGTAGATAACTACTAGGAGGTTTTGTTGAGAAAATAAAGCTTGTTTGATCTCACTCTTTCTTGCTACTAACAAATTTTTCTCTCTATCTCCCTCTTTCTCTCTTTTACCTTTAGCTCTCTCTTCTCTTGGCTTGCTCTCTTTTCTTTTCTCAATTTCATTCTCCTCTTTTTCAGACACTTTTACACACTCACTTTCTCTTTTCTTCTCTCTCTTGATTTGATCTTCTAACACTTGCTTTGGTGACATAGAAAGGAGGGTTATAGGTTTCCCTCTAAGTACAAAAGAATAACGGTTTAGAAAACCATCATGTGTAACATGTCTATCATACTGCCAAGGCCTACCTAACAAAATATGACATGCTTTCATTGGTACAACATCACAAAGCACTTCATCCCTATACTTGCCAATTGAAAACATTACTTTAACTTGCTTGGTTACCCTCAATTCTCCACATTCATTGAGCCATTGGAGTTTGTAAGGCCGTTGATGCTTGAAAGTAGACAAATTCAACTTCTCCACTAGCTCGGTGCTTGCCACATTGCAGCAACTTCCTCCATCTATAATCACACCACATATCTTTCCCTGGATTTGGCAACGAGTATGGAACAAGTTCTCTCTTTGCTTATCTTCGTCTGCCATCATCTGGGCGCTAAGGGCTCTTCTAGTTACAAGGAGTTCTCCTTCTTCTGCATACTCTCCATCTTCATTTTCCATGAATAGCTCTTCTTCTTCCTCTGTTGTTTCTCCTTCAGTTTCCCACTCACCAAGGTTGTTGATATTCATGGTTCGCTTGTTAGGACATTCACTAGGGATGTGTCCTCTCCCTTGGCACTTGAAGCATATTATGTCTCGGCTTCTTGAAGGATTAAGCCCACTTTGACCCTTCTTAGGTGGTGCAGCCAGCTTTTCTTCTTTCTTTATTTCATTCCCCTTTGAACTTGAAGTAGAGGGAATATCTTTCTTTGGGTTGCTCCTCCATGAGTTGAAAGAAGTTGAATTGGAGTTCTTCCTTGCAATATTCTTTCTTTTGAGTTGTTTTTCTACCTTAACAGCTTGGTGGACTAAGTCATGAATCTCAACATAGTGGTACATCTCCACAATATCGACTATGTCACGATTAAGCCCATCTAAGAAACGAGCCATTGTTGCTTCTGGATCCTCCTCTACATTAGCTCTAATCATGGCTATTTGCATTTCTTGTAGTACTCATCCACACTCTTGGATCCTTGAATGAGGCATTGAAGTTTATTGTGAAGTTCCCTTCAAAAATAGGATGGAATGAATCGCCTCCTCATGATAGCCTTCATCTCTTCCCATGTTGAGATGGGGTGCTCTCCATATCTAATCCACTCCTTTTGCATCTGGTCCCACCAAATAAGAGCATAATCAGTAAACTCAAGAGCAGCAATTTTGACCTTCTTACCCTCAGAGTAGTTATGGCATGAAAAGATTTGCTCTACACGCATCTCCCACTCCAGGTATGCTTCCGGATCACTCTTGCCTTGAAAGGAAGGAATTCTAACTTTGACTCCTCCAAGGCCTTCTTCTTCATCTCTAGGCCTCCTCAGTGGTTGATATGATATTAGTAGGCATGCCCATTGGAGCACTACAAGTTCGAGAAGCCCTCATCCATCAAGAAACCCAAATCATTCAAAAGCCTATGATTCAGACCCAAATGACTCATGAAAGGATGGCCTATACTCAAGAGGGCCAAATTGTGCTAGTATATGTCCAAAAATCTCAAAGAGTTCAAGATAATATCTATGTTGGACGTCGGCCCAAGTTTAGAGCCCAAGATCTATATTTGGTCAATTCGAAATATGCTGAATTGAACTTTGGACATGAAATCTCTTTAAAGATGCAAAAGTGGAAGTCCAAGTGGAAGCCCAATGTCCTAAGAAGGTCCATGGAGATGTTAAAGGTCCAATGTAATTATACACATACAAGAGGAGTGTCAAGGCCCAATGGGAGTCCAATTGCAAGAGATTAAAAATCATGTGTCAATCATGTGATTTTTAATGAAGCATGTGCATCCCATGTGACTACTTAAATAAGCTAATTAGTTTTGATTAGGATTCTTTTTGAATTTCTTTTTATTATTATTATTTTTTGGACTTGGTCAAGGAGTTTATCTAGGAGATTAAGTTAAAATTAATATCCTAATCTTGTTCCTTGATTTTAGGCATTATTTAAAATATTTCTGATCAGATTTTAGAATTTTAGTTTTATTAGGATTTTAAGTCTTTTAGAAATTTTGCCTATAAAAGGCCCCCCTATTGTACTCTATTTTAAAAAGATCATGAATGAAAAAACTTGAGTATTATTCAATACTTTGAGAGGCTTTTGCTTCTTTGTGTTCTCTGAGAGTTCACGTGACTTATCAAAGGATTGGTCTTCCTTTGTGGCGTCTTGAGGCTAGGGTTCTAAGAGACAAGTTCTCTTAGGGTCTTTCCTTTGACCAACAATCTTGTTTCTAGCCGGTCCCGGGCATAGTTTCGAATTGTTGAAGGTTTTTTAGGGCATGTTCCTAGTGGGTCTTGCATCAGTGGTCTTCTTTGTATGTTGAGTGGCCTTCTTCTTGGTTGAGTCTCCTCTTCTTCGTAATCTTCATCATGGCTCTCCATGTCTTCCGCATATTCACGGTGTTGTGGGCGTGCAGCATGAGCTTGTCTTTGGTTAGTTTGAGTAGTCCTTTGGCTAGAGGTTCTACTCTCCACTCGATCTAAGCGTTCATGGAGTCCTTCCAACTTCTTATCAAGCATCCTTTCAAAATGACTCACTAGCGCTTTCATTTGCAAAGGCGCTACTCCAAATGAATTGTGATCATCATTATCACTTTCATGTACAACTCCCTTTTCTCGATTATCTGCCATGTTAGTGAAAAAGAAACAAAAGTATATAGGACCTCACAAATATTTCCTCACGTGTTTCACTCAATTGAGATATAACACTCTCACTCGTGTTTACTCTCTCTTATTGGCTTTTTCTGTAATGATCCTATCCACTCTTGCCTTTTACCTCTCAATATCAAATCCCAAGCTCTTATGTTACCTAAGACCTCGTCAAGTGATCAAGGACTCCCAATTCTCGATTCACCAAAGTATGTGCTGGTGGATGGTATGAAAAGTTGTGATTGGCGCATACAAGTCACAAGTAAAGGTAAGGGTTTGGTTAGGCTAGGGTTCCAATACAAAAAAGGGAAGATTTAACCACCTAGCAATGCAAAATCAAGTTTAAAATACCAAAGAGCTAATTGCAATGATTCTAAAAACCCAAGATATGAGAAATCAATGGAGGATTAGATTAGGAATGTTCAAATCAAAGGAATAGGAAAATGGATCACAAAAATTAGGAAACAAATGGAAGAGGAAATAATGCTGATCACAAATGAGAGAAATCTGATCAATTTTTCTTTTTCGTTTTTTTTCTTCACTCTTTTTTTTTTGGCAAACCTTTTTTTTTTGCCTTTCTTTTCTATTCCTTTTTCTTTTCTCTTTTTTTTTGCCACTTTTTTTTTTTTGATCAGATGAAAGAGAATCACAAGATCACACAATAGGAAACAAATCATATCAGAAAATGTTACCACTAAAAATGATAATAACTTCCTCTAGAGAACTCCGAATTTGATGATTCTAAAACGAAATGAAAGTTGAGATTCTGAAACTTAGGATTGACCTATTAATCGTCCAAAATCTCAAAAGAAAAGGGGTTGAACAGATAAGGGAAAATAACAATGTTCAGAACAACAAAAATTTTCCAGATTACAAAATGAATGGCTCTTGTAGCATAAAAACCAAATCTTGCACACTAAGGATTAAATCTGGAAACAAGGGAAGGTAGAAAGTTTAGTATTTTTTTTTTATAATAAAAGATAGCAATGAACGGATATGGAAAAAGGGAAAAAAAATATGGAGGCTAGAAAGAAAGTAGAATGGTGGATGATGAATGTATGATAGACAACCTACCGTGTAAACCGAAGCTCTGATACCAAATGATGCGAAATCAAGGGGTGGCCCAATCTTCACGATGTAGGTTGATGGATAGATGATGGTTTGAGACCCGACGGAAGCAAATAGCCAACCAACATTATAAGAACGTTGACCTGCTACTTAGACAACGCGCCTAACCACGAACACAATAAACCAACCCACACAACGACGCACTTGGATCGAAGCATGAATTGGGGGCTTTTGTGAACTTGAATCACCAACCTAAAGATAGGTTGACAAGACAACGGTTTCACAAGAGCAAAGAAAAGATAAGATTCTCATAATTAGAGAAACACTCAAAATAATTCTATTACTTCCAATTGTGTTTTAAATGAAGGCAGAATACATATATTTATAGTGTAGCTCAAACTTATCTACTGGAGGAAAAGTAGGAAACTAACTATATAATCCTAATTGAAAGATCTAAAAAATAGGGATACAAAATCAAATCCTTTTAAAAACAGAAAAGGAAAGATAATCAGCCTAATAGAAACTAATTAATATTAATGGGCTGGACATCTTGCATTTGAAGTACTATTCACGTCCTCTAGCTTCAATGGGCTCTTTAAGCATCAACTTGGGCTTGAATAAGCATGATTAAGGCTCCATTGCTTCCTCAATGCATGCACTAACATTATGGGCTTCTAATTCAGCAAATTGAAGCCCAATTGCTCTTTGTAGATGCTTAACTCTTCCTCTTGTCATTGGGCCATCTATCATCAAGTCTTTCTCCACACGAGCATCCTTCCCCTCATGAGTCTGGTTCATATCACTAGGACACTCGCTATGTGCCTCACTATTGGTAATCTTATCTTATGTTATTTCGAGGCTACACTAACATTCTATCATTCAGTATCTTATAGAGTAGCATCCTAGGTTGGAGTCAACGCCTTAAAGGCAGGTCTTAATAACCTTATCATTTCTATGTCTAACTTTCTCTATGCTAAGCTCTTTCTCAGTCTTAACTACTAAGCCCACGGATTTCTTACTAACATTCCGTGACTATTCACTACCATTTTCTCTACTTATACTAGGTGTTCCTGCTCTCTATGGGTTAACTAATCCCTTATCAACTCATTTCTTAAGTTGGCTTGAATATGACTAATAAGGCATCTAAACGGTCATTCATTGAGGCTAACATATCATTTGCCACGGCTAATTAGTCTCAGGTTCACCCTAGTTTTGCTGTCTAAGTATTGGAAACGGCTAACTTCTCAATTGGCTACAGCGAGGAACTCTCTAGATTATCTCACTGCTTCCTGGAAGAATTGGTCACTATTAAGAAACTAATTGGCTGTGGCTAATGACCTCTAACTAGCTTGCTTTTTTTAGGGATTGGATTTTCATCTTTAGCTACCAACCCGAGCCTCATTGCCACTATATCTAGTCCATAATCAAGTTAGAGGATTTTACCTTTTGCTTTATTCATGTATAACTATCTGTTATCTCAAGGCTGTTGAGCTCTAAGGTGTAGCTTGTAACTTAAACTTCTGGCCTGAGGGAATTAGTTTTTTGGGCTCTAATACTTATCTTAAACATTTGAGTGTTGTGGTTAGGGGGTAACTCTCTTTCTCATTCCCTTCTAAACTAGTCCTGTGTAGTCCCAATCTTATCTCATACCATATTACATCACTACTTATCTCTGTATTAAACAGGACATCTCAGAATAGCCTGAGTATGACTACTAGGGAGAATTAGGCCTCACATACTCTCTCTAGCAAGCCTCTTCCTATCAATGAGATCATTTCCCATCATTTATATCTAGGGCTTGCCATTGATCTCGGCGAGCTATCACATCTCATTAAGCTTTAGCCGTTGGATCTCTTAACTTTGCTTAAGCTTAGCTCTGCTCAAGCTACTCTAGAGGCCACTCTTTCCTGGTGTCCACTAAACTACTCTAAGACCATTGTACAACTTACTCATTATGAAAAAGCCATAAACTATCTTCACACACCTAAAATGTCTCATATAAGGCTATACCTATCCATTCAAGCCTTTACATAACCTTATTACTACATCCCTAAGCCAAATCCAATCCGAGAAAGTCTAAAACTTTGTTCTGATACCAATAAATGCAACACCATACTTTTACGACTCAATTCATACAATTCTTATGCCTCATTTCATGCTTGTTCTACAGGAGGCAACATAATCTCATTCATTTTCATGGATAAGTTAAGTTTCTCTATGGGTAAAATTTTCTTTCAAAATCCTGTGGGCCATATGGATTCATGTATCATATTCTCATATTTAACTACATAGATGCAAGCCATTTCCATCATCAAAATTCGCCTAAAGGTCATGTAAAGCAAAGGGAAGCATGAAATCTAATGGAGTAATTTTGGACAGAATTTTGGCTTTCTGTCATAAATTTTGAAAAATCATAACTAATTCTAGAAAAATTCAAATCATGCATTCTTAGCCATTCTGAAAAGCTACACATGTATAATTTATGCTAAAAATACTTCTAGACCATGAAACATAACACAAAAGGTGTTTGACATTCGAAATAGCCCAGAGGTCTGGTTGTCTACTGGTTCTATCACAAAATTTTGCAGCAAATTTAAAAAATGTTCAATTAATTCCATAAAAATCAAATCTATGCAAATGATACCAATATGGAAAGTTAAAAATGTTAAATAGAGGAAAAAAATAACTCTAGACTAGCTCAGGCACGTCCAAACCTCGAAACCCAATCAAACAGTACCTAAGGTTAGTTGGAGCGCTTGGTACTAGATAAAAATTTCAAAAATTCATATCTCCCTCTCTAGACCTCTAAATGAGGTGCTTCTAGTTGTCACAATTCAATAGGAATGTCTAGTTTCTCCATATAAAATTTTGTGGCAATTGAACATCATTTGAGCCCTGTGTGATAGATTCCATTTTCGGACCTGAGTAAATAGTGACATGACCAAAACTAGAATTTTTTCCAATTTTGAAAATTCATCAAATATTCTCTAGACATCTGAAAATTATTTTCTTTAGCTTCCTAAAAAGCTCTAAACAATCTCTATTTGTATGCCAAATCTCATATCAAGAAGAGCTCATTTGGACAAAAAGTGACATAGGGTTTCATTATGGTTAATTTTGGCTCCATATAAGATATCAAAATGTCCAAATGGTTTTTCTTGCTGTTTGGCACCTCTTGGGCTAGTCTAAAACCATGAGTATGACTTGCATAAGCTGCTCAATTGGTACCAAACCTTATGCCTCTCAATTTGGCCATCTCACTTGCATTTATACATGCTTGCATCAAACTTTCAAGAAGCACAATTTGCCATTACATACTCAAATCACATTCTAGCATTCACATAATATATCCTCTCATTTATACATCACATATTAATATAATTATACATGTTCAAGAGGTTATAGACCATATACAATGATGGGTTACATCATTTGACATCAATATGGCCTTAAAGAATAAAATTCTAACACTTTAGTGTCATGCTTTCATTTCTCATGTAATTGGCTTCCATTCCCTTGGTCTCTTGATCCACCTAGCAAGTTAGAACATTGGAGAGGAGGGGATGAGATTCAAATAATTCAAGTAGCTCATCTCTCATTCAATCATACATAAAGCATGCAAAACAAGTCTCACAAATGCATGCATGACATATGGACATGTGCAATCATTCAAGAAGTATTCTTAGCATTTGAAAAATTCATACATAGCATACATAGGCTTGTCAAGCAAGTGGATTGGCCTTATCTATTTACTTGTGGATTTTGGACTTGTTTCACCCATTCTTTAAGAGGTTCTTAGACTCAACCATTCTTGGGAGTTAACCTCACTTTTGGGAGACTCTTTACTTTGTCTTAACCAATTTTAAGGGTTCTTGGCTCATCCTTACCATGGCTAAAGGTTCTTGGCCTTACCACACTCGAACAAACCAAGGTAAACATCATTTGGAAAACATAATAGTATCATCATGGTACCATGGAGTAAGAGCTCATGCTAGAACATTTTTCATGGCTTGAAATACACATACACACATTCAAAGACAAATAAAGTAAGCAATCATGTATGAGAGAAGGTGGAGAGAGTTACCTTGCTAGCATTTGTACACTTTTTCCTTAAGCCTTGAATCCTCTCCCTTGACCTCACACACCCAAAAAGGTGAAAATCATTCCTCTTGGGCTAGACACATCATATGGAAGCTAATTATACTCTTGAAGTAAAGTCTAAGGCCACACAACTTACTTAGATACTAGCTTGGCTCATTAGCCCCTTTATG
Organism: Erythrophleum ivorense; assembly: GCA_026724425.1. Lineage (NCBI taxonomy): Eukaryota > Viridiplantae > Streptophyta > Magnoliopsida > Fabales > Fabaceae > Erythrophleum > Erythrophleum ivorense. Next base: position 190,696 of record JAIUCV010000228.1, read on the forward strand.
TTTCCAAGAATGCACCTAATGAAGCAACACCCATCAAATAAATTCCAAGCTCCATTCTTTCCTTTCAATTATGATTTTTGGCTCCTTTTAAGCCTCTTGGAGTCATCACACAATTAAAATAAAGAGTCTAACTACATGTTGCTTCTTTAGGTCATATTATAGAACATAAATTATCAACTCATTCTCTAAGCTTTCTAAATTTTTTCCAAGGCTTCCCCTCATATTTATTCATCATATATGACTAAAAAATGGGTTTAGAAAAATTTAAAACTCTCCCTAGGCATGGTAACCCTCTTAGGCCGAGACAATGAAGCATAATGGCCTTCGTGAACTTTGCTTTGTTTCCTTTATGGAGGAACCACATGGGGAGACTTCTAGAGATCTTAGGAGCTCATTTAAACTCTCATTTATATATAGGAATCAAGGTATCAAATCAGATTTTACAAGAAACATATGAAACCCTAGACTTTGCATCTTGAATTTCCATGGTTATTTGTTAATTCTCTTCACATATTCTTAATCTCCACACCCTTTTTCCTAAGAATCACCCTTGGTTCTGCCTAAAAATCATACCCTCATAAGGTTTCTTGAGTGGGGTGAAATGGTGGAGAAAGAGGAGGAAGGAATAGCAACCATGGAAGAAGAAATTACTTTGTTTTCTTGCTTTTTCTCACTTGAATCTTGTCTTCTTTGAGCTCCTCTCTTCAAATCCGAATTTTCTCCTTAATTTCTCCCTTAAAACAGATTTATAAACTTCCTTATAATCAAAGGAAATAAAGAAGAATGGAGGAGAAGAGGTTTGAAAGGAAGAAAGCATGAAAAACTACTAAATTTCCTTACCTTTTAGCTTGAATTTCTCTTACTTTTCTTCCTCCTCTTGTGTGCCTCATCCCTTAGGGTTTTCTCTGGTTTTTAGGCAGAGCTTGGTTGACCAAATGAAGGGGGAGAAAGGGCGCATCATATATATAGGTGGGAGGAAGAAACACTTTTAAAAAATTTCCATTTTACCCTTTATTTTTGGCATTTTTGTTTCTTATTCGTTTTAGCTCCTTTTTTAGAACTATCTTTTCCATTATAAAATTTAGGTTTCCAATTTAGTAAAATGCCTTTGAAATCACTTGACTTGGAGCTAAAACCTTCCCGAATGAATCCGTTAAAGTTCAAGTGCACCGACGTTAGAAAACGTCCACCGGAGGGGCTTTAGTTGTCCTGGGCCTTCCTATGGTTTTCAAGGCCTCTTAGAACCTTGGAGAACTCAAACATTTCATTTAAAAAGCCCTCCTATGTGAATTCCAAAAATTGCTCAAAATTACGAAAATTCCATTATGTTTCGTAAGTTTTTCGTAAGAAATTGTTTCTTTGTTCTAGCTCTATTTTTCTTTCTATCTGAGCCTAGGATTCTCATTTTTAGGAGTTTAAAATGCTTTCCAAATTTTTTAAGACCTTAACTAAGTCATTTAAGGAGACTTCCTTTTGTATCCAGTGAATTTTGTTTGTTAATGGAGAAACCGTACGTTACGTTTCTCTCGTTTTCAGAGAACCAGATGTTTCAGATGGCATATAGATACACGCTAGAAACATCTTTCATGGCTTAAACATATACACATATATTCAAAGATAAGAACAACACCCAATCATGCATGAGAGAATGAAGAGAGAGCTATCTTGGTGCACAACAACACACTTTTCCCTTTGAAAATGCTTCCTCTCCTTCGGCCACACACTCACAATGATGTGAAACTTGATTGCTTTTGCCTAAATACATCACATGAAAGCCAATTACACTCTTGGAGCAATTTCTAAAGTTACACATGCACTAAAAAAGCTAGATGGCTCATATGGTTCAGTTATGGTTCCATAAGGCACCTAATGAAGCAACCTTGAAAAAACATGATATTGGCTCTATTCTTTCCTTTAATCTATGATTCTTGACTCTATTTAGACCTCTTGGAGCCATCATACAATCAATTTGAGAAGTCTAACTATATGTTACTTCTTTAAGTCACAATATAGATCCTATGCTACCATCTCACTCCCTAAGCTTCCTAAATTTTTCCAAAGCTTTCTCTCATACTCCCTCATCATATATGATACAAAACCAAGCTTGGAAGAAATTAAAACTATCCCTTAGTGCCTCTTCCACCCTAGGTCGTGGCTCTACTTCTTTAAGGGGACCAAGGAGATGTTTTGATTCCTTTGATGGGAGAAGCACGTGGGAGGCTTTCATGATGTCTTAGGAACTCATATGAACTCTTAAATATCTTAATTTATGGCTAAAACTCATCTTACAAAACCAAGGTACAACTAAAATCCTAGCTTTTCTATCTTACAATTTCATGGTTCTTTCTTTGTTTCCTTGACATATTCTTATTCTCCACACTCTAATTCCTAAGATTCATCCTTCATTTGGTTCAAAACTTAACTCCTCTTGGCTGTCCATACATGGGGCGAAATACTTAAGAAGAAGAACAAGGAAGAAGCATGAAAGTAGCCAAACTACCTTGGTTTCCTAGCCTTTCTTGGATGCTCTTCCTTTTGCTTGGATTCTCCTCTTAAAATTTGAAATTTCCCCCTAGTCTGACCTCAAAATAGACCTAAAAATATCAATAAATCCATAGAAAGAAGGAGGAGAAGGAGAGAGCAAGTTTACTAAAGAGAAGACTAGGAAATTCCATGAAAATCATACCTTTCTTACCTTGTTTTTCCTCTTTCTCTTCCCTTCTCTTATGCGCCTCTCTCCCTAGGTCTTACTTCCATTTTAGGGCAGAAATAAAACCATCCAAATGAGGAGAAAAGTGGGGTGCACCATATATATAGGAAGGGTTAGAAGTTGTTTCAAGAAAATTCCATTTATGTCCCGTAAACTTGGCATTTTTGTTATTAGTTTGTTTTAGCTCCTTTTTGATAGAGTACCACGGAGCCTCAATGACCATCTTTGATAGAGTACCATGGAGCTTCAATGACCACCTTCAAGGAGACCATGCATGGTGTAACCATCAAGAAAAGCTTGGGCAAGTTGCTGAATGTGAGCATCAATTTTCAGACCAAACTCGGAATAATTAGTTTCTATTTTAATGATTTGAATAAGGCCATGTGGTCAATTAAGTTTTTAGAAAGTTTTATTTCCTTATTATTTCATAATTATTTGTTTCCATTTCTTTTAGGGGTTGATTTGTTTCCATTTATTTAGGTTATTTTCTTTCTATTTCTGGATGAACAGTGCACGTGAACAGTGCACAACCTTGGGAATTATGTTTTAGGAAGTTTCTTAAGTCTTACTTTTAGGGTTTGCTTAGTATTCAAGTTTTGGATTTCCTTTGCCTATAAATAGGCTATCTTTGTATTCAATTGAAAAAGAATGAGATGAATAAATAGAATTTTCTTTTCAGGACTTATGTTCTGTTTTTGTGAGGTTCCTCTTGCTCCTTGAGCGATGGAGTGAATTTAACTCGGACTTATCAAAGGAGTGGTCTTCCTTTGTGGCGTCTTATGGTTAGGGTTCTAAGGGACGAGTTCTCTTAGGGTCTTACCCACTTGACCAACTATCTTTGTTTATACGTGTTCTTATTCTTTACTAGTGTTTTTGCCTTCTATTTGCGTGATTGTGTTCTTGAATCTTGCACGATCCGGGTTATGTTGTCAAAAAGAAGGTTCCTAGGACTTATTCCTACGGGGTCTCTCATCAATCTTCAAAGAGACCATGCATGGCTAACCATCAAGGAAAGCTTGGGCAAGTTGCTGAACGTGAGCATCAATTTTCAGACCAAACCCAGAATAATTAGTTTCTATTTTAATGATTTGAATAAGGTCATGTGGTCAATTAAGTTTTTAGAAAGTTTTATTTCCTTATTATTTCATAATTATTTGTTTCCAATTCTTTTAGGGATTGATTTGTTTCCATTTATTTAGGTAATTTTCTTTCTATTTCTTGATGAACAGTGCATGTGAACAGTGCACAACATTGGGAATTATGTTTTAGGAAGTTTCTTAAGTCTTACTTTTAGGGTTTGCTTAGTATTCAAGTTTTGGATTTCCTTTACCTATAAATAGGCTATCTTTGTATTCAATTAAAAAAAAATGAGATGAATAAATAGAATTTTCTTTTCAGGACTTATGTTCTATTTTTATGAGGTTCCTCTTGCTCCTTGAGCGATGGAGTGAATTTAACTCGGACTTATCAAAGGAGTGGTCTTCCTTTGTGGCGTCTTATGGTTAGGGTTCTAAGGGACGAGTTCTCTTAGGGTCTTACCCACTTGACCAACTATCTTTGTTTATACGTGCTCTTATTCTTTACTAGTGTTTTTGTCTTCTATTTGCGTGATTGTGTTCTTGAATCTTGCACGATTCGGGTTATGTTGTCAAAAAGAAGGTTCCTAGGACTTATTCCTACGGGGTCTCTCATCACTTTTTGAGAACCATATTTTCGATCATAAAATTTTAGTTCCCAATCTTATAAAATACCTTTGAAATCACTCAATTTCAAGCTAAAGCCTTCTTGAACGAAAGGGTCAAAGTTTGGGTCAACTGACATTAGAAACGTACACTAGAGGGGTTTTAATTATCCCAAGGCTTCCTATGATTTTCAGGACCTCTGAGAACCTCAAAGAGCTTAAATTTTTTATTTAAAAATTCCTCCTATGAGTATTCTAAAAATTATCCAAAATTACGAAAATGCCATTATGTTATGTAACAATTTTGTTAAATTCCGTCTAGTTATTTTAACTTATGTTTTAGGGCACCCCTTGCCTCCTATTTTCATTACTTGATATCTAAATTATTATTCTAATTTTTTTGGACCTTAACCAATTTATTTTAGAGGACTTACTTTTAAAACATATTCGTTTCCATCGTTTTTATGAAAACTGGGCCCTACACTACTTCTACTTAAACCTAATCATAGTTAAACTACATAAATGTGTCATAGTAAACTTAAATTAACCGATGCCTAATTTTCTAATAACTTTTTTACCTTCTGTAGTGTTGCCTTGGCATGTATTTCTAGTGCTACTCGCTGCTTCCTTAAGTAGATTGCATGAGCTACTTCCTCAGCTGCATCGTTCATATGTTTTCAGCATCTATCATTTCTGCCTTGAGGATAGCAACATGATACTATAGCTTCCTGGTCTCTATTTTCACTGACATTAGTTGTATTTCAATCCCCTCCTTCAAAGACTTTAGTTGAGCACTATGATCTCGCAGGGCTTGACAACAGATCTGATAAGCTTGGAGCAACCCCTTGCCTTACTGAAATTGTGCGTGGAGGTTAGAAAGCCTCACCTACACTTTTTCGAAAAAATGATGGGCCTCATTGAATGCATCCTTCATATGGATCCCATCTGCCACTTCAACATGGTCCATGGTCTTGGAGAAGGGGTTATAAGGGAATGAGTCACGTTATCAAGATCACACCTAAAATATGGATGTCTATATGTCAAGCATGAAAGATTCAGCCTTTATTAAATTCAAGTATGAAAACCACACAATATCACCTTCAATAGGCAAACATAATAGTTTTCAATTAAAATCGAATCCTATACTTGTATTATATATATGTCCCTATTTTGATAACCAACTAATGCTTAATATGGAGGCATCGATATGGTTGCAAATAACACACACGACAATTTTCATCAAAGAAAATAGTTAAGAGGTGAATGGTCTTCCCTTTATGGCCCCATCATAGTTTAGTCTGGCAAATAAAATTACTACATTGCTTTGCCAAAGCTAAAAGACTAAACTCTCTCAATTGACTTGTTTTTAGAATTACCATACTTCTAAGTGAAAATCTAAATTTCTAGCCTATCATGTATCATGTAACTCATCATTCCTGATTTTTTATTCATTTATGATAGCATATAAAATATTGGATGTTCAACACTACCTTGTTGCCTAGTTTACATCAACAACAAAAGCAAAAAATCCACACTTTCATTACGTAAAAGACAAAAGCAAAAAGTCCACGTAACTTATTGATGAAGGGGCTCATGAGCTTAGAGACAAGGGAGCATGGTGTGATGGTCTAAAAGAGCATGGAGGACGTGCAAGAGAGCCCAATAAACAAATGGGCCCATTACAAGGCATAGGAGGCCCAATGACTAGAGGAAGAGCTAAAGCCATGAAGCAAACTTTGAGTTGCATTATCCAAGAAGTTCAAGAGCAAGCCTATGTTTTTGCATCAATTTGAAGAGTTACAAGGCCTAAGGGACGTGATCCTTATTGTCCAAGCCTAACAAGACATGCTGCAAGGTCTAAGTGGAGTCCAACTTGAAGAAATCAATTAAAAAGCATGTGTAAATCACATGGGCAGCAAAAGTGACATAAATATGAACTCCAAATTTGATTAAGATGTCTTTTAATTATTTTTAATTGGTTTCCATTTCCATTAGTTTGAATAAGGCCATTTGGTCAAGACTTAGGATTTAAGTTTCAAATTTTGCTTGTTTATATTTTTCTTAGTTGTTGAAAACTTGCAGACTACTTTATTTCCTTTTCCTTAGGATTTCTTGTAACAAATGACATCATCTTCTCCTATTAAAATTAGATTATTTATTTCCTATTTCTTAAAGGAGAATATGCCACCTTAGAATCGAATTTAGGAAGCTTTCTTTTATTAGTGCATATAATTTAAAAGATTTTTCAAAAAATGAAGACAGGGCTGCATTATAGGCTGCCTATTGACATAATAGTTAAGCCAAAACAATCCAGATCATAGACATTACACAATTTCCAAATGTTCAAGCTCATATAATTTGGGCATCATTCTTTTTGTTTTTTCCTCCTTTGTGTGCAATAACTAGTGTTAGGATTTGTATTAATATGCAATTATATGTAATACTATGAATAATTAAAAATATGATTTTCAAGTAAGACCATGGATTGGCCAATAACAATTATTAACTTAGGGACTAGCGTTTCTATACATTGCTTAATTTTTGTTTAACCAAAAGATTATAGTGATAATCATATATTAATTATACCCCAAATCCCAGAATTATTACAAAAGTGATGTTCAATATAAGCACTCTCAATCAATGGAAACATCATCACAAATGACTATAGAACAACATAAGCAGGCTATGCCTATAGGTGTCAATACATTGAACAAGAGGAGAACAATAGCCTCATGCGTTTAGTAAAATGAAATAATCAATTACAAATGTGCAAATGGAGTCTTGATCTACGGTCCCCACCCTTGTCACATAATTTGAAACTTTTACTCTCACTTGTGAAAATGACATCTGCACATCCGAAAAACCCACCCCTAGCTAAAAAATCTCGAAATGATTGAGCTAAGATTGCACTTACCAAGTTATCTCTCTTGTTTCAAGGGCTATTGATCAACGCTTTCAACCGAGTGGAGTGGACGCTGCTTCCCAAGATGCTTCAATGCTATGGTTTTACAGTCGAAAGGGGAAAAAGCTGAATGAAGAAAAACCTAAAATAAACACCCTCGTTTAGATGCGATATGTTTTATGTTTTTTTTAAGGGCAATTTAGTCATTTTAAATTATTTACTTTCTATTCCCTTATTAATCTATCCTACCAAACAACTTAATGGAAAGGAATTGCTTTCTAGTTTTGTAGCATACCAAACATAATTTTTTCCATTATTTTCCATTCAGTATTCTTTTTCCCTTTTTATGATACAGAATTCAATATACCAAACAAGTCATATAATTCTAATTGAATGACCTAGAAATTAGAAATACAAAATGATCAAATTTTTTTAAAAAATAGAAAAAGGAAAAAAAATCTGCCTAATTACTTCTAATTTTCGTCCAAATACATAAGACTTCTAAAAGTTAGCATATTAAACTCATAATAGCAGTATTTAGGCCCAAATGAGTTAATCTGTGTATGGCTCTTGGTCTAAGCTCTTTAATTTGTAATATTCTAACCCAAAATAACTCTAGTAGCTTCATCTTTAACCCAAATAATGTTAATGACGTTTTGATTAATGTTTGAATCAAATTTGTCAAAATCTTGCTTAGTTCAAGTCTCTTGAACAAATACACTCAATGCTTCTTTAAGTCTTTTAGCCCTATCCCTTATGATAGGTCTAATTGGAAAATGTAAAAGATCATTTGAAGTTTTTAAATCAACTTGTTCTCTTAAGCTAGTTAACTTTGTCCTATGATTTGTATCAAAAATTGCTTTTTTTGAATTTCTAAAATTTTGCCCAAAATTATAGTTTTGCAACTAGTATATTGGTTTATTTTGTTTAGACACTTTAGCTCCATTTCTACTCTTTTTGCTATTTTCTTTCATCTTATCCAAACTTATAATCCCTCATTATTATGGTTATCAACCTTTTTCTTTGATGTCTAATGGTTTAGAAAACATTAGGTGTGATAGATGGCATGTTATTTATAGAAGATTTTAGGATTTTATAACTTTTTCAAAAATTACCATTTCATCCCTACACCTCAATTTCTTTTTTTGAACTCATTTTCAATCTTTTTCAAAAACTAATATCTTATACCAAATTTTAGATTCTCTTTTTCATTAAAAATATCTACTTAGAGGTTATACAGAATTAAAACAATTTGGAAATGTCTAGTAAAAAATATTGCCACCAAGAATCATAATTTGCACACTATAAGGTATTTAGCCAAACCAACCTTATTTGATTAATCTACTAACCTTATTTTATAATATCATGATGAGGGATATTCATTTCTCAAGTCAATTCTTGAATTTTCTCCCGATTAAACTCAAATCGGCTCTTTAATCTTGACTAGTTCTTTTCTTCTTGTGAACTCCTTTTTAACTATTTCTTTTCATTTGTTAGGGACTATATTACTTTTACAAAATATAGAATATTACATCTTTCTATCCCAATTTTTTTTAGCTGGCAAACTGCATCAAATTTATATTTAAATTGTAGAGATTTACTTTTTATTTCTTCTCCCACCTTTAGCTCTAACAATATCCTTGGTCAACCCTTTAATTTTTGGTCAAACCTATGCATTTGAGAAAACTATTTGGTTCATATGAAAGCCTTTGAGTTCTAAATCCTTGCAACTAGGTCTAGATGAGAAAGGGAGAAGAAGTACTTTAAAATTGCATTGGAAAATTTCTCTTTCCTCTTATAGTTCAAGAAGTAATGGAAGCACCTTCACTTTCTCTCTCTCTCTCGCTCTCTCTCCTCTCTTTCTCTCTCTTTTGCTTGAAGGTTGGCCAAATAGTGTATAGAAGAAGACAACCCTTTTGTTGTTTTTATGTGGCTAGAATTTGTTTACAAAGATTATTAAGAATTTGTAACACCACAAAATTAATTAGGAATAATTATAAAAAATTATGAAATTATAAAGGGAAATTTAGGGAATTATGGGAAATAAGAATTTTCAACAAAATGGATTTATTTTAGCATTTTGAGATAGATAATAATTTTAGCCATTTGGGAAAAAAATGGGTTCAATTATAATTTTGAGCCCCGTTAGGGAAATTAATTAAGGGAAGGTGGGAGTTTCATACTTGGGCCCTATAATCTATGTATGTTAGGAACCAACTATAGAAGTCCAACTTTAGTTCTCATGAAGGCCCAACTTATTTACATTAACTGAACTCCTAAACCCATGGCCTAATATGCAAATTTTTTAACCTAATTAGAACAAGAGCCATTAGGTAAGCCCATTACCATTTAAAACCCTAAATGTGAGTTTCTCTTATTATTTAGTGTGTTGAAACCAACATGTTCTCTGAATGAGAGGAAATTCGCTCATATGAGAAAGGTGCTAGAGTTCTTTATCTTCTAAGCTCTGATTTGTCAAGTTTAGAGGAAGATTTAGCTAAGGTAAGTTATATATAAGTTAATCTTTTTTCTTCCTCTTCATTTTAGCCTGATTGATTTCTGGTTTAGAGGATTTTTATCTCCTTCTCAAATCTAAAATTTGGTATTTTGATGATTTCCTATAAGATTTTTAGAGTTTGAAGTTGGTGGAACCATAGGGTAAGTGTTTGCCTTCATTTTGTATTGTAACCTTTCACAAATTTCATGTTATAGGCTGACTTTGGTATATAACTAATTATATGTGCGAAAATCTAAGTTATAGGATGGCCCATGGTGTGTTCTTGACAATTAAGACTCAAATTCATCCATTTAACCTTTTAGATGTATGGGTAAGTTTTTTTCCCTTCTTTTATAAGGTGTATATGCTGAATTTCTATAATTTGGATTGACTTTTGGTGTATGGCTTTTACATGTGCAAAAAATGGAGATGTTCGGATTGACCCATTGTGAGTTCTTGGTGTTTTGACCTTGATTAGTGCAATGGACCATTTGGAAACTTAGGTAAGTGATTTCTAATGGATTCTTAATGAAATGGATAAATGGATAGGAAATTCTTTTGTTAATAATTGTTAAATGATGATAATTATACTTGTCATAGGTTTGGTGGGCTTTTGGGCTATGTTGGTAGCTAGAGGAAGAGTAATTGAGTTTCATTGAGGTAACTTGGGTTAACTTCCTAATTCCATGTATATGCTCATTTTAATATGATATTTATTGCACATATATGTTTTTGAAATACTAAATAATTGGTTGGCTACTTGAATTATTATTTTTGGGACTGTAAGTGAGTCTTTGGTGAAGCTGTGATACGGCTATTACTTGTGCATTATGCTTCGATCAGGCACTAAGTTGTGATCAGACTCTTGAATGCATTGAGTTATGAGCATGCTTAATAGGGAGTTGGCGCCATAGGTGGGTCTTTCCTTTTGTTATTGGTCATTAACATGTTGTATATAATTGTTAGTATGGGATAGTAGTTACTGGTAGTCCAATTAATTCATTTGCTAATGATATTGACGTTTTGGTATGTTTTTCTGTATAAATGCATTATGTTGATTAATTTATACATATATATATAATTTGTCTCTTGTTACTAAGATTGTATATCTTACATTTTTAGGGACCAAACAAGGAGGAGCTAATGGAAATCTACCATGGTAGTTTAGTATAGGCTTGAATGCCCTATTTAAATTGGGTTTGTATAGTAGGTATGCTAGCATTGCTTATTGTGTTGTATAATTGCCACATTGCATCATGTATTGCTAGGTGTAGGGATTGCTTTTATAATCTAGGACATCATAGAATTGATACTTGTGATTGTATTTGGATAATCATTAATGAATACCTTAGAATTATATGACTCTTGAATAGTTAGTGTTGTAGTATTAATGTTTGAGTTGTTGGCATAAAAGGTTTCGAATGTGCTTTTATTGTCTTGATCTTGTAGAAGGTGAAATGGTTCACCCCTTCTATGTTACTTGTGACAACCCTACCTTCTAAACATGATAATTATAGTTAAATATGCAATTAATAATTAATGATCAAGGTTTGGAGTTGTTACAGTTTATTACGTAATAAAAATATAGGGAAATTTAAACCTTGATGTTAAGGTCATCACTAAACAACCACACACAAAACAACAATGCATAAGAGAAATTATACTACCATGAAGGGTTTACGAGTCATCTATTCATCAGTTTCAACACACAAAAACCTCCCACAAGTATTCCTATATCATTTCTTAGCATCACCATTGAAGAAACTAGGGTTTCTAGGCTAAAGGAAGGAGTATGGGGTTTTGCGCCATGGCCCATACCATTCCCGCCGCAACTAAGTTGTTCTCTGGAATTATTGGGCAAATTTCTCAAATTTCACCGAGGTGAGTTGGACCATCGTCGCAGCCAACCTACGCGGCGCCGCGGCGGAAATGCCTCATGGAGCTACTGTTCCAAGTCCCCCGACTCTCACCTTTGCGCAATACACTCGCTTCGTGGTGAGATTTGCTATTGGACACCCCTCAGTTTGTTCCCTCAACTAGCGTCGAGGCGGTATGTTATGCGCCGCGACGAGGTTTCATTCTGTTACCCTCTTGGGCGATTTTTTTCACTCTGTGCCGCGGCGAGATTACTCAAGCCATGGCATTCCTCACTACTATTACTCTCCAAGAAAGTTTTATTCACTTGTGCCGTGGTGGGATTACTCATGTCACGGCGTCTCTCGCTTCTCTCACTCATCTGGCCACGGCGTAACTCCTTCCTGTAACTACATCTCCCAAATTTCATCCCCTACACTCTAATTCTCATCTTAGGACTACCCTAAGACCACTCCCACTTATTTGATATGTCTCTAATGGTATTTATCTACCCTATTCATCTAACTATTCTACCATTACCAATTCAAAACTTAAATGTAAATTTTCACTCCTCCAACTACCCTATTCCAGCAAGTCCATAGAGTAATAACAAGAAGAATTCATGCACTATTGGATATTAACATTCGATATACATTCTGTTAGAGGTATCATACATCAATGATTCATATCAATATCTAATACATCACATAATTATATTTCCAACAGTATACCATACCATAAGTTCAGTAAAATTCATACATCAAGTATTATGGGTTCATACATTCGATATCAAGCTAAGATGAGGCCTAACTCTTCAATGAATACATCCTAGGTAATCAAAATATAAGAGCCTACACTTGGAACATGAATACATGATGATGCTATACATAGGATTACAAAATTTAGCATCTATACTAAATAAGTTAGCCTAAGTGTAGCCTTCTCCCCATATGTTGGAGCTCATGGATTTTTATCTATTTGCTTCCCCTTATCCTTACCCGAAGAACCTTCACCTGAAATATTAATCCCATAAAACAGGGTGAGATATAAATCTCAGTGACCAAGGCAATTCCATCATATATTTCAGTTTAATTAGCATATAAGTATTTTCACATAAGCATCAGAAAAATACTAGTCATATCAATAAATGAAGCAATTAGGCTATCATGGTTACCATCCCATACTAGCAATCATATTTCAACATGTTAAAGGCCATTAACATCGGGAAAGGCCCGTCCACGGCACCTACTCCCTATTGAGCACAACCAGGGCTCAGTGCATCTAGGGTTTGATCATAACCCGATGCTCGATCGAAGCACATGCATGGGTGGTAGCCGCACCACAACTCCACCATGGACTCACAAGGTCCAATACAATACAATAGATAGCCAACCAATTCATTCAATATTTTAAATCATTCATGTACAGCAAATATGAAATTAAAATAGATATATGCATGGAATTAATATGAACCCAGTTACTTTACTTATAGACAATTCGTAACAGCCACTAATGGTACAAAAATATCCCTATAACCATAGCATCAGAGAATTACTACTTTAATTCATCATCTACAGTAGCAATAAGTACCCAAAGAATTTAAATGCTAATAACTACCTAAAGAACACTTACCCAGCCATCACAAATCCCCAAATTTGGATTGAGTATGTCCCCCACCAGAAACTTCAGTATATCACCCAAATTCCTAAGCAAATTCGTACATAATTAACACATACACTATAATCAAGTCATTAGGGTCTCAAATCAGCAAAATTACCTCAAAAAGAAGAGTTCATACCTATCTAATGACAGCCCTAGCCTCAACCTACGAATTTCATCAAGAAAATCCCTAAATTCTCACATTTCAGATTTTGGGTATGGTGAAAATACTCCAAATGAAAAACTAATCAGACTAAAATGAAGAGAAAGATGAGAGGATTAAGTTATATAACTATTACCTTGGCTAAATCTTGCTCTAGAAGTAGGAAAATGTGGAATTATGCAGAGAACCCTAAAGCCTCATTTGGACCTCCGAATTTTGAGATGGGTATTTGTGTTTCAGCAAATGGGGAAGAGGCTAAAGCATTAAGGTTTTAGTTGGGTCAAATATGGGTCATGAGTTGCTCCAAAGTCCAACTCCATTTGAGCTTCAGATTTTAGCTTTATTGGGCCAACTCTTATGCATTAGGCTGCTAAAATTCCATTGGGCCAGAACAAGTTTCAAAAGCTCAAAGGTTTTAAGTCTGTACAAGGGTTATTGGGCCAATTATAAGAGCCTATACTAGGTGGATCTTGGGCCCCTATCCATTGCATTATATTGGGCCTGCACCTACCTTATTGGGCCCCTATTAGCCTTTTATCATGATCTCCTATATTAATTTGGGCCTAGATGAAATTTCTCTCCCAATTAAATCTCAAACCCATATTAATAATTTATCTTTCCAAAATTCCCATTTACTTAACTTACTCGATTATTCCATATTAATTATTCTTAATTAATCTAAAACCATAATTAATACCTTAATTAATTTTGGGGTGTTACATTGCTATAGTAGATTTTACTATCATGAGTCATTATGTGGTGGTTTTAGGAAGTGACATGGCCATATTTTGAACCTAGGATTGTACCAAGTGTTGAGGGATGTAGACAAGCTTAATTTGTCAATTGAAACTTGCTTAAGGTGGTTTGATAATATTAAGTAGTGTAAGGAGGATTTTAAATTGTCATTAGAAGCCATAACATACCATTTGCTATCATAGGCCTTTATGTGTGACATTAGAAAGTGCCATAGCCATATTTTACATTCAAGGTTTCATTGGAGAGTTGTGGGTAAAAGCATGTTCAATTAGACCATTGAATCTTGCTCCAAGTGGTTTGAGGACATTAAGTGGTGTATTGAGTGGTTTAAGTTGCCATTTAAGCTTACATTCCATCCTTTTATTGTTGTAAATGAATCTTGTGATATGATATGTCTTTTAGTTGGTGTGATTAGCTTTTAAATCCTTGGTCTATGTAAGGTATTTCGATGGAGATTATACGAATGTAAATCCTTTAAAACCCTCCTTTTTAGCCATAAAAAGATCCTAGAATTGATCTTAAGGTGGTAGCAACATATTGGTTCACTAATTTAAAAGTTTGGGTGTAGCAAGTTTTCAAGTCGCTACTCAATTTCCTTAAGTCGCGACCAAAATGAGATAATTATGTTCTAATAGCAATTTTGGTTATGGCACAAAAATTTTTTGCCCTGTCACAAAATCATCTAGAAGCTAATTTGGCCGCGATGGAAGTATTTCTGCCACAGCATAAATATTTTTTATCGTAACGCAAATCATGTTTGTATGAAAAAATTGATCCAAACTCAACTTTAGCCATGGTGCATGTCCTTCAAGTCGTGGCGTAAGTGCAAAATTTAGCTTTTAAAGGTTCCAAAGGCTAAGTTGGCCACGGTGCAACCACAGTTGCGGCCTAAGTCCTGAAACCCCCAATTTGGCTATTAATTCCTAATTTTTACCATGGGAATGATGAGTAATGACTTTTAGTCCAACATATATAAGTTTTTAGGTTTCTTAGAGGTATTTTGATCGAGACAAAAATTATTAATGAAAATTTGAATTCCTAAGAACAATAATCCTGTTGTACAACTTAATGGTGAATATTGATCATCTAAAGGTTCAAATTTCCTAGTATTTTTATCCATTGCTAACTTGTTAACCAAATTAGATCTTGAGTACACTCAATTAAGAACACAATTATGCTTAATTAGTTTAGGAAATAGTTGGGGTTGTTACAGAATTAGTTAGTTACAAGTAAGGTATAAGGCTAACTTCTAATTGGTAGATGCTTTAACCTTTAAGACATAATTTTCTAAATCGCAATTCTAGCCTTGCTTTTTATTTTTAATCCCACATATATCCCCATCATTTATAATAATTAATTTATTAATTATATAATTTGAAATTCCTAAATTAATCATTTAGTTAACAAAATTTATATTCATTTAATAGCACAATTTATTTAATTAAACAAACATCAATTAATTACACAAATAAAATTTCAAAATTTTTATGTTTAACTAAGATTGTAATTTATGTAATTAAATTAATTCAAAATTATTTCCAATAATTTAGGCTCATCTAAATTAAGAAAAATTTCTAGATGGTACACCAACAGTGTTTGGATTAGAGACATAAAGCTACAAAATCCAATGAGGGTGGAAGGAGATAGGCCCATGTAACAACCTTAACTACTAATAGAGTTAATTAAGCATAATTGTATTCTTAATCGAGTGCACTTAATGTCTACTTTGGTTATTGAGTTAGCAATGGATGAAAATATGAAAAAATTTGAACCTTTAAATAATTAATATTTATAATCAAGTTGTACAATAGGATTATTGTTTCTAGTTATTCAAAATTCTCATTAACAATTCTGTCTTAATTAAAATACCTCTAAGAAGCCTAAAAACTTATATATGTTGGACTAAAAGTCATTACTCATTACTACTATGGTGAAAATTAAGGATTGATAACTAAATTGGGGATTTCAAGACTTAGGATATGACTTAGAATGTTTGTGTCGCAGCCAACTTGGCCTTTGGAATCTTTAAAAGCTAAATTCTACACTTACATTGCAACTAAACTTAGGTTTGGATCAAATTTTGACACATACATGATTTGTGCTGTGGCAAAAAATATTTATGCCATGGACAACTGCTTGTGCCGTGGCCAAATTAGCCTTTAGATGATTTTATGCCACAACCAAAATATTTTGCATCACAGCCAAAATTTTTTTCACCATTGCTAAAATTACTACTAGAACACTATTTGCTCATTTTAGCCATGACTTGGAAAAACTTGGCCACGACTTGAAAATTGTAATGTCCGATTTTTGTCAAAACAATGAAAACAAATACATTTTCAAAGTAAGTCCCCTGAAATAAATTAGTTAAAATCCCCAAAAAATTAAGTAGCATTTTAGACTCCTAAAAATGAGAATCTCAGGCTCAGATAGAAAGAAAACGGAGCTAGAATGAAGAAATGAATTCTACAAAACATTGACCAAACGTAATGGCATTTTTATAATTTTGAGAAAATTTTAGATTTCTTACAGGAAGGCTTTTTTAATGAAATTTTTGACTTCTTGGAGGTTCTCAAAAGCCCTGAAAATCATAAGAAGCCCCGAGACAGTTAAAACCCTTCCGATAGATATTTTCTAAAGTCGATTGACCCAAACTTTAACAGATTCATTTGGAAAGATTTTAGCTCCGATTTGAGTGATTCTAAAGGCATTTTATAAAATTGGGAACCTAAATCTTATGATGGAAAAGACGGTTCTAAAAAAGAAGCTAAAAGGAATTGGAAACGAAAATGCCAAGATGAAGGGATGAAATTGGAATTTTCTAAAAGTTCTTCCTAACCTAGCTATGTATATGTGTCATGCCCCACCTCTTCCTTTATTTAGCCACATTTGTTTCTATCCTGAACCAGAGAAGAGAGCTAGGGTTTGAGGTGCACAAGGAGGAGAAGAAAAAGAAGAGAAAAACAAGGAAAAAGGTATGGATTTTCTTGGTTTTTCATGCTTTCTCTTTAGCAAACTCCTTCTCCTCCATCTTCCTTTCTTTTCTATGATTTTATTGAAGTTTTGGATCTATTTTAAGGGCAGAACAGAGGTGAAATATTTGGATTTGAGGAGAGAAGGCCAAGAAAAGGAAGAATCATCTAAGAAATCAAGAAAAAAACAAGGTAAATCTTCATTCCATAGTAGCTACTCCTTTTTCCCTTCTTCTCCTTGGTTCATCCAGCCTAGGAAGCTCCAAGAAGGCATGGATTTTGGGTTGAACCAAGGGTGAATCTTAGAGAATTGAGTGTGAAAAATAAGAATATGCAAGGGAAACAACAAACTAGCAATTAGATTTCAAAATAGAAAACCTAGGGTTTCAAGTGTCCCTTGCAAAATTTGGTTTGATACAATGATTCCTAGACCTAAATGAGTCTTTAAATGAGCTTCTAAGATTCCTAGAAGGCTCCTCACATGCATCTTCCATCAAGAAAACAAAGAAAACTCCAAGGGTAGCCTTAAGGAGCATAGCCTTGGCCTAAAGGACTTGGAGCACCTAGGGATAGTTTTAATTTATTCCAAGCTTATTTTTGAGTCATATATGATAAAAGAAGATGAGAGGAAGCCTTGAAAAATTTTTAGAAATCATGCAAAGTGAGATGGCATCATAGGTTCCATAATATGACCTAAAGAAGTAACATGTAGTTAGGCTCCTTGTTTTAATTGTGTGATGACTCCAAGAGGCTTAAAAAGAGTCAAAAATTATAAATGAAAGGAAAGAATGGAGCCTAAAACTCAATTGATGGATGTTGCTTCATTAGATACATTTTGGAACCATAAAAGGGGCTATTAGGCCAAGTTAGTATTTAAAGAAGATGTATAGCTTCAAAAATGATTCCAAGAACTTAATTAGCATATTGTGTTTAGGCCAAGAGAAACAAATTCCACACCCTTGTGTGTGTGAGCCCGAGGGAGAGGATTCAAGGTTCAAGGGAAAGGTTTGCAAGTGTAATAAAGGTAGCTTTCTCCACTTTCTCTCATGCATGAATGTGTACTTACCTTGTCTTTAAATGTGTGTATGTATATTTTAAGCCATGAAAAGTGTTCTAGCATGTGCATATGTATTATGGTACCATGATGTGATATTATCTTTTCAAATGATGTTTTATATGCTTGCCTTGGTTTGCTTGAGTGTGGAGAAGCCAAGTACTTTCTAGCCATGGTAAGGATGAGCCAAGATCCCTTAAGAATGGTTGAGACAAAGATTAAAGTCTCCCAAGAGCAAGGCTTAGTTTAAGGCCTTTGAGAAAAAGGGTGAAGCAAGTCCAATAACCTTAAAGAGAATGGATGAGGCTAATCCACTCACTTGGCAAGCCTATGTATGATTTGTATAACTTATTCAAATGCCAAGAATGCTTCTTGAATGATCATACATTCCATTATGCTCATGTATGCATTTTTAAGACTTGAATTGCATTCTTTATATATGATTGAGAGGGAGATAAGCTGTTGAGATTCTTTGAATCTCATCCCCTCCTCTCCAATGTCTTAACATACTAGGTGGACCAAATGAACAAGGTAATGGAAGCCACCAAGTTGGGAGATAAGAGATTGACAACAAAGTGCCTAATTTATTTCTTTTGTAGCCATATGAATGGCATATGATATAATACTATGATAGAATGGTTATATAATCATTTGGCCATATGTAATTACTCAAATATTTAGTATATGTATGGAACTTGATCCCAAATGAATATTGTAGCTTTTGGACATTGGATGGCAACATATGGCTTGTATGTTCTTATGTATGGCTTAGGGTGAGAGAGTGAGTTTTTGATTTCTGGGTTTATACACCTTTGAAACATGTTTAGTAGACTATTTTGGTGCTTTCCCACATTCTCAAGTGTCCATGGTTGCCTTAGAAGTTAAAATTGACCATTTGGACCCCTTATGGGACACAAAAATAACTATTATGCAACCTAATATCAAAATCTAACCAAATGAATGAATTGGCCCATGAAATTTGGCATGTAGATAGATCTTATCTAGAGCATTTTGGGAAGTAAAAGACCAGATTATTTGGAACTCTGTGAAATTAATTATGATTTTTCAAAGTTGGTATTTTTCTGCTGAACTAATGCAGACACTGTTCATTTGGTTAGTTGCTCGGGATGTGTCATTCAAGGGCTAAATGATATCCAATACTCATGACATTTTACAAGTATAAACTAGACATAATAAGCTTTCCATGGCCACTGAGATCACCCCAATTGGACCTCTGACCAGAGAGATATGAGGTTTTAAAGTTGGAGGGCAGTACCAATAATGACAGGCGACCTCAGTACTATTTCATCAATTTTTCAGTGGCTAGCAGCCCCTGTTGTGGTATGGATATATTTTTATCATAAAACAGACATTTGTAACTTTCCAAAATGATAAATTATACGATTTTAATGTTTTTAGAATTAGTTATGATTTTTCAAAGTTTATGACAGTAACTTAGAAATCCAACCTGAGGCTACATCATCGATTTTCATGTATACCATCCATTTGCACAAGTTAGCCACTTCTTGGGATGGTTATAAGTTGTAACTGTATAATTAAATATGAGAATGAGATGGATGACTCCATATGATCCACGGGACACTGAATGAAAAATTTATCCACTAAGCTATGCAAATTAATTCATTATTTTTAATGCCATTCTTTTGCCTCATTGTGAAATACATGGGATAAGGCATGGAAATAGCATGAGATAAGCTAGAGAAACATGGTGTTAAAAAAACATACTGCACACAAACATTTAAAGAAACAAACTAACAACTTGCCACCACTTCAAGATCAATCCTAGGTCTTTCAATGGCTAAAGGCAAGGTTATTAAAGGGTTTACGTTCCTAAAATCTCTATCCAATTGTCTTACCTAACTCAAGGATTAAAAGCTAATCTAATCATTCTAACTTCAATTATAACAACAGAGGTACATGAAGCCACAAGTGACAACTTCAAAAATGTATTTTTTCTTACCAATTGACCTTAGAGCACTTTGAACAAGTTTCAATGAACCAAATAAACATGTTCTTATCCCCAAAACCCCAAAATAACCTTAGATGCAACATAAGACTATGCAACATCCACAAAATCACCCAATGACTTCTCATGATAGCAAATTAAGCTGAAGTGTGCCCAAGGGATGGATTGAATCACAATCAATATGACCAAAATAACCTAATCGTATCCTCCAAGGCTCCTAAATCACAACTAAACTCAAAAACACAATTGGCCAAGCATTGATGTCCACTTTACACATTATATGACAGCAATGACTATAATGACAGTGAAAACAAAGAGTTACTTCTAAGACTTTTAAGTGACAACTCAAAACCTAAACGATGACTTTTAAATTCCTCTAAACACCTTAAGCAGGTGTAGAGAACATATTTAAACTAGCTCGAACCTCCAAATCTTTTATACCAATAACTCAAACATCAATTTTACAATACTAATTGTTTAGAGGTCATTGATTATCAAAGTGATAATTAATAATCATCCAAGTACAATCACAAGTACCAATTTCATGATGTCTCATATTGTAAAATTAGTTCCTATACTTGGCAATATATGATGCAAAGTGGAAATCACACAATACAAATAACAATGCTAAAATACATACTATACAAACCCATTTAAAAAAGACATTCAAGCCTATACACTACTAAAACATCTGAGTAAACTTCCATTAATTTATCTTTGCTATTAAGAGATCCGATCCCTAAAAATGTTAGCCCACAACTGGGATGAGATATACAATCTCAGTAATAAGAGGCAAATTACATATATATATATATATAGATTAATCAATATAATGTATTTATATAGAAAAACATACCAAAGCATTAACATCATCAGCAAATGAACTAGTTGGACTGATATGAACCAGACTCATGTGGAGAAAGATGCTCGTGTGGAGAAGGACTTAGTGATAGATGGCCCAATAACAAGAGGAAGAGTTAAGCATCTACAAAGAGCAATTGGACTTCAATTTGTTGAATTAGAAACCCATAATGTTAGTGCATGCATTGACGAAGCAAATGGAGCCTTAATCATGCTTATTCAAGCCCAAGTTGATGCTTAAAGAACCCATTAAAGTTTGAGGACTTGAATAGTACTTCAAATGCAAGATGTCTAGCCCATTAATATTAATTAGTTTTTATTTTAATGATTTGAATAAGGCCATGTGGTCAATTAAGTTTTTAGAAAGTTTTATTTCCTTATTATTTCAGAATTATTTGTTTCCATTTATTTAGGTTATTTTCTTTCTATTTTCGGATGAACAGTGCACGTGAACAATGCGCAACCTTGGGAATTATATTTTAAGAAGTTTCTTAAGTCTTACTTTTAGGGTTTGCTTAGTATTCAAGTTTTGGATTTCCTTTGCCTATAAATAGGCCATCTTTGTATTCAATTTTCAGATGATGATTGAAGTAATAGAATTATTTATGAGTGTTTTCTCCAAATTGTGAGAGTTATCTTTCCCTTGCTCTTGTGAAGCCTTTGTCTTGTTAACCTATCCTTAGGTTGGTGATTCAAGTTCACAAAACCCCTAATTCATGCTTCAACCTAGGTGCGTCGTTATGTGGGTTAGTTCATCGTGTTCATGGTTAGGCGTGCAGTCTAAGTCGTAGGTCAACATTCCTCTAATGTTGGTTGGCCACTTACATCCATCAAGTCTCGAACCATCATTTTACTTAACCTATGCCGTGAAGATTGGGCCACCCCTTAATCTCGCATCATGGACTATCAATGACTACTATCCCACACTAATAATCACATATAACATGTTAATGCCCAATAACACCGAGAGAGACCCGTCCATGGCACTAACTCCCTAATGAGTATAACCTGGGGTCAGTACATTCAGAGATATGATCACAACCCAATACTCGATCAAAACATAATGCACGGGTAGCAACCGTATCACAACTCCACCAAGGACTCACTTAGGGTCCAAACACAACAATTTAGATAGCCAATTATTTATTTAGCATTCAAAATCATACATGTAGAACAAGTATAAGATTAAAATGAACATATACATGAAATTAGGAAATTAACCCTGGTTACTTCAATGAAACCCAATTACTCTTCCTTTAACTACCATTATAATCCAAATGCACACTAAATCTAAAATAAGCATAGTCATCATCATTTAACTTTTATTAGCAAGGAATTTCCTATCCATTGATCAAGTTCATCAAGAATCCATTAAGAATTACTTACCTAAACTTCCAAAGAGTGTATTGCACCAATTCTAGATCAAGACATCAAAACTCACAATAGGTCACTCTCCACATCTCCATTTTCATACATGTACAAGGCATACACCAAAAATCAACTTAAATGATAAAATTTCAGCACATACAACTCACAAAATGATTGAAGGCACTTACCTAATCCTTTAATGACTCCCAAAATTTGGATTTGAGTCATCAAGCCTAACTATAGTGTTTCACTTCTATCTCCTTGTATTTTTGCACTATAGTAGAACCTATGATGAAAATCAGTCCTTAAGGACATTTTCCAGCAAAATAATACATAAAAAGGAAGGGAAACACTTACCCAAATGTCCATCTAACTTCTAACTCCAAAAATCTTGCAATAACACACCAAGAACACACATTTCAGACCTAAGGTTTAAGTGAATCTCCACCAAACAAAGAACTAATTGGACCCAAATGAAGAGGAAGATGATAAGATTAATTTTTGTATAACTTATCATGACCAAATCGTCCTCTAAGTGTGTAGATCAAAGCCAGAATGATGAAGAACCTTAGCTCCCCCTCTCCCCCTATGAATTTTCTTTCTCCCTTGGCTGTCCCAAGTGTTGGCTGCAGAATAAAAGGGTGGCTAGACAAATATTAAGGTTTTTGAAGGTTTTTGGGCTAACCAAGGGCCTATTATTCAAGTAGGCTAATCTTAATATGTTGGGCCATGACATATAGGTTAATTGGGTTTAAAAATGGGTTGGGCTTCCATAAGAGTAGAGTTGGGTCATATTTAGATGATGTTGAGTCTTCATAAGAATAAAATTGGGCTTCTAATAATGTTCTTAGCACACATAAATTAATTATAGGTCCAAATCATACTTAAATCCATAAACTTTATATTACTTCTCTCAAAAAGGTCTAATTAATAAGTATTATGTTAAAATACTCAAATTTGCCATTTCCCTTAAAATTCTTATTTCCTCAAAAAATTTTCTTAAATCCTCTTAATAATTTCATAATCCCCAACTAATTATTATTAATTATTTTTTGGATGTTACAGCCCACCCTCACATCACTATGTGTGTATGTTTGTTAGTTGGGTTTCTTTTTTATCTAAAATTCTACACTAACACCTTACAAGAAGTAAGGGATGCAAAGAAAAATGGCGTAGTTGGTTTCCACAAGAATAAACAAATCACACAAACCAAATAATATAATATAGCAATGCACTAGTAAGACTAACCAAATAATATAATAAGGAATGAAAACTAAATATGAATCATGCACCAACTAATCAAATGAAAACCAAATAAGGAATCATGCACCCATAACGCAAATCAAAAACATGAACAACAAGCAATTCGACAATGTTTCTTTCCTTGCACAAATAGAGGCACTTAGTGAATTTGAGGGAAATTAGGAGAAGTATTTTGTGTGGGCTTTAGAAAATTAGGGGGAAATATTTAGGTTTAGTTTTACTGGCAATTGGTCTTAATTGCTAGTATAACCATACTTATTACTAGCTAATAAATATTTGCCACTAATATTTCAATTTTGAAAATCTATTAATAGCAATAAAATATTAGTTGTTATTTAATTGTCACTAAATGAGTCTTTTGGTGTAGTATATAGATGCATTTGTTAGCTGTTTAAAACCCCAACTAAGTCAATATAAACTAAAGCAATATGTTAGTGATGGTTATTCTAGAGGTTGCATAAAACCACCAGTAAATGCCTAGCTTATATCACCAATGGATTTCTCAATTACTTGTAAGGTGTTTAGTGCTAGTTGAAATTATCCATAAATGCATAAAAGCCTACAAAAAATAGTTTACTTTTTGTATTGCCATTTCACATAGATTTTTCATAATATGCAACATACCTTAACAAAGTTCTTTACCATTAAATATTTATATTTATGTTGGATTTTTTTTTTTGCAATATATGTATTGTATTTTTATAAAATATTATATATTTGTAAGTACTTCATTTTATTGTGATTTTAAATCATAAACCACTCCTTATCTTAATTTAATGACACATTTTTAAAATATTAAGTCCACCTGGTACCTTATCAAATTTAATCCAATCTTTTAATTATTATAAATTTAGTGGATATAGTCAAATTGACCATATTCTTAATTGATATTGTAACACTCGACTATTCTAAAAAGATCTAAAACTAGTCAGTTATAAAAAGAAGTCCCCTAAATAAAAAGAATTGAGACCAAACAAAATTAGAACAATAATTTAGACCTCAAAAAATAATAATATAAAGCTTAAGATACCGTAAAACCCGAGCTAGAATAATTAAGAAAATTAGGAAAGAAAGTAGTGACATTTTTGTAATTTCGAACACTTTTTAGAAAACTCAAAGGAGGGATCTTTAAATAAAAAAATTGAGTTTTTCGGAGTTTTTAAAGGCCCTAAAAGTCATAAGAACCCCTAGAATGGTTAAAACCCCTTCGATAAGCGATTTTAGTCATCAATTGACTAAAACTTTGACCGAATGTTTTGGAATGGTTTTAAATCCAATTTGGGTGAAACTAAAAACATTTTATGAATTAGAGGTCCTAAATGTTACAATAGAAAATGATGAGAGACCCCGTAGGAATAAGTCTTAGGAACCTTCTTTTTGACAACATAACCGGGATCGTGCAAGATTTAAGAACACAATCACGTAAATAGAAGACAAAAACACTAGTAAAAAATAAGAACACGTATAAATAAAGATAGTTGGTCAAGTGGGTAAGACCCTAAGAGAACTCGTCCCTTATAACCCTAACCATAAGACGCTACAAAGGAAGACCACTCCTTTGATAAGTCCGAGTTAAATTCACTCCATCGCTCAAGGAGCAAGAGGAACCTCACAAAAACAGAACATAAGTCCTGAAAAGAAAATTCTATTTATTCATCTCATTAAAATAGAAACTAATTATTCCGGGTTTGGTCTGAAAATTGATGCTCATGTTCAGCAACTTGCCCAAGCTTTCCTTGATGGTTATGCCATGCATGGTCTCTTTGAAGATGGTCATTGAAGCTCCGTGGTACTCTATCAGAAAAGATAACTCTCGAAAAGGAGTTGAATTGAGCACAAATGGGAGAAAACAAGGTGAGGGACTAAATTGTCATTTTGAAAAAGTGTTAAAAGGACCCCTTTCTTCTTATAAAGCACGTCCCCCACTTCTCCCTTCTCTTAACCAACTTACCTTTGCTTCAAACTAGATTCTTAGACACCTTGAAGTGGTGCACCAAAGGGGGGAGTGAAGGGAAGATAAAACCAAGCAAAAGGATAAGAAAATCCATGGTTTTTCCTGTCTTCTCATTTACCAATCTTTTTCTCTTCTTTCTCCTCTTTTCTCTCATGGTTTTCATGACTATTTTGGGATTGGTTTAGTAGGAAAAAGTTAGAAATTGAAGGAGAAGCTAGAAGCAAGTGAAAGTGTTCTTGAAAAGCTTTGAAATTAAGGTAAACTTCCATGGCTTTCTTGCTTTTCTTGGTTGCCCCCTCCATGTACATTTTCAACAAGCACTAGGCCCACTTACTAGGGAATGAATTCAAGCCAAAACAAGGTAGAGACAAGGGTTTTTAAGCATGAAGAATAAGAATATACAATTGAATTTAAAAAGAAAGCTTTATAAATTAAGTTATGTGACTTAGGGTTTTTGGTACACCTAACCATTCTTGAAGCTTTTTAGGGATAGTTTAGCTTATGTAAGAGTATGTAAGATATCATAAGACATGTAGCTTCACAAGTGCCAATTCCCTAAAAAAAAACTAAGCAAATTCCATGGATGCTCACCATGTAGCATGTCTGGGCCAAGGAGGAGTTAGGGCACATAGGGAAAGTTTCAATTAATTCTAAGGGTAGACATGGCCTAAATATAATTAATAAACACCAAGGAAAGCATTGGTTTGAATTTAGAAACCATGGTTTATGAGATGGAAGTTTAGGCCCTTTTATGAATATAAAGAAGCAACCTAATATTTGGCTCTTTGAATTGATCTTATGATAACTCTAATGAGTTTAAATAGAGTCAAAAGACTTAGAATGAATGAGAAATTGGAGCCAAGGACATGAATTTTAGGGGTTTCTTCCTTGGGCCCTTTTATGGAACCATATTGGTGGCATTAGACAAAGTAAGCATGCATAGAGTTTGTGTAATGCTAGAATTGGTTCCAATGATTGAATTGTGTCTTATTTGATGTGTCTAGGCCAAGCAAATCAAGATTCTCCTAAGTGCAAGTGTGTGGCCAAAAAAGAGAAAGAAAGAATAAAGGACAAAGTGTGTGATTTTTGATACAAGGTAGCTCTCTAACTTTTCTTACATGCATTTCTTGGATGATTGCTTGTTATTGGATGCTTGTATGTATGTTTGAACTATGAGATATGTTCTTAGCTATTGAGTACATATTATGGTACCATTATACTTCTTGAAATGTGTTTTTTAATGTAAAATGGCTTGAATGGGTATGGTTATGCCAAAAGTCCCTTAGAATGGGTGAGATAAAACCAAAAGTCTCAAGAAAGAGTGAGGCTAAGTCAAAAGTCCTTTAAAGTGGGTGAGGCAAATTCAAAAGTCCTAAGGAAATTGGGTGAGGCTAAACCAACATCCCCTAAAGCCTATGTTTGATATGTATGAGTTCATATTATAAAGAAATTGATCTATGTATATTCATAAGAAGTTTTTATGGCATGCATGCATTCTTTGACATATAAATACATCATATATGCATGTTTGAAAAGGCAAAGAGCTATTAAGATTCTTTAAATCTCATTCTTTCCCCACAAATATCTAACCATATTTAGGTGAGCCAAGTGGGACAAGAAATAGAGGCCATGCACCTTGAAGAGTGAAACTTTGATACTAGAATAGGAATTTTATGCATTTGATGACAAAGTTTGTAAATATATGATGTACTTGTGATGTAAATACTTGAACATGTTTAGATGTATGTAATTATAGTGTATGTACCAATTTTGAAGCCAAATGAATGAATATATGAGTTTTTGACACCATAAACCTATGATGTATATGGGTGTATTAACAACTAGGATGGTGGTTTTGAGATGACTTATGATTTGGACCATTTGGGATGCTTTCATAGATTGTGCTTATGCCTTTGGATGTGTTCAAATGATTGTGGAATGAATAGAAGACCATTTGATGCATCTTAACCCCTTTATGGACTTCAAATTGACCATTTTCTTGAGCTAAATCAAAGTCTAACTAAATGGATGAGTTTTTGTATGAAATTTAGCTAGAAAATAAGTCTCATTAAGAGCTTTTCACCAAACTAAATAGCACCTAATTTGGAGCTCTAGAGAATTTATTATAATTTTTTAAAATTTGCCAAATTATGCAGAATTGTCAAGGTTATTGTTCATATGGTTGGTTTATATTTCTATGTCACTCAAGGGACAAATGAAGTCCAATACTCATAAAATTTTATAAGTATAAACTAGACATCATAAGCTTTTCATACCACTGAAATTACTTAATTTGAATCAATATAGAGAGAGTTATAAATTTTTGAATATCAAGGTCTGCATCAGTCTGAAAACACGATTCAGTGTACTATTTTATTGATTTCCATAGGCCAAATGTTATTTTCTTGATTTGGAATTATTTTTGCTCATTAGTTGACATCCTGAGCTTTTTAGAAAGCTATTATATGTATAATTTCTCTTTTTCTAGAATTAGTTATGAATTTTTAAAGTTTATATTAAAAAAATGGGCCTGCAACCTGAGAGCAACTTTCTAATTTTGTGAAGTATGGTCCAAAATCCAAGATTTGTGTGATGAATTATGATGTCTTTGATATGAATGAGTATGATATAGATGCAAAATAAATTATGGAAGTTTAAATGATTTACTAAGGCCGAACATCAAGTATTTTGGCTTTCAATGTCTCTAAAAACCGTTGTCAAAGGTTTGATTTCTATGTAAATGTGTAAGAATTTGAAAGCTAGGAAGCTAAGCATTACTAATATTACTAATGAATAATGGATATTCAATATATTTGTTCAAATTGAATAGAAAAATAATCAATTTGTTGTTATTTTATGCTTTATTTCTTTGATATTTTTTCTCAAATTTTTGCCCACTTTTAGTCATTTTTTAAATCAAATATCACTTAATTTACAATAAAAATTGTCGTATAACCATGATCAACGCACCAATTTTACATGTATGGAGTTTCTTGTAAAAGTTTAGAATTTTTAAATATTATAGTACTTTTTAGGTTGAGTTTATCTCTAATTAATTATAATTTGTTGAATTCAACAAATAATCAACAGAAAATTAATCTGGAGCAAATTAAATGCCTATTTATAATGAATGGATAAAATATCCGATCATAAAATGAAATAGAGATCAATTTTAATTTTAGAAAAATATTTTGATGAACTCTGAATAAGTTAATGAATCCTGTCCTTATCATAGTAGTCCAATTCAAAATCAATATCTGCTTACAGTGAGGCAGTGACACTGTTTTGGTTTTGCAGGATTCAACAATCTAGGCGAAGTGAGCGAGGAAAATTACACCATTGGGTTCGCAAGCTATAGCCTGGATAGCCCCTGTGATCACTACTTGTAATTTAACCACGTAGGCTTAGCTTCTCATGACCTCCGTGTTTGGTTTTTTGGGTTGGATTGGGGGTGGGATTATCTGAAATAAATGTTATTAGATGAGGACCTCTATTTGTTGATATTTACGTTCATGGGAGTTATAAGCTCGAGAATTTATCCCTACGTATATCAACAAGCCCTAGAGCAAGAACTAGAATTACATAAACGTAGTCAATGTCCCATGTTTATGCTATTGACGACGAAAGTAATTTGGGTGGTCCCTCTAAATTATATGTACATACATGAAATCAATGGTTTATTAATCTATTTTTTTTATCGGTGGTAATCGGGGATGGGATTACTTGATATAATAATGTATATAATTAGACCATTTCCATCTATTGACTTTTCCCCAAAAACTCTTGAATGGAAATTAAAAGACCCTTCAAAGGCCCTGTGTATATATTCAACACGAAGGCAAGGCCCTTCCAAGCTGAATTAACATTGATTGAAGGGTGTAGAAAGAGCCATCGATCGAGCAGAGACAACCTGAGATCACATATCACGCCGATGGCTAAGTTAGCGAATGTGGCAGTTCTTGTTCTAGCTGCGTTTGCAGCAATCCTACACAGCACAGAAGCTAAAAATTTCACGGTGGGGGGTGCCACAGGGTGGACCAATCTTCCTCCTGGTGGTGCTTCTTTCTATTCGAACTGGGCTGCAAGTTTCGCATTCAAAGTAAACGACACTCTAGGTGAATGGAAGTTTAATTCTTTTTAGTTTCTTTTCCAATATCCACACTCATTCCTTCTGCTGTTTTTTTTTTTTTTTGGGGTGGCAGTGTTTAATTTCACCACTGGAAGACACGTCGTAGCCATACTGACCAAGGCCAACTTTGACAATTGCAACTTCAGTGACCCTATTCAAGTGCTACGCACAGGACCGGCTAGAGTGACCCTCAATCGGACTGGGGAATTCTACTTTGCCTGTGCTTTCACAGGTCACTGCAGCAGTGGCCAAAAGCTAAGCCTTAATGTCACTGCCTCTTCTTCCCCTTCCCCACCTGCGAAAGCTCCCTCTGGATCTGTATCATCCCCGACTTCACCTTCAAGCGAAAGAGCTCCTACATCCCCGACGGAGCCAGGTGCGACGGCTTCTCCACCCCAGGGCTCATCAGCCACCCCTCTGGCTGCTACTTTCTCTCTTCTTCTCACCACCATTGCCCTAAAGTTGTTACTTCCTTTCTAGATATAGTACTTTTAATCTAATTAATACAGGGGGGCTTCTTTGAATTTCTATGTTTTGGTCTATGATATACTTCTTTAGCTAGAGGGCTTGGGTTTCATTTGTCTTGGTGGAATTTTGGTGTACTATTTTGAATAAATTTGGTTCAGTTGCAGGGAAAGCTGAACTAACTTGTTTGGTGTATATTGATATAATATAGCGTTGAAAGAATAAACGATTATAACATGGTGGACCAGGCCCATTTGCAATTCTTGTTATTCGTTAATTATTTAAAAAAAATTGGCTTAATTAAATTAATAAACCAAAGTTGAATTTGAGTGATTTGGTATAAAGGTATATATGACATAGAATGTGGTAGCTTGATTGGGGATATCTAACCTTTTCAAGTCATAGGTTTCTTTTCACACATTGCAAAATACGTAAAATTATATATTATGATAGCGTAACCCATAAGAAAAAGATAGACTGAATAAATCAGATTAAGTTTTTGTGCCAGTGAAATCCAAATGGTTCATTTATAATCCTACTTAGAAGCTTTCGTATACAAAACAACCTATGAAACTGTAGCACAACTTTGTAGTAAGAGAACTCTGGTTTTGTAGGAAATTAAACTAAATCTTGCCAATTAAGGATCAAAGAAATAATCGAACCTACGTCTATTGATATCAATGGAAAGTCAACCTACTGCTAAGTTAAATTTCTAAAAGCCACCCATCAAAACAAGCAACTTGGAAGAAGGTTTTAGTATGCCTTGAGCTTAAATGAGATTTTGAAGTACTACATGCGGAAGTGGTTAATCTCTAAGTCTGACACATGCATCATCAGGGGTAAATTAATTTTTGGCCAAACTGTATAAAGATAAACTATAATTTACCTAAAATGTAAACGTAACCCAATATATATACTCTGAGTCGGTAAAAAATGGATATATACACGTGAAGGCTGGCCCTACTCAATGTTCATCTACATTGGCTTCTTGTATTATACTGAGTCTATCTGAAAATGCTGTAAAAATACTATCACAAAACGAAATACTGATGTCAAATTGAGAATATGCTCTTCACTATAAAATTAAAATTTGGGGGCTTTTATTTAGAAGCGTTGTGTACAAGTTGAAGATAGTACAAAAATCAATCAAGAACTCATGAAGACAAATCTGATCTTGGGATTATTAATATTACGGGAGCAAAAAAATTTGTAATATTATTAGAAGGATAGAAATGGTCAAGAACGCGTCATTTGAGACCTGGGAGTGTCAACTGAACCAGGAAAAAAACCACATGGCAAATTTTTACCTTGTACACCTGAGACAACCAGGACTCTTGATCTGATGGTTAAAAACATAATCAAAACGGTTAATTAGATCAACAAGTAAGAAGAAATAGTATTTTTTTAATAATTATTTTGAATTCAATTTTTTTATGGAGCACTAAAATAATAATACACCATATCGATTTATGTTGAAAATTATGTGGAGAAAGAATTTGGTGTTAGACAAGATCCAATAACACCAGTTATTGTAATAAAAAATATATGGTTAAAGACTTGGTAATACGATGATCCGGCAATTATGTATCAGATTGGTTGTAGGACTATGACATTTAGTTGCTTGCTAGCATCAGCCATTATTTGACGTGGCCTTGTTGTTCTGGCTTTTATTATTCATCTATAAAAATGATACATGGTAAGGAACACACAGAGAAATATGATAAACAAAGCAAGCAAGCTATGGCTAGAAAAATGATGTTCAAATTGGCCATTCTGGCCTTAGCAATTTGTGCACGTCGAACAAACATGGCATTTATTAAAAACAATTTTTAGATGTCGCAGTGATGACCAAAAAAACTTATGAAAGAAAGCTATTGCTGTTCTTACAAGTAGTCCATAGATTCCTTAAAGTCATGATAGAAGGCGCAATCCACTTTATTCTAGAGATGATGTCTTTCAAGAACATCAAAGACTGGGATAGCATTATGTAATAATTTCCATATAAACAAGAGGGATCTCATAGGCAGTTGGATCTTCCATATATATTGTGCACTTACCTCCTGTGGAGAAGGGGCTTTTACCAAATTTTGGTTCCATTTACCTTTATCATGTAGAATGAGATCAAAACAATGGAAGTGAATTGATGAACCTGCATGGACCACCATAAAGGGTGGTTAATTGGTAACATCATGAATTAATAAATTAACTAAAATAATTCATTGGATAATTAATTGAAATTTAATTAGTATCCTAAAATGGTGAAGGATGTGTAAGTCAAGGTTTATTGTTAAATTAATTACCTGGTTAATTTGGAATTTTAGGAATTTGTGGGTATTTTATAATTTTAGTATTTGGGAAAATTATGGAGGATTTTTTTTTATATAAAAGGGCTTAGATGCATTATTTAATTGAAAATTATTCATTACAGAATTAATATTAATCATCTAGTATTGAGTTAAATTGGCATTATTGTGGAGTAAATAATTATTGGGAGCTTTACTATTTAAGTGATCATGAAATTATTGAGATTAATTTATTAAACGACATATTAAGAAATGAGATAGGTTGGCCTTCATGCTTTATAATATTGGGTTTAAAAAGATGATAGGAAATGTAAAAGACCCAAATCGTTTATTCAACCCAATTAAATACATAGGAATAAAATTTTAATAACTATTTCAATTTCTAGAACCTAATAGTAAAATTCAAATGAATTACTATAGCATAATAGTAACTATTTAAATAAACTACTGTGACCCAAGTGAATTTTAATTGGATTTTACCTAAGACCCATGACCCATTATGTAATACCATAATTCTTAGCTCATCTCATGCTTTCAATAACTCATTTCCAAAAATCATGAAAATTCTCAAAGAAAAAGGCATTAAAAATATTGATTATTTTAGTGTTACGTCACGTATAAAAATTTTATTTGGTGTCACGTGAACCATGTGAGCTCATACATTGCATTCTTATATTTAATTACATGAATATAACTCACTTGCATCATCAAAAGTGGCCTACATCTTGTGGAACTCAAAGGAAAGCTTAAAATACACATATATAATTTCGGCCAGATTTGTCCTCATTTTTGTCATAACTTTGAAAAATCATAACTAATTCTAGAAAAATCAAAATCATGTATTCTTTCTATTCTGGAAAGATACACATGTCTACTTCATGGTAAAAATATTTACAGACCATAACATCCAAAATAGAGGATGTTTGGCATTTGAACAAGTCCAGAGATTAGGCTGTCCACTGGTGCTGTCACAGAATTCTATAGCAAACTTTAAAAATGTCCAATTAATTTCACAAAAATCCAATCTATGTGAATAATACCAATCTAGAAAGCTGTGGATGTTAGCTAGAGGGAAAAAATGACTCTAGATTGGTTCAAGCATGTCTAAACCTCGAAACTCAATCAAACAATAAATGAAGTCGGTTGGAGTTCCTGATACTGGATAGATTCTTTGAAAATTCATATCTCCCTCTCTAGACATCCAAATGAGGTGTTTCTAGCTGGTATAAGTCACTGAGAATGTCTAGTTTCTCTGTATAAAATTTTGTAGCAATTAAACATCATTTTAGCCCTGTGTGATAGATTTTATTTTCAAACCAGTATGAACAATGATATGACCAAAATCAAAAAAAATTTCAACTTTGAAAATTCATCAAATATTCTCTAGAACTCCAAAAATTTTGTTCTTTACCTTTCCAAAAATATCTCAACATGTTCTAATTGCATACCAAATCTCAAATCAAGAAGAGCTCATTTGGATAAAAAGTGACATGGGGTTCTATTATAGTCAATTTTGGCTCCATATGAGATACCAAAATGTCCAAATGGTTTTCCTTGAGGTTTGGCACCTCTTGGGCAAGTCTAAAAGAATAATTAGGACTTGTGTGAGCTGCCCAAATGATCCCAACCCTCATGCATCTCATTTTGGTTATCTCACTCACACTTATGCACATTTCCATAATACCATTCAAGAAGCAAATTTGACATAGCATACCCATATCACATTATAATGGCCATATGTCATATTTTTCTATTTATACATCACATATTAATATAATTATACATGTTCAATAGGTCACAAACCATATACAACAATGGTTACATCATTTGACACCAATATGGCTTCAAAGAACAAAAACTATGCATTTTGATGTCAAGCTCTCATTTCTCATATGGTTGACTCCCATTCCCTTGATCTCTTGGTCCACCTAGCATGTTAGAACATTGGAGAGGAGGGAATGAGATTCAAAGAATCTCAATAATTCATTTCCTATTCAATCATATATAAAGCACGCAAAACAAGTCTCACAAATGTATGCATGGCATATGGACATGTGCAATTATTCAAGAACCATCCTTAGCATTTAAAAAAAAAGTCACACATAGCATACATAGGCTTCCTAAGCAAGTGGATTGGTCTCACCCATTTACTTATGAATTTTTGACTTATCTCACCTATTTTTTAAGAGGTTCTTGGACTCAGCTATGCTCTTGGGAGTCAACCTCACTTTTGGAAGACTATTTACTTTGTCTCAACCAATTTTAAGGGTTCTTAACTCATCTTCACCATAGCTAAGGGTTCTTGGTCTGATAGAGTACCACGGAGCTTCAATGACCATCTTCAAAGAGATCATGCATGGTGTAACCATCAAGGAAAGCTTGGACAAGTTGCTGAACGTGAACATCAATTTTCAGACCAAACCCGGAATAATTAGTTTCTATTTTAATGATTTGAATAAGGCCATGTGGTCAATTACGTTTTTAGAAAGTTTTATTTCCTTATTATTTCATAATTATTTGTTTCCATTTCTTTTAGGGGTTGATTTGTTTCCATTTATTTAGGTTATTTTCTTTCTATTTCCAGATGAAGAGTGCACTTGAACAGTGCACAGCCTTGGGGATTATGTTTTAGGAAGTTTCTTAAGTCTTACTTTTAGGGTTTGCTTAGTATCCAAGTTTTGGATTTCCTTTGCCTATAAATAGGCTATCTTTGTATTCAATTAAAAAGCAATGAGATGAATAAATAGAATTTTCTTTTCAGGACTTATGTTCTGTTTTTGTGAGGTTCCTCTTGCTCCTTGAGCGATGGAGTGAATTTAACTCGAACTTATCAAAGGAGTGGTCTTCCTTTGTGGCGTCTTATGGTAAGGGTTCTAAGGGACGAGTTCTCTTAGGGTCTTACCCACTTGACCAACTATCTTTGTTTATACGTGTTCTTATTCTTTACTAGTATTTTTGTCTTCTATTTGCGTGATTGTGTTCTTGAATCTTGCACGATCCGGGTTATGTTGTCAAAAAGAAGGTTCCTAGGACTTATTCCTATGGGGTCTCTCATCATTTGGTATCAGAGCTCTAGGTTTGCAAGTCAAGGTGTGATCTTTTCTTGTCTTTCATTTGTGTTCTTCATTTTTTTTTCCTTTCTATTGTCTGGATTTAAAAAGTTCTTACTTGTCTTCATGTTTTCTAGCTGGTCCTTGTGCATGACCTATGTTGGAGTTCCTAAAGCAAGTCGTCTAGTGGGTCTCACATCTCAAGCATGAGTTATGTTGGTTGGGGTTCCTAGAGCATGTCGTCTAGTGGGTCTCATATCAGTAGCTTGTCTTCTTGAGTGTTAGAACTCAAGGTTCTATTTGTGCACTTTTTTTTTTGTCTCCTTTCTGTTTCTTTTGGTGTCTTGTTAGTCATCATTCTTGTGAGTTTTTGTCCAGATCCCCAAAAAAAAATGAAAAAAAAAAAGAAAAGGAGCTGAAAAAAAAAGGGAGGAAGGAAATTGCCCAAGTCCAAAAAAAAAACGAAAAAAAAAATAGAAGATCTGAAAATAGAAAAAAATGGAAAGTTTTGCATATTCTGATTTGTTTCCTATTTGGTTTCTGATTCAATTAAGTAGCACCCAAGCAATATTTTCTTTCCTATTAATATTCAAGAGAGATTCGAGGACGAATCTTTTCAAAGAGGAAGGGAATGATAGAGTACCACGGAGCTTCAATGACCATCTTCAAAGAGATCATGCATGGTGTAACCATCAAGGAAAGCTTGGACAAGTTGCTGAACGTGAACATCAATTTTCAGACCAAACCCGGAATAATTAGTTTCTATTTTAATGATTTGAATAAGGCCATGTGGTCAATTAAGTTTTTAGAAAGTTTTATTTCCTTATTATTTCATAATTATTTGTTTCCATTTCTTTTAGGGGTTGATTTGTTTCCATTTATTTAGGTTATTTTCTTTCTATTTCCGGATGAACAGTGCACGTGAACAGTGCACAGCCCTTGGGAATTATGTTTTAGGAAGTTTCTTAAGTCTTACTTTTAGGGTTTGCTTAGTATTCAAGTTTTGGATTTCCTTTGCCTATAAATAGGCTATCTTTGTATTCAATTAAAAAGCAATGAGATGAATAAATAGAATTTTCTTTTCAGGACTTATGTTCTGTTTTTGTGAGGTTCCTCTTGCTCCTTGAACGATGGAGTGAATTTAACTCGGACTTATCAAAGGAGTGGTCTTCCTTTGTGGCGTCTTATAGTAAGGGTTCTAAGGGACGAGTTCTCTTAGGGTCTTACCCACTTGACCAACTATCTTTGTTTATACGTGTTCTTATTCTTTACTAGTATTTTTGTCTTCTATTTGCGTGATTGTGTTCTTGAATCTTGCACGATCCGGGTTATGTTGTCAAAAAGAAGGTTCCTAGGACTTATTCCTACGGGGTCTCTCATCATTTGCTCTTTTTTCGTTTTTTTTTTTGGACTTGGGCAATTTCCTTCCTCCCTTTTTTTTTTCAGCTCCTTTTCTTTTTTTTTTTCATTTTTTTTTTTGGGATCTGGACAAAAACTCACAAGAATGATGACTAACAAGACACCAAAAGAAACAGAAAGGAGACAAAAAAAAAAAAGTGCACAAATAGAACCTTGAGTTCTAACACTCAAGAAGACAAGCTACTGATATGAGACCCACTAGACGACATGCTCTAGGAACCCCAACCAACATAACTCATGCCTGAGATGTGAGACCCACTAGACGACTTGCTCTAGGAACCCCAACATAGGTCACGCACAAGGACCAGCTAGAAAACATGAAGACAAGTAAGAACTTTTTAAATCCAGACAATAGAAAGGAAAAAAAAAATGAAGAACACAAATGAAAGACAAGAAAAGATCACACCTTGACTTGCAAACCTAGAGCTCTGATACCAAATGATGAGAGACCCCGTAGGAATAAGTCCTAGGAACCTTCTTTTTGACAACATAACCCAGATCGTGCAAGATTCAAGAACATAATCACGCAAATAGAAGACAAAAATACTAGTAAAGAATAAGAACACGTATAAACAAAGATAGTTGGTCAAGTGGGTAAGATCCTAAGAGAACTCGTCCCTTAGAACCCTTACCATAAGACGCCACAAAGGAAGACCACTCCTTTGATAAGTTCGAGTTAAATTCACTCCATCGCTCAAGGAGCAAGAGGAACCTCACAAAAACAGAACATAAGTCCTGAAAAGAAAATTCTATTTATTCATCTCATTGCTTTTTAATTGAATACAAAGATAGCCTATTTATAGGCAAAGGAAATCCAAAACTTGAATACTAAGCAAACCCTAAAAGTAAGACTTAAGAAACTTCCTAAAACATAATTCCCAAGGCTGTGCACTGTTCACGTGCACTGTTCATCCGGAAATAGAAAGAAAATAACCTAAATAAATGGAAACAAATCAACCCCTAAAAGAAATGGAAACAAATAATTATGAAATAATAAGGAAATAAAACTTTCTAAAAACTTAATTGACCACATGGCCTTATTCAAATCATTAAAATAGAAACTAATTATTCCGGGTTTGGTCTGAAAATTGATGTTCACGTTCAGCAACTTGTCCAAGCTTTCCTTGATGGTTACACCATGCATGATCTCTTTGAAGATGGTCATTGAAGCTCCGTGGTACTCTATCATGGTCTCACCACACTCAAGCAAACCAAATCAAATATCATAAACATCATTTGAAAAACATAATGTATTATCATGGTACCATGGAGTAAGAGCTCATGCTAGGACATTTTTCATGGCTTGAAATACACATACACTTATTTAAAGACAAGTAAAGCAAGCAATTATGCATGAGAGAAGGTGGAGAAAGCTACCTTGTGATGTGAGACTCCGTAGAAACCCGTTCTAGGAACCCCAAATTACACGGATCAGTGATCGAATTTTGGCATGCAGCACAAGAACAAATAATATGGACAATAAGCAACAAAGAACAAAGAAAAGGAACAAAGAAGAAGAAGAAGAGATGTTGGTCAATGGAATTGAACCCTAAGAGAACCCGTCTCTTAGAACCCTAATCCGGGACGCCACAAAGGAAACCACTCCTTTGATAAGTCAAAGATTTTCTCTAGCACACAAAGGCCACAAGAGAAACCTCACAAATCAGAAATAATTCTGAAAAGATAATTCATTCAATCTGCCATTCTTGGAGTACAAATGGGCCTTATATAGGCATTTGAAAATAAAACCCTAAACAAAATAATTCCTAGGTGGCGCCTTTTAAATGGCAGGAAAATAAAAGAAATTTAAATCTGAAAGGAACTTCACATTAAGCTTCAACGCCTCACTCAAGGATCCAAGAGTGTGGATGAGTACTACAAGGAAATGCAAATAGCCATGATTAGAGCTAATGTAGAGGAGGATCCAGAAGCAACAATGGCTCGTTTCTTAGATGGGCTTAATCGTGACATAGCCGATGTTGTGGAGATGTACCATTATGTTGAGATTCATGACTTGGTCCACCAAGCTGCCAAGGTGGAAAAACAACTCAAAAGGAAGAATATTGCAAGGAAGAGCTCCAGTTCAACTTCTTTCAACTCATGGAGGAACAACCCAAAGAAAGATATTCCCTCTACTTCAAATTCAAAGGGAAATGAAATAAAGAAAGAAGAAAAGCTGGCTGCACCACCCAAGAAGGTTCAAAGTGGGCCTAATCCTTCAAGAAATCGAGACATAATATGCTTCAAGTGCCAAGGGAGAGGACACATCTCTAGTGAATGTCCTAACAAGCGAGCCATGAATATCAACATCCTTGGTGAGTGGGAAACTGAAGGAGAAACAACAGAGGAAGAAGAAGAGCTATTCATGGAACATGAAGATGGAGAGTATGCAGAAGAAGGAGAACTCCTTGTAACTAGGAGAGCCCTTAGTGCCTAGATGATGGCAGACGAAGATAAACAAAGAGAGAACTTATTCCATACTCGTTGCCAAATCCAAGGAAAGATATGTGGTGTGATTATAGACGGAGGAAGTTGCTGCAATGTGGCAAGCACTGAGCTAGTGGAGAAGTTGAATTTGTCTACTTTCAAGCATCAACGGCCTTACAAACTCCAATGGCTCAATGAATGTGGAGAATTGAGAGTAACCAAGCAAGTTAAGGTAATGTTTTCAATTGGCAAGTATAAGGATGAAGTGCTTTGTGATGTTGTACCAATGAAAGCATGTCATATTTTGTTAGGTAGGCCTTGGCAGTATGATAGACGTGTTACACATGATGGTTTTCTAAATCATTATTCTTTTGTACTTAGAGGGGAACCTATAACCCTCCTTCCTATGTCACCAAAGCAAGTGTTAGAAGATCAAATCAAGAGAGAGAAGAAAAGAGAAAGTGAGTGTGTAAAAGTGTCTGAAAAAGAGGAGAGTAAAATTGAGAAAAGAAAAGAGGGCAAGCCAAGAGAAGAGAGAGGAAAAGGAGAGAGAGCTAAAGGTAAAAGAGAGAAAGAGAGAGAAAGAGAGAAAAGTTTGTTAGTAGCAAGAAAGAGTGAGATCAAACAAGCTTTGTTTTCTCAACAAAACCTTCTAATAGTTATCTATAAAGAGGCTATGTTGAATACTAACGACTTAACCTCTACTTTGCCTAGCCTTGTTATATCTCTTTTGCAGGAATATGGAGATGTCTTTCCCGAAGAGGTACCACCTGGGTTGCCACCAATTAGAGGGATAGAACATCAAATTGACTTTATACCTGGAGCGCCTTTGCCCAATCGTCCAGCTTACCGAGCTAATCCTGAAGAGACCAAGGAGATTCAAAGACAAGTGCAAGAGCTGCTGGAAAAGGGATATGTGAGGGAGAGCCTTAGCCCATGTGCAGTACCAGTGTTGCTCGTGCCTAAAAAGGATGGCACATGGAGAATGTGCATTGATTGTCGAGCCATCAATAATATAACGGTAAAATATCGTCATCCTATCCCTAGGTTAGATGATATGCTTGATGAATTAAATGGCTCCACTATCTTCTCTAAAATTGATTTAAAAAGTGGCTACCATCAAATTAGGATGAAAGAAGGAGATGAATGGAAAACTGCATTTAAGACTAAACATGGACTTTATGAATGGTTAGTTATGCCTTTTGGTCTCACTAATGCACCTAGCACATTTATGAGGTTGATGAATCATGTCTTGCGTGCATTCATAGGTAAATTTGTGGTAGTTTACTTTGATGATATCCTTGTGTACAGTAGGACTTTGCATGAGCATGTAGATCACTTGAGACAAGTCCTAGAGGTTTTAAGAAAAGAAAGATTGTTTGGCAATTTGAATAAGTGTGATTTTTGCACTAATAAAGTTGTTTTTCTTGGTTTTGTTGTGAGTGCTGAGGGGGTTGAGGTTGATGAAGAGAAAATCAAAGCCATTCAAGATTGGCCAACCCCTACCACCATCGGACAAGTGAGGAGCTTCCATGGACTTGCAAGCTTTTATAGGAGATTTGTGAGGGACTTCAGCTCACTAGCAGCTCCTTTGAATGAGTTGACAAAGAAGAATGTTCCATTCAAGTGGGGAGAAGCTCAAGAGAAAGCCTTCCAAACCATCAAGGAGAGGCTCATACATGCACCTTTATTAGTCCTTCCAGATTTTGGTAAGATTTTTGAGGTTGAATGTGATGCTAGTGGAATTGGCATAGGAGGTGTACTCATGCAAGAAGGTAAGCCCATTGCATATTTTAGCGAAAAGCTAAGTGGTCCTACTCTTAACTATCCTACATATGATAAGGAGCTATATGCTTTAGTTAGAGTGTTGGAAACTTGGCAACATTATTTGTGGCCTAAAGAATTTGTCATACATTCTGACCATGAGGCTCTAAAACATATTAAGAGCCAAAACAAATTGAATCGAAGACACGCTAGTTGGGTTGAATTCATTGAATCTTTCCCATATGTGATTAAGCATAAGAAAGGTAAAGAGAATATTGTTGCTGATGCACTTTCACGTAGGTATGTTCTTCTTTCCATGTTAGACTCTAAGGTTCTTGGTTTTGAGTTCATCAAGGAATTATATACAAATGATGTTGATTTTGGTGAAGCTTTTAACTATTGCAAGCCTGGAGTTGGTTGGGACAAATTTTACTTGCATCAAGGATTCTTGTTTCGTGTTGATAAGCTTTGCATTCCTAATTGTTCTCTGCGTATGTTATTGATGAAGGAAGCACATTCAGGAGGTTTAATGGGACACTTTGGCATTGTTAAAACATTTGATATCTTGAATGAGCATTTTTATTGGCCTAAGATGCGTAGGGATGTTCAAAAGTTTGTGGGGAGATGCGTTGTATGTCATAAAGCAAAATCTAAATTAAATCCCCATGGACTGTATACTCCCCTCCCTATTCCTAGTGTACCTTGGGAAGATGTTTCCATGGATTTTATTGTGGGATTACCTAGGTCTAAGAGGGGGAGGGACTCTATTTTTGTTGTTGTGGACAGGTTTTCTAAAATGGCACACTTCATTGCATGTCATAAGGTTGATGATGCTTCTAATATTGCTAATTTGTTCTTTCAGGAAGTTGTGAGGTTTCATGGGATTCCGAGGACTATAGTGTCAGATCGTGATGCTAAGTTTCTAAGCTATTTTTGGAAAACTTTGTGGAGCAAGTTTGGAACTAAATTGTTATTCTCTACTACTTGTCATCCGCAAACTGATGGACAAACTGAAGTTGTTAATAGGACACTATCTTCTTTGTTACGAACTGTGGTTAAAAAGAACCTGAAGAATTGGGAGGAGTGTCTCCCACATGTCGAGTTTGCATACAATAGGGCTGTTCATTCCACTACTAAATATTCACCATTTGAGATTGTATATGGTTTTAATCCTCTTGCACCTATTGACTTAACTCCTTTGCCTTTGCAGGAAAGAATCAATATGGATGGACAGAAACGTGCTGAGTTTGTTAAACAAATCCATGAGAAAGCAAAACAAAACATTGAGAGGATGACTCAACAATATGTAGAACGTGCTAATAAGGGACGAAAGAGGGTTATCTTTGAACCAGGAGATTTGGTTTGGTTGCACCTTAGAAAAGAGAGGTTTCCTGACAAAAGAAAGTCTAAACTTATGCCTCGCGGAGATGGGCCTTTCCGCGTGCTAGAGAGAATTAATGATAATGCCTACAAGATAGATTTACCAGGTGAGTATGGTGTAAGTGCTACTTTTAATGTTTCTGACCTTTCCCCTTATTTTGGTGCAGACTTTGAAGAGTCGAGGACGACTCCTTTTCAAGAGGGGGAGGATGATATGAACCAGACTCATGTGGGGAAGGATGCTCGTGTGGAGAAGGACTTGATGATAGATGGCCCAATGACAAGAGGAAGAGTTAAGCGTCTACAAAGAGCAATTGGGCTTCAATTTGCTGAATTAGAAGCCCATAATGTTAGTGCATGCATTGAGGAAGCAAATGGAGCCTTAATCATGCTTATTCAAGCCCAGGATGATGCTTAAAAAGCCCATTGAAGATAGAGGACGTGAATAGTACTTCAAATGCAAGATGTCCAGTCCATTAGTATTAATTAGTTTCTATTAGGCTGATTATCTATCCTTTTCTGTTTTCAAAAGGATTTGATTTTGTATCCCTATTTTTTAGATCTTTTAGTTACGATTATGTAGTTAGTTTCCTATTTTTCCTCCAGTAGATAGGTTTGAGCTACACTATAAATTTATGTATTCTGCCTTCATTTGAATCAGATTGGAAGTAGTAGAATTATTGAGTGTTTCACTAATTGTGAGAATCTTATCTTTTCTTTGCTCTTGTGAAACCTTTGTCTTGTCAACCTATCTTTAGGTTGGTGATTCAAGTTCGCAAAAGCCCCCAATTCGTGCTTCGATCCAAGTGCGTCGTTGTGTGGATTGGTTTATTGTGTTCGTGGTTAGGCGCATTGTCTAAATAGCAGGTCAACGTTCTTATAACGTTGGTTGGCTATTTGCTTCCGTCGGGTCTCGAACCATCATCTATCCATCAACCTACGTCGTGAAGATTGGGGCACCCCTTGATTTCGCATCACTTGGGTTGAATATTTAGAGCACACCTAGACACCAAAGCCTCTCCATGCACGGGGTCACTAAGCTCCAACTCAGAATCCTCCACCAAAGGTGGCATACTTCCATCCGAATCTTCATCACTAGTCTCCTCACTAACTACATCACCATTCTCAAGCAAAATCATAGTTCTCTTGTTTGGACATTGAGAAGAGATGTGACCAAAACCTTGACATTTAAAACACTTAATTTTTGAAGTAGAAGAAGAAGAATAGGAGTTAGAGTTATACTTACCTTTAGGAGGTGGATCGGAACTTTTGGGCTTTGCTTCCTCCTTTGGCTTGCTTTCTTTGGATTTGAAGGAGGATTTGGAATCCTTCAAACCTTGCTTCCAAGACCCAGAACCAGCAGCAAATCTGAATTTCTGTTGAGATTTAAGTTGTTTCTCCACTTTAATAGCTTTGTGTAATAGCTCTTCCATGTCAACATAATGTTGGAGATCAACAATTGCAGCAATTTCAGGGTTCAAACCATCTATGAATCTTGCCATGGTTGCCTCTTTGTCTTCCTCAAGATTGGCTCTAATCATAGCCATTTCCATCTCTTGATAATACTCCTCAACACTCATGGAGCCTTGTCTCAATTTCTGCAATTTCTTGTGCAAATCCCTATAGTAATAACTAGGGACAAATCTCTTTCTCATAGTGATTTTCATCTCATGCCAAGTCTGAATTGGAGGCTCTCTATTTCTAAAGGCTTTAATCTGCAATTTCTGGTTTTGAAAGTATATCTTAAACTAGTGAGCCCCACTTTAATCTAAAGGCTTTTATGCAAGCCATAGAAAGCAAGATGGAGAAGTTGTTGAGTGACAAGCTTGACAACTCCAATCCCCATCAAGCTCTAGACAAAGCAAGATCAAGGCTCTTGTTGTTGAAAGAGAGAGTGAAGATGATGAATCTTACTTTAAAGAGTCCATTGTTAAAAGAGGAAAGCAAGCTCTTTCTTGTAATGAGCTTGGGAACATTAAATTGAAAATTCTCCCTTTTCAAGGACAAAATGATCCTGATTTGTAGTTAGAGTGGAAGAGGAAAATACAACATGTATTTGAGTGTCATACATATAGTGAAGAAAAAAAAAGATAAAACTTGCTGCTGTTGAATTTTTTGATTATGCTAGTATATAGTGGAATCAAGTGGAGATAGATAAAAGG
Organism: Erythrophleum ivorense; assembly: GCA_026724425.1. Lineage (NCBI taxonomy): Eukaryota > Viridiplantae > Streptophyta > Magnoliopsida > Fabales > Fabaceae > Erythrophleum > Erythrophleum ivorense. The sequence goes on from JAIUCV010000228.1 coordinate 235,476, forward strand.
AAAAATAGTGAAAAACCTATTCGTACATGATAAGAGATGAGGCCATCATAAGGAAGCACTTTGTTCCAAACCACTATTACTAGGACTTGTTTAAATGACTCCAAAGACTGAGGCAAGGATCCATGGTGTTGAAGAATACCACCAAGAGATGGAGATCCTCATGATTCAAGTAAACATTGAGGAAGATATGTAGCCCACAATGGCGAGATTCATTGATGGACTGTGCCCTGAGATTGCTGAAATTGTTGACCTCCAATTACCTTGATATGAATGAGTTGTTGCATAAAGCTATGAAGGTTGAAAGACAACAAAAGCAAAAGATGGTGGTTGGTTCGAGTTCATGGAAGCAAAGATTGAAGGATTCCAAAAGTTCCTTCAAATCCAAGGGTGACAGCAAGCCAAAGGAGGAGGAGGGTAAGCCAAAAACTTCTACTCCACCTCCTAAGGATAAAAATGACTCTAAACCTTCTTCTTCTACTTCTTCTAAAGTTAAATACTTTAAATGTCAAGGTTTTGGTCATATTGCCTCTCAATGACCTAACAAAAGAACTATGGTTATTTTTTAGAATGGTGATGTAACTAGTGATGATGAGGACTATGATGACATGCCCATTTGGTTGATGCCTCAGATGGAGATTGTGAAGCTGAAATTAGTGAAGCCCTAATGGCTATGTGTGCTCTTAATATCCAACCAAGAGAAGATCTTGAAGAAGAGCAACGTGAGCACATATTTCATATAATGTGTCTCATAAATGGCAAAGTGTGCAGTATGATGGTGGTAGTTGTACCAATGTGGCTAGTACTTTACTTGTTGAAAAACTTAATTTTCCTACTTTAAATTGTTATTCTTTTCTTTTCAATGGCAAAAATATTGTCCTTAATCCTTTTAGGACCCTTCAAGCTTATGAGGATCAAGTGAGGATTAAGCAAGAGTGCAAAATAAGAGCAAAAAAGAAAAAAGAGAAAGAGAAAGAGAGAGAAAAGAAAGAGAAAGAAAAAGAATTGAGTGAAAAGAAAATGAGTGAGAAAAATGAAGAAAAAAGAGTGACTTTGTTTGTTGGAAAAAGTGAGATCAAGAGAGCTTTAGAAGATGATGAGTCTTATATCTTTTTGTATAAGGATGTCCTTCGAACCAATAATGAATTTGATCAATCTTTGCCCTTTTAGTATTTTGTCTTTGTTGCAAGATTTTAGTGATTTATTTCTGGAAGAAATCCTTGATGGTTTGCCCCCTTTAAGAGGCATTGAGCACTGCATTGACTTCCTTCCCAAAGCTTCCATTCCGAATAGGCCCACTTACAGAGTCAATCCAGAAGAGATGAAGGAGATCCAAAGATAAGTTGAAAAGTTGATGAAAAAGTGCTTTGTCAGAGAGAGCTTGAGCCCATGTGCCATGCCAGTCATACTTGTTCCAAAGAAAGATGACAAATGGAGAATGTGTGTGGATTGTAGAGTCATCAATAAGATCATGATGAAATATCGTTACCCTATCCCTTGTTTGGATTATATGCTAGATGAATTGCAAGGTACTTGTATCTTTTCAAAAATTGATCTTAGAAGTGGGTACCATCAAATTTGAATGAAAAAAGGGGATGAATGGAAAACAACTTTCAAAACTAAGTTTGGTCTGTATGAGTGGTTAGTTATGCCTTTTGGTTTGACTAATGCACTTAGCACTTTTATGAGTTTGATAAATCATGTGTTTCGCCCATTTATTGGAAAATTTGTTATTGTTTACTTTGATGATATACTTGTTTATTCTAGGGATTTAAATGACCATGTGAAACACTTGCATAATGTGTTTATTGTTTTTAGAGAAAATAAGTTTTTTGCAAATTGAGAGAAATGCACTTTTTGCATGGATATTGTTGTGTTTCTTGGTTTTGTTACAGGTGCAAAAGGGATTCAAGTTGATGAAGAGAAAGTCAAGGCAATTAGAGAATGGCCAACACCCAAAAATGCAAATGAAGTTAGAAGTTTCCATGGCTTGGCAAGCTTCTATAGAAGATTTGTGAAGGATTTCTCTACAATTGCTGCCCCTTTGAATGAGTTGGTAAAAAAGAATGTGATTTTTAAATGGGGTGAACAACAAAAGGCTGCTTTTAATACCTTGAAAGATAAATTGACTAATGCTCCTCTTCTTATTCTTCTTGGTTTTTCTAAAATATTTGAAATTGAGTGTGATGCTTTTGGTTTAGGCATTGGTGTTGCTTTAATGCAAGATTCTAAACCCATTGCTTGTTTTAGTGAAAAATTGATTGGTGCTGCTTTAAGTTACTCCACTTATGATAGGGAATTGTATGCTTTGAAAAGGACTTTAGAAACTTGGCGACTTGTGGCCAAGAGAATTTATTATTCATTTTGATTATGAAAGTTTGAATTTTTTAAAGTCTCAAGGTAAATTGAACAAGAGACATACTAGGTCGTTGGAATTTATTGAAACTTTTCCTTATGTGATTAAACATAAACAAGGGAAAGAAGATATTGTGGCTGATGCTCTTTCTAGGAGGTATTCTCTTCTTACTTCTTTGCATGCTAGATTACTTAGTTTTGAGATGTTGAAAAACATGTATGGAGCTGATTGTGATTTTGCTGAAATCTAGAAATCTTGTGAAAAACATGGCCTTGATGATTAGTATAGATTTGATGGATTTCTTTTCAAAAAAGATAAACTTTGCATTCCAATTCTATGTGTGAATTGCTTGTTAAAAAGACTTATGGTGGTAGTTTGATGGGTCACTTTGGTGTTGAGAAAACTTTAGCTCTTTTGCATAAATACTTCTATTGGCCTAACATGAGAAATGATGTTGTTGCTGTTGTGATAGATGCATCACTTGTAGGCATGCAAAGTAAGGTCCAATCACATGGCTTATATTCCCTTTTACCTATCTCCTCTCATCCTTAGGTTGATGCCTCTATGGATTTTGTGCTTGGATTGCCTAGATCACCTAGTGAAAAGGATAGCATTTTTGTTGTGGTTGATCATTTTAGTAAAATGGCTCATTTTATTACTTGTTCCAAAACCAATAATGTTATTCATATTGCTGATTTGTTCTTTAAAGAGGTTGTGAGATTGCATGGATTGCCAAAAACTATTGTAAGCGATAGGGATGTAAAATTTCTTAGTCATTTTTGGAGGACTTTATGGAATAAACTTGGCACAAAACTCTTGTTCTTTACTGTTGCATATCTTCAAATGGATGGTTAAATAGAAGTGGTAAATAGAACTTTGACTACCTTATTGCATGCGATCATCCAAAGAAATCTGAAGAATTGGAAAAAGTGTCTCCCTCATATTGAATTTGCTTACAACAGGGCCATTCATTCTATTACTAATTTTCCCCATTTGAAATTGTCTATGGCTTCAATCCTTTGACACCTTTAGATATTCTTCCGTTGCCTTTTAATGAGTTTGCTAGTTTTGATGGCCAAAAAAAGCTAAGTCTGTGTAGGAGTTACATGCTAAAGTAAGAGCCAACATTGAAAGAAGGAATGAACAATACACCAAGCAAGCCAACAAAGATCGAAGGCGTGTGTTGTATTCGAGCCTGGAGATTGGGTATAGGTGCAATTGAGAAAGGAGAGATTTCTGGATCAAAGAAAATCTAAACTACAACCATGAGGAGATGGCCCCTTTCAAGTTTTAAAAAGGATTAATGACAATGCTTATAAAATTAATTTGCCTTCTTCTTATGGTAATGTTAGTGCTATATTCAATGTGTCAGATTTGTCCCTCTTTGATGGTACAAATTCGAGGACGAATCCTTTTGAAAAGGGAGGGAATGATAAAGATCAAGGAGCTTGTCATGGTGATCAAGTTGCTACATGTGATCATGCGACCAAGGACATTCAAGATGGAGTTCAAGGGCCTAAGTTCAAAGTTCAAGATCTATTGCGAGGAATTAGAGGCCCAATGACAAGAGCAAGGTCCAAAGTAATGAAAGAGGCTCTTAATTGTTTGATCCATGAATTGCAAGATAATATGAGAATCAGATGGCTGCCTAAGGAGCTCTAAATAGTGTGTTAATATGCTTCCAAGTAGCCTAAGATTTAGCTCTTAAAGGACCAAAAGGAGTCCTATCAGAAGAGCTCACTTAGAGCCTCATGTGACTTGCATGTAACCACTTAAAATGGATATCCTTGCTGATTAGATTTGTGCACGTTTTTTCCTTTTTATTTGTTTTTATTTTAGTAATTTGAATAAGGTCATATGGTCATAAACTTATGCTTAAAGATTATGTTAGTTTCCTTCCTTTTATTTAGTTGCGTAAAACTTACAAAGTAAGTTATTATCTTTTAGAAAGTTTTTAGAGTCCAATTACCTATAAAAAGGCCTCATATGTACTCATAATAAGTGAGATGAATAAAATATATGAATTTTATTAATTTTGAGAGTTTCTCTTGCAATCCTTGTGCTCTTGTGAGAATTCTTGACTTATCAAAGGAGTGGTCTTCTTTTATGGCGTCTCGAGGTTAGGATTTTACGAGACAAGTTCTTTTAGGGTTTCACCTTTGACCAACATCTTCTAACCCTATTTCTTCTAGTGTTTTATTTATTTATTTATTTAGTGTTTGTTTGTGATGAGAGACCCCGTAGGAATAAGTCCTAGGAACCTTCTTTTTGACAACATAACCCGGATCGTGCAAGATTCAAGAACACAATCACGCAAATAGAAGGCAAAAACACTAGTAAAGAATAAGAACACGTATAAACAAAGATAGTTGGTCAAGTGGGTAAGACCCTAAGAGAACTCGTCCCTTAGAACCCTAACCATAAGACGCCACAAAGGAAGACCACTCCTTTGATAAGTTCGAGTTAAATTCACTCCATCGCTCAAGGAGCAAGAGGAACCTCACAAAAACAGAACATAAGTCCTGAAAAGAAAATTCTATTTATTCATCTCATTCTTTTTTATTGAATACAAAGATAGCCTATTTATAGGCAAAGGAAATCCAAAACTTGAATACTAAGCAAACCCTAAAAGTAAGACTTAAGAAACTTCCTAAAACACAATTCCCAATGTTGTGCACTGTTCACGTGCACTGTTCATCCAGAAATAGAAAGAAAATTACCTAAATAAATGGAAACAAATCAATCCCTAAAAGAATTGGAAACAAATAATTATGAAATAATAAGGAAATAAAACTTTCTAAAAACTTAATTGACCACATGGCCTTATTCAAATCATTAAAATAGAAACTAATTATTCCAGGTTTGGTCTGAAAATTGATGCTCACGTTCAGCAACTTGCCCAAGCTTTCCTTGATGGTTACGCCACGCATGGTCTCTTTGAAGATGGTCATTGAAGCTCCGTGGTACTCTATCATTCCCTTCCTCTTTGAAAAGATTCGTCCTCGAATCTCTCTTGAATGTTAATAGGAAAGAAAATATTGCTTGGGTGCTACTTAATTGAATTAGAAACCAAATAGGAAACAAATCAGAATATGCAAAACTTTTCATTTTTTTTCTCTTTTCAGCTCTTCTATTTTTTTTTTCGTTTTTTTTTTTTGGACTTGGGCAATTTCCTTCCTCCCTTTTTTTTTTAGCTCCTTTTCTTTTTTTTTTGTTTTTTTTTTTTTTTGGAATCTGGACAAAAACTCACAAGAATGATGACTAACAAGACACCAAAAGAAACAGCAAGGAGACAAAAGAAAAAAAGCGCACAAATAGAACCTTGAGTTCTAACACTCAAGAAGACAAGCTACTGATATGAGACCCACTAGATGACATGCTCTAGGAACCCCAACCAACATAACTCATGCCTGAGATGTGAGACCCACTAGATGACTTGCTCTAGGAACCCCAACATAGGTCACGCACAAGGATCGGCTAGAAAACATGAAGACAAGTAAGAACTTTTTTTAAATCCAGACAATAGAAAGGAAAAAAAAATGAAGAACACAAATGAAAGACAAGAAAAGATCACACCTTGACTTGCAAACCTAGAGCTCTGATACCAAATGATGAGAGACCCCGTAGGAATAAGTCCTAGGAACCTTCTTTTTGACAACATAACCCGGATCGTGCAAGATTCAATAACACAATCACGCAAATAGAAGGCAAAAACACTAGTAAAGAATAAGAACACGTATAAACAAAGATAGTTGGTCAAGTGGGTAAGACCCTAAGAGAACTTGTCCCTTAGAACCCTAACCATAAGACGCCACAAAGGAAGACCACTCCTTTGATAAGTCCGAGTTAAATTCACTCCATCGCTCAAGGAGCAAAAGGAACCTCACAAAAACAGAACATAAGTCCTGAAAAGAAAATTCTATTTATTCATCTCATTCTTTTTTATTGAATACAAAGATAGCCTATTTATAGGCAAAAGAAATCCAAAACTTGAATACTAAGCAAACCCTAAAAGTAAGACTTAAGAAACTTCCTAAAACACAATTCCCAATGTTGTGCACTGTTCACGTGCACTGTTCATCCAGAAAATAGAAAGAAAATTACCTAAATAAATGGAAACAAATCAATCCCTAAAAGAATTGGAAACAAATAATTATGAAATAATAAGGAAATAAAACTTTCTAAAAACTTAATTGACCACATGGCCTTATTCAAATCATTAAAATAGAAACTAATTATTCCAGGTTTGGTCTGAAAATTGATGCTCACGTTCAGCAACTTGCCCAAGCTTTCCTTGATGGTTACGCCACGCATGGTCTCTTTGAAGATGGTCATTGAAGCTCCGTGGTACTCTATCAGTTTGTTTGTTGCTAGCTGGTCACAGGGTAAGATTCAGATTGTGTAAGGTTCTTAGAGCAAGCCTTTAGAGGGTCTCACATCATAATGTAATTGGTAGAATTGGAATAGTAATAGACACTTAATTTTATGATGATGAATATGGATGCATGCTAAGTGTTTAATATATTGTGTAGGTGAAAATTGGAGTTGTGATGAAGGTAGTATTGAGGTAATTTCTATATTTCACAATTATATATACTTATATTTAATGCTACTAAATTAATTATGGTGGTTTAATGCATTGGTTTGGTGTGACAATTAGAAGATAGAGTGTTGAACCAAGTATAATGAGGTGTAATTTGGGTTCTTGAAGTGAAATTGGACTATTTGGGGTAAAATCCCTATTCTATATATTTTTAATTACAAAATTGGATTAGGTTTCAATTCTGTATTTCGTAGTTGTCAAGTTAGTAGACTTTAAGTGTTTTATATGATATCTAGTTGAAATTTTGACTTTCGCTAGAGGTATATTTTGGGTAAACTTGGAACATCATAATTTCTAGTTTTTATATTAAAGTGATCTAAGTTAACAGTGATGGTCTAATTGTTTCTTTTGATTAGAGTAATTGGAGACAAAGTGTTAACTACATAAGGGAGGTATGATCTTGGAAGCTTGCTAGCCTTGGGATTCATGCAAAATAGTGGTAAGTTTAAGAAGTTAACTAGGATTGAGTTATTTGTTTGGTGGATTTAAACTTATATGTGTTACTTTACTATTGTATATCTTTAGCTTGTACTTCGGTGGAGGATTTGGCTAAGTGTTGGCTCTTGTGATGTAGCTAGTGACCATAAATATAATGGCAATGCTGCTTTATTTAATTTAAATTATTGTTTACAAAATGTTTTATCAACATTTCAAGTAATGAGAAAAAGTGTTACATTGATATGATGTTGTGACCTTTAAAGGTTTTGGAAATGTGATTGTAAAATTGTGACTTTGTTGCGCATATTGAAATATTATTATATTTGTATTGAGTTGTTGCCTTACTTGAAGTACATTATTTCAAAATGCCATGTGATAAACATATGCTCATTTTGTTACCTATAAGATGGAACCTTGTGGTTGAAACATGGGCCAATGTACCAAGTTTTTGGGTGAGGTATACATGCTGTCACAACCCTAACTCCTAATTAAGGTAATTAAGTATTAATTGTACACTTAATCACTAGTACTTAAGGTCTAATGCTGATAATAGTTTTGATGCAAAATCAAGGGGTGGCCCAATCTTCACGACGTAAGTTGATGGATAGATGATGGTTCGAGACCCGACGGAAGCAAATAGCTAACCAACGTTATAAGAATGTTGACCTGCTACTTAGACAACGCGCCTAACCACGAACACAATAAACCAACCCACACAACGACGCACTTGGATTGAAGCACGAATTGGGGGCTTTTGTGAACTTGAATCACCAACCTAAAGATAGGTTGACAAGACAAAGGTTTCACAAGAGCAAAGAAAAGATAAGATTCTCACAATTAGAGAAACACTCAAAATAATTCTATTACTTCCAATTGTCCTCCTAATGAAGGCAGAATACATATATTTATAGTGTAGCTCAAACCTATCTGCTGGAGGAAAAGTAGGAAACTAACTACATAATCCTAACTGAAAGATCTAAAAAATAGGGATACAAAATCAAATCTTTTTGAAAACAGAAAAGGAAAGATAATCAGCCTAATAGAAACTAATTAATACTAATGGGCTGAACATCTTGCATTTGAAGTACTATTCACGTCCTCTAGCTTCAATGAGCTCTTTAAGCATCAACTTGGGCTTGAATAAGCATGATTAAGGCTCCATTTGCTTCCTCAATGCATGAACTAACATTATGGGCTTCTAATTTAGCAAATTGAAGCCCAATTGCTCTTTGTAGATGCTTAACTCTTCCTCTTGTCATTGGGCCATCTATCATCAAGTCTTTCTCCACATGAGCATCCTTCCCCTCATGAGTCTAGTTCATATCAAGTTTATTAACAGATAAAAACATGATAAATTTTGAACCTTTTAATCATGAATAGCCACCATTCAGATAAACAAGAAGATTTATATTTATAAGAAATTTAATTTCTCATTTAAGACTTTCATCTCATTGACAAATAGTTTTAAAAAGCATAAAACTCCTATATGTTGGTTTATAAGTCATCACTTATCATTAACATAGTAAAAACTAAGATTTAATAGCTAAAATGAGGATTTAAGGACTTATGCCATGACTTAAAAGGGTTTAGCCACAACCACATTGGCCTATGGAACCTTTAAAAGTACAAATACACATCCACACCATGGCTCGAGTGCTTCCTACTGTGACTTAACTTGATTTTGGAACCTTGGGACCAAAAATTTGAACTTGTGCTATGACCCAAAGATCTTAAGCTACGGTTAACCTCAAGTCTAGGACAAAAATTTCACAAAATCCTGATCCTCGCAATGGCTCAAGATGTTCACGTTGCGGTGAGGTGCCCCTTGGGCCTTGCGACCTAGAAAAACTTAAGTCTTGTCATAGGAAGACTGCCTATGCTGTGGTGAGATTATATTTTGGAACTCCTCTCACTTAAAATTTTTAACTTATGCCATGGCGAGATTTGGTTCTATAATACTTAGGATGACTTTTGGCCGCGACTCAAATGGTTCTGGCTACGACTTGATCCCATACTGCCACCTAAACCTTAGGATGCACGAACCAACCATTTATAACTCTCCAAATCCCAATCTGATACCTTTTTGGAGCTAAAAGACTAAGCCTTTGAGACTTATAACCATCATAACTTTTAGATAATTGGTCTTTATGAAATCCATATACTCTAAAATTAACTACACTATTGCAATCCCATATTATATCAGTACACACATCATTATGATAGCAAAGAAAATTAGAACACTTCAAGTGGCAAACCAAAACTATGTATTTCACTACCTATTAGGGTCGGCCATCCTGAGCAAGTTTCAATGGATTAATTAAAGATGTTCTTGCTCATAACACTCTAAAGCAACCTCAAATGTAAAATATGGCTATGGCACTTCCCAAGTTTACATACAAGACATACATAGCAACAGAATCCATATGACAAAACCAAAGCTAAGAATGCCATTAATGTTATAGTCATAACCTTTGATTAATAAACAACTATTCATGCATTTCATATCAGTTCATATTAACTCTAAAATTGCTATTACATCAGAATCATTATAAATTAAAACCTAGTAGTCTTAAGGAGTTTATCCCAAGTTACAAAATATCAAAATACCTACACTTGGTAAAAATAAATGACTCATGATGTTATACAAGTTAGATTACAAAAAGAATAGCATCTACACAAGACCAAAAAGCATCCAAGTGCAAGAGTTCTATACAAGGTCTAAATCTATGGGTGATTATCCACTTGCTTCCCTTTTGTTTTAGCTAAGGAACCTTCACTTGAAAATTGTTAGCTCATGAAATAGGGTGAAATATGAATCTCAATAACTAAAGGAAAATTCCATACAGATGTGCAAATTCATTAACATAACTGCATTTTATACCAAAGAATACCAAAATCATCAATATAATTAGCAAATGAACTAATTGGATTACCAGTGATGATTATCCCATATTAGCAATCACATGCAACATGTTAATAGCCAAAAATAAAGGGAAAGGCCCATCCAAGGCACAAACTCCCCATTAAGCATACTCATAGTTTGATACCTTCCATTGAGTTTAATTATAACTTAGTGCACGATCACGGCACAATGCATGAGTGGCAACATGATCACAACTCTACCAAGGACATGATCACGGTCCAACACAATCAAGTAGCTAACTAATCATTTAACATAAGAAACGTATATGTATAGTTATAAGATTAAAATGAATATATACATGGAATTAAAAATAAACCTTTAGTTACCTCACTTGGTTATGCTAATTTCCTTAAGAGCTAAGAACAAGTGCCAACATTCTAAAGGTTATCAATTAACCAAAATACAACTCTTAGTCATTATATACTACAATAATTGGACAACTATTAATCCTAATCGTTAAGAATTACTTAAAAAAATACTTATCCAATCCTTTAATGAATTCTCAAATTTAGATTTAAGCCTCCTAACCCAGAAACTCTAGTGGTTCACTCGAATTTCATTGCATTTTTTGCACAATAAACGAACCCAATATGAAAGTCAATGTTTAGGGCCAATTTCCATCATAATTATACATCAAAATAGAGGGTAATACTTATCTAATGGTCCTTTAGCCTCAACCTCCAAAAGTCATCATATAAGAAACAACCAAACATCTACTTTCAGATTTTGAGATGAGATGAAAATCCACTAAACACAAAACTAACTAGACCAAAATAAAAAGGAAAATGAGAAGGTCAACCTTTATATAACTTACCTTGGTTAAATCTCCCTCTAAGTGTGCAAATCAAAGGCAAAATGTGAAGGAACCCTAGCCTTCTCTTGCATATACGAATTTCCCTTAAGTCTTTTATGTGTTCTATAGAATGGGGTATAGGGCTGCATTAGAATTAGGGTTTTGTGAAGTATTGGGCTGACCCAAGAGCCCTTGGTCCAATTGGGCCCATAATCTGCACTTTGGGCCAATACATGGGTTCAAGTAGGTCCAAATAGGTTGAATCTCCACAAAAATGAAGTTAGGCTTGTATAACTGGTTCTTGGTATAAATAAATTAATCATAAGACCCAAACATTAATTTTCACCTTCTCTTAATTAATTTTCCTTAATCAAGCCCAAATCTCCTATTAAATTTATTTTCACCCAAGAATGACCAATAATTATTATTTGTCTCAAAATGCCCAAAATTAACATTCCCCATAATTCATTCCAAAATTGTCGCAATAATTCCTTATTTTCCCAAATATTTCCTTAATTTTCTTTAATTCTCTTAATAAATTTTGGGATGTTACATTCTCCCTTCTTTTTAGGGATTTTCTCCTCAAAAGTATACCTATCTTACTCATATAACATTGGATAATCTTTCCTCATTGCTTCCTTTGTTTCCCATGTAACTTCATCCAGAGTTAGTCTTTTTCATACCACTTTCACTAGGAGGATATTTTTATTACGCAGTTGTTTAACTTTCAAGTCTACTATCATTTCTGGCTCAACCACATAAGGTGATAGAGTACCATGGAGCTCTTATGACCACCTTTAAGGAGACCATGCATGGCGTAACCATCAAGGAAAGCTTGGGCAAGTTGTTGAATGTGAGCATCAATTTCCAAATCATGTAGAAAGTTTCTATTTTAGTTGTTTGAATAAGGCCAAGTGGTCAAAACTTATGTTTAAAGAATATGTTAGTTTCTTTCCTTTTTCTTCTTTATGGCAGCATTCTTAACTTTCCAAATTCTTATAATAAATAGTGCCATCTTTTAAGGAATTATGTTTAGAAAGTTTTAGGTCTTTCATTGCCTATATAAAGGCATCATATGTACTTAGAAAGTAGAGCAATAAGATGAATAAAGAAAATTTTCTTTTTAGGGCTTATGTTCTGTTCTTGTGAGGTTTTTCTTGCTTTTTGAGTGCATAGAGTGAATTCAATCCGAACTGATCAAAGATTGGTCCTTTTTGTGGTGTCCCAAAGGCTAGGTTCCAGAAATGAGTTCTCTTGGGATTGATGCTCTCTGACCAACTATCTTTGTTTATGCACGTTCTTTCCTTTCTTTGTGATTGATTTTTGTTTGTGTGATTATGTTCTTGAATCTTACACAATCTGGGTAATGTTGTCAAAAGAGAGGTACCTTGGATAAATTTCGTAGGTGTCTCATATCATTTGTAGAGTACCTGGAGCTCCTATGACCACCTTCAAAGAGACCATGCATGGTCATCAAGGAAAGCTTGGGTAAGTTGCTAAACATGAGCATCAATTTCCAGACCATGTAAAAAGTTTCTATTTTAGTTGTCTGAATAAGGCCATGTGTAGTACCCGATTTTCGTAAAAACAATAGAAACAAGCTATATATAAAAGAGAGTCCTCTAAAATGAGTCAGTTAAGGCTAGATATATAATACTCTGAAATTAATTAAGGTATTAATTATGGATTTAGACTAATTAAGAATAATGATTATGGAATAATCGAACAAGCTACGTGAATAGGAAGTTATAGAGAAATAAATTATTAATAGGAGTTTAAGATTCAATTGAGATTGAAGTTTCATTTAGGCCCATAATTTATTTAAGTAGATTATGGATAAAGACCAATGAAAGCTCAATAAATTTAAGTGTAGGTCCAACTTCTTATTGTGAGACTTGGCCTAAGAGAGAAAGACCACTTAGCAATGGCCTAATTGAGTTCAGTGAGATAGAGGCCCAAGACTCTATTTACATGAACTCTTATAGTTAGCTCAACATCCCTTATGCAGACTTAAACTAAATGAACTCTTGAAATTTGGCCTAGCCTAACTACAATTCTACAGCCTAACTTATGAAACTTAGCCCAACTCAACTCAAAGTTTGAACCCACTTGGATTTGCTTTTGGGTCAGCCCAAACCCATCCAAAACCCTAAACATATACAGCCTTTCCCCTCCCTTATGCAAAAACACAAAACACACAATACAATTTCGAAGGTTTGGAGGGAGGCTAGGGTTCTTAGCAAGAAATCTACCATTTCTCACTTTCTAGGCTTAAAATTAGCCAAGATAATTGTTATATAACTTAATCTTCTCTTTTTTCTCTTCAATTTGACCTAATTAATGTTTCATTTACAGCATTTCACCCACACCTAAAATCTGAAACTTGTTATTTGGTGTTTTCATGGTAAAATTTTGGAGGTTGAGGCTAGGGGTATTGTTAGGTAAGTAAACTCCTCATTTTGATGCTTTATTTGCTAGTTAGAGGCCTCATTAGCTGACTTATGATATGGGCTCTATTTCTATACGAAAATATCCATAATGTAAGGTGATATTTTAAAGTTTTTGATTTAAGGAAGGCAAAATCCAAAATTAAGTCTATTGATGGTTGGGTAAGTGTCCCTTAGGCAATTATTGATGGATTAATTCTTTGACTATTAGGTTGTTGCCATAATTGATGAATGGGGATGGTAATGGACTGACTTAGAGTGGTAATTTTCTGATATTGTAATTATGGAAGGATTTTGGTACTGCTGTTAGCTTCCCAAATTGGCTACAAGTGAGGTAACAAAGGATTATGTTAATTCCATATATATATCTACTTTAATTTATATTTGCTGCATATGAATAATTTGTAATGCTAAATGAATTAGTTGGCTATTCATTATATTATGAGTAGACCATGAAAGTCCATGGTAAAGCTGTGGTGCGACTACCACCCATGCATGTGCTTCGATTAGGCACCAAGTTATATTCATACCTCAAATGCACTAAGCCCTGGTTGTACTTATTAGAGAGTAGGTGCCGATAGGTCTCTCTTGGTGTTATTGGCCTTTAACATGTGAAAATGTGATTGCTAGTATGGGATAGTAATTATAGATAGCTTAATTGTTTCATTTGCTGATATGCTGGTATATTTTCTAATGCTCATTTGAATTCATGTGCATATATTAATTAAATTAGAATATATGAATGGAGCTTGCCTTTAGTTATTAAGATTTGCATCTCACCCCATTTCATGAGCTAACTATTTCAAGTAAAGAATCTTCTAGTAAGGATAAGGGGTAAGCAAGTGGATGAACATTCATAAGTTGAAACCATGCATGGGAAAGCTACACTTGGATTGACCTAACTTAGAATATATGCTAATTTTGTTATTTTTTTGTATAGCATCATCATGTAATCATATTGCCAAGTGTAGGGGCTTATATTTTGATAACCTAATTTGTATCTGTTGAGGGGGTGAGGTGATAACGTCAGCCCAAGTTTAGAGTCCAAAATCCATATTTGATCAATTTAGAACATGCTAGATATTACTCAATTTTGGTGAATGATTTCATCATCATTTTACGAAATTTTCAAATGATTAATGGGTCAGTCTTGAATCTTAAACCCTTAGCTTTCACCTCGTTTTGGAATTATCCTTATTGGACTTCAAAACACGAGATCGAGTTAGTAAGAAGCAACACGTTAGGCATGCTGATCTTGAAGTTGAATTGGACTTTGGACATGAAATCTCCTTAAAGATGCAAAAGTGGAAGTCCAAATGGAAGTCCAATGTCTTAAGAAGGTCCATGGAGCAACTAGAGTCAATATCCACATGTTAAAGGCCCAATGCAGTCATACACACATAAGAGGAGTGCCATTGCCTAATTGGAGTCCAATTGCAAGAGATTAAGAATCATGTGTCAACCATGTGATTTTTAATGAAGTATGAGCATCCTATGTGACTACTTAAAGAAGCTTATTAGTTTAGGCTAAGAGTCTTTATGAATTTTGTTTTTTATTTATTTTATTATTTTTAGGACTTGGTCAAAGATCTTATCTTAGAGATTAAGTTAAAATTAGTATCCTAATCTTGTTCCTTAATTTTAGGCACCATTTTAAATATTTCTAATTAGATTTTAGTGTTTTACTTTTATTAGGATTATAGTCTTTTAGAAACTTTGCTTATAAAAGGCTTTCTATTGTACTCTATTTTGAAGATTAAGAATGAATTTGAGTATTATTCAATTCTTTGTGAGGCTGTTACTTTTTTGTATTCTCCGAGAGTTCACGTGATTTATCAAAGAATTGGTCTTCCTTTGTGGCATATTGAGGTTAGGGTTCTAAGAGACGAGTTCTCTTAGAATCTTTCCTTTGACTAACATTCTTGTTTTCTAGCCAGTCCTGGGCAAACTTATTTGCTGAAGACTTAGGATTTAAGTTTTAGATTTTGTTTATTTCCATTTTTCTTAGTTATTGAAAACTTATTACTTTCTTTCTTTTTCCTTAGGATTTTCTTGTAGTAAATGGCATCATCTCCTCCCATTAAAATTAGATTCTTTGTTTCCTATTTCTTGGGGGAGAATTCTTAGAGATTAAATTAGATTTAGGGTTTTCTTTTATGCCTATTTAATAGGCCACCTATTGTACTTTTGGGAGACTTGAATGAATTCAGAATTTTATTTCTCATTGTGAGAATTCTTGCTTCTGTGTGTTCTTTTTTAGAATACAAGTGACTTATCAAAGGAGTGATCTTCCTTTGTGGTGTCTTATGGCTAGGGTTCTAAGGGAAGAATTCTCCTAGGGTCTTATCCACTTAACCAACATTTCTTGTTCCTAGCTAGTTTCGGGCAACGTATCATCTTGTTGAAGGTTCCTAAGACTTATTCTTATGAGATCTCTCATCATTTGGTATCAGAGCATAGGTTTGCTAATACAAGGTATATCTTTGTGTTTCCTTTCCACTGTTCTTCATACCTTCTCTCCTTCCATTTGTGTTACCTTTTTCATTTTTGCCTTTGTCTTCCATCTTCTTCCTTCTTCCATTATTGTGTGCCTCCATCCTCCTTTTCATACCATCCATAGTTTGTTTTTTTTTGTGATTTGCTAACTTGTGTGTGAGGTTTGTCCTCTTTTCCAGATTTTCATTTTTTTTCTTAAAAAAAAAGAGTGTGTGATACTCAAAAAAAAATTCAAAAATAATAAAAACAATTCGAAAAAAAAGTTAAAAAAAAAAAAGAATTTTCAATTTGAGTTGAGTAGCTATCAAGTTCTTTTCTTTTGTGTTCAAGTAACAAATTTTCTATTTCATTGTGACTGATTGTAATTGCTAGGCATTCCCTTAGTTTCCTATTTCAAAGTTTCTACTTTGACTAACCTGAATTGCAAGTTGTAGCAATTTACCAATTTGTGAAGAACTTACATTACAAGTAGCAATTACTTTTCTAATTCTATAAACTTGGGTGGTAAGCTTCCAAATTTTCTAAATTGAATCCGACTTTCTTTTTTTTTCTTTAATTCTTTCCTATTTTTCTTTTCTCTCCAAACTACTTGTTTCTGATCCTTGCTCTTCTAAATTCTTATCTGCTTCCTAATTTGCTTCTTGCCTAATTCTTATTTCCTTCCTATTTCCAGATTTGCTGCTTTTCTTTCTTTTCATTTTTTCTTTAGATCTCATCGTTTTCTTTCCAAATCATTTAAGTTGTGCCTCTCTCCTTCCTTGATCAGGTCTAAAACATGATTTCACCTCTACCTCTGATGCAAAACCCTCTAGAAACCTTTAACAAGATGACACTTTGCCTGGATCGGCTAGAAAACAAGAATGTTGGTCAAAGGAAAGACCTTAAGAGAACCCGTCTCTTAGAACCCTAGCCTCAAGATGCCACAAAGGAAGATCAATCCTTTAATAAGTCACGTGAACTCTTAGAGAATATAAAGAAGCAAAAGCCTCACAAAGTATTGAATAATACTCAAATTCATTCATTCATTATCTTAAAATAGAGTACAATAGGGAGCCTTTTATAGACAAAGTTTCTAAAAGACTTAAAATCCTAATAAAAGTTGAACTTTAAAATCTAATTAGAATTATTTTGAATGATGCCTAAAATCAAGGAACAAGATTATAATATTAATTTTAACTTAATCTCCTAGATAAGCTCCTTCACTAAGTCCAAAAAGATAATAAAATAATAAAAAACGAAATTAAAAAAGAATCCTAGTCAAAGCTAATTAGCTTCTTTAGGTAGTCACATGGGATGCACATGCTTCATTAAAAATCATATGGTTGACACATGATTCTTAATAATCTCTTACAATTGGACTCCAATTGGGCCTTGGCACTCCTCTTGTATGTGTATAACTACATTGGGCCTTCAACATATTGGATATTGACTCTAGTTGCTCCATGGCCCTTCTTAGACATTGGGCTTCCACTTGTGATATGAACCAGACTCATGTGGGGAAGGATGCTCGTGTGGAGAAGGACTTGATGATAGATGGCCCAATGACAAGAGGAAGAGTTAAGCGTCTACAAAGAGCAATTGGGCTTCAATTTGCTGAATTAGAAGCCCATAATGTTAGTGCATGCATTGAGGAAGCAAATGGAGCCTTAATCATGCTTATTCAAGCCCAGGATGATGCTTAAAAAGCCCATTGAAGATAGAGGACGTGAATAGTACTTCAAATGCAAGATGTCCAACCCATTAGTATTAATTAGTTTCTATTAGGCTGATTATCTATCCTTTTCTGTTTTCAAAAGGATTTGATTTTGTATCCCTATTTTTTAGATCTTTTAGTTAGGATTATGTAGTTAGTTTCCTACTTTTCCTCCAGTAGATAGGTTTGAGCTACACTATAAATTTATGTATTCTGCCTTCATTTGAATCAGATTGGAAGTAGTAGAATTATTGAGTGTTTCTCTAATTGTGAGAATCTTATCTTTTCTTTGCTCTTGTGAAACCTTTGTCTTGTCAACCTATCTTTAGGTTGGTGATTCAAGTTCGCAAAAGCCCCAATTCGTGCTTCGATCCAAGTGTGTCGTTGTGTGGATTGGTTTACTGTGTTCGTGGTTAGGCGCATTGTCTAAGTAGCAGGTCAACATTCTTATAACGTTGGTTGGCTATTTGCTTCCGTCGGGTCTCGAACCATCATCTATCCATCAACCTACGTCATGAAGATTGGGGCACCCCTTGATTTCGCATCATTTGGTATCAGAGCTTCGGTTTACACGGTAGGTTGTCTATCATACATTCATCATCCACCATTCTACTTCTTTTCTAGCCTCCATATTTTTTTTCCATATCCATTCATTGCTACCTTTTATTATAAAAAAAAAATACTAAATTTTCTACCTTCCCTTGTTTCCAGATTTGATCCTTAGTGTGCAAGATTTGGTTTTTTATGCTACAAGAGCCATTCATTTTGTAATCTGGAAAACTTTTGTTCTGGACGTGTTATTTTTCCCTTATCTGTTCAACCCCTTTCCTTTTGAGATTTTGGACGATTAATAGGTCAATCCTAAGTTTCAGAATCTCAACTTTCATTTCGTTTTAGAATCATCAAATTCGGAGTTCTCTAGAGGAAGTTATTGTTATTTTTAGCGGTAACGTTTTCTGATCTGTTTCTTATTGTGTGATCTTGTGATTCTCTTTCATCTGATCCAAAAAAAAAAAAAAGAGGCAAAAAAAAAAAGGAAAAGGAAAAGGAATAGAAAAGAAAGGCAAAAAAAAAAAAAGGTTAGCCAAAAAAAAAAAGTGAAAAAAAAAAACGAAAAAAAAAATTGTGATCAGATTTCTTTCATTTGTGATCAGCATTGTTTCCTTTTCCATTTGTTTCCTTCTTTTATCTTGTGATTGTGGACTTTCCTATTGTGACTTCAACTTGTTTCCTATTCCTTTGATTTGAACTTTCCTAATCTAACCCTCCATTGATTTCTCATATCTTGGGTTTTTAGAATCATTGTAATTTGGCTCTTTGGTATTTTAAACTTGATTTTGCATTGCTAAGTGGTTAAATCTTCCCTTTTTCATATTGGAACCCTAGCCTAACCAAACCCTAACCTTACTTGTAACTTGTATGCGCCAATCACAACTTTTCATACCATCCACCAGCACATACTTTGGTGAACCGAGAATTGGCAGTCCTTGATCACTTGACAAGGTCTTAGGTAACATAAGAGCTTGGGATTTGATATTGAGAGGTAAAAGGCAAGAGTGGATAAGATCATTGTAGAAAAAGCCAATAAGAGAGAGTAAACACGAGTGTGAATGTTATATCTCAATTGAGTGAAACACGTGAGGAAATATTTGTGAGGTCCTATATACTTGTGTTTCTTTTTCACTAACATGGCAGATAATCGAGAAAAAGGAGTAGCACATGAAAGTGATAATGATGATCACAATTCATTTGGAGTAGCGCCTTTGCAAATGAAAGCTCTAGTGGGTCATTTTGAAAGGATGCTTGATAAGAAGTTGGAAGGACTCCATGAACGCTTAGATCGAGTGGAGAGTAGAACCTCTAGCCAAAGGACTACTACTCAAGCTAACCAAAGACAAGCTCATGCTGCACACCCACAACACCGTGAATATGCGGAAGACATGGAGAGCCATGATGAAGATTATGAAGGAGAGGAGACTCAGCCAAGAAGAAGGCCACTCAACATACAAAGAAGACCACTGAGGAGGCCTAGAGATGAAGAAGAAGGCCTTGGAGGAGTCAAAGTCAAAATTCCTTCCTTTCAAGGCAAGAGTGATCCAGAAACATACATGGAGTGGGAGATGCGTGTAGAGCAAATCTTTTCATGCCATAACTACTCTGAGGGTAAGAAGGTCAAAATTGCTGCTCTTGAGTTTACTGATTATGCTCTTATTTGGTGGGACCAGATGCAAAAGGAGCGGATTAGATATGGAGAGCACCTCATCTCAACATGGGAAGAGATGAAGACTATCATGAGGAGACGATTCATTCCATCCTATTTTCGAAGGGAACTTCACAATAAGCTTCAACGCCTCACTCAAGGATCCAAGAGTGTGGATGAGTACTACAAGGAAATGCAAATAGCCATGATTAGAGCTAATGTAGAGGAGGATCCAGAAGCAACAATGGCTCGTTTCTTAGATGGGCTTAATCGTGACATAGCCGGTGTTGTGGAGATGTACCATTATGTTGAGATTCATGACTTGGTCCACCAAACTGCCAAGGTGGAAAAACAACTCAAAAGGAAGAATATTGCAAGGAAGAGCTCCAGTTCAACTTCTTTCAACTCATGGAGGAACAACCCAAAGAAAGATATTCCCTCTACTTCAAATTCAAAGGGAAATGAAATAAAGAAAGAAGAAAAGCTGGCTGCACCACCCAAGAAGGTTCAAAGTGGGCCTAATCCTTCAAGAAATCGAGACATAATATGCTTCAAGTGCCAAGGGAAAGGACACATCTCTAGTGAATGTCCTAACAAGCGAACCATGAATATCAACAACCTTGGTGAGTGGGAAACTGAAGGAGAAACAACAGAGGAAGAAGAAGAGCTATTCATGGAACATGAAGATGGAGAGTATGCAGAAGAAGGAGAACTCCTTGTAACTAGGAGAGCCCTTAGTGCCCAGATGATGGCAGACGAAGATAAACAAAGAGAGAACTTGTTCCATACTCGTTGCCAAATCCAAGGAAAGATATGTGGTGTGATTATAGACGGAGGAAGTTGCTGCAATGTGGCAAGCACTGAGCTAGTGGAGAAGTTGAATTTGTCTACTTTCAAGCATCAACGGCCTTACAAACTCCAATGGCTCAATGAATGTGGAGAATTGAGAGTAACCAAGCAAGTTAAGGTAATGTTTTCAATTGGCAAGTATAAGGATGAAGTGTTTTGTGATGTTGTACCAATGAAAGCATGTCATATTTTGTTAGGTAGGCCTTGGCAGTATGATAGACGTGTTACACATGATGGTTTTCTAAATCATTATTCTTTTGTACTTAGAGGGGAACCTATAACCCTCCTTCCTATGTCACCAAAGCAAGTGTTAGAAGATCAAATCAAGAGCAAAGAAGAAAAGAGAAAGTGAGTGTGTAAAAGTGTCTGAAAAAGAGGAGACTAAAATTGAGAAAAGAAAAGAGGGCAAGCCAAGAGAAGAGAGAGGAAAAGGAGAGAGAGCTAAAGGTAAAAGAGAGAAAGAGGGAGAAAGAGAGAAAAGTTTGTTAGTAGCAAGAAAGAGTGAGATCAAACAAGCTTTGTTTTCTCAACAAAACCTCCTAATAGTTATCTATAAAGAGGCTATATTGAATACTAACGACTTAACCTCTACTTTGCCTAGTCTTGTTATATCTCTTTTGCAGGAATATGGAGATGTCTTTCCCGAAGAGTTACCACCTGGGTTGCCACCAATTAGAGGGATAGAACATCAAATTGACTTTATACCTGGAGCGCCTTTGCCCAATCGTCCAGCTTACCGAGCTAATCCTGAAGAGACCAAGGAGATTCAAAGACAAGTGCAAGAGCTGCTGGAAAAGGGATATGTGAGGGAGAGCCTTAGCCCATGTGCAGTACCAGTGTTGCTCGTGCCTAAAAAGGATGGCACATGGAGAATGTGCATTGATTGTCGAGCCATCAATAATATAACGGTAAGATATCGTCATCCTATCCCTAGGTTAGATGATATGCTTGATGAATTAAATGGCTCCACTATCTTCTCTAAAATTGATTTAAAAAGTGGCTACCATCAAATTAGGATGAAAGAAGGAGATGAATGGAAAACTGCATTTAAGACTAAACATGGACTTTATGAATGGTTAGTTATGCCTTTTGGTCTCACTAATGCACCTAGCACATTTATGAGGTTGATGAATCATGTCTTGCGTGCATTCATAGGTAAATTTGTGGTAGTTTACTTTGATGATATCCTTGTGTACAGTAGGACTTTGCATGAGCATGTAGATCACTTGAGACAAGTCCTAGAGGTTTTAAGAAAAGAAAGATTGTTTGGCAATTTGAATAAGTGTGATTTTTGCACTAATAAAGTTGTTTTTCTTGGTTTTGTTGTGAGTGCTGAGGGGGTTGAGGTTGATGAAGAGAAAATCAAAGCCATTCAAGATTGGCCAACCCCTACCACTATCGGACAAGTGAGGAGCTTCCATGGACTTGCAAGCTTTTATAGGAGATTTGTGAGGGACTTCAGCTCACTGGCAGCTCCTTTGAATGAGTTGACAAAGAACACCATTCAAGTGGGGAGAAGCTCAAGAGAAAGCCTTCCAAACCATCAAGGAGAGGCTCATACATGCACCTTTATTAGTCCTTCCAGATTTTGGTAAGATTTTTGAGGTTGAATGTGATGCTAGTGGAATTGGCATAGGAGGTGTACTCATGCAAGAAGGTAAGCCCATTGCATATTTTAGCGAAAAGCTAAGTGGTCCTACTCTTAACTATCCTACATATGATAAGGAGCTATATGCTTTAGTTAGAGTGTTGGAAACTTGGCAACATTATTTGTGGCCTAAAGAATTTGTCATACATTCTGACCATGAGGCTCTAAAACATATTAAGAGCCAAAACAAATTGAATCGAAGACACGCTAGTTGGGTTGAATTCATTGAATCTTTCCCATATGTGATTAAGCATAAGAAAGGTAAAGAGAATATTGTTGCTGATGCACTTTCACGTAGGTATGTTCTTCTTTCCATGTTAGACTCTAAGGTTCTTGGTTTTGAGTTCATCAAGGAATTATATACAAATGATGTTGATTTTGGTGAAGCTTTTAACTATTGCAAGCCTGGAGTTGGTTGGGACAAATTTTACTTGCATCAAGGATTCTTGTTTCGTGTTGATAAGCTTTGCATTCCTAATTGTTCTCTGCGTATGTTATTGATGAAGGAAGCACATTCAGGAGGTTTAATGGGACACTTTGGCATTGTTAAAACATTTGATATCTTGAATGAGCATTTTTATTGGCCTAAGATGCGTAGGGATGTTCAAAAGTTTGTGGGGAGATGCGTTGTATGTCATAAAGCAAAATCTAAATTAAATCCCCATGGACTGTATACTCCCCTCCCTATTCCTAGTGTACCTTGGGAAGATGTTTCCATGGATTTTATTGTGGGATTACCTAGGTCTAAGAGGGGGAGGGACTCTATTTTTGTTGTTGTGGACAGGTTTTCTAAAATGGCACACTTCATTGCATGTCATAAGGTTGATGATGCTTCTAATATTGCTAATTTGTTCTTTCAGGAAGTTGTGAGGTTTCACGGGATTCCGAAGACTATAGTGTCAGATCGTGATGCTAAGTTTCTAAGCTATTTTTGGAAAACTTTGTGGAGCAAGTTTGGAACTAAATTGTTATTCTCTACTACTTGTCATCCGCAAACTGATGGACAAATTGAAGTTGTTAATATGACACTATCTTCTTTGTTACGAACTGTGGTTAAAAAGAACCTGAAGAATTGGGAGGAGTGTCTCCCACATGTCGAGTTTGCATACAATAGGGCTGTTCATTCCACTACTAAATATTCACCATTTGAGATTGTATATGGTTTTAATCCTCTTGCACCCATTGACCTAGCTCCTTTGCCTTGGCAGGAAAGAATCAATATGGATGGACAGAAACGTGCTGAGGTTGTTAAACAAATCCATGAGAAAGCAAAACAAAACATTGAGAGGATGACTCAACAATATGTAGAACGTGCTAATAAGGGACGAAAGAGGGTTATCTTTGAACCAGGAGATTTGATTTGGTTGCACCTTAGAAAAGAGAGGTTTCCTGACAAAAGAAAGTCTAAACTTATGCCTCGCGGAGATGGGCCTTTCCGCGTGCTAGAGAGAATTAATGATAATGCCTACAAGATAGATTTACCAGGTGAGTATGGTGTAAGTGTTACTTTTAATGTTTCTGACCTTTCCCCTTATTTTGGTGCAGACTTTGAAGAGTCGAGGACGACTCCTTTTCAAGAGGGGGAGGATGATATGAACCAGACTCATGTGGGGAAGGATGCTCGTGTGGAGAAAGACTTGATGATAGATGGCCCAATGACAAGAGGAAGAGTTAAGCGTCTACAAAGAGCAATTGGGCTTCAATTTGCTGAATTAGAAGCCCATAATGTTAGTGCATGCATTGAGGAAGCAAATGGAGCCTTAATCATGCTTATTCAAGCCCAGGATGATGCTTAAAAAGCCCATTGAAGATAGAGGACGTGAATAGTACTTCAAATGCAAGATGTCCAGCCCATTAGTATTAATTAGTTTCTATTAGGCTGATTATCTATCCTTTTCTGTTTTCAAAAGGATTTGATTTTGTATCCCTATTTTTTAGATCTTTTAGTTAGGATTATGTAGTTAGTTTCCTACTTTTCCTCCAGTAGATAGGTTTGAGCTACACTATAAATTTATGTATTCTGCCTTCATTTGAATCAGATTGGAAGTAGTAGAATTATTGAGTGTTTCTCTAATTGTGAGAATCTTATCTTTTCTTTGCTCTTGTGAAACCTTTGTCTTGTCAACCTATCTTTAGGTTGGTGATTCAAGTTCGCAAAAGCCCCAATTCGTGCTTCGATCCAAGTGTGTCGTTGTGTGGATTGGGTTACTGTGTTCATGGTTAGGCGCATTGTCTAAGTAGCAGGTCAACATTCTTATAACGTTGGTTGGCTATTTGCTTCCGTCGGGTCTCGAACCATCATCTATCCATCAACCTACGTCGTGAAGATTGGGGCACCCCTTGATTTCGCATCAACTTGGACTTCCACTTTTGCATCTTTAAGGAGATCTCATGTCCAAAATCTAATTCAGCATGTTTTGAATTAATCAAATATAAATCTTGGGCTTTAAACTTGGGCCGACGTCCAACATAGATATTATCTTAAGCTCTTTGAAATTTTTGAACATATACTAACACAATTTGGACCTTTTGAGCATTGGTCATCCCTTCATGAGCTATTTAGACTTGAATCATGCGCTTTTGAATGATTTGGGTTTCTTAATGGATAAGGGTTTCTCAAACTTATAGTGCTCCAATGGGCATACCTATTGGTATTATATCAGCCTCTCACATCTATTTTTTTAAATTTTGTTTTTCTTTTTTTGCTGAATCTACTACCTTTTCTCTGTTGTTGTTTCATTTTCCTTTCTCCTTTTTCCTTCTTGTTTTGATTTCTTTCTTTTCCCCATATTGCTATAAGTTTTTCTCCTTTTCTTTTGCATTATTATTACTTCACCTTATGATGCGAAATCAAGGGGTGGCCCAATCTTCACGACGTAGGTTGATGGATAGATGATGGTTCGAGACCCGACGGAAGCAAATAGCCAACCAACGTTATAAGAACGTTGACCTGCTACTTAGACAATGCGCCTAACCACGAACATAGTAAACCAATCCACACAACGACGCACTTGGATCGAAGCACGAATTGGGGGCTTTTGCGAACTTGAATCACCAACCTAAAGATAGGTTGACAAGACAAAGGTTTCACAAGAGCAAAGAAAAGATAAGATTCTCACAATTAGAGAAACACTCAATAATTCTACTAGTTCCAATCTGATTCAAATGAAGGTAGAATACATATTTATAGTGTAGCTCAAACCTATCTACTGGAGGAAAAGTAGGAAACTAACTACATAATCATAACTGAAAGATCTAAAAAATAGGGATACAAAATCAAATCTTTTTAAAAACAGAAAAGGATAGATAATCAACCTAATAGAAACTAATTAATACTAATGGGCTGGACATCTTGCATTTGAAGTACTATTCACGTCATCTATCTTCAATGGGCTCTTTAAGCATCAACCTGGGCTTGAATAAGCATGATTAAGGCTTCATTTGCTTCTTCAATGTATGTACTAACATTATGGGCTTCTAATTTAGCAAATTGAAGCCCAATTGCTCTTTGTAGACGCTTAACTCTTCCTCTTGTCATTGGGCCATCTATCATCAAGTCTTTCTCCACACGAGCATCCTTCCCCACATGAGTCTGGTTCATATCATCCTCCCCCTCTTGAAAAGGAGTCGTCCTTGACTCTTCAAAGTCTGCACCAAAATAAGGGGAAAGGTCAGAAACATTAAAAGTAGCACTTACACCATACTCACCTGGTAAATCTATCTTGTAGGCATTATCATTAATTCTTTCTAGCACGCGGAAAGGGCCATCCCCGCGAGGCATAAGTTTAGACTTTCTTTTGTCAGAAAACCTCTCTTTTCTAAGGTGTAACCAAACCAAATCTCCTGGTTCAAAGACAACCCTCTTTCGTCCCTTATTAGCACGTTCTACATATTGTTGAGTCATCCTCTCAATGTTTTGTTTTGCTTTCTCATGGATTTGTTTAACAAACTCAGCACGTTTCTGTCCATCCATATTGATTCTTTCCTGCAAAGGCAAAGGAGCTAAGTCAATGGGTGCAAGAGGATTAAAACCATATACAATCTCAAATGGTGAATATTTAGTAGTGGAATGAACAGCCCTATTGTATGCAAACTCGACATGTGGGAGACACTCCTCCCAATTCTTCAAGTTCTTTTTAACCATAGTTCGTAACAAAGAAGATAGTGTCCTATTAACAACTTCAGTTTGTCCATCAGTTTGCGGATGACAAGTAGTAGAGAATAACAATTTAGTTCCAAACTTGCTCCACAAAGTCTTCCAAAAATAGCTTAGAAACTTAGCATCACGATCTGACACTATAGTCCTCGGAATCCCATGAAACCTCACAACTTCTTGAAAGAACAAATTAGCAATATTAGAAGCATCATCAACCTTATGACATGCAATGAAGTGTGCCATTTTAGAAAACCTGTCCACAACAACAAAAATAGAGTCCCTCCCCCTCTTAGACCTAGGTAATCCCACAATAAAATCCATGGAAACATCTTCCCAAGATACACTAGGAATAGGGAGGGGAGTATACAGTCCATGGGGATTTAATTTAGATTTTGCTTTATGACATACAACGCATCTCCCCACAAACTTTTGAACATCCCTACGCATCTTAGGCCAATAAAAATGCTCATTCAAGATATCAAGTGTTTTAACAATGCCAAAGTGTCCCATTAAACCTCCTGAATGTGCTTCCTTCATCAATAACATATGCAGAGAACAATTAGGAATGCAAAGCTTATCAACACGAAACAAGAATCCTTGATGCAAGTAAAATTTGTCCCAACCAACTTCAGGCTTGCAATAGTTAAAAGCTTCACCAAAATCAACATCATTTGTATATAATTCCTTGATGAACTCAAAACCAAGAACCTTAGAGTCTAACATGGAAAGAAGAACATACCTACGTGAAAGTGCATAAGCAACAATATTGTCCTTACCTTTCTTATGCTTAATCACATATGGGAAAGATTCAATGAATTCAACCCAACTAGCATGTCTTCGATTCAATTTGTTTTGGCTCTTAATATGTTTAAGAGCCTCATGGTCAGAATATATGACAAATTCTTTAGGCCACAAATAATGTTGCCAAGTTTTCAACACTCTAACTAAAGCATATAGCTCCTTATCATATGTAGGATAGTTAAGAGTAGGACCACTTAGCTTTTCGCTAAAATATGCAATGGGCTTACCTTCTTGCATGAGTACACCTCCTATGCCAATTCCACTAGCATCACATTCAACCTCAAAAATCTTACCAAAATCTGGAAGGACTAATAAAGGTGCATGTATGAGCCTCTCCTTGATGGTTTGGAAGGCTTTCTCTTGAGCTTCTCCCCACTTGAATGGAACATTCTTCTTTGTCAACTCATTCAAAGGAGCTGCCAGTGAGCTGAAGTCCCTCACAAATCTCCTATAAAAGCTTGCAAGTCCATGGAAGCTCCTCACTTGTCCGATGGTGGTAGGGGTTGGCCAATCTTGAATGGCTTTGATTTTCTCTTCATCAACCTCAACCCCCGTTATATTATTGATGGCTCGACAATCAATGCACATTCTCCATGTGCCATCCTTTTTAGGCACGAGCAACACTGGTACTGCACATGGGCTAAGGCTCTCCCTCACATATCCCTTTTCCAGCAGCTCTTGCACTTGTCTTTGAATCTCTTTGGTCTCTTCAAGATTAGCTCAGTAAGCTAGACGATTGGGCAAAGGCGCTCCAGGTATAAAGTCAATTTGATGTTCTATCCCTCTAATTGGTGGCAACCCAGGTGGTACCTCTTCGGGAAAGACATCTCCATATTCCTGCAAAAGAGATATAACAAGACTAGGCAAAGTAGAGGTTATGTCGTTAGTATTCAACATAGCCTCTTTATAGATAACTACTAGGAGGTTTTGTTGAGAAAACAAAGCTTGTTTGATCTCACTCTTTCTTGCTACTAACAAACTTTTCTCTCTTTCTCCCTCTTTCTCTCTTTTACCTTTAGCACTCTCTCCTTTTCCTCTCTCTTCTCTTGGCTTGCCCTCTTTTCTTTTCTCAATTTTACTCTCCTCTTTTTCAGACACTTTTACACACTCACTTTCTCTTTTCTTCTCTCTCTTGATTTGATCTTCTAACACTTGCTTTGGTGACATAGGAAGGAGGGTTATAGGTTCCCCTCTAAGTACAAAAGAATAATGATTTAAAAAATCATCATGTGTAACACGTCTATCATACTGCCAAGGCCTACCTAACAAAATATGACATGCTTTCATTGGTACAACATCACAAAGCACTTCATCCTTATACTTGCCAATTGAAAACATTACCTTAACTTGCTTGGTTACTCTCAATTCTCCACATTCATTGAGCCATTGGAGTTTGTAAGGCCGTTGATGCTTGAAAGTAGACAAATTCAACTTCTCCACTAGCTCAGTGCTTGCCACATTGCAGCAACTTCCTCCGTCTATAATCACACCACATATCTTTCCTTGGATTTGGCAACGAGTATGGAACAAGTTCTCTCTTTGTTTATCTTCGTCTGCCATCATCTGGGCACTAAGGGCTCTCCTAGTTACAAGGAGTTCTCCTTCTTCTGCATACTCTCCATCTTCATTTTCCATGAATAGCTCTTCTTCTTCCTCTGTTGTTTCTCCTTCAGTTTCCCACTCACCAAGGTTGTTGATATTCATGGTTCGCTTGTTAGGACATTCACTAGAGATGTGTCCTCTCCCTTGGCACTTGAAGCATATTATGTCTCGATTTCTTGAAGGATTAGGCCCACTTTGAACCTTCTTGGGTGGTGCAGCCAGCTTTTCTTCTTTCTTTATTTCATTTCCCTTTGAATTTGAAGTAGAGGGAATATCTTTCTTTGGGTTGTTCCTCCATCAGTTGAAAGAAGTTGAACTGGAGTTCTTCCTTGCAATATTCTTCCTTTTGAGTTGTTTTTCCACCTTGGCAGCTTGGTGGACTAAGTCATGAATCTCAACATAATGGTACATCTCCACAACATCGGCTATGTCACGATTAAGCCCATCTAAGAAACGAGCCATTGTTGCTTCTGGATCCTCCTCTACATTAGCTCTAATCATGGCTATTTGCATTTCCTTGTAGTACTCATCCACACTCTTGGATCCTTGAGTGAGGCGTTGAAGCTTATTGTGAAGTTCCCTTCGAAAATAGGATGGAATGAATCGTCTCCTCATGATAGCCTTCATCTCTTCCCATGTTGAGATGAGGTGCTCTCCATATCTAATCCGCTCCTTTTGCATCTGGTCCCACCAAATAAGAGCATAATCAGTAAACTCAAGAGCAGCAATTTTGACCTTCTTACCCTCAGAGTAGTTATGGCATGAAAAGATTTGCTCTACACACATCTCCCACTCCATGTATGTTTCTGGATCACTCTTGCCTTGAAAGGAAGGAATTTTGACTTTGACTCCTCCAAGGCCTTCTTCTTCATCTCTAGGCCTCCTCAGTGGTCTTCTTTGTATGTTGAGTGGCCTTCTTCTTGGCTGAGTCTCCTCTCCTTCATAATCTTCATCATGGCTCTCCATGTCTTCCGCATATTCACGGTGTTGTGGGTGTGCAGCATGAGCTTGTCTTTGGTTAGCTTGAGTAGTAGTCCTTTGGCTAGATGTTCTACTCTCCACTCGATCTAAGCGTTCATGGAGTCCTTCCAACTTCTTATCAAGCATCCTTTCAAAATGACCCACTAGAGCTTTCATTTGCAAAGGCGCTACTCCAAATGAATTGTGATCATCATTATCACTTTCATGTGCAACTCCTTTTTCTCGATTATCTGCCATGTTAGTGAAAAAGAAACAAAAGTATATAGGACCTCACAAATATTTCCTCACGTGTTTCACTCAATTGAGATATAACACTCACACTCGTGTTTACTCTCTCTTATTGGCTTTTTCTACAATGATCTTATCCACTCTTTCCTTTTACCTCTCAATATCAAATCCCAAGCTCTTATGTTACCTCAGACCTTGTCAAGTGATCAAGGACTGCCAATTCTTGGTCCACCAAAGTATGTGCTGGTGGATGGTATGAAAAGTTGTGATTGGCGCATACAAGTTACAAGTAAGGTTAGGGTTTGGTTAGGCTAGGGTTCCAATGTGAAAAAGGGAAGATTTAACTACTTAGCAATGCAAAATCAAGTTTAAAATACCAAAGAGCCAATTACAATGATTCTAAAAACCCAAGATATGAGAAATCAATGGAGGGTTAGATTAGGAAAGTTCATCAAAGGAATAAGAAACAAGTTGAAGTCACAATAGGAAAGTCCACAATCACAAGATAAAAGGAAACAAATGGAAGAGGAAACAATGCTGATCACAATTTTTTTTTTTTTTCGTTTTTTTTTTCACTTTTTTTTTTGGCTAACCTTTTTTTTTTTGCCTTTCTTTTCTATTCCTTTTCCTTTTCCTTTTTTTTTGCGTCTTTTTTCTTTTTTGGATCAGATGAAAGAGAATCACAAGATCACACAATAAGAAACAGATCAGAAAACGTTGCCACTAAAAATAACAATAACTTCCTCTAGAGCACTCCGAATTTGATGATTCTAAAACGAAATGAAAGTTGAGATTCTGAAACTAAGGATTGACCTATTAATCGTCCAAAATCTCAAAAGGAAATGGGTTGAACAGATAAGGGAAAAATAACACGTCCAGAACAAAAATTTTCCAGATTACAAAATAAATGGCTCTTGTAGCATAAAAAACCAAATCTTGCACACTAAGGATCAAATCTGGAAACAAGGGAACGTAGAAAGTTTAGTATTTTTTTTTTTTATAATAACAGGTAGCAATGAATGGATATGGAAAAAAAAATATATGGAGGCTAGAAAAGAAGTAGAATGGTGGATGATGAATGTATGATAGACAACCTACCGTGTAAACCGAAGCTCTGATACCAAATGATGCAAAATCAAGGGGTGCCCCAATCTTCACGACGTAGGTTGATGGATAGATGATGGTTCGAGACCCGACGGAAGCAAATAGCCAACCAACGTTATAAGAATGTTGACCTGCTACTTAGACAATGCGCCTAACCACGAACATAGTAAACCAATCCACACAACGACGCACTTGGATCGAAGCACGAATTGGGGGCTTTTGCGAACTTGAATCACCAACCTAAAGATAGGTTGACAAGACAAAGGTTTCACAAGAGCAAAGAAAAGATAAGATTCTCACAATTAGAGAAACACTCAATAATTCTACTAGTTCCAATCTGATTCAAATGAAGGCAGAATACATATATTTATAGTGTAGCTCAAACCTATCTACTGGAGGAAAAGTAGGAAACTAACTACATAATCATAACTGAAAGATCTAAAAAATAGGGATACAAAATCAAATCTTTTTAAAAACAGAAAAGGATAGATAATCAGCCTAATAGAAACTAATTAATACTAATGGGCTGGACATCTTGCATTTGAAGTACTATTCACGTCATCTATCTTCAATGGGCTCTTTAAGCATCAACCTGGGCTTGAATAAGCATGATTAAGGCTTCATTTGCTTCCTCAATGTATGTACTAACATTATGGGCTTCTAATTTAGCAAATTGAAGCCCAATTGCTCTTTGTAGACGCTTAACTCTTCCTCTTGTCATTGGGCCATCTATCATCAAGTCTTTCTCCACACGAGCATCCTTCCCCGCATGAGTCTGGTTCATATCACCTTACCCCTCTTTCTTTTGGCTCTTTGAGGATTTTAACTTGGAATTTTTTGGTTTTGGGATTGCCACTTTATTCTTTGCTCCTATTGATTTGTTTTGTTTCTAACTAAGCATTAAAAAGAAGCAAGTGAGTGGTACTTTGCAAGAGTGTCATATTAAAGATAAAAGCCAAATTTTAAGTGAAACACGAGTGGATTTGCAATATTTTGAGTGATACACGTGAGAAGAGCATGTGAGGTCCTACTTCATAGTATTTTTCTATTCTGTCCACTAACATTTCAGGTTGTAAAATGGTTGAAAATGAGCCTAATGATGTTGATCTTAACGAGCCGTTCCTGTAAAGAAAAATGTTGTCTTTAAATGGGGTGATGATGAAAGGGCCGTGAGCTTGGAGACAAGGGAGCATGGTGTAATGACCTAAAAGAGCATGGAGGGTGTGCAAAAGAGCCCAATAAGCAAATGGACCCATTATAAGGCATAGGAGGCCCAATGACTAGAGGAAGAGCTAAAGCCATGAAGCAAGCTTTGAGTTGCATTGTCCAAGAAGTTCAAGAGCTTAAACCTATGTTTTTGCATCAATTTGAAGAGTTACAAGGCCATTTAGTCAAGACTTAGGATTTAAGTTTCAGACTTTGTTTATTTCCATTTTTCGTAGTTGCTGAAAACTTATTACTTTCTTTTATTTTCCTTAGGATTTTCTTGTAGTAAATGGCATCATCTCCTCCCATTAAAATCAAATTCTTTGTTTCCTATTTCTTGGAGGAAAATTCTTAAAGATTAAGTTAGGTTTAGGATTTTTTTTTATGCCTATTCAATAGACCACCTATTGTTCTTTCAGGGGTTGAATGAATTCTGAATTCAGAATTTTATTTCTCATTGTGAGAATTCTTGCTTCTGTGTGTTCTCCTTTAGAATACAAGTGACTTATCAAAGAAGTGGTCATCTTTTGTAGCGTCTCAAGGCTAGAGTTCTAAGGGGCGAGTTTTCTTAGGATCTTATCTATTTGACCAACATTTCTTGTCCTAGCTAGTCCCAGGCAATGTATCATCTTGTTAAAGGTTCCTAGGACTTATTCCTATAGGGTCTCTCATCATTTGGTATCAGAGCATAGGTTTGCTAGTACAAGGTATATCTTTGTGTTTCCCTTCCACTATTTTTCATACCTTCTCTCCTTTCATTTGTATTACCGTTTTCATCTTCGCTTTTGTCTTCCATTATTGTGTACCTCCATCCTCCTTTTCATACCATCCATAGTTTATTTTTTTTTGTGATTTGCTAACTTGTGTGTGAGTTTTGTCCTCTTTTCTCAAATTTTATTTTTTTCTTCAAAAAAAAAGAGAGAGTGTGTGTGATACTAAAAAAAAAATAAAAAAAAATAAAAAAAATTTAAAAAAAAAGTGAAAAAAATAGAGTGGAAAAAAATTTAAAAAAGAAGAATTTCTAATTTGAGTTGAGTAGCTATCAAGTTCTTTCCTTTTGTGTTCAAGTAACAAATTTCCTATTTCATTGTGACTAATTGCAATTGCTGAGCATCCCCTTAGTTTCCTATTTTCAAAGTTCCTATTTTGACTAACCTGAATTGCAAGTTGTAGCAAGTTATCAATTTGTGAAGAACTTACATTACAAGTAGCAATCACTTTCCTAATTCTATAAACTTTGGTGGTAAGCTTCCAAATTTCCTAAATTGAATCCGACTTTCCTTTTTTTTTAATTCTTTCCTATTTTTCTTTTCTTTCCAAATTACTTGTTTTTTATCCTTTCCCTTCTAAATTCTTATCTGCTTCCTAATTTGCTTCTTGCCTAATTTGTATTTCCTTCCTATTTCCAGATTTGCTGGCTTTCTTTCTTTCCATTTTTGCTTTAGATCTCATCGTTTTCTTTCTAAATCATTCAAGTTGTGCCTCTCTCCTTCCTTGATCAGGTCTAAAACATGATTTAATCTCTCCTTCTCACATCCATTTTTTTAATTTCATTTTTCTTTTTTTGCTGAATCTACTTACTTTTCTCTATTGTTGTTTCATTTTCCTTTCTCCTTTTTTCCTTCTTGTTTTGATTTCTTTCTTTCCCCATAAAAGACAAATTTTGAGTGCAACACGAGTAGATTTGCAATATTTTGAGTAACATACGTGAGAAGAGTGTGTGAGGTCCTACTTCATATTATTTTTCTATTCTGTCCACTAACATTTCAAGTTGTAAAATGGCTAAAAATGAGCCTAATGATGTTGATCTTAAAGTTTTCATGAAAAGTGTCTATGAGCAATTCAAAGGCTCAATGCAAGACTTGATGACTTTGAATCTCCATCTTACTCTAAAATTCCCTAAAGGTATGATCTTGAAGAGGAGTATGAAGGAGAATCTGACTTTGATGATTTAATTCTAAGGAGGCACAAGCAAGCTCCCCCATGTAAGGAGCATGGTCTAGGCAACATCAAAATGAAAATTCCCTCCTTTCAAGGAAAGAATGATCCAGAGCTTTATTTGGAGTGGGAAAGAAAGGTTGGGCATGTTTTTGAGTGCCATCGTTATTCTAAAGGGCAAAAAATGAAATTAGCAATCGTTGAATTTTCTGATTATGCTAGCTGATACGATATTTAGTAGGCATGCCCATTGAAATACAACAAGTTCGAGAAGTCCTCATCCATCAAAAAACCTAAATCATTCAAAAGCATATGATTCAGGTCCAAATGGCTCATGAAAGGATGTCCTATGCTCAAGAGGCCCAAATTGTGCTAGTATATGTCCAAAAGTCTCAAAGAGCTCAAAATAATATCTATGTTGGACATCGGTCTAAGTTAGAGCCCAAGATCCACATTTGATCAATATCTCTTTAAAGATGCAAAAGTGGAAGTCCAAGTGGAAGCCCAATGTCCTAAGAAGGTTCATGGAGCAACTAGAGTCAATATCCAATATGTTGAAGGCCCAATGTAGTTATACACATACAAGAGGAGTGCCAACGTCTAATTAGAGTCCAATTGCAAGAGATTAAGAATCATGTGTGTAACACCCCATAATTAACTAAGGTATTAATCATGGATTAAAATTAATTAAGAGTAATTAATATGGGCTCATTGGGCAAGTTAAGTGAATGGAGACTTTAGAGAGATAAATTATTAATATGGGTTTGAGATTTAATTGGGATAGAAATTCTATCTAGGCCTAAATTAATAGATCATGAGAAGAGGTTAATAGAGGCCCAATGGATTATGTGCAGACCTAACATAATTTAGTGGGATGGAGGCCCAAGATTTATCTTGTATAGACTCTTCTAAGTGGCCCAATAATCCTTGTGCAGACCTAAAATTCTTAAGCTTCTCAAACTTGGCCCAAACTCAATTAAACTTCAGCAACCCAAATGCATAAAACTGACCCAATAAAATTCTGCAGCCTAACACTCCAAAAAACTGGCCCAATAAGCTAAAATCTAAAGCCCAAGTGGAGATGGATCTTGGAGCAGCCCATGACCCATACTTGACCCAACTTAAACCCTAATACCCCACCCACACTTGCTAAAACATAAGATTCAAGAGGCAAAATCGGAGGTGGAGAAGGAGGCTAGGGTTTGGGACCAAAATTCTGTATTTTCTCATACTTAGAGCAAGATTCAGCCAAGGTAATAGTTATACAACTTAATCCCCCCATCTTTCTTTTTAATTTGGTCCGATTAGTTTTTCATTTAGAGCAATTTCATCCTACCCAAAATCTGAAATGTAAGTGTTTCGGGGTTTTCTTGATGAAATTCGTAGGTTGGGATTAAGGCTGACTTTGGGTGAGTTTAGACCCTCCATTTTGATGCTTTAATGGTTAATTTGAGACCCCCATAGCAAATTTATAAAATGGGTACTAATTATGTACGAATTTGCTTAGGATTTTGAGTGGAATATTGAATTTTCTGGTGGAGGAAACTTAAATCCGAAATTGGGACTTGTTGTGGCTGGGTAAATGATTCTTGGGTAGTCATTGGTATTTTAAATTCCTTGGGTACTGATTATGATTATTAATGATGAATTAGAGTAGTAATTATGTGATGTTATGGTTATAGGAGGAATTCTGCACCATTGGTGATTGTTACAAGTGCCTACAAGTAAGGTAACCGGGTTTATACCAATTCCATGTATATATTTGATTTAATTTCATATGTTGCTGTAAATTAATGATTTGAAATGTTGAATGAATTAATTGGCTATCTGTTGATTTGTGATTGGACCTTGTGAGTCCATGGTGGAGCTGTGGTGCGGCTGCCACCCGTGCATGTGCTATGATCAAGCACCGGGTTATGATCAAACCCCAGATGCACTGAGCCCCGGTTGTGCTCAATGAGGAGTAGGTGCCGTGGACGGGCCTCTCCGGTGTTAATGGCCTTTAACATGTGATAATATGATTGCTAGTATGGGATAGTAATCATGATAGCCTAATTGTTTCATTTGCTGTTATAATGGATATGATTCTGAGGTTGACTTTGATTTATGCATATATGGTAATTAAACTGGATATATAATGGAATTGCCTTGGTTACTGAGATTCATATCTCACCCCGTTTTATGGGATTAATATTTCAGGTGAAAGTTCCTCGGGTAAGGATAAGGGTAAGCAAGTGGATTAACATCCATGAGTTGAGGCCGAGTGTGGGGAGCTACACTTGGTCTGAGTAGAATAGGATTGATGCAATTTTTGTTATTAGTTATCTAGCATCATCATGTAATCATATTGCCAAGTGTAGGCGTTTATATTTTGCTTGATTGAAATGTAACCGTTAAGGATTTAGAGCACATCATAGTGGAATATCAATGTATGAACTTATACCATTATATATATGTATGTAGTTCTGCTGAAATTGTGATATGGATCGCCTTATGGGAATTGTAGTCATATGATGCCTTAGAGGTAAGCTATTGTTGAATGGAATCTCTATGAAATTTGCATGGGATGTAAATTGCTGATAATGTATGTGATCTTGCTGCCATTTATTTATGAATTTTTTGGTATGAGTTAGTGGAACAAGTAGGAAGTGACATTTGAGTTTCACAATGGTAATGGACGGATTGATGAGTAAATAGGGTAGATAAACACCATTAGGATCACTTAAAACAAGGGTAAGTGGACCTAGAGTGTTGCTAGAGTGTTGCTAAGGTGAAAATTGGAGTGTAGAGGGCGAAATTCGGGTAATATGGTCACAGAAGGGAATCCCGCCGCGGCCAAAGGGGAGACAGAGCCGAAAGGCGCCGCGGCGCAACTAACCTCGCCGCGGCGTGAAGTGAAAAATTCACCCAGCAGGGGTAACAGAACCAAAACCCACCGCGGCGCGAGTCGGAAAATTAAAATTTGTGTTGGACAGAAGCAAAACTCGCCGCGGCGCGAATATATTGCGCCGAGGCGAGAATTCTGGGAGTCGAGTAGAAGTTCCAGGAAGCATTTCCGCCGCGACACCACATAGGTTGGCCGCGGCGAAGGTCCAACTCGCCGCGGCGAAAGATTTGTGAAATTTGGGGAATGATTTAAGAGTACAAGCCGGGAGGTTATTGAGTGTTGAAATTAATGGATGATTAAATCATGAGCCTCTTATGGTAGTAAGATTTCTTTTATGCACATTTTATTTTACTAAGGTGGCATGGTGATGACCCTAACATCAAGGTTCAAATTCCCTCACATTTTCGTAATACGGTAAAATATAATGACCTCAAACCTTGATCATTAACTAATAATCTTGTATTTAACCATAATTACAATGATTAGAAGGTAGAGTTGTCACAATGTGTCAACCATGTGATTTTTAATGAAGCGTGTGTATCCCATGTGACTACTTAAAGAAACTAATTAGTTTTGACTAGGATTCCTTCAGAA
The DNA here is from genome assembly GCA_026724425.1 of Erythrophleum ivorense. NCBI lineage: Eukaryota > Viridiplantae > Streptophyta > Magnoliopsida > Fabales > Fabaceae > Erythrophleum > Erythrophleum ivorense. Next base: position 273,416 of record JAIUCV010000228.1, read on the forward strand.
TTTCATTTTTTATTTATTTTATTATTTTTAGGACTTAGTCAAAGAGCTTATCTTAGAGATTAAGTCAAAATTAGTATCTCAATCTTATTCCTTGATTTTAGGCATCATTCAAAATAATTCTAATCAGATTCTAGAGTTCAACTTTTATTAGGATTTAAGACTTTTAGAAATTTTACCTATAAAAGGTTCCCTATTATACTCTATTTTTGGAAGATCATGAATGAATGAATTTGAGTATTATTCAATACTTTGTGAGGCTTTTGCTTCTTTGTGTTCTCTGAGAGTTCACGTGACTTATTAAAGGATTGGTCTTTCTTTGTGGCATCTTGAGGCTAGGGTTCTAAGAGACAGGTTCTCTTAGGGTCTTTTCTTTGACCAACATTCTTGTTTTCTAGCCGGTTTCGGGCAACGTGCCATCTTGTTGAAGGTTTCTAGGACAAGGTTCCTAGAGGGTCTTGCATCACTAGCATTTGGTGGGATCAACTTCTCATCAATAAAAGGTGAAATGGAGAGCCTCCAATTCAGCTTGGCATGAGATGAAAATCACTATGAGAAAGAGATTTGTCCCTAGTTATTACTATAGGGATTTGCACAAGAAATTGCAGAAATTGAGACAAGGCTCCATGAGTGTTGAGGAATATTATCAAGAGATGGAAATGGCTATGATTAGAGCCAATCTTGAGGAAGACAAAGAGGCAACCACGGCAAGATTCATAGATGGTTTGGACCCTGAAATTGCTACAATTGTTGATCTCCAACATTATGTTGACATGGAAGAGCTATTACACAAAGCTATTAAAGTGGAGAAACAACTTAAATCTCAACAAAAATTCAGATTTGCTGCTAGTTTTGGGTCTTGGAAGCAAGGTTTGAAGGATTCCAAATCCTCCTTCAATCTAAAGAAAGCAAGCGAAAGGAGGAAGCAAAGCCCAATAGTACAGATCCACCTCCTAAAGGTAAGTACAACTCTAACTCATCTTTTTCTTCTTCTACTTCAAAAATTAAGTGATGGAGGTGAGATAGGAGACTTGAAGAAGCTTGAACAAAATCAAGAACTTGGAAACAAAAGGGCTGGACGTGACTCTAAAAGATGGCCAACTAAAGATCCATTGCAAGGTATGGGAGGCCCATGCACAAGATCAAGAGCCAAAGTGATGAAAGAGGCCTTGAATGGAGTGATCCAAAAACTAATAGACTTGGAGCCCATAGTCTTAGCTGAATATGAAGCCCAAAAGGAACAAATTGGCATAAAGATTATTTCATTCCTACAAGATGCTAGCCCAAGCCCAAAGGGAGCCTAATTGAAGGAGTCTAGCCATTTTCCACAAAATCAGTCATTCTCCACAAAATTCTCTTAGTTTTATTTTGTTTTAATTTGATTGTTGCTGTTTCAGATTTTTAGGCACCATTCTTGGTGAATTTGTTCAGATTTAAATTTCTTTTATTTTCATTATTTTGTTTAGGGTTTTATTTTTAAATGCCTATATAAGGCCCATTTGTACTCTAAGAATGGAGATTGAATGAATTATCTTTTCAGAATTATTTCTGATTTGTGAGGTTTCTCTTGTGGCCTTTGTGTGCTGGAGAAAATCTTTGACTTATCAAAGGAGTGGTTTCCTTTGTGGCGTCTCGGATTAGGGTTCTAAGAGACGGGTTTTCTTAGGGTTCAATTCCATTGACCAACATCTCTTCTTCTTCTTCTTCTTTGTTCCTTTTCTTTGTTCTTTGTTGCTTATCGTCCATATTATTTTTTTCTTGTGCTGCATGACAAAAATTGATCACTGATCCGTGTAATTTGGGGTTCCTAGAATGGGTTTCTACGGAGTCTCACATCATCTGGTATCAGAGCATTGGTTGAGGTTGGTTTCATCCACTTTTTCTTTGTTCTTTTCCCTTATTTCGTTTGATTAGTTTCTGTTCGTCCTTATTTTCGTGCGGCTGTGTTTGGTGTTTTCCTTCGTCTTTTTGGACGTGTAATAGGTCGTTCTTGTGTCTTAAGATCTCTTCTTTCTTCTCGTTTTGGAATCACGTCAATCCGATTTTTGTAGAGCAAGTTATAGCTGTTTCTTGCGTGCATGTCATTCTGATCTTTCAGAAATCTGGTGTTCTGTTTGCAAATTTCAGCACCTTTGAGATTCGAAAAAAAAAAAAAAAAAAGAGAGTATATTACACTGAAAAAAAAAAGGGAAAAGAAAAGAAAAGAAGGAAAAGTTGCAAAAAAAAAAAAAAGGAAGTAAAAATCTGTGAAAAAGAAAGTTGTGCTGGAAATTATAAATTGTTGACTTAAATTGCAATTGCTGAAGATTATCTATTCTTAGAATTACCATTTTTGATTCCTTGAGTTGATCTGGTCATTAAATGTCATATTGTGCACAATTCATAAAAGGAAAATTTGCATTCATTCACCTTGTTCTAAATTTCAAATTTCTGATTGCTTCATTATTGATTTCAGATTCCAATTTCCTTTCCATCCTTTCCTCTTGATAATTAATCATTTAACCATTTGTTCTCCCATAATCTGCCGCATACCATTTGTTCCATAAATTCATTGTCTTCATTTCCTTTCCTAGTCACTTGCTGTATTTTCCATTGGCTGCACCTACGAATTTTTTAAATGTTGGACTTTTGTTGTCTCTTGGAGAACTTTGCATCTTGAATTCTAATTTGAGATTGCCACTTCAGTTGCTACTTCTTTTGATTTGTTGGATTTAATTTAGTACACTATAGGAAGCAAGTTGAGAGGAAAAAGGCAAGAGTGTTTTCATCATTGTAAAAGCCATTACAAGTGTGAAACACGAGTGAATTTGCATCATTTAGAGTGAAACACGAGAGGGAGTGGTAAGGTCCTTTCTCTTGCTATTCACTAACATTTCAGGTGCCAATCATGTCTGAAAGTGAAGATAACCAAGTTGACCTTAAATTGTTCATCAAATCTGTTCAAGAACAATTCAAGAGGCTAAATACTAGGTTGGATCAAATAGATTATTCTTCTTCCAATAGCAAGGCAAGACGTGGTAAAAACGTTCTAGGAGGAGATGAATCTGATTTTGAGGAGGAAAGCCAACATGAAAGAGTTAGGAGAGCTCCACCTCAAAAGAAAGATGCATTTAGTAATATCAAGATGAAAATCCCTTCCTTTCAAGGGAAAGCTGATCCTGATGTATACCTTGAATGGGAAAGAAAAGTTGAGTTTATATTTGACTGCCAATCTTTTTCAGAGGAAAGTAAAGTGAAATTAGCTGCTTTGGAGTTTACAGATTATGCAAGCCTATGGTGGGATCAATTAACCACTAGTAGGAGGCGTTCTGGAGAGGGTCCAATTCGGTCTTGGCTAGAAATGAAGGCTCTCATGAGGAAGAGATTTGTCCCTACCCATTACTATAGGGATGTGCACAAAAGGCTCCACAAAATCAAACAAGGATCTATGAGTGTGGAAGAATATTTTCAGCAAATGCAAATTGCCATGATCAAAGCTGACATTGAGGAAGATTCAGAAGTTACAATGGCAAGATTTCTTGGTGGCTTAGACCCTGAAATTGCTACAGAAGTTGAATTGCAAAACTACCTTGATATGGAAGAGTTGTTGCATAAAGCCATTAAGGTGGAGAAGCATTTTAAAGCAAAACAGAAATTGAAATCACATGCTAGTTCCAACAAAGACTTCAAGTCCTCCTTCAAGTTTAAGGGAGAGACCAAGCCTAAAGAGGAGAATAAGTTGAAGATGCAAACACCTACTTCTAAAGGTAAATCTGAACCTAAATCTTCTTCTAGTTCTTCTAAAATTAAATGCTTTAAATGTCAAGGTTTTGGTCACATTGCTTCACAATGTCCAAATAAAAGGACTATGATTTTGCTTGAGAATGGTATTGTTACTAGTGAAAGTAGTGGTGATGAAGAAGTGGAAGCTGAGTTGAGCTCCAATGGAGGTGATGAATCTGATGTGGAGGTAGCTGAAGCTGTGTTTGGTGAGGTTCTAGTGTCAAGGCGTGCTCTTAGCATTCAACCTAAAGAAGAGCTTGAAAAAGAACAACGAGAGCATATATTTCACACTAGGTGTTTTGTTAACAACAAGGTATGTAGTCTTATCATTGATAATGGGAGCTGCACTAATGTTGCTAGTACCTTGTTAGTTGAAAAGCTAGGTTTACCAACTAGAAAACACCCTACTCCTTATAATTTGTTGTGGTTCAATGATAATGGGGATGTTAAAGTAACTAAACAGGTTGTTGTAGCATTTTCCATAGGAAGTTACCATGATGAGGTTTTGTGTGATATAGCTCCTATGTATGCTGGACACTTATTATTGGGTAGACCTTGGCAATTTGATAGGAAAGTTAAGTATGATGGTTATACTAACAGGTATTCTCTTGAGTTTAATAAGAAAACCATTATGCTAACCCCTCTCAGACCCTTGCAGGCATATGAGGATCAAAAGCGAATTACTCAAGAATGCAAGCTAAGAGAGAAAGAAAAGAAAGTGCGTGAGAAAGAAAGAAAAGAAAGTGAAATGGAGAGAAAAGGAAAGAGAGCTACTGAAAAGAAAAGTCAAGAGAGTGAAGAAAAGAAAGTAACATTATTTTCTGGTAGAGGAGAGATTAAGAGGGCTTTATGTAGTGAGACATCTTTTGTACTTTTGTATAAGATGTTTATCTAACCCTTAGTGACCTTGATGAATCTCTTCCTTCTAGTGTTTTGAGTTTGTTGCAGGAATATAAAGACTTGTTTCCGGAAGAGGTACCGGATGGATTGCCTCCCATAAGAGGCATTGAACACAGGATTGATTTTATTCCTGGAGCATCTCTTCCTAACCGACCTGCTTATAGGGCAAATCCAGAAGAGACTAAGGAAATTCAGAGACAAGTGGAAGAACTCATGAAAAAGGGGTTTGTGCGAGAGAGCCTTAGTCCATGTGCTGTTCCGGTAATACTTGTGCCCAAGAAGGATGGCAAATGGAGGATGTGTGTGGACTGCCGAGCCATTAACAAAATCACAGTTAAGTATAGATATCCCATTCCTAGACTTGATGACATGCTTGATGAGTTGCATGGTGCTTGCTTGTTTTCAAAAATAGATCTTAGGAGTGGTTATCATCAAATTAGGATGCAAGAGGGTGATGAGTGGAAGACTGCATTTAAGACTAAGTTTGGTTTGTATGAATGGCTTGTTATGCCCTTTGGCTTAACTAATGCTCCTAGTACATTCATGAGCTTAATGAATCATGTGTTTCGCCCTTACATAGGAAAGTTTGTTGTTGTGTATTTTGATGACATTCTTGTATTTTCTAAGAATCTAGAAGAGCATGTTAAGCATTTGCATTCTGTGTTTATTATTTTGAGAGAAAATAAACTCTTTGCAAATTTAGAGAAATGCTCTTTCTGCTTGGATTCTGTTGTTTTCCTTGGTTTTGTTGTAGGTAGTGATGGCCTCCGGGTGGATGAAGAGAAGGTGAAGGCAATTCGGGAGTGGCCAACACCTAAGAATGCTAGTGAGGTGAGGAGTTTCCACGGACTTGCAAGTTTCTACCGACGTTTTGTAAAGGACTTCTCAACCCTTGCTGCACCTTTAAATGAGCTGGTAAAGAAAAATGTTGTCTTTAAATGGGGTGAGGCACAAGTGGCGGCTTTTAACACTTTGAAAGATAAATTGACCAATGCCCCTCTACTTATTCTTCCTGATTTCTCTAAAGTTTTTGAAGTTGAATGTGATGCTTCTGGAATTGGTATTGGTGCTGTTTTGATGCAAGAGTCTAGGCCTATTGCTTACTTTAGTGAAAAGCTTAGTGGTGCTTGTTTGAGTTATTCAACTTATGACAAGGAATTGTATGCTTTAAAAAGAGCTCTGGAACATTGGCAACATTATTTATGGTCTAAGGAATTTGTTTTGCATTCTGATCATAAGAGTCTTCAATACCTAAAGACCCAAGATAAGTTGAATATGCTGTGTGGCTTGAATTCATTGAGTCATTTCCTTATGTACTTAAACATAAAAAGGGGAAAGAAAATGTTGTGGCTGATGCTTTGTCTAGGAGGTATAGTCTCATTACATCTATGTAAGCTAGGTTAATTGGTTTTGAATCTTTCAAAAGCATGTATGAATGTGATGCTGATTTTGCTGAAACTTGGAAGTTGTGTGAAAAACATGGTGCTCATGATTTCTTTAGATTTGATGGTTTCTTGTTTAAAGGAAATAAATTGTGTGTGCCTGTTTGTTCTATGCGTGAGCTTTTGGTTAAAGAATCTCATGGGGGTGGTTTGATGGGACACTTTGGGATAGAAAAGACTTTATCCATGTTGAAGGAACATTTTTATTGGCCTCATATGCGTAGGGATGTGATTGCTATATGTAAAAGGTGCATTGCATGCAAGCACGCTAAATCTAAAATGCAACCACATGGTTTGTATACTCCCTTACCTGTTCCTTCTCATCCTTGGGTAGATATTTCAATGGATTTTGTGCTTGGATTGCCTAGAACATCTAGTGGAAAGGATAGCATATTTGTTGTTGTTGATCGATTTAGTAAAATGGCTCATTTCATTGCTTGCACAAAAACAAATGATGCTGTCCATATTTCTGATTTGTTTTTCAAGGAGATTGTTAGATTGCATGGTTTGCCCCGATCTATTGTGAGTGACCGTGATGTTAAATTTGTTAGTCACTTTTGGAAAACTTTGTGGGCTAAGTTGGGTACAAAGCTTGTGTTTTCTACAGTTGCACATCCTCAAACAGATGGACAAACCGAAGTGGTGAATCGAACACTTTCTTCCTTATTGCGTGTTGTAATTCAAAAAAATTTAAAGAATTGGGAAAAGTGTTTGCCTCACATTGAGTTTGCATATAATCGTGCCTTGCATTCTACAACTGAGTTTTCTCCTTTTGAGATTGTATATGGTTTTAATCCTTTAACTCCCTTAGATCTACTTCCTTTGCCTTGTAATGAGTTTGCTAACCTTGAAGGTGCAAAGAAAGCTAAGTTTGTGCAGGATCTTCATGCTAAGGTTAAGGCGAATATTGAGCGCAAGAATGAGCAATACGCTCAACATGCTAATAAAGGCCGAAGGAAGGTTATCTTTGAACCAGGAGATTGGGTGTGGGTTCATTTGAGGAAAGAAAGGTTTCCTGAACAAAGGAAGTCCAAATTACACCCAAGAGGCGATGGTCCTTTCCAAGTGTTGGAAAGAATAAATGATAATGCATATAAAATTGATTTACCTAGTTCTTATGGGAATGTAAGCGCAACTTTCAATGTGGCTGACCTTTCTCATTTTGATATTGCAGATTCGAGGACGAATCCTTTTCAGGAGGGAGGGAATGATGGAGGTGAGATAGGAGACTTGAAGAAGCTTGAACAAAATCAAGAACTTGGAAACAAAAGGGCTGGACGTGACTCTAAAAGATGGCCAACTAAAGATCCATTGCAAGGTATGGGAGGCCCATGCACAAGATCAAGAGCCAAAGTTATGAAAGAGGCCTTGAATGGAGTGATCCAAAAACTAATAGACTTGGAGCCCATAGTCTTAGCTGAATATGAAGCCCAAAAGGAACAAAATGGCATAAAGATTATTTCATTCCTACAAGATGCTAGCCCAAGCCCAAAGGGAGCCTAATTGAAGGAGTCTAGCCATTTTCCACAAAATCAGTCATTCTCCACAAAATTCTCTTAGTTTTATTTTGTTTTAATTTGATTGTTGCTGTTTCAAATTTTTAGGCACCATTCTTGGTGAATTTGTTCAGATTTAAATTTCTTTTATTTTCATTATTTTGTTTAGGGTTTTATTTTTAAATGCCTATATAAGGCCCATTTGTACTCGAAGAATGGAGATTGAATGAATTATCTTTTTCAGAATTATTTCTGATTTGTGAGGTTTCTCTTGTGGCCTTTGTGTGCTGGAGAAAATCTTTGACTTATCAAAGGAGTGGTTTCCTTTGTGGCGTCCCGGATTAGGGTTCTAAGAGACGGGTTCTCTTAGGGTTCAATTCCATTGACCAACATCTTCTTCTTCTTCTTCTTTGTTCCTTTTCCTTGTTCTTTGTTCTTTGTTGCTTATTGTCCATATTATTTGTTCTTGTGCTGCATGCCAAAATTTGTTCACTGATCCGTGTAATTTGGGGTTCCTAGAACGGGTTTCTACGGAGTCTCACATCAATATACAATCTCAAATGGTGAATATTTAGTAGTGGAATGAACAGCCCTATTGTATGCAAACTCGACATGTGGGAGACACTCCTCCCAATTCTTCAGGTTCTTTTTAACCACAGTTCGTAACAAAGAAGATAGTGTCCTATTAACAACTTCAGTTTGTCCATCAGTTTGCGGATGACAAGTAGTAGAGAATAACAATTTAGTTCCAAACTTGCTCCACAAAGTTTTCCAAAAATAGCTTAGAAACTTAGCATCACGATCTGACACTATAGTCCTCGGAATCCCATGAAACCTCACAACTTCCTGAAAGAACAAATTAGCAATATTAGAAGCATCATCAACCTTATGACATGCAATGAAGTGTGCCATTTTAGAAAACCTGTCCACAACAACAAAAATAGAGTCCCTCCCCCTCTTAGACCTAGGTAATCCCACAATAAAATCCATGGAAACATCTTCCCAAGGTACACTAGGAATAGGGAGGGGAGTATACAGTCCATGGGGATTTAATTTAGATTTTGCTTTATGACATACAACGCATCTCCCCATAAACTTTTGAACATCCCTACGCATCTTAGGCCAATAAAAATGCTCATTCAAGATATCAAATGTTTTAACAATGCCAAAGTGTCCCATTAAACCTCCTGAATGTGCTTCCTTCATCAATAACATACGCAGAGAACAATTAGGAATGCAAAGCTTATCAACACGAAACAAGAATCCTTGATGCAAGTAAAATTTGTCCCAACCAACTCCAGGCTTGCAATAGTTAAAAGCTTCACCAAAATCAACATCATTTGTATATAATTCCTTGATGAACTCAAAACCAAGAACCTTAGAGTCTAACATGGAAAGAAGAACATACCTACGTGAAAGTGCATCAGCAACAATATTCTCTTTACCTTTCTTATGCTTAATCACATATGGGAAAGATTCAATGAATTCAACCCAACTAGCGTGTCTTCGATTCAATTTGTTTTGGCTCTTAATATGTTTTAGAGCCTCATGGTCAGAATGTATGACAAATTCTTTAGGCCACAAATAATGTTGCCAAGTTTCCAACACTCTAACTAAAGCATATAGCTCCTTATCATATGTAGGATAGTTAAGAGTAGGACCACTTAGCTTTTCGCTAAAATATGCAATGGGCTTACCTTCTTGCATGAGTACACCTCCTATGCCAATTCCACTAGCATCACATTCAACCTCAAAAATCTTACCAAAATCTGGAAGGACTAATAAAGGTGCATGTATGAGCCTCTCCTTGATGGTTTGGAAGGCTTTCTCTTGAGCTTCTCCCCACTTGAATGGAACATTCTTCTTTGTCAACTCATTCAAAGGAGCTGCCAGTGAGCTGAAGTCCCTCACAAATCTCCTATAAAAGTTTGCAAGTCCATGGAAGCTCCTCACTTGTCCGATGGTGGTAGGGGTTGGCCAATCTTGAATGGCTTTGATTTTCTCTTCATCAACCTCAACCCCCTCAGCACTCACAACAAAACCAAGAAAAACAACTTTATTAGTGCAAAAATCACACTTATTCAAATTGCCAAACAATCTTTCTTTTCTTAAAACCTCTAGGACTTGTCTCAAGTGATCTACATGCTCATGCAAAGTCCTACTGTACACAAGGATATCATCAAAGTAAACTACCACAAATTTACCTATGAATGCACGCAAGACATGATTCATCAACCTCATAAATGTGCTAGGTGCATTAGTGAGACCAAAAGGCATAACTAACCATTCATAAAGTCCATGTTTAGTCTTAAATGCAGTTTTCCATTCATCTCCTTCTTTCATCCTAATTTGATGGTAGCCACTTTTTAAATCAATTTTAGAGAAGATAGTGGAGCCATTTAATTCATCAAGCATATCATCTAACCTAGGGATAGGATGACGATATCTTACCGTTATATTATTGATGGCTCGACAATCAATGCACATTCTCCATGTGCCATCCTTTTTAGGCACGAGCAACACTGGTACTGCACATGGGCTAAGGCTCTCCCTCACATATCCCTTTTCCAGCAGCTCTTGCACTTGTCTTTGAATCTCCTTGGTCTCTTCAGGATTAGCTCGGTAAGCTGGACGATTGGGCAAAGGCGCTCCAGGTATAAAGTCAATTTGATGTTCTATCCCTCTAATTGGTGGCAACCCAGGTGGTACCTCTTCGGGAAAGACATCTCCATATTCCTGCAAAAGAGATATAACAAGACTAGGCAAAGTAGAGGTTAAGTCGTTAGTATTCAACATAGCCTCTTTATAGATAACTATTAGGAGGTTTTGTTGAGAAAACAAAGCTTGTTTGATCTCACTCTTTCTTGCTACTAACAAACTTTTCTCTCTTTCTCCCTCTTTCTCTCTTTTACCTTTAGCTCTCTCTCCTTTTCCTCTCTCTTCTCTTGGCTTGCCCTCTTTTCTTTTCTCAATTTTACTCTCCTCTTTTTCAGACACTTTTACACACTCACTTTCTCTTTTCTTCTCTCTCTTGATTTGATCTTCTAACACTTGCTTTGGTGACATAGGAAGGAGGGTTATAGGTTCCCCTCTAAGTACAAAAGAATAATGATTTAGAAAACCATCATGTGTAACATGTCTATCATACTGCCAAGGCCTACCTAACAAAATATGACATGCTTTCATTGGTACAACATCACAAAGCACTTCATCCTTATACTTGCCAATTGAAAACATTACCTTAACTTGCTTGGTTACTCTCAATTCTCCACATTCATTGAGCCATTGGAGTTTGTAAGGCCGTTGATGCTTGAAAGTAGACAAATTCAACTTCTCCACTAGCTCAGTGCTTGTCACATTGCAGCAACTTCCTCCGTCTATAATCACACCACATATCTTTCCTTGGATTTGGCAACGAGTATGGAATAAGTTCTCTCTTTGTTTATCTTCGTCTGCCATCATCTGGGCACTAAGGGCTCTCCTAGTTACAAGGAGTTCTCCTTCTTCTGCATACTCTCCATCTTCATGTTCCATGAATAGCTCTTCTTCTTCCTCTGTTGTTTCTCCTTCAGTTTCCCACTCACCAAGGTTGTTGATATTCATGGTTCGCTTGTTAGGACATTCACTAGAGATGTGTCCTCTCCCTTGGCACTTGAAGCATATTATGTCTCGATTTCTTGAAGGATTAGGCCCACTTTGAACCTTCTTGGGTGGTGCAGCCAGCTTTTCTTCTTTCTTTATTTCATTTCCCTTTGAATTTGAAGTAGAGGGAATATCTTTCTTTGGGTTGTTCCTCCATGAGTTGAAAGAAGTTGAACTGGAGCTCTTCCTTGCAATATTCTTCCTTTTGAGTTGTTTTTCCACCTTGGCAGCTTGGTGGACCAAGTCATGAATCTCAACATAATGGTACATCTCCACAACATCGGCTATGTCACGATTAAGCCCATCTAAGAAACGAGCCATTGTTGCTTCTGGATCCTCCTCTACATTAGCTCTAATCATGGCTATTTGCATTTCCTTGTAGTACTCATCCACACTCTTGGATCCTTGAGTGAGGCGTTGAAGCTTATTGTGAAGTTCCCTTCGAAAATAGGATGGAATGAATCGTCTCCTCATGATAGCCTTCATCTCTTCCCATGTTGAGATGAGGTGCTCTCCATATCTAATCCGCTCCTTTTGCATCTGGTCCCACCAAATAAGAGCATAATCAGTAAACTCAAGAGCAGCAATTTTGACCTTCTTACCCTCAGAGTAGTTATGGCATGAAAAGATTTGCTCTACACACATCTCCCACTCCATGTATGTTTCTGGATCACTCTTGCCTTGAAAGGAAGGAATTTTGACTTTGACTCCTCCAAGGCCTTCTTCTTCATCTCTAGGCCTCCTCAGTGGTCTTCTTTGTATGTTGAGTGGCCTTCTTCTTGGCTGAGTCTCCTCTCCTTCATAATCTTCATCATGGCTCTCCATGTCTTCCGCATATTCACGGTGTTGTGGGTGTGCAGCATGAGCTTGTCTTTGGTTAGCTTGAGTAGTAGTCCTTTGGCTAGATGTTCTACTCTCCACTCGATCTAAGCGTTCATGGAGTCCTTCCAACTTCTTATCAAGCATCCTTTCAAAATGACCCACTAGAGCTTTCATTTGCAAAGGCGCTACTCCAAATGAATTGTGATTATCATTATCACTTTCATGTGCTACTCCTTTTTCTCGATTATCTGCCATGTTAGTGAAAAAGAAACACAAGTATATAGGACCTCACAAATATTTCCTCACGTGTCTCACTCAATTGAGATATAACACTCTCACTCGTGTTTACTCTCTCTTATTGGCTTTTTCTACAATGATCTTATCCACTCTTGCCTTTTACCTCTCAATATCAAATCCCAAGCTCTTATGTTACCTAAGACCTTGTCAAGTGATCAAGGACTGCCAATTCTCGGTTCACCAAAGTATGTGCTGGTGGATGGTATGAAAAGTTGTGATTGGCGCATACAAGTTACAAGTAAGGTTAGGGTTTGGTTAGGCTAGGGTTCCAATATGAAAAAGGGAAGATTTAACCACTTAGCAATGCAAAATCAAGTTTAAAATACCAAAGAGCCAAATTACAATGATTCTAAAAACCCAAGATATGAGAAATCAATGGAGGGTTAGATTAGGAAAGTTCAAATCAAAGGAATAGGAAACAAGTTGAAGTCACAATAGGAAAGTCCACAATCACAAGATAAAAGGAAACAAATGGAAAAGGAAACAATGCTGATCACAAATGAAAGAAATCTGATCACAATTTTTTTTTTTCGTTTTTTTTTTCACTTTTTTTTTTTTGGCTAACCTTTTTTTTTTTTTTGCCTTTCTTTTCTATTCCTTTTCCTTTTCCTTTTTTTTTTTTGGATCAGATGAAAGAGAATCACAAGATCACATAATAAGAAACAGATCAGAAAAGGTTACCACTAAAAATAACAATAACTTCCTCTAGAGAACTCCGAATTTGACGATTCTAAAACGAAATAAAAGTTGAGATTCTGAAACTTAGGATTGACCTATTAATCGTCCAAAATCTCAAAAGGAAAGGGGTTGAACAGATAAGGAAAAAATAACACGTCCAGAACAAAAATTTTCCAGATTACAAAATGAATGGCTCTTGTAGCATAAAAAACCAAATCTTGCACACTAAGGATTAAATCTGGAAACAAGGGAAGGTAGAAAGTATAGTATTTTTTTTTATAATAAAAGGTAGCAATGAACGGATATGGAAAAGGAAAAAAAAAATATGGAGGCTAGAAAGGAAGTAGAATGGTGGATGATGAATGTATGATAGACAACCTACCGTGTAAACCGAAGCTCTGATACCAGATGATGCGAAATCAAGGGGTGCCCCAATCTTCAGGACGTAGGTTGATGGATAGATGATGGTTCGAGACCCGACGGAAGCAAATAGCCAATTAACGTTATAAGAACGTTAACCTGCTACTTAGACAATGCGCCTAACCACGAACACAATAAACCAATCCATACAACGACACACTTGGATCAAAGCACGAATTGGGGGCTTTTGCGAACTTGAATCACCAACCTAAAGATAGGTTGACAAGACAAAGGTTTCACAAGAGCAAAGAAAAGATAAGATTCTCACAATTAGAGAAACACTCAATAATTCTACTACTTCCAATCTGCTTCAAATGAAGGCAGAATACATATATTTATAGTGTAGCTCAAACCTATCTACTGGAGGAAAAGTAGGAAACTAACTACATAATCCTAACTAAAAGATCTAAAAAATAGGGATACAAAATCAAATCTTTTTAAAAACAGAAAAGGATAGATAATCAGCCTAATAGAAACTAATTAATACTAATGGGCTGGACATCTTGCATTTGAAGTACTATTCACGTCATCTATCTTCAATGGGCTCTTTAAGCATCAACCCGGGCTTGAATAAGCATAATTAAGGCTTCATTTGCTTCCTCAATGCATGCACTAACATTATGGGCTTCTAATTTAGCAAATTGAAGCCCAATTGCTCTTTGTAGACGCTTAACTCTTCCTCTTGTCATTGGGCCATCTATCATCAAGTCCTTCTCCACACGAGCATCCTTCCCCACATGAGTCTGGTTCATATCATCATTGCCTCTATATCTAGCCCATCATCAAGCTAGAGGGTTCTACCTCTTGCTTCATTCATGCATAACTAGCTATCACTTCTAGGCTATCGGGCTTTAAAGGGTATAGCTTGTAACTTAAACCTCTAGCCTGAGGGGATTAGCCTTTTTAGGTTTTGGAATTCATTTAGACATTTGGGTATTGTGGCTAAGAGGTAATTTTCTTTCTCATTTTCCCTTTAAACTGGTCCTATGTAGTCATAATCTCATCTCACACTACATTGCATCACTACTTGTCTCTGCATTATGTATCTCAAAATGGTCTGAGTATAACCACTAGGAGAATTAGGCTTCACATACTCTCTCTAACAAGCCTTTTCATATCAACAAGATCATTTCTCATTATTCACATCTGGGGCTTGCTATTAATCCTAGCGAACTATCATATTTCATAATGCTCTAGCCATCAAATCACTTTACTTAAGCCATTCTAGAGGTCACCCTTTCCTGGTGTCCACTAGCTACTATAAGACCATCGTACAACTTACTCATCATGAATATGGACAAACTATCTTCACACACCTAAAATATCTCATACAAGGCTTTACATATACATAGCCTTGTTGCTACATCCTCAAGCCAAATTCAATCTAAGAGAGCTTGGAACTTTGCTCTAATACCAATAAATGTAACACCATATTTATCTAGCTTGCCTCATGCCATTTCTAGGTCTTATTCTATGTATTTCATAGTAAAACAAGGAAGATAGCATGAGAACAATGAATATACATGCACTTTGCTACGAATAAGAATTTTTTCTTTGGAGTCTCATGGGCCATATGGACTCATGTATCACATTCTTATATTTAATTACATAGATACAACTCAAATCCATCACCAAAAGTGGCCTAGAACTCGTGCAAGTGCAAGGAAAACATAAAACATCATAATGTAGCCTCGGCCAGAAACTTCACCTTTTTGTCATAAATTTTGAAAATTCATAACTAATTTTAGAAAAATTGAAATCATGCATTTTTTATCATTCTGGAAAGCTACAGATGTTTAATTTATGCTAAAAATATGTTTGGGTCATGAAACATCAAGTAGAAGATGTTTGACATTTGAAAACCATCCAAGGTCTCAGCTGCTTAGGCTACTATTATATCTTATTATCATAAATTTTGAAAATTCATAACTAATTTTTAAAAATTCCAAATCATGTAAATTTGGTCAATATAAGAAGTTACAGATGTTAACTTTAAGGAAAAAAATAACTCCAAATCATGCCAAGTCCATTTAGGAACTAAATTATGATAGAATAGTATTAGAGGTCTAGTGGTATTACTAGTATTGACATGAAATTTCAAAAATTCATAACTCTTTGCTCATACCTTCAAATGAGATGATCTTAGTGGCCACAAAAAATCTTATAACCTATAATTTATGCCTATAAAATTTTACAAGCATTGGACATCATTTGACTAATGGATGACACAGAACACAAAACTAACCATATAAACAGTAAATGCACCAGAACAATAGAAAAATTCTAACTTTGAAAATTCATAATTAATTCTGTAAAGCTCCAATTTTTTTGAACTTTAGCTTTCTAAAAAAATCTCAATGAGCCTTGTATGTCTACAAAGTTATATAGGAAGATCCATCCATTTAGTCAATTTGTGCTATAGGGTTTCAATTTGATCATTTTTATGGCTTTTACTAGCATCAAAGTGTTCAATTTTGCTTCCAAAGCTTGTGTGCCCACTTAGACATGTGGAATTGCACCAAAATGAAATTTTAAACTTGTCTCAAAAGTGCACAAATCCAGATTTCTCAAACTCACTCATCCACCCTATGATATAACACAAACATTCATAAGTCTAGTCTTGTCATTCCATACCCAAAATGCACTATGTTATACATATGGCATTAACTTTCATACATGCATCATATATATGAGTATTTACATATGTTCAAATAATTACATAATCATTCCATCATAGTATTATATCATGTGTCATTGGTATGACTACAAAAAGAGGCAAAACTAGGCATTCTTATATACTTTGATTTCAATCTCCTTTTTCTAAACTCGATGGCTTTTATTACCTTATCCTCTTAGTCCACTTAGCCATGTTAAAACATTGGAGATGAGGAAATGAGATTCAAAGAATCCCAATAACTCATCTCCCTTTTCAACCATACATAAAGCATGCAAACCATGTCTTATAAATACATGCATGGGCATATTAAACAACATGAACATTCAAGAAGTAATTTTGGCCTGTGAGTAAGTCATACAAGGCATCCATAAGCTTGCTAAGTAAGTGGATTAGCCTCACCCATTTTTTAAGAGGCTTTTGGACTCAACCTTACTCTTGAGAGTCAACCTCACTTTTGGGAGGCTCTTTACTTTGTCTCAACCAACTTTAAAGGTTCTTAGCTCATTCTCACCATAGCTAAGGGTTCTTGGCTTCTCCACACTCAAGTAAACAAAAACAAGCATAATAAATATCATTTGAAAACATAATGCATCATCATGGTACCATGGAATATAAACTCATGCTAAAACACTTTTCATAGCTTAAAACACACATATACACATTCAAAGACAAATCAAGCATATATTCATGTATGAGAGAAGGAAGAGTGAACTATCTTGAATGCAATCACACAATTTTCTCCTTGAATTTGCTCTCCCTTCCTCGGCCTCACACACACAAAGGTGTAGAATTGGTTTCTCTTAGCCTAAACACAATTTATGGAAGCCAATTAGGTTCATAGAGTTAATTTTAAGGATATACATCTTCCTTAAATACTAACTTAGTCTATTAATCCCTTTATGGTTCTAAGAATGCACATAATGAAGCAATACTCATCAAATGAGTTCTAGACTCAATTATTTCCTTTTATATATGATTCTTGACTCCTTTTAAGTCTCTTGGAACTATCACACAATTAAAATAAAGAGCCTAACTATATGTTACTTCTTTAGGTCATATTATGGAACCTATGACACCAATTCATTCTCTAGGCCCCCTAAATTTTTTCCATGGTTTTCCCTCATTTTTATTCATCACATATGACTCAAAAATAGGCTTAAAAAAAATTTAAAACTCTCCCTAGGTGTCCCATCTCCTTTAGGCCGAAACTATGCAGCATTTGGCCTCCATGGATGTTTGCTTTGTTTTCTTGATGGAGGATGCATACGGGGAGACTTTTAGGAATCTTGAGAACTCATTTAAACATTCATTTAAGCCTAAACATAATTACATCAATTCAGATTTTTAAGGGAACTCATGAAACCCTAGGTTTGCCACCTTGAAAATCAATGGTCTTTTTTTTGAATTTCTTTGCATATTCTTACTTTCCTCCCTTAAATTCATAGAATTCACCCTTGGTTCTGCCTAAAATTAAAGCCCTCTTGTAGCTACATATATGGGGCAAAGTAGGGAGAAGGAGGGGGGAGGAATAGCTACCATAGGATGAAGATTTTACCTTATTTTTCTTGTTTTCTTGCTTGTTTCTCACTTTTCTTGCCCTCCTCTCTTCAAATCAGAATTTTTCCTTCTTGGTCTGACCTTAAAACAGTCAGAAATACATCAAAAATTCTATGGGAAAGTAGGGAAAGTGGAGGAGGATGGATTTCCTAAAGAGAAACCAAGAAATCCTTACATTTTCCTTGCCTTTTCTTCCTCCAAAGCTTTTTCTCTTGTTGCGCCTAGGAGCTGGCTCTCTTCTCTGGTTTTGGGGCAGAATTTGGTCGACCTAAATGAGGGGAGAAGAAGAGCACCTCATATATATATATATATATATATATATAAGGGATTTAAGAAGCACTTTTCAAAAATTTTTATTTTGCCATTCGTCTTTGGCATTTTTGTTTTTAACTCGTTTTAGTTCCTTTTTTAGAATCATCTTTTCTATTATAAAATTTAGGTTCCCAATTTAGTAAAATGTCTTTCGAATCACTCGAATTGAAGCTAAAACTTTCCCGAACGAATTAGTCAAAGTTCGAGTCAACTGACATTAGAAAACGTCCATTGAAGAGATTTTTACTGTCCCAGGCTTTCTCATAAATTTAGAGCCTCTGAGAACCCTAGAAAATTCAAAACTTTCATTTAAAAAGCCCTCTTATGAGAATTCTAAAATTTGCTCGAAATGACAAAAATCGCATTGCATTTTGTCAACCTTTTTGTTATATTTTGTTTTTTTTATTCTAACTCTATTTTTCTTTCTGTCTGATCCTAGGATCTTCATTTTTAGGATCCCAGGCTTTCCAAATTTTTTCAAGACCTTAACTAAGTCATTTTAGGGGACTTCCTTTTGTATCCGGTGAATTTCGTATATTTACAAAAAAATCATACGTTATATTTTTCACATTTTCTCTCGTTTCTGAGAACTAGATATTACAGCATTGCCTTAAAATTTGAACTTTTTAGAACTAGAGATACCAACCTGTATGCTACCATGCAACATGCTTCCTAATTTAAAAAATTTGACCAAGAGTGGACCTAACAATTAACGGGATAGATGTATAATAGAGATGTTTTGATAGAACCAAAAGGCAAAAGAGATGAAATGATTCGTCTCCCATACTCTCTTGAGTACTTTTTTAGTGTAAAATTTGAATTGTTCAAAATAATATAAAGTTTTTAAATTTATTTTTTTAATTTTAAATAGATTATTATTTTAAAAGAACAAAATGTAAAATAAAATAATTTTTTATTTATGAATTTTTAAAAATAATATTTAAACTTAAAAAATAAAAATATTTAAATTTTAATTTGAATAATTCAAATCTTATTTAAAAAAAATTGTAAAAAAGGATTAGATTGAGCGATTTAGCATAGCATCTAATTGGAGATACTATAGCACAATCTTTAAAGCTAGACGCGCATATTGACGCATGAAACCCATCAATAAGGTCTACGTCTAATCATGGGCCCTCTAAAAATGACTTTTCCTTGTCATCAAAATATTTGGTTAGAATTGGAAAGTGGTAGTAGCTTCCTTTGTCGCTCGTTTCAATTTTTCGCTTCCACTTGTGACTTCTACGGCATCCTTCGCGTTTTTGGTAGCAAAGCAGTCACCACTTCATTGGGCAACACTTTTAGCTGTCCTTTTTTGTTTTTTAAAAAATAAAAATGCTTAGGCATGTCAAAAGAAAATTATGAATAAATGAAACAATTTCTCAACTTTAAAACATTGGAGCCAGTCTAAAACAAAAAGCGGTGCAATTGATAATATATGCAATAAATAAAACAAAGACACGTTGTATCTTTGAGTCAATTCAACCTCAAAAGGACATTGGTGGGTTATCAACCTCCTCTTAATTATACTCAATTTGCACCATTTTTCCATGGGCATGTCGATTGAGTTGGTGGAATTTTTTGCCGTCTAATCATTTTAAATTGGCACAATGGCTTCAAAATATTATAATCATACATGAATTTCAAAGAACATCAGATAGTAAAGAACTCAGACTCTTTCTATGCTCACCCTTTCTCCATACCCAAAACATGTGTGATAATAGAGAGGTCAAATATGCAATTGAACTTAAATTTTATTCAAATTCCAACTATCCAAAACCAAACATCACAATCGGATAGAAAAATTAGAATAAATCGCACCGTCATTAGATTATACACAGTCACACCGTCATTATCTTCTCCTAAAGAAACAAAACTGCAGATGAATGGAAATCCAACTGTATTGTAAAATTCGAAGAAAGACTCAATATATGTAAAGCAATCAAAGATCGGCATCAAATCCTATCATATAATCTCTCTTATCTAGCTAATACAGTAATGCCGCTGCGATCCACATGAGGGTGGTGCATAATCCAGCAGCTGCGAGTGATGTAGCATCGGAGTTTTGCAGTGGGGGGCTGGCAGCACCCGTGGGAGATGGGGACAAAGGATTTGTGGCGGAGGGCGGAGAATTGGGAGATGCGGCGGTGACGGTGACGGCTAGCTTTTGACCGGCAGCGCAGTGGCCTGGGATAGCACAGATGAAATAATGCTCGCCGGACTTGTTAAGAGTCACCCTCGCCGGTGGGTCATTGTAAATCGCAAGAGGAGACGCGGTGTTGCAAGAATCGTACTTTGCCTTCGTCACCTCAGCCACGTTGTGCACATTTTTTGGGAAGTTGAATACTGCAAAAATAGGTCAAACCCATTTACAAAAAGGAAAGAGCTTAATTTAGCTCGAGAACTCCAAATTTATTCTGAAATTAGAGAACTCTATAGTTCATGTTATTACATGTGTTCCATAGTACTAAAATTATTACTTTTTTTACCTCAATAATTGTTAGCTATATAGTATTTAAAAGCAATTCGAAGTATCGAATACATTTTAAACATGATGCAAATCCGTTTAGGTTGTTAGTTTCTTACCTAGGATGTCGCCGACCTTGAAGGTCTTGCCGGAGGCCCATGTTTGATAAGAAGCACCATTGGAAGGGATAGTCCATCCCGTTTTGTCTCCGACAGTGTAAGTTACAGATCCAGTGGATGGAAGGGGTGCTGTAGCTGGTGCTGGTGAAGCGGTCGCGGGTTCAGGAGCGGGGGAAGGGGAAGAAGCAGCTTGTTTGCTAACATTAATAGCGAGTTTCTGGCCATTCGAACAATGAGACCCGAAAGTGCAGATATAATAATATTGGTCCCCACTTTCGTTCAATTTGACGCTTGCAGGACTATTGGTAATAGTAAAAATGGTATTCCGAGTATTGCAGGCATCAAAAGCTGCTTTTGTAACCTTGGCTACGTCGTGTTGGCCATTAGCAAAGTTGAATACTGCAAGAATCACCAAATATAAACGTATGACATGACACACAGATTCCTATAATGGAATAAAAGATTTGTCTTACCAAGAATGTCGCCTAGCGTGAAGGTCTGGTTAGAAGCCCAGGTGGTGTAGGTTGAAGCGCCACCGGAAGGGATGGTCCATCCCGTGGCGTCGCCCACCACGTGCCTGGTCTGAGCCGCTGAACCATGAAGCAGGATGGCTACGGCTATGAGCACAAGAGCAAGTGCATTGAACTTGCCTGCCATCACTATGTGTTCTTAAAGGTCAGGTCGCCCCTGAGCTTTGTTTTTTCCTGAAAGAACTCAAGTGGTAGGGAAGAGTCAGTTTGTGTGTGTGTGTATATGAAGGACTTGGGTATACACGTCTCGGGAATTGTTTGATCAACAAAATTTGAGTTGCCGGAAATTGGGACTTGCAGGCATTTAGATAGATAGATAGCCGCGTAAGACCTCCCCCACTAAACCAATTTTTTTGACTTGGGGTACTTACCTGCCCTTGCCTCTGTCTCTGACCTTTTTACGCCACCCATGGGCCCACCATGATTATAAAACTATTTTCATGAATTCTAAATGTATAATTATTCTTATTTGTCAATTTGCTATACGGCGTAAAAATTTCTCTATTTTTCTGTTGGTATTATTTTAAGATAATCTTCACAAATTGTTTAATAAACTAATATCATGTAAAAGACAGCAAAACAAAAAGACAAGCATGTATGGACCACTTTTGTGAAAAAGTGAGCAAGTTACGGGGGTTGGAACTAATTGTTGGGTGAACTTGTGAACACAACAATTTCATAGAAGTGGACTTTAGGCTACGGAAGACCAGGTAAACTTTGAAACTTCTAAACATGTAAGACGTCATGCTTTGCTGTACTGCTAATTTCCCTCTTCCAAATTATGTTTACAGTTATAGGTTAATATTCTTGCTTAGAATGATGTCATTGGCGAAACCAACATTTTGAAGGGGGAATCTTTACTGGACGATTCGAAGATTAAAATATGATGGCTTGACATTAATGATGCAAGACTTTTTAAGAACCTTGTTCTAGAAACCTTGGCACATAAATTGATCATCCAAGATCGACTACGTCTCACACGAAAATGAAAACATACAAAGGAATTGTTGGTCTAGAGGTAGAACTATGAGAAAACTTGTCTCCTAAAACCTTATGATATAAACCAGATTCATGTGGGGAAGGATGCTCGTGTGGAGAAGGACTTGATGATAGATGGCCCAATGACAAGAGGAAGAATTAAGCGTCTACAGAGAGCAATTGGGCTTCAATTTGCTGAATTAGAAGCCCATAATGTTAGTGCATGCATTGAGGAAGCAAATAAAGCCTTAATCATGCTTATTCAAGCCCAAGTTGATGCTTAAAAAGCCCATTGAAGATAGAGGACGTGAATAGTACTTCAAATGCAAGATGTCCAACCCATTAATATTAATTAGTTTTTATTACGCTGATTATCTTTCCTTTTCTGTTTTTAAAAAGATTTGATTTTGTATCCCTATTTTTTAGATCTTTCAGTTAGGATTATATAATTAGTTTCTTACTTTTCCTCCAGTAGATAGGTTTGAGCTACACTATAAATATATGTATTATGCCTTCATTTGAATCAGATTGGAAGTAGTAGAATTATTCTGAGTGTTTCTCTAATTGTGAGAATTTGATCTTCTCTTGCTTTTGTGAAACCTTTGTCTTGTCAACCTATCTTTATGTTGGTGATTCAAGTTCGCAAAAGCCCCCAATTCGTGCTTCGATCCAAGTGCGTCGTTGTGTGGATTAGTTTACTGTGTTCGTGGTTAGGCGCATTGTCTAAGTAGCAGGTCAACGTTCTTATAACGTTGGTTGGCTATTTGCTTCCGTCAGGTCTCGAACCATTATCTATCCATCAACTTACGTCGTGAAGATTGGGCCACCCCTTGATTTCGCATCATTTGGTATCAGAGCTTCAGTTTACACGGTAGGTTGTCTATCATACATTCATCATCCACCATTCTACTTTCTTTTTAGCCTCCATATTATTTTTCCTTTTCCATATCCATTCATTGCTACCTTTTATTATAAAAAAAAAATACTAAACTTTCTACCTTCCCTTGTTTCTAGATTTGATCCTTAGTGTGCAAGATTTGGTTTTTATGCTACAAGAGCCATTCATTTTGTAATCTGGAAAATTTTTGTTGTTTTGGACGTTGTTATTTTTCCCTTATCTGTTCAACCCCTTTCCTTTTGAAATTTTGGACGATTAATAGGTCAATCCTAAGTTTCAGAATCTCAACTTTCATTTCGTTTTAGAATCATCAAATTCGGAGTTCTCTAGAGGAAGTTATTGTCATTTTTAGTGGTAACATTTTCTGATCTGATTTGTTTCTTGTAATTCTCTTTCATCTGATCCAAAAAAAAAAGAGGCAAAAAAAAAAGAAAAGGAAAAGGAATATAAAAGAAAGGCAAAAAAAAAGGGTTAGCAGAAAAAAAAAGTGAAAAAAAAACGAAAAAAAAAATTGTGATCAGCATTGTTTCCTCTTCCATTTGTTTCCTAATTTTTATGATCCACTTTCCTATTCCTATATTGTTTCCTTTTATCTTATGATTGTGGACTTTCCTATTGTGACTTCAACTTGTTTCCTATTCCTTTGATTTGAACTTTCCTAATCTAATCCTCAATTGATTTCTCATATCTTGGGTTTTTAGAATCATTGCAATTGGCTCTTTGGTATTTTAAACTTGATTTTTGCATTGCTAGGTGGTTAAATCTTCCCTTTTTCGTATTGGAACCCTAGCCTAACCAAACCCTTACCTTTACTTGTGACTTGTACACGCCAATCACAACTTTTCATACCATCCATCAGCACATACTTTGGTGAACCGAGAATTGGCAGTCCTTGATCACTTGACGAGGTCTTAGGTAGCATAAGAGCTTGGGATTTGATATTGAGAGGTAAAAGGCAAGAGTGCATAAGGTCATTGCAGAAAAAGCCAATAAGAGAGAGTAAACACGAGTGAGAGTGTTATATCTCAATTGAGTGAAACAAGTGAGGAAATATTTATGAGATCCTATATACTTTTGTTTCTTTTTTTCACTAACATGGCAGATAGTCGAGAAAAGGGAGTTTCACATGAAAGTGATAATGATGATCACAATTTATTTGGAGTAGCGCCTTTGCAAATGAAAGCGCTAGTGAGTCATTTTGAAAGGATGTTTGATAAGAAGTTGGAAGGACTCCATGAACGCTTAGATCGAGTGGAGAGTAGAACCTCTAGCTAAAGGACTACTCAAGCTAACCAAAGACAAGCTCATGCTGCACGCCCACAACACCGTGAATATGCAGAAGACATGGAGAGCCATGATGAAGATTATGAAGGAAAGGAGACTCAGCCAAGAAGAAGGCCACTCAATATAAGACCACTGAGGAGGCCCAGAGATGAAGAAGAAGGCCTTAGAGGAGTCAAAGTCAAAATTCCTTCCTTTCAAGGCAAGAGTGATCCAAAAACATACCTGGAGTGGGAGATGCGTGTAGAGCAAATCTTTTCATGCCATAACTACTCTGAGGGTAAGAAGGTCAAAATTGCTGCTCTTAAGTTTACTGATTATGCTCTTATTTGGTAGGACCAGATGCAAAAGGAGCGGATTAGATATGGAGAGCACCCTATCTCAACATGGGAAGAGATGAAGGCTATCATGAGGAGGCGATTCATTCCATCCTATTTTCGAAGGGAACTTCACAATAAGCTTCAACGCCTCACTCAAGGATCCAAGAGTGTGGATGAGTACTACAAGGAAATGCAAATAGCCATGATTAGAGCTAATGTAGAGGAGGATCCAAAAGCAAAAATGGCTCGTTTTTTAGATGGACTTAATCGTGACATAGCCGATGTTGTAAAGATGTACCACTATGTTGAGATTCATGACTTAGTCCACCAAGCTGCTAAGGTGGAAAAACAACTCAAAAGGATTTATTGCAAGGAAAAACTCCAGTTCAACTTCTTTCAACTCATGGAGGAGCAACCCAAAGAAAGATATTCCCTCTACTCCAAATTCAAAGGGGAATGAAATAAAGAAAGAAGAAAAACTGGCTGCACCACCCAAGAAGGTCCAAAGTGGGCCTAATCCTTCAAAAAACCAAGACATAATATGCTTCAAGTGCTAAGGGAGAGGACACATCTCT
This sequence comes from Erythrophleum ivorense, assembly GCA_026724425.1. Lineage (NCBI taxonomy): Eukaryota > Viridiplantae > Streptophyta > Magnoliopsida > Fabales > Fabaceae > Erythrophleum > Erythrophleum ivorense. The sequence continues at coordinate 298,586 of JAIUCV010000228.1, forward strand.
AGTGAATGTCCTAACAAGCAAACTATGAATATCAACAACCTTGGTGAGTGGGAAACTGAAGGAGAAACAACAGAGGAAGAAGAAGAGCTATTCATGGAAAATGAAGATGGAGAGTATGCAGAAGAAGGAGAACTCCTTGTAACTAGGAGAGCCCTTAGCGCCCAGATGATGGCAAACGAAGATAAGCAAAGAGAAAACTTATTCCATACTCATTGCCAAATCCAGGGAAAGATATGTGGTGTGATTATAGATGGAGGAAGTTGCTGCAACGTGGCAAGCACCGAGCTAGTGGAGAAGTTGAATTTGTCTACTTTCAAGCATCAACGGCCTTACAAACTCCAATGGCTCAATGAATGTGGAGAATTGAGGGTAACCAAGCAAGTTAAGGTAATGTTTTCAATTGGCAAGTATAGGGATGAAGTTCTTTGTGATGTTGTACCAATGAAAGTATGTTATATTTTGTTAGGTAGGCCTTGGCAGTATGATAGACGTGTTACACATGATGGTTTTCTAAACCGTTATTCTTTTGTACTTAGAGGGGAACCTATAACCCTCCTTCATATGTCACTGAAACAAGTGTTAGAAGATCAAATCAAGAAAGAGAAGAAAAGAGAAAGTGAGTGTGTAAAAGAGGAGAGTGAAATTGAGAAAAGAAAAGAGAGCAAGCCAAGAGAAGAGAGAGGAAAAGGAGAGAGAGCTAAAGGTAAAAGAGAGAAAGAGGGAGAAAGAGAGAAAAGTTTGTTAGTAGCAAGAAAGAGTGAGATCAAACAAGCTTTGTTTTCTCAACAAAACCTCATAGTAGTTATCTACAAAGACGCTATGTTAAATACTAACGACTTAACCTCTACTTTGCCTAGTGTTGTTATTTCTCTTTTGCAGGAATATGAAGATGTCTTTCCCGAAGAGGTACCACCTAGGTTGCCACCAATTAGAGGGATAAAACATCAAATTGATTCTATACCTGGAGCACCTTTGCCCAATCGTCCAGCTTACCGAGCTAATCCTGAAAAGACCAAGGAGTTTCAAAGACAAGTGCAAGAGCTGCTAGAAAAGGGATATGTGAGGGAGAGCCTTAGCCCATGTGCAGTACTAGTGTTGCTCGTGCCTAAAAAGGATGGCACATGGAGAATGCGCATTGATTGTCGAGCCATCAATAATATAACCGTAAGATATCGTCATCCTATCCCTAAGTTAGATGATATGCTTGATGAATTAAATGGCTCCACTATCTTCTCTAAAATTGATTTAAAAAGTGGTTACCATCAAATTAGGATGAAAGAAGGAGACGAATGGAAAACTACATTTAAGACTAAACATGGACTTTATGAATGGTTAGTTATGCCTTTTGGTCTCACTAATACACCTACCACATTTATGAGGTTGATGAATCATGCCTTGCGTGCATTCATAGGTAAATTTGTGGTAGTTTACTTTGATGATATCCTTGTGTACAGTAGGACTTTGCATGAGCACGTAGATCACTTGAGACAAGTCCTAGAGGTTCTAAGAAAAGAAAGATTGTTTGGCAATTTGAATAAGTGTGATTTCTGCACTAATAAAGTTGTTTTTCTTGGTTTTGTTGTGAGTGCTGAGGGGGTTGAGGTTGATGAAGAGAAAATCAAAGCCATTCAAGATTGGCTAACCCCTACCACCATCGACAAGTGAGGAGCTTCCATGGACTTGCAAGCTTTTATAGGAGATTCGTGAGGGATTTCAGCTCACTGGCAGCCCCTTTGAATGAGTTGACAAAGAAGAATATTCCATTCAAGTGGGGAGAAGCTCAAGAGAAAGCCTTCCAAACCATCAAGGAGAGGCTCATACATGCACCTTTATTAGTCCTTCCAGATTTTGGTAAGATTTTTGAGATTGAATGTGATGCTAGTGGAATTGGCATAGGAGGTGTACTCATGCAAGAAGGTAAGCCAATGTTTTAGCGAAAAGCTAAGTGGTCCTACTCTTAACTATCCTACATATGATAAGGAGCTATATGCTTTAGTTAGAGTGTTGGAAACTTGGCAACATTATTTGTGGCCTAAAGAATTTGTCATACATTCTGACCATGAGGCTCTAAAACATATTAAGAGCCAAAACAAAATTGAATCGAAGACACGCTAGTTGGGTTGAATTCATTGCATCTTTCCCATATGTGATTAAGCATAAGAAAGGTAAAGAGAATATTGTTGCTGATGCACTTTCACGTAGGTATGTTCTTCTTTCCATGTTAGACTCTAAGGTTCTTGGTTTTGAGTTCATCAAGGAATTATATATTAATGATGTTGATTTTGGTGAAGCTTTTAACTATTGCAAGCCTGGAGTTGGTTGGGACAAATTTTACTTGCATCAAGGATTCTTGTTTCGTGTTGATAAGCTTTGCATTCCTAATTGTTCTCTGCGCATGTTATTAATGAAGAAAGCACATTCAGGAGGTTTAATGGGACACTTTGGCATTATTAAAACCTTTGATATCTTGAATGAGCATTTTTATTAGTCTAAGATGCGTAGGGATGTTCAAAAGCTTGTGGGGAGATGCGTTGTATGTCATAAAGCAAAATCTAAATTAAATCCCCATAGACTGTATACTCCCCTCTCTATTCCTAGTGTACCTTGGGAAGATGTTTCCATGAATTTTATTGTGGGATTACCTAGGTCTAAGAGGGGGGAGGGACTCTATTTTTGTTGTGATGGACAGGTTTTCTAAAATGGCACACTTTATTGCATGTCATAAGGTTGATGATGCTTTTCATATTGCTAATTTATTCTTTCAAGAAGTTGGGAGGTTTCATGGGATTCCGAGGACTATAGTGTTAGATCGTGATGCTAAGTTTCTAAGCTATTTTTGGAAGACTTTGTGGAGCAAGTTTGGAACTAAATTGCAATTCTCTACTACTTGTCATCCACAAACTGATGGACAAACTGAAGTTGTTAATAGGACACTATCTTCTTTGTTACGAACTGTGGTTAAAAAGAACCTGAATAATTGGGAGGAGTGTCTCCCACATGTCGAGTTTGCATACAATAGGGCTGTTCATTCCACTACTAAATATTCACCATTTGAGATTGTATATGATTTTAATCCTCTTGCACCCATTGACTTAGTTCCTTTGCCTTTGCAGGAAAGAATCAATATGGATGGACAGAAACGTGCTGAGTTTGTTAAGCAAATCCATGAGAAAGCAAGACAAAACATTGAGAGGATGACTCAACAATATGTAGAACGTGCTAATAAGGGGCGAAAGAGGGTTGTCTTTGAACCAGGAGATTTGGTTTGGTTGCACCTTAGAAAAGAGAGGTTTCCTGACAAAAGAAAGTCTAAACTTATGCCTCGCGGAGATGGGCCTTTTCGTGTGCTAGAGAGAATTAATGATAATGCCTTTTAATGTTTCTGACCTTTCCCCTTATTTTGGTGCAGACTTTGAAGAGTCGAGGATGACTCCTTTTCAAGAGGGGGAGGATGATATGAACCAGATTCATGTGGAGAAGGATGCTCGTGTGGAAAAAGACTTGATGATAGATGGCCCAATGACAAGAGGAAGAGTTAAGCATCTACAAAGAGCAATTGGGCTTCAATTTACTAAATTAGAAGCCCATAATGTTAGTGCATACATTAAGGAAGCAAATAAAGCCTTAATCATGCTTATTCAAGTCCAAGTTGATGCTTAAAAAGCCCATTGAAGCTAGAGGACATGAATAGTACTTTAAATGCAAGATGTCCAGCCCATTGATATTAATTAGTTTCTATTAGGCTGATTATCTTTCCTTTTTTGTTTTTAAAAAGATTTGATTTTGTATCCCTATTTTTTAGATCTTTCAGTTAGGATTATGTAGTTAGTTTCCTACTTTTCCTCCAGTAGATAGGTTTGAGCTACACTATAAATATATGTATTCTGCCTTCATTTGAATCAGATTGGAAGTGGTAGAATTATTCTGAGTGTTTCTCTAATTGTGAGAATTTGATCTTTTCTTTGCTCTTGTGAAACCTTTGTCTTATCAATCTATCTTTAGGTTGTTGATTCAAGTTCGCAGAAGCCCCCAATTCGTGCTTCGATCCAAGTGCGTCGTTGTGTGGATTGGTTTACTGTGTTCGTGGTTAGGCCCATTGTCTAAGTAGCAGGTCAATGTTCTTATAACGTTGGTTGGCTATTTGCTTCCGTCGGGTCTCGAACCGTCATCTATCCATCAACCTACGTCGTGAAGATTGGGCCACCCCTTGATTTCGCATCACCTTAACCAATGATGCCATAAAAGATGACCAATCCTTTGATAAGTCATATGAACTCTTAGATAATACAAAGAAACAAAGGTCTCACTGAAAATTGAATAATACTCAAATTTATTCATAATCTAAATATGGAGTACAATAAGAAGTCTTTTATAGACAAAGTTTCTAAAGGTCTAAAATCTTGACAAAAATTAAATACTAAAATTTGATGAGAAATATTTTAAATAGTGCCTAAAATCAAGGATTTATGATACTAATTTTAACTTAATCTCCAAGATAAGATCTATGACCAAGTCCTAAAATAATAAAATAAATAAATAAATAAAATTCATAAATAATTTAACCCAAAACTAATTAGCTTCTTTAAATAGTCACATGGGATGCTCATTGATATAATGCCAGTAGGTATGCCCATTGGAGTATAACATGTTTGAGAAGCCCTCATCCATCAAGAAACACAAATCATTCAAAAGCGCATGATTCAGGTCCGAATGGTGTATGAAGGGATGGCCCATGCTCAAAAGGCCCAAATTGGGTTAGTATATGTCTAAGAACTTCAAAGAGCTCAAGATAATCACTATGTTGGATGTCGGCTTAAGTTTAGAGCTCAAGATCCATATTTGATCAATTCAGAACATGCTAGACGTCACTCAATTTTGGAGAATGATTTCATCATCGTTTCACGGAATTTTCAAATGATTAATGAGTCAATCTTGAATCTTAAACCCTCAACTTTCACCTTGTTTTGGAATCATTCTTATTGAAGCTTCCAAACATGAGATAGAAGTAGTAGGAAGCAACATGTCAGGCATGCTGATCTTGGAGTTGAATTAGACTTTGGACATGAGATCTCCTTAAAAATGCAAAAGTGGAAGTCTAAGTGAAAACCCAATATCCTAAGAAGGTCCATGGAACAACTAGAGTCAATATCCAACATATTGAAGGCCCAATGTAGTTATACACATACAAGAGGAGTGCTAAGCCCAATTGGAATCCTATTGCAAGAGATTAAGAATCATGTGTCAACCATGTGATTTTTAATGAAGCATGATTATCCCATGTAACTACTTAAAGAAACTTATTGGTTTGGGCTAGGATTTTTTATGAATTTCATTATTTATTTATTTTTTTATTTTTAGGACTTGGTCAAAGAACTTATCTTGGAGATTAAGTTAAAATTAATATCTTAATCTTGTTCCTTAATTTTAGGCACCATTTAAAATATTTCAAATTAGATTTTAGTATTTTACTTTTATTAGGATTTTAGTCTTTTAGAAAATTTGCCTATAAAAGACTTTCTATTGTACTCTATTTTGGAGATGATAAATAAATTTGAGTATTATTCAATTCTCTGTGAAGCTTTTGCTTCTTTGTATTCTCTGAGAGTCCACGTGACTTATTAAAGACTTTTAGAAATTTTGCCTATAAAAGGCCCCCTATTGTACTCTATTTTAGAAGATCATGAATGAATGAACGAGTATTATTCAATACTTTGTGAGGCTATTGCTTCTTTGTGTTCTCTGAGAGTTCACGTGACTTATCAAAGGATTGGTCTTCCTTTGTGGCGTCTTGAGGCTAGGGTTCTAAGAGACAAGTTCTCTTAGGATCTTTCCTTTGACCAACATTCTTGTTTTCTAGCCGGTTCCGGGCAAAGTTTCGAATTGTTGAAGGTTTTCTAGGGCATGTTCCTAGTGGGTCTTACATCATTTGGTATCAGAGCTTTGGTTCGCTAATGCAAGGTATATCTTTGTGTTTCCCTTCCGCTGTTCTTCATACCTTCTCTCCTTCCATTTGTGTTATCTTCTCATCTTCATCTTTGTCTTCTATCTTCTTCTTTCTTCCATTGTTGTGTGCCTCCATCCTTATTCAAAAAAAAAAAATCGAAAAAAAAGAAAAATTCAAAAAAAAAAAGAGAAATTGCAAGTTGTGCAAATTCAAAAGCTTGGAGTTAATTTCCTAATTGGAGTTAGTTTCCTAATTGGAGTCAATTTCCTAATTGGAGTTAATTTCCTAATTGGAGTTAGTTTCTTAATTGGAGTCAATTTCCTAATTGGAGTTAATTTCCTAATTGGAGTTAGTTTCCTAATTTTCAGATTTTCTTAAAGTTGGTTTCTTAATTTCCCAAGTAGTTTCCTATTCTTAAAGTTTCTTATTTTTTTTAGATTTTCCCTTTTCTTCTCCTTCCTTCCAAGCCATCCAAACCTCCCCTTCCTCCTTTTTTTCTTCTTTCCTCCTTCCCTTTTTGTTACACACCTCTTTTTCTTCTTTGTTTGATACTTTGAGAATTTGCATTTTAGGATTCTAGTTTTGTTTGATTGCCACTAGTTTGATCTTTTCATTTGATTTGCTTGTGACTTGCTTAGAACACTTGTAAGAAGCAAATTGTTAAGTGGTAAAAGGCTACTGTAACACCCTAAAATTAATTAAGGTGTTAATAATGTATTTGGACTAATTAAGGATAATTATTATGGAATAATTGGATAAGCAATATGAACGAGAATTTATAGAGAGATAATTAGGTTGAAGATTTCATTTGGGTTAAAGCTTAATTTGGGCCCAAAATCAATTTAAATAAGCCATGGGTAAGGATTTATGGAGGCCTAATGATTTTGGGTGCAAGTCCAACTCCTTATCATAAAATTTGGGCCAAGAGAGATCACCTAATAATAACCCAATTTAATTTAGTAGAATGGAGGCCCAAGACCCAATTTACATGAGCCCTTATAGTTAGCCCAACACACATTATGCAGACCCAAGTTGGATTGGCTCTTGGAATTTGGCCTAGCCCAATCAAATTTCTGCAACCCAACTCATGAAATAAGGCCCAACAAGTATGAAAATCTGAACCCACAATGAATTGGGCCATTGGGTCAGCACATCCCACTTCTAGCCTTAAATTTTCTACAGCCCACTTGAAATAATGAGCCCAATTGGACCTTGGGCTGATGGGTCAACCCATAACCCACTTGGGACCCAACACACACATAACTAAACCCTAACTTTTTAGCCTCCCCTTCATTTGCTGAAACTCAAGAGAGGAAATTCGGAGGTTCAAGGGAGGCTAGGGTTCTACCAACATGGAGGCTCCATTTTTGACTCTTAGAGGATGATTTAGCCAAGGTGAGTTATATATAACTTGTCCCTCTCATCCTCCTCTTCATTTTGGTCCGATTAATTTCTGGTTTTGGGCATTTTCATCTCCTTTCAAATCTGAACCTTGGTGTTTTGGGGTTCCCTTGGAAGATTTTCAGAGTTAAAAGCTAGAGGGGTGATTGGGTAAGTATTTCCCTCTCATTTTGTGTATTATTTTGCTGGAAAATACCCCCAAGGGTTGATTTTCATAATGGGTTCTGCTATTGTGCGAAATTACAAGGAGAGGGAGGTGAAAAACTGAATTTTCTGGGCTTGATGACTGAAATCCGAATTTTGGAATTTCCCATGGTGTGTTCTGGGTAGTTGAGGCTCACCTCAGTCCATTTGACCCCTTAGGTATATGGGTAAGTGATCCCACTTCTCTTATATGGCATATATACTGAATTTCCATCATTTGGACTGACTTTTGGTGCATGGCTTATGTATGTGCGAAAATGGAAATATGGGGGGTGAACTATTGTGAGCTTTGATGACTTGACCTTGCATTAGTGCAATTGACCCTTAGGAAGCTTAGGTAAGAAGTTCTTAACGTACTCTTGTTAAGATTAATCTGTGGATAGGGAAATTCTTTACTAATGGTAGTTAAATAATGATGATTATGCTTATGTTAGGCTTGATGTGCATTTGGATTGGATGGTAGCTAGAGGATGAGTAATTGGCTTCATTGAGGTAACTGGGTTATTTTTCTAATTCCATGTACATGCTCATGTTAATCTGCTATTTGTTATACATGCTTGATTTTGAAATGCTAAATGTCTGGTTGACTACTTGATTGTTATTGTAATTGGACCTTGTGAGTCCATGGTGGAGCTGTGGTGCGGCTGCCACCCGTGCATGTGCTTTGATCGGGCACTGGGTTGTGATCAGACCCCGATGCACTGAGCCCTGGTTGTGCTCATTATGGAGTAGGTGCCGTGGACGGACCTCTCCCGATGTTATTGGCCATTAACATGTGTATGATTGCTGGTATGGGACAGTAGTCATTGGTAGTTCAACTGGTTCATTTGTGAATTAAATTGATGATTCTGATATTGATGGCATGAAATTGCATTGGATTGATTGACTTGTACATGTATATGGAATCCGCCCTTTTGTTACTGAGATTGTATATCTCACCCCGTTGTGGGCTAACATTTTCAGGGACCGGACCTCTTAGTGGCAAGGAGAAAATTAATGGAAGATCATTAAATGGTTTGGTAGCACATAGGTTTGGGAGCTTTGACAAAATGTAATGTAACTAGTTTACAAGTTTTGTACCATTGTTGCATTGCATCATGAATTGCCAAGTGTAGAAGTTGTATTTTGTTAACATAGAATGTAATCCCATGATATGTCCCTTATACACTTGACTATTAATGCAAGAAATACCCAATGAAATATGATTGAATGACCATTGTGGGAGATTTATAATTTGTAGACGTAAAATCCTATAGATGAGTAGGAAAATCCACATCTAAATGCTAAAAGGGTAATGATAGATTAGTTGGGTAATTAAGGTACATAATTACCACTAAAGTTGCATAAATTAAGGTAGAATGGCCCTAAAGTGATATTGGAGGGGAATTGGAGAGCATAAGATGAAATCTTGGGAGTTGTAGGAACAGAAGGGAATTGGCCGCGGCCAACATTTAATTGGCCTAGGCCAAATCGTAACAGAGAAGAATTGGCCGCGGCCAACATTTAATTGGCCTCGGCCAAATGTGGCGAACCTGCCAGGGAAGAAAACAGAGAGCAATTGGCTGCGGCGAATGGTGACGTTAGCCGCGGCTAAGCCTGAGAGGCAGTTTTGGGGGTGTTCCAGAGGGTATTTGGCCGCGGCGAAAGGGGTATTTGGCCGCGGCTAAATGTGAAAAACTCATGAAGGCGTAAGGAGTTGAACCGAGAGTAATTGGCTGCGGCGCAAGTGAATTTAGTCGCGGCGAAAGTGCTCTATTTCTCATATTCACCTAGAAAACTTAGTTTCTCTTAAGGTAATGCTAAGGAAGGATTTAGAAACACTTGTAAGAGGATTTTAAGAGTTGGAAATGATGGATGAGAGAATCAAAGGCTCCTCATTAATAATTAAATTCACTCATGCATTCGAATAATTGTGATTGTCTAGCTAATGACCCTAGCAATATTAAGGTTTCAAATTTCCTCACTTGTTCCCGATGTAATTAATTTTAATGACTTCAAACTTTGATATATGATTATTAATCATGTACTTAACCTTAATTACTATAATTGGAAGTTAGGGTCGTTACAGCTACTATCTTGATAAAAGCCAAAATTTGAGAGTAAATACGAGTGAATTACTATTCTTGAGTGCAAACACGTGAGAAGAGTGTGTGAGGTCATATCCCTTCTTCTTTCTTTCTTTGACTAACTTTTTACGTGACAAGATGTCCAACAAATACAAATTCCTTGAAGAGGCTAACAAAGAGCGATTCAAGCAAACTTGTGTATGGTTAGATGCATTCCAATCCAACTCCAACTCTACAGGATAAGATAAGGAAAAGTCATCCCCTGATTTCCATACTAGATGCCTTATCAAAGAGAGTTTGTGTCACACCTACACTTTACATACACTATAACTTACCATATGAAAGGATCTTGTACTACTAACAGAAGACCCTGTTGACAAGGTCTTACGTTTTACAAGGAGAAATCCAAGATCCTGTCGACAAGGTCTTTAATTTCCTTAGTGTGGAGTCCAAAATCCTGTCAACAAGATCCTAGACCTAAAAAGATAATTGTCATACCTAGACAACCTTCATCATTATCATAAGAAAACCATAAGTTGATGATGCTAATGTGCTAGAACTAATCCCATGGTTATCATAATCAATTTCGTGTAATGCAAACATAGGAGTTTACTTGTACCGAGAGTTCGGTAGCCCTAATAAACATCACAGTTAACTTATGGTAGATATCTCATGTATCATATTTATACAAATCAAAAGAGAGATTTATACTACAATGTTACATCCTCATTGGAGTCAAACTTTACATTCAACCCTTGTTCAAAGGATTCATAAGACCAGTTACAATCAATATGTAATCTATTGGTCAGTTTGTTCGTTCTCTATTTGTCTGACTCCATTCGTAGCATAGTTAATACCTGTAAAATAGTCAATTTGTGGTGAGATAAAATCTCAGTAGCTAACAATGTACTCAAGAAACACATATATAAATATAGCACGGATTACTATCCAGGATACATTAGATGCACACTTCGGTGTCGGAGCATGTAATATCTAGGTAGCAGCATGTTCTCATTCGTTAGGCTACGTAGCAGCATTTTCTTATCGTTAGGCTACGTAGCAGCACATTCTCATTCGTTAGGCTATGTAGCAGCATTTTCTTATCGTTAGGCATCATAGCAGCACATGCTCATTCGTTAGGCTATGTAGCAGCATTTTCTTATCGTTAGGCTACATAGCAGCACATGCTCATTCGTTAGACTACGTAGCAGCATTTTCTTATCGTTAGGCTACGTAGCAGCATATTTTCATTCATTAGGCTACCTTGCTTCGGTTATTGGCCAATAACAGCAATCTGGTACTCATAAAGAGTCATATTAGTAGATATACATGCAACCAAACACAGCATAGGGACTTCGGGATTTCATCCAGTGCATTAACATAAATAACAATGTGAGTACAATGTTAACTATCTGTTTCGTCACTGTTGTTTGTCACGTTATTCCTTAGCCCTGGTTGTTCCAATGGCCTTCCTAAATTTCAATCATGCATTATACTAATTAAGAATGAGTCATGGTTAATATTTACATTTCAATTAAATTACTAATCCCTCTATACGAAATTCCTAAATCCCTTTTGCTAATTAATTATTGGAATTCCTAATTGTAGACAATCACATCTTCATTTTCTTTTCCTTCTCATAATTAGTTATTGTCTAAGTTATCCATGTGTGATCCAGTGCTATAAAAATAAATTCTTAGCCCTTATTTTCAAGTTGGATTCTTACATTTTCCATGCAAAGTCACACTACACGGCAAAAGAATGAAAACTACCACAGTCTCAATTGAATTACATTTTCGGACCTGTTTTTGTGAAATTTCTTTCCTCCACTAAATAACCTCCAAAAATCATAAAAATTGGCAGAGTGACCCCTCATCATGTTAATTATAAGCCACAGAAACAGTTTTCAAGAATTCCCAGGGAAAGCCCCTAAACTCCTACTGTTTTGGTCACTACCTCAGTTGAGCTCGTTGTACACTGCCCTTGCTGTTTCTGGCTTTGTTATCCTACCAAATGAACCCAGAAAATTCTAAGACTTTGTAAACCTGACGTGATACGTCTTACTACCTCCCCACAAATTTTCATGCACTAATTCCTTCGTTTACCCATTTAACAAAATTCTTTATGAAATCAGCCTCAGGCTGTCCCATACAGAAGCCAAATTGAATTAGTGGGTTGTTTCTCTGATTTACCTACTTCCAAAAATTCTGTAATTTTCCAGATTTCAAGTATAAGGGATGGACAACCTGTTATAAAAATTTTGGCTTCAAAATCCTTTTCCAACTAATTCTACAAGGCCAAAACATCCCAGTCCAGAACAAGGGAGCAACTTGGAGCTTACCTCTTTTTGGAGTCCTTGTACTTCGGTTTTTCCTTCTCTTCTCTCCTCTCCTATGGCTGTCCGAAATTTCTTCCTTCCTTCCACTACTTCCTTCCGCCTAAAATGAGTTAGAATGAAGGGTAATTAATGCAATGGACAGCTCCTGCTTTCCACCGCTATTAGGTGGCATGAAGGCAGATTACAATTTCATGACTCAGTGCAAGTGGCTAGGTGGCAGCAGCTATGTATCTTACTCTCATGTAATCTATATACATTAAAGCAATATTTAACTCCCACTATCACAGCACAGACGGCACCAGCAAATCACAACTTAATTAGGTGGCATGAAGGCAAATCATCATTCCATGAATCAGTGCATGTGCTAGGTGGCAGCAGAGGTGTCTTACTCTCATTTAATCCATATATATTAAAAGCACTACTTAGCTCCTGCTGTCAAACCAAATACGGCATTTGCAAATCATAATTTAATATACATATATATGAAAGTGGGTGGTGCAAGTATGAGGTGTCCTAATCTTAGATTACTTAAACCATTCATTTCATGCACCCTTCCTTTCTAGCTCCACCATGGCTGAATATATTTCCTTAATGCAATCAAACATCATCTACCACATATACTCACACACCTTACACATGGAAGCACGAGGTGGCATTTGGTAAATTCCCACATCCAAGGAAGAAGCAAGCCGTGGTCAATTAGTATCTATATATATTTACATCACTTCCATCTAATACATAAATTGTGTATGATGCCTAATTCTCATAACTAAACATAATGCCAAGTGACCGAGTGAATGCTTATGCTCTTGTGTGGTAGTGGTGTCAAATGGGTGTAATTAAAATAATTAAAATCCTTTCTTTCCATGCTATTTAACTGAGTGGACTGATATGGGTTATGTTATCAATTACAGGAAGTTCAGAATGTGACAGTTTGCAGCGTGGCTATTGATAATAGTAGCTATGTAAATGTTGCTAGTACCTTACTAGTTGAGAAATTAAACTTGCCTACTATAAAGCATCCTAGGCCCTATACCTTGTTGAAAGGTAGTGCTGAATTTAGGGTCAATAAGCAAGTATTGATTTCTTTCTCCATTGGTAAATATCATGATAAAAGTGTTATATGATGTGGCTCCTATGTATGATGGACATATTATGCTTGGTAAACCATGGAAACATGTGAGAAAAGCTAAATATGTCAAGCATAAGCACAAATATTGCTATTGCTATTCATTTGTATTCAATGAAAAAAATCATGTATTAGTACCTCTTGATCCTATGGATGCTTATGAGGATCAAATGAGAATAGTACAAGCATACAAAACAAAAGAAAAAGAGAGAGAACATGAGTTAGAGAGAGAGAAAGATGAGTTTGAAAAAGAAAAGAATGTGAGTGAAAAAAAAGAGCTAGAGAGTTGTGAGAAAAGTGAGAAAAGCATGAGTGTGAGCTTGTTTGATGAAAAAAGAGAGGTTGAGAGTGTGTGTAAAGATATTTGTTTATCTACTAACAATCTTAACCCATCTTTGCCTATTGTTGATTCTAACTTCTTGCAAGTATGTGAAGATTTGTTTTCAAAGAAGCTATCCAATGGACCCTTATCTTCAACTAGCATTGAAAAGAGTTGTGATTGCTTAGATTTGCTTCCTAAGAATCCACCTAATGGCGAAGATTCGAGGACAAATCTTTTCAAAGAGGGAGGGAATGATACAATACCAGTAGGCATACCCATTGGAGTACAAAAAGTTCGAGAAACCCTCATCCATAAAAAACTTCAAAGAGCTCAAGTGGGCCAAATTATGCATTATGTCCAAAAATTTCAAAGAGCTCAAGATAATATCTATGTTGGACGTCGGCCCAAGTTTAGAGCCCAAGATCCATATTTGATCAATTCAAAATATGCTGAATTGGACTTTAGATATGAAATCTCTTTAAAGATGCAAAAGTGGAAGTCCAAGTGGAAGCCCAATGTCCTAAGAAGGTCCATGGAGATGTTGAAGGCCCAATGTAGTTATACACATACAAGAGGAGTGTCAAGGCCTAATTGGAGTCCAATTGCAAGAGACTAAGAATCATGTGTTAACCATGTGATTTTTAATGAAGCATGTGCATCCCATGTGACTACTTGAAGAAACTAATTAGTTTTGACTAGGAATCTTTTTGAATTTCGTTTATTATTATTTTTGGACTTGGTCAAGGAGTTTATCTAGGAGATTAAGTTAAAATTAATATCCTAATCTTGTTCCTTGATTTTAGGCATTATTTAAAATATTTCTAATCAGATTTTAAAGTTTTAGTTTTATTAGAATTTTAAGACTTTTAGAAATTTTGCCTATAAAAGGCCCCCTATTGTACTCTATTTTAGAAGATCATGAATGAATGAACGAGTATTATTCAATACTTTGTGAGGCTATTGCTTCTTTGTGTTCTCTGAGAGTTCACGTGACTTATCAAAGGATTGGTCTTCCTTTGTGGCGTCTTGAGGCTAGGGTTCTAAGAGACAAGTTCTCTTAGGGTCTTTCCTTTGACCAACATTCTTGTTTTCTAGCCGGTTCCGGGCAAAGTTTCGAATTGTTGAAGGTTTTCTAGGGCATGTTCCTAGTGGGTCTTGCATCATTTGGTATCAGAGCTTTGGTTCGCTAATGCAAGGTATATCTTTGTGTTTCCCTTCCGCTGTTCTTCATACCTTCTCTCCTTCCATTTGTGTAATCTTCTCATCTTCATCTTTGTCTTCTATCTTCTTCTTTCTTCCATCGTTGTGTGCCTCCATCCTTATTCAAAAAAAAAAAATCGAAAAAAAAGAAAAATTCAAAAAAAAAAAGAGAAATTGCAAGTTGTGCAAATTCAAAAGCTTGGAGTTAATTTCCTAATTGGAGTTAGTTTCCTAATTGGAGTCAATTTCCTAATTGGAGTTAATTTCCTAATTGGAGTTAGTTTCTTAATTGGAGTCAATTTCCTAATTGGAGTTAATTTCCTAATTGGAGTTAGTTTCCTAATTTTCAGATTTTCTTAAAGTTGGTTTCCTAATTTCCCAAGTAGTTTCCTATTCTTAAAGTTTCTTATTTTTTTTAGATTTTCCCTTTTCTTCTCCTTCCTTCCAAGCCATCCAAACCTCCCCTTCCTCCTTTTTTTCTTCTTTCCTCCTTCCCTTTTTGTTACACACCTCTTTTTCTTCTTTGTTTGATACTTTGAGAATTTGCATTTTAGGATTCTAGTTTTGTTTGATTGCCACTAGTTTGATCTTTTCATTTGATTTGCTTGTGACTTGCTTAGAACACTTGTAAGAAGCAAATTGTTAAGTGGTAAAAGGCTACTATCTTGATAAAAGCCAAAATTTGAGAGTAAATACGAGTGAATTACTATTCTTGAGTGCAAACACGTGAGAAGAGTGTGTGAGGTCATATCCCTTCTTCTTTCTTTCTTTGACTAACTTTTTTCGTGACAAGATGTCCAACAAATACAAATTCCTTGAAGAGGCTAACAAAGAGCGATTCAAGCAGACTTGTGTATGGTTAGATGCATTCCAATCCAACTCCAACTCTACAGGACAAGATAAGGAAAAGTCATCCCCTGATTTCCATACTAGATGCCTTATCAAAGAGAGTTTGCAGCGTGGCTATTGATAATAGTAGCTATGTAAATGTTGCTAGTACCTTACTAGTTGAGAAATTAAATTTGCCTACTATAAAGCATCCTAGGCCCTATACCTTGTTGAAAGGTAGTGCTGAATTTAGGGTCAATAAGCAAGTATTGATTTCTTTCTCCATTGGTAAATATCATGATAAAAGTGTTATGTGATGTGGCTCCTATGTATGATGGACATATTATGCTTGGTAAACCATGGAAACATGTGAGAAAAGCTAAATATGTCAAGCATAAGCACAAATATTGCTATTGCTATTCATTTGTATTCAATGAAAAAAATCATGTATTAATACCTCTTGATCCTATGGATGCTTATGAGGATCAAATGAGAATAGTATAAGCATACAAGGTCCATCTCCATTTGTGTTCTCTAAGAGTTCATGTGACTTATCAAAGGATTGGTCTTCCTTTGTGGCGTCTTGAGGCTAGGGTTCTAAGAGACAAGTTCTCTTAGGGTCTTTCCTTTGACCAACATGTTCCTAGTGGATCTTGCATCAGTTTAGGTTGGGTTTTAGTTAGGTCAAAATGGGTCATGGGTTGCTCCAAGGTCCATCTCCATTTGGCTTCAGATTTTAAGTTGTTGGGCCAGTTTCAAGGTATTGGGTAGCTGAAATTCAATTGGGCCAGACCAAATTTTAAGAGTCCAAAGGTTTTGGGTCTGCACAAGGGTTATTGGGCTAAGTATAAGAGCCTATATAAGGTGGGTATTAGGCCTTCATCACACTAAATTGGGTTGGGTCTGCACTAACCCATTGGGCCTCCATTAGCCTATTCTCATGATCTATTAATTTAAGCCTAGATAGAATTTCTATCCCAATTAAATCTCAACCCATATTAATAAATTTACCTTTCTAAAATCTCTATTTACTTAACTTGCCTAATTATTCCATATTAATTATTCATAATTAATCTAATCTGTGAATTTCTATTGATTTGTTTTGTTTCTAACTAAGAGCACTAAAAAAAAGCAAGTGTGTGGTAAAAGGCAAGAGTGTCATATTAAAGATAAAAGCTAAATTTTGAGTGAAACATGAGTGGATTTACAATATTTTGAGTGATACACGTAAGAAGAGTGTGTAAGGTCCTACTTCATATTATTTTTCTATTCTGTCCACTAACATGTCAGGTCGTAAAATGGCTGAAAATGAGCCTAATGATGTTGATCTTAAAGTTTTCATGAAAAGTGTCTATGAGCAATTCAAAAGGCTCAATGCAAGACTGGATGACTTTGAATCCCCATCTAACTCTAAAATTTCAAAAAGGCGTGATCTTGAAGAGGAGTATGAAGGAGAATCTGACTTTGATGATTTCATTCCAAGGAGGCACAAGCAAGCTCCCCATGTAAGGAGCATGGTCCAGGCAACATCAAAATAAAAATTCCATCCTTTCAAGGAAAGAATGATCCAAAGCTTTATTTGGAGTGCGAAAGAAAGGTTGAGCATGTTTTTGAGTGCCATCATTATTCTGAAGGGCCAAAAGTGAAATTAGCAGCCGTTGAATTTTCAGATTATGCTAGCATTTGGTGGGATCAACTTCTCATCAAATTCAAACATGGCATGAGATGAAAATCACTATGAGAAAGAGATATGTCCCTAGTTATTATTATAGGGATTTGCACAAGAAATTGCAGAAATTGAGACAAGGCTCCATGAGTGTTGAGGAGTATTATCAAGAGATGGAAATGGCTATGATTAGAGCTAATCTTGAGGAAGACAAAGAGGAAGCCATGGCAAGATTCATATTGTGACTTGTGATTTGTTTCATCTGATCCAAAAAAAAAAAGAGGCAAAAAAAAAAAAGAAAAGGAAAAGGAATAGAAAAGAAAGGCAAAAAAAAGGGTTAGCCAAAAAAAAGTGAAAAAAAACACGAAAAAAAAAATTGTGATCAGCATTGTTTCCTCTTCCATTTATTTCCTAATTTTTATGATCCACTTTCCTATTCCTATATTGTTTCCTTTTATCTTGTGATTGTGGACTTTCCTATTGTGACTTCAACTTGTTTCCTATTCTTTTGATTTGAACTTTCTTAATCTAATCCTCCATTGATTTCTCATATCTTGGGTTTTTAGAATCATTGCAATTGGCTCTTTGGTATTTTAAACTTGATTTTGCATTACTAGCTAGTTGGTTAAATCTTTCCTTTTTCGTATTGGAACCCTAGCCTAACCAAACCCTTACTTTTACTTGTGACTTGTACGCGCCAATCACAACTTTTCATACCATCCACTAGCACATACTTTGGTGAATCGAGAATTGGCAGTCCTTGATCACTTGACGAGGTCTTAGGTAACATAAGAGCTTGGGATTTGATATTGAGAGGAGTGGATAAAGATCATTGCAGAAAAAGCCAATAAGAGAGAGTAAACACGAGTGAGAGTGTTATATCTCAATTGAGTGAAACACGTGAGGAAATATTTTTGAGGTCCCACATACTTTTGTTTCTTTTTCACTAACATGGCAGATAATCGAGAAAAGGGAGTTGCACATGAAAGTGATAATAATGATCACAATTCATTTGGAGTAGCGCCTTTGCAAATGAAAGCGCTAGTGAGTCATTTTGAAAGGATGCTTGATAAAAAGTTGGAAGGACTCCATGAACGCTTAGATTGAGTGGAGAGTAGAACCTCTAGCCAAAGACTACTCAAGCTAACCAAAGACAAGCTCATGCTGCACGCCCACAACACCGTGAATATGCGAAAGACATGGAGAGCCATGATGAAGATTATGAAGGAGAGGAGACTCAGCCAAAAAGAAGGCCACTCAAAATACAAAGAAGACCACTGAGGAGGCCTAGAGATGAAGAAGAAGGCCATGGAGGAGTCAAAGTCAAAATTCCGTCCTTTCAAGGCAAGAGTGATGTGAAAACATGCCTGGAGTGGGAGATGCGTGCAGAGCAAATCTTTTCATGCCATAACTACTCTGAGGGTAAGAAGGTCAAAATTGCTGCTCTTGAGTTTACTGATTATGCTCTTATTTGGTGGGACCAGATGCAAAAGGAGCGGATTAGATATGGAGAGCACCCCATCTCAACATGGGAAGAGATGAAGGCTATCATGAGGAGACGATTCATTCCATCCTATTTTCGAAGGGAACTTCACAATAAGCTTCAACGCCTCACTCAAGGATCCAAGAGTGTGGATGAGTACTACAAGGAAATGCAAATAGCCATGATTAGAGCTAATGTAGAGGAGGATCCAAAAGCAACAATGGCTCGTTTCATAGATGGGCTTAATCGTGACATAGCTGATGTTGGGAGATGTACCACTATGTTGAGATTCATGACTTAGTCCACCAAGCTGCCAAGGTGGAAAAAACAACTCAAAAGGAAGAATATTGCAAGGGAAGAACTCCAATTCAACTTCTTTCAACTCATGGAGAAGCAACCCAAAGAAAGATGATATGAACCAGACTCATGTGGGGAAGGATGCTCGTGTGGAGAAGGACTTGATGATAGATGGCCCAATGACAAGAGGAAGAGTTAAGCGTCTACAAAGAGCAATTGGGTTTCAATTTGCTAAATTAGAAGCCCATAATGTTAGTGCATGCATTGAGGAAGCAAATGAAGCCTTAATCATGCTTATTCAAGCCCAGGTTGATGCTTAAAAAGCCCATTGAAGATAGATGACGTGAATAGTACTTCAAATGCAAGATGTCCAGCCCATTAGTATTAATTAGTTTCTATTAGGCTGATTATCTATCCTTTTCTGTTTTTAAAAAGATTTGATTTTGTATCCCTATTTTTTAGATCTTTCAGTTAGGATTATGTAATTAGTTTCCTACTTTTCCTCCAGTAGATAGGTTTGAGCTACACTATAAATATATGTATTCTTCCTTCATTTGAATCACATTGGAAGTAGTAGAATTATTGAGTGTTTCTCTAATTGTGAGAATCTTATCTTTTCTTTGCTCTTGTGAAACTTTGTCTTGTCAACCTATCTTTAGGTTGGTGATTCAAGTTCGCAAAAGCCCCCAATTCGTGCTTCGATCCAAGTGTGTCGTTGTGTGGATTGGTTTATTGTGTTCGTGGTTAGGCGCATTGTCTAAGTAGCAGGTTAACGTTCTTATAACGTTAGTTGGCTATTTGCTTCCGTCGGGTCTCGAACCATCATCTATCCATCAACCTACGTCGTGAAGATTGGGCCACCCCTTGATTTCGCATCATTTGGTATGAGAGCTTCGGTTTACACGGTAGGTTGTCTATCATACATTCATCATCCACCATTCTACTTCTTTTCTAGCCTCCATATTTTTTTTTTCCATATCCATTCATTGCTACCTTTTATTATAAAAAAAAAAAATACTAAACTTTCTACCTTCCCTTGTTTCCAGATTTGATCCTTAGTGTGCAAGATTTGGTTTTTTATGCTACAAGAGCCATTCATTTTGTAATCTGAAAAATTTTTGTTCTGAACGTGTTATTTTTCCCTTATCTGTTCAACCCCTTTCCTTTTGAGATTTTGGACGATTAATAGGTCAATCCTAAATTTCAGAATCTCAACTTTCATTTCGTTTTAGAATCATCAAATTCGGAGTTCTCTAGAGGAAGTTATTGTTATTTTTAGTGGTAACGTTTTCTGATCTGTTTCTTATTGTGTGATCTTGTGATTCTCTTTCATCTGATCCAAAAAAAAAAGAGGCAAAAAAAAAAGGAAATGAAAAGGAATAGAAAAGAAAGGCAAAAAAAAAAGTTAGCAAAAAAAAAACAAAAAAAAAATTGTGATCAGATTTCTTTCATTTGTGATCAGCATTGTTTCCTCTTCCATTTGTTTCCTAATTTTTGTGATCCACTTTCCTATTCCTATATTGTTTCCTTTTATCTTGTGATTGTGGACTTTCCTATTGTGACTTCAACTTGTTTCCTATTCCTTTGATTTGAACTTTCCTAATCTAACCCTCCATTGATTTCTCATATCTTGGGTTTTTAGAATCATAGTAATTGGCTCTTTGGTATTTTAAACTTGATTTTGCATTGCTAAGTGGTTAAATCTCCCTTTTTCATATTGGAACCCTAGCCTAACCAAACCCTAACCTTTACTTGTAACTTGTATGCGCCAATCACAACTTTTCATACCATCCACCAGCACATACTTTGGTGAACCGAGAATTGGCAGTCCCTTGATCACTTGACAAGGTCTTAGGTAACATAAGAGCTTGGGATTTGATATTGGAGGTAAAAGGCAAGAGTGGATAAGATCATTGTAGAAAAAGCCAATAAGAGAGAGTAAACACGAGTGAGAGTGTTATATCTCAATTGAGTGAAACATGTGAGGAAATATTTGTGAGGTCCTATATACTTTTGTTTCTTTTTCACTAACATGGCAGATAATCGAGAAAAAGGAGTTGCACATGAAAGTGATAATGATGATCACAATTCATTTGGAGTAGCGCCTTTGCAAATGAAAGCTTTAGTGAGTCATTTTGAAAGGATGCTTGATAAGAAGTTGGAAGGACTCCATGAACGCTTAGATCGAGTGGAGAGTAGAACCTCTAGCCAAAGGACTACTACTCAAGCTAACCAAAGACAAGCTCATGTTGCACGCCCACAACACCGTGAATATGCGAAAGACATGGAGAGCCATGATGAAGATTATGAAGGAGAGGAGACTCAGCCAAGAAGAAGGCCACTCAACATACAAAGAAGACCACTGAGGAGGCCTAGAGATGAAGAAGAAGGCCTTGGAGGAGTCAAAGTCAAAATTCCTTCCTTTCAAGGCAAGAGTGATCCAGAAACATACCTGGAGTGGGAGATGCGTGTAGAGCAAATCTTTTCATGCCATAACTACTCTGAGGGTAAGAAGGTCAAAATTGCTGCTCTTGAGTTTATTGATTATGCTCTTATTTGGTGGGACCAGATGCAAAAGCAGCGAATTAGATATGGAGAGCACCTCATCTCAACATGGGAAGAGATGAAGGCTATCATGAGGAGATGATTCATTCCATCCTATTTTCGAAGCGAACTTCACAATAAGCTTCAACGCCTCACTCAAGCATCCAAGAGTGTGGATGAGTACTACAAGGAAATGCAAATAGCCATGATTAGAGCTAATGTAGAGGAGGATTCAAAAGCAACAATGGCTCGTTTCTTAGATGGGCTTAATCGTGACATAGCCGATGTTGTGGAGATGTACCATTATGTTGAGATTCATGACTTAGTCCACCAAGCTGCCAAGGTGAAAAAACAACTCAAAAGGAAGAATATTGCAAGGAAGAACTCCAGTTCAACTTCTTTCAACTCATAGAGGAACAACCCAAAGAAAGATATTCCCTCTACTTCAAATTCAAAGGGGAATGAAATAAAGAAAGAAGAAAAGCTGGCTGCACCACCCAAGAAGGTTCAAAGTGGGCCTAATCCTTCAAGAAACTGAGACATAATATGCTTCAAGTGCCAGGGGAGAGGACACATCTCTAGTGAATGTCCTAACAAGCGAACCATGAATATCAACAACCTTGGTGAGTGGGAAACTGAAGGAGAAACAACAGAGGAAGAAGAAGAGCTATCCATGGAAAATGAAGATGGAGAATATGCAGAAGAAGGAGAACTCCTTGTAACTAAGAGAGCCCTTAGTGCCCAGATGATGGCAGACAAAGATAAACAAAGAGAGAACTTATTCCATACTCGTTGCCAAATCCAAGGAAAGATATGTGGTGTGATTATAGACGGAGGAAGTTGCTGCAATGTGGCAAGCACTGAGCTAGTGGAGAAGTTGAATTTGTCTACTTTCAAGCATCAACGGCCTTACAAACTCCAATGGCTCAATGAATGTGGAGAATTGAGAGTAACCAAGCAAGTTAAGGTAATGTTTTCAATTGGCAAGTATAAGGATGAAGTGCTTTGTGATGTTGTACCAATGAAAGCATGTCATATTTTGTTAGGTAGGCCTTGGCAGTATGATAGACGTGTTACACATGATGGTTTTCTAAATCATTATTCTTTTGTACTTAGAGGGGAACCTATAACCCTCCTTCCTATGTCACCAAAGCAAGTGTTGGAAGATCAAATCAAGAGAGAGAAGAAAAGAGAAAGTGAGTGTGTAAAAGTGTCTGAAAAAGAGGAGAGTAAAATTGAGAAAAGAAAAGAGGGCAAGCCAAGAGAAGAGAGAGGAAAAGGAGAGAGAGCTAAAGGTAAAAGAGAGAAAGAGGGAGAAAGAGAGAAAAGTTTGTTAGTAGCAAGAAAGAGTGAGATCAAACAAGCTTTGTTTTCTCAACAAAACCTCCTAGTAGTTATCTATAAAGAGGCTATGTTGAATACTAACGACTTAACCTCTACTTTGCCTAGTCTTGTTATATCTCTTTTGCAGGAATATGGAGATGTCTTTCCCGAAGAGGTACCACCTGGGTTGCCACCAATTAGAGGGATAAAACATCAAATTGACTTTATACCTGGACCACCTTTGCCCAATCGTCCAGCTTACCGAGCTAATCCTGAAGAGACCAAGGAGATTCAAAGACAAGTGCAAGAGCTGCTGGAAAAGGGATATGTGAGGGAGAGCCTTAGCCCATGTGCAGTACCAGTGTTGCTCGTGCCTAAAAAGGATGGCACATGGAGAATGTGCATTGATTGTCGAGCCATCAATAATATAACCATAAGATATCGTCATCCTATCCCTAGGTTAGATGATATGCTTGATGAATTAAATGGCTCCACTATCTTCTCTAAAATTGATTTAAAAAGTGGCTACCATCAAATTAGGATGAAAGAAGGAGACGAATGGAAAACTGCATTTAAGACTAAACATGGACTTTATGAATGGTTAGTTATGCCTTTTGGTCTCACTAATGCACCTAGCACATTTATGAGGTTGATGAATCATGTCTTGCGTGTATTCATAGGTAAATTTGTGGTAGTTTACTTTGATGATATCCTTGTGTATAGTAGGACTTTGCATAAGCACATAGATCACTTGAGACAAGTCCTAGAGGTTCTAAGAAAAGAAATATTGTTTGGCAATTTGAATAAGTGTGATTTCTGCACTAATAAAGTTGTTTTTCTTGGTTTTGTTGTGAGTGCTGAGGGGGTTGAGGTTGATGAAGAGAAAATCAAAGCCATTCAAGATTGGCCAACCCCTACCACCATTGGACAAGTGAGGAGCTTCCATGGACTTGCAAGCTTTTATAGGAGGTTCGTGAGGGATTTCAGCTCACTGGCAGCCCCTTTGAATGAGTTGACAAAGAAGAATGTTCCATTCAAGTGGGGAGAAGCTCAAGAGAAAGCCTTCCAAACCATCAAGTAGAGGCTCATACATGCACCTTTATTAGTCCTTCCAGATTTTGGTAAAATTTTTAAAGTTGAATGTGATACTAGTGGAATTGGAATAGGAGGTGTACTCATGCAAGAAGGTAAGCCCATTGCATATTTTAGTGAAAAGCTAAGTGGTCCTACTTTTAACTATCCTACATATGATAAGGAGCTATATGCTTTAGTTAGAGTGTTGGAAACTTGGCAACATTATTTGTGGCCTAAAGAATTTGTCATACATTCTGACCATGAGTCTCTAAAACATATTAAGAGCCAAAACAAATTGAATCGAAGACACGCTAGTTGGGTTGAATTCATTGAATCTTTCCCATATGTGATTAAGCATAAGAAAGATAAGGAGAATATTGTTGCTGATGCACTTTCACATAGGTATGAACTTCTTTCCATGTTAGACTCTAAGGTACTTGGTTTTGAGTTCATCAAGGAATTATATACTAATGATGTTGATTTTGGTGAAGCTTTTAACTATTGCAAGCCTGGAGTTGGTTGGGACAAATTTTACTTGCATCAAGGATTCTTGTTTTGTGTTGATAAGTTTTGCATTCCTAATTGTTCTCTGCGCATGTTATTAATGAAGGAAGCACATTCAGGAGGTTTAATGGGACACTTTGGCATTATTAAAACCTTTGATATCTTGAATGAGCATTTTTATTGGCCTAAGATGCATAGGGATGTTCAAAAGCTTGTGGGGAGATGCGTTGTATGTCATAAAGCAAAATCTACATTAAATCCCCATGGACTGTATACTCCCCTCCCTATTCCTAGTGTACCTTGGAAAGATGTTTCCATAGATTTTATTGTGGGATTACCTAGGTCTAAGAGGGGGAGGGACTCTATTTTGTTGTGGAATATGCCCTAGAGAGCCTTCAACAATTCGAAACTATGCCCGGGACTGGCTAGAAACAAGATTGTTGGTCAAAGAAAAGACCCTAAGAGAACTTGTCTCTTAGAACCCTAGCCTCAAGACGCCACAACAGAAGACCAATCCTTTGATAAGTCACGTGTACTCTTAGAGAACACAAAGAAGCAAAAGCTTCACAAAGTATTGAATAATACTCAAATTTATTCATTCACGATTTTTTTAAAATAGAGTACAATAGAGGGTCTTTTATAGGCAAAATTTCTAAAAGACTTAAAATCCTAATAAAACTAAAACTCTAAAATCTAATTAGAAATATTTTAAATAATGCCTAAAATCAAGGAAGAAGATTAGGATATTAATTTTAACTTAATCTCTTAGATAAGCTCCTTGACCAAGTCCAAAAAATAATATAATAATAACAAAACGAAATTAAAAAAGACTCCTAGTCAAAACTAATTAGCTCTTTTAAATAGTCCACATGGAATGCTTATGCTTCATTAAAAATCACATGATTGACACATGATTTTTAATCTCTTGCAATTGGACTCCAATTGGGCCTTGACACTCCTCTTGTATGTGTATAACTACATTGGGCCTTTAACATCTCCATGGACCTTCTTAGGACATTGGGCTTCTACTTGGACTTCCACTTTTGCATCTTTAAAGAGATCTCATGTCCAAAGTCCAATTCAGCATGTTTCGAATTGATCAAATATGGATATTGGGCTCTAAACTTGGGGCGACGTCCAACATAGATATTATCTTGAGCACTTTGAAATTTTTGGACATATACTAGCACAATTTGGGCCTCTTGAGCTCTATGAAGTTCTTGATGGATGAGGGTTTCTCGAACTTGTTGTGCTTCAATGGGTATGCCTACTGGTATTGTATCATTCCCTCCCTCTTTGAAAAGATTTGTCCTCGAATCTTTGCCATTAGGTAGATTTTTAGGAAGCAAATCTAGGCAATTACAACTTTTTTCAATGCTAGTTGAAGATGATGGTTCATTAGGTGACTTCGTTGAAAAAAAATCTCCACATACTTGTAAGGAGCTAGAATCAACAATAGGCAAAGATGGGTTAAGATTGTTAGTAGATAAACAAAGATCCTTACACACATTCTCAACCTCTCTTTTTTCATCAAACAAGCTCATACTCATGTTTTTCTCACTTTTCTCTTAGTTCTCTAGCTCTTTCTTTTCACTCACATTCTTTTCTTTTTCAAACTCATCTTTTTCTCTCTCTAACTCATGTTCTCTCTCTTTTTCTTTTTCTTTCTCATGTTCTCTCTCTTTTTCTTTTTCTTTCTCATGTTCTCTCTCTTTTTCTTTCATTTTGTATGTTGTGCTATTCTCACTTGATCCTCATAAACATCCATAGGATCAAGAGGTACTAATACATGATTTTTTTCATTGAATACAAATGAATAGCAATAGCAATGTTTATGCTTAACATATTTAGCTTTTCTAACATGTTTCCATGGTTTACCAAGCATAATATGTCTCTCATACATAGGAGCCACATCACATAGCACTTTGTCATGATATTTACCAATGGAGAAAGAAATCAAAACTTGCTTATTAACCTTAAATTCAGCACTACCTTTCAACAAGGTATAGGGTCTAGGATGCTTTATAGTAGGCAATTTTAATTTCTCAACAAGTAAGGTACTAGCAATATTTATATAGCTACTATTGTCAATAGCCATACTGCAGACTTTCTCTTTGATAAGGCATCTAGTATGGAAATCAAAGGATGACTTTTCCTTATCTTGTCTTGTAGTGTTGGAGTTGGATTGGAATGCATCTAACCATGCACAAGATTGCTTGAATCGCTCTTTGTTAGCCTCTTCAAGAAATTTGTATTCACTAGACATCTTGTCACCTGAAAAGTTAGTCAACGAAGAAATAGGACCTCACACACTTTTCTCACGTGTTTACACTCAAAAGATGATAAGTTCACTCGTGTTTTACTCTCTTTTTGACTTTTTCTTTAATGTGTAATTGCACTCTTGCCTTTTACCACAACAATTTGCTTCTTACAAGTGTTCTAAGCAAGTCACAAGCAAATCAAAAGAAAAGATTAGACTAGTGGCAATCAAAAAAAACTAGAATCCTAAAATGCAAATTCTCAAAGTAGCAAACAAAGAAGAAAAAGAGGTGTGTAACAAAAAGGGAAGGAGGAAAGAGAAAAAAAAAGGAGGAAGGGGAGGTTTGGATGGCTTGGAAGGAAGGAGAAGAAAAGGGAAAATCTAAAAAAAATAGGAAACTTTAAGAATAGGAAACTACTTGGGAAATTAGGAAACCAACTTTAAGAAAATCTGAAAATTAGGAAATTAACTCCAATTAGGAAATTGACTCCAATTAGGAAACTAACTCTAATTAGGAAATTGATTCCAATTAGGAAACTAACTCCAATTAGGAAATTGATTCCAATTAGGAAACTAACTCTAATTAGGAAATTAACTCCAAACTTTTGAATTTGCACAACTTGCAATTTCCTTTTTTTTTCACTTTTTTTTCAAATTCTTTTTTGAAATTTTCTTTTTTGATTTTTTTTTGAATAAGGATGGAGGTACATAATAATGGAAGAAGGAAGAAGATAGAAGACAAAGATGAAGATGAGAAGATAACACAGATGGAAGGAGAGAAGGAATGAAAAACAACGGTAGGAAAACACAAAAATATACCTTGTACTAGCAAACCAAAGCTCTGATACCAAATGATGCGAGACCCACTAGGAACATGCCCTAGAGAACCTTCAACAATTCGAAACTATTCCTGAGACCGGCTAGAAACAAGAATGTTAGTCAAAGGAAAGACCCTAAGAGAACTTGTCTCTTAGAACCCTAGCCTCAAGACGCCACAAAGGAAGACCAATCCTTTGATAAGTCACGTGAACTTTCACAGAACACAAAGAAGCAGAAGCCTCTCAAAGTATTGAATAATACTCAAGTTCATTCATGATCTTCAAAATAGAGTACAATAGGGGGCTTTTTATAGGCAAAATTTCTAAAAGACTTAAAATCCTAATAAAACTAAAACTCTAAAATCTGATATCCTAATAAAACTAAAACTCTAAAATCTGATTAGAAATATTTTAAATAATGCCTAAAATCAAGGAACAAGATTAGGATATTAATTTTAACTTAATCTCCTAGATAAGCTCCTTGACCAAGTCCAAAAAAATAATATAATAATAAAAAACGAAATTCAAAAAGGTTCTAGTCAAAACTAGAGTCCTAGTCAAAACTAATTAATATTAATGGGCTGGACATCTTGTATTTGAAATACTATTCACGTCCTCTAGCTTCAATGGGCTCTTTAAGCATCAACTTGGGCTTGAATAAGCATGATTAAGGCTTTATTTGCTTCCTCAATGCATGCACTAACATTATGGGCTTCTAATTCAGCAAATTGAAGCTCAATTGCTCTATGTAGACGCTTAACTTTTCCTCTTGTCATTGGGCTTCCACTTGGACTTCCACTTTTGCATATTTAAAGAGATGTTGATCAAATATAGATCTTGGTGTTATTGCATCATTCCCCCCCCCCCCCCCTTGAAAAGGATTCGTCCTCGAATCTACAATATCAAAGGAAGAGAGATCAGTTACATTAAAAGTAGCACTAATATTTCCATAAGAACTAGGCAAGTCAATTTTATAAGCATTATCATTAATTCTTTCAAGAACTTGAAAGGGACCATCTCCTCTAGATTGGAGTTTTGACTTCCTTTTTTCTGGGAAATGTTCTTTTCGCAAGTGAACCCACACCCAATCGCCGGGTTCAAATACCACACGCCTTCTACCCTTGTTAACTTGGTTAGCAATTTGCTCATTCTTTCTTTCAATATTGGCTTTCACCTTCTCATGCAAATCCTGTACAAACTTTGCCTTCCTAGCACCATCAAGGTTAGTAAACTCATGTGAAGGTAAAGGAAGCAAATCTAACGGGGTTAGAGGATTAAAGCCATAAACAATTTCAAAAGGAGAGAATTTTGTTGCAGAATGAACAGCACGATTATAAGCAAATTCGACATGGGGCAAACACTTCTCCCAATTCTTAAGATTCTTTTGAATGATAGCTCTTAATAAAGTAGAGAGGGTTCTATTAACAACCTCGGTCTGCCCGTCAGTTTGTGGATGCGCTGTAGTAGAAAATAAAAGCTTAGTGCCAAGTTTATTCCACAATGTTTTCCAGAAATAACTCAAGAATTTCACATCTCTATCACTAACAATAGTTTTTGGCACACCATGCAACCTAACAATCTCCTTGAAAAATAATTCTGCCACATATATAGCATCATTAGTTTTGGAACAAGCAATAAAATGAGCCATTTTACTAAACCTATCCACAACAACAAAGACACTATCTTTCTCAGTGGGAGATTTAGGCAAACCCAAAACAAAGTCCATAGAAATATCAGTCCATGGGTGAGAGGGAACTGGTAAAGGAGAATACAAGCCATGTGATTGAATTCTAGATTTAGCATGCTTACAAGTAATACATCTAGAACAAATAGCAACCACATCTTTTCTCATGCCAGGCCAATAAAAATGCTCATTCAAAAGAGCCAAAGTCTTTTCTACACCAAAATGGCCCATCAATCCCCCACCATGAATTTCCTTAACAAGAAGCTCACGAATGGAACACATAGGAATGCATAACTTGTTCTTTTTGAAAAGGAATCCATCAAACCTATAATAGTCATTAGCACCATGCAATTCACAAGATTTCCAAATATCAGTGAAATCAAAATCAGATTCATACATGCCTTTTAACATCTCAAAACCTATCAATCTAGCATGTATAGAAGTAATCAAAGTGTAACGCCTAGACAATGCATCAGCTATAACATTTTCCTTTCCCTTCTTATGCTTAATCACATAAGGAAAGGTTTCAATAAATTCAAGCCAACTTGCATGCCTTTTGTTCAATTTACCCTGAGACTTAAGAAACTTAAGACTTTGATGATCAGAATGGATAATAAATTCTTTAGGCCACAAATAATGTTGCCAAATTTCTAAAGTTCGTTTCAAGGCATACAACTCTTTATCATATGTGGAATAATTTAAAGTAGGACCACTCAATTTCTCACTGAAAAATGCAATAGGTTTAGAATCTTGCATCAACACACCACCTATGCCTATACCAGAAGCGTCACACTCAATTTCAAAAACTTTATTAAAATCAAGCAACACAAGTACAGGGGCATTAGTTAGTTTTTCCTTCAGTATGTTAAAAGCACGCTCTTGTGCTTCACCCCACTTGAATATCACATTCTTTCTTACCAAATCATTTAAAGGGGCAGCAAGAGTAGAGAAATCCTTCACGAATCGCCTATAGAAGCTTGCCAATCCATGAAAACTTCTTACTTCACTCGCATTCTTTGGAGTTGGCCACTCTCGGATTGCTTTGACATTTTCCTCGTCCACTTGTATGCCACGAGCTCCTACAACAAATCCAAGAAAAACCACAAAATCCAAACAAAAAGAGTACTTCTCTAAATTGGCAAAAAGTTTATTCTCCCTAAGCACAACAAACACATCATGCAAATGATTCACATGTTCTTCTAGACTCTTAGAGTAGATCAAAATATCATCAAAGTAAATCACAACAAATCTTCCAATGAAAGGTCTAAAGACATGGTTCATTAAACTCATGAAAGTGCTAGGTGCATTAGTCAAGCCAAATGGCATAACTAACCATTCATATAATCCAAACTTGGTCTTAAAAGCAGTTTTCCATTCATCACCTTCTTTCATTCTAATCTGATGGTAACCACTTCTAAGATCAACTTTAGAGAAAACATATGCACCATGCAACTCATCAAGCATATCATCTAACCTAGGGATAGGATAGCGATATTTTACCGTTATTTTGTTGATGGCACGACAATCTACACACATTCGCCACTTGCCATCCTTTTTGGGTACAAGAATCACCGGGACAGCACACAAACTCAGACTTTCACGAACAAATCCTTTCTTCATGAGCTCTTCCACTTGATGTTGTATTTCCTTAGTCTCGTTTGGATTTGCTCGATAAGCATGTCTATTGGGAATAGATGCCCCTGGGATAAAGTCTATCCGATGCTCAATGCCTCTTAGCGGGGGCAATCCATCAGGTATTTCCTCTGGGAACAAGTCACAAAATTCCTGTAATAAAGATGTAACACTAGTAGGCAAAGAGTGATCAAGATCATCGATAGTAAGATAAACATCTTTATAAAGTAATAAGAAGGCATTTTCACAAATAAGAGCTCTCTTGATCTCACTTTTACCCGAAAATAAACTGACTTTCTTTTCCTCATGTTTTTCTCTAATTTTCTTTTCCTTTTTACTCAACTCTCCTTTCTCCTGCTTCTTCTCATTCCCAACACTCATACTCACTTTACCTTTCTTTTCTTGCTCTCTCTTCTTACACTCTCTTTCAATTTTTAACTGATCCTCATATGCTTGAACAGGATGAAGAGGGGTCAACACAATGGTCTTACCATTAAAAACAAAAGAATAATAATTTTTATATCCATCATTTTTTACCTTTCGGTCAAACTGCCATGGCCTACCAAGTAACAAGTGACCAGCATACATGGGTGCTACATCACAAAGAATCTCATCATGATAATTACCAATAGAAAAAGAGATGAGCACCTGTTTTGTTACCTTTACCTCCCCACTATTGTTTAGCCATTGTAATTTATAAGGGGTAGGGTGCCTCAAAGTAGGTAAGTTCAGCTTTTCCACAAGTAAAGTACTAGCTACATTTGTGCAGCTACCACCATCAATAATCAAACTACATACCTTCTTGTGGATGAAACATCGAGTATGGAAAATATGCTCACGCTGCTCTACCTCAAGATCTTCTTTAGGTTGAATGTTGAGAGCACGCCTAGCCACAAGGGCTTCACCATTTACAGCTTCAGTTAACTCTAAATTTGAGTCATCAGTCAGGGGTGGCATCTCATCCTCCTCAGACTCACTACTAGCACTAGTCACATCACCATTCTCAAGAATAATCATAGTTTGTTTGTTCGGACATTGTGAAGCAATGTGACCAATACCATTACATTTAAAGCATCTAAGCTTAGAGGAGGAAGCAGTAGGATTAGAAGATGAGAAAGGTTTTGAATCAGTTTTACCCTTAACCTGAAAGGGTTTTACCTTACTTTCCTCCTTAGACTTGAAATTGGTCTTTGGTTGGAAGGGGACTTTGGAATCCCTTGAGCTAGATGTCACTTTTAACTTTTGTCGAGCCCTTAGTTGCTTTTCCACCTTGATAGCTCTATGCAAGAGCTCCTCCATATCTAGGTAATTGTATAAATCAACTTGGGCAGCTATATCAGGATTTAAGCCCTCAATGAATCGGGCCATGGTTGCTTCACGGTCTTCCTCCACATTTGCCTTAATCATGGCAACCTCCATTTCTTGATAGTAATCTTCTACACTCATAGAACCTTGCTTCAGTTTTTGGAGCCTCTTATGCAATTCCCTATAATAGTAACTAGGGATAAACCGTTTGCACATAATAATTTTCATCTCCTGCCAATCACGAATTGGACCTTCACCGGTACGTCTTCTAGTGAGTAAGAGTTGATCCCACCAGATGCTAGCATAGTCAGTAAACTCTACTGCAGCAAGTTTTACTTTCTTCGCCTCAGTGTAAAAGTGGCACTCGAATACATGCTCCACTTTTCTTTCCCAATCTAAGTACTGGTCTGGGTCATTTTTCCCAGGGAATGATGGAATCTTCATCTTGATATTTCCGATACCACCATCCTTATTGGATGATGATTGTCTACCTCTCTGAGTATGGGACTCCTCAAAGTCAGACTCAGCATCATCATCAAGCTCCACTTGAGCTCGCCTTCTATGAGTCCTCTTATTGGAAGAAGACTCCACATCATCTAATCTGGCACTTAGTTTCTCAAGAGTACTTTGAACAGCCTTAACCCAGACTTTCATGTCAAAGTCACTATGCTTAGATTCTCCAGACATCCTGAAATATTAGTTTGTACAAAAAAAAGCAAAGAAAGATATAGGACCTTGCAACTCACTAGCTCACGTGTTTACACTCAAAAGATGATAAGTTCGCTCGTGTTTAACTCTTTTTGGCTTTTTCTTTAATGTTAATTGCACTCTTGCCTTTTACCACTCAACAATTTGCTTCTTACAAGTGTTCTAAGCGAGTCACAAGTAAATCAAAAGAAAAGATCAAACTAGTGGCAATAAAAAAAGAATTAGAATCCTAAAATGCAAATTCCCAAAGAATCAAACAAAGGAGAAAAAGAGGTGTATAACAAAAAGGTAAAGAGGAAAGGAAAACAAGGGGGGAGAGGAGGTTGGGATGGCTTGGAAGGAAGGAGAAGAAAAGGGGAAAATCTGAAAATAAGAAACTTTAAAAATAAGAAACTACTTGGGAAATTAGGAAACCAACTTTAAGAAAATCTGAAAATTAGAAATTGAGTCCAATTAGGAAATTAATTACAACTAGGAAACTAACTCTAATTAGGAAGTCGTCTCCAATTAGGAAACTAACTTCACAACTTGCAAATTTTTTTTTTCACGCTTTCTTTCTCTTTTTTTTTCACTTTTTTTTTTCGAATTTCTCTTTTTTTCACTTTTTTTTTTTGAATTTCTCTTTTTTTTCTTTTTCTCTTTTTTTTTTCACTTTTTTTTTTGAATTTTTTTTTTGGAGTATCACACTCTCCTTTTTTTTTTGAATGAGTATAGAGGCACGCAACAATGGAAGAAGGAAGAAGATAGAAGACAAAGATGAAGATGAGAAGATAACACAGATGGAAGGAGAGAAGGTATGAAAAACAACGGTAGGAAAACACAAAAATATACCTTGTACTAGCAAACCAAAGCTCTGATACCAAATGATGCGAGACCCACTAGGAACATGCCCTAGAGAACCTTCAACAATTCGAAACTATGCCTGGGACCGGCTAGAAACAAGAATGTTGGTCAAAGGAAAGACCCTAAGAGAACTTGTCTCTTAGAACCCTAGCCTCAAGACGCCACAAAGGAAGACCAATCCTTTGATAAGTCACGTGAACTTTCACAGAACACAAAGAAGCAGAAGCCTCTCAAAGTATTGAATAATACTCAAGTTCATTCATGATCTTCAAAATAGAGTACAATAGGGGGCTTTTTATAGGCAAAATTTCTAAAAGACTTAAAATCCTAATAAAACTAAAACTCTAAAATCTGATATCCTAATAAAACTAAAACTCTAAAATCTAATTAGAAATATTTTAAATAATGCCTAAAATCAAGGAACAAGATTAGGATATTAATTTTTACTTAATCTCCTAGATAAGCTCCTTGACCAAGTCCAAAAAAATAATATAATAATAAAAAACGAAATTCAAAAAGAGTTCTAGTCAAAACTAGAGTCCTAGTCAAAACTAATTAATATTAATGGGCTAGACATCTTGTATTTAAAATACTATTCACGTCCTCTAGCCTCAATGGGCTCTTTAAGCATCAACTTGGGCTTGAATAAGCATGATTAAGGCTCTATTTGCTTCCTCAATGTATGCACTAACATTATGGGCTTCTAATTCAGCAAATTGAAGCCCAATTGCTCTTTGTAGACGCTTAACTTTTCCTCTTGTCATTGGGCTTCCACTTTTGCATATTTAAAGAGATGTTGATCAAATATAGATCTTGGTGTTATTGCATCATGGTCAGAATGCATGACAAATTCTTTAGGCCACAAATAATGTTGACAAGTTTCCAACACTCTAACTAAAAGCATATAGCTCCTTATCATATGTAGGATAGTTAAGAGTAGGACCACTTAGCTTTTCACTAAAATATGCAATGGGCTTACCTTCTTGCATGAGTACACCTCCTATGCCAATTCCACTAGCATCACATTCAACCTCAAAAATCTTACCAAAATCTGGAAGGACTAATAAAGGTGCATGTATGAGCCTCTCCTTGATGGTTTGGAAGGCTTTCTCTTGAGCTTCTCCCCACCTGAATGGAACATTCTTCTTTGTCAACTCATTCAAAGGGGCTGCCAGTGAGCTGAAATCCCTCACGAATCTCCTATAAAAGCTTGCAAGTCCATGGAAGCTCCTCACTTGTCCGATGGTGGTAGGGGTTGGCCAATCTTGAATGGCTTTGATTTTCTCTTCATCAACCTCAACCCCCTCAATACTCACAACAAAACCAAGAAAAACAACTTTATTAGTGCAGAAATCACACTTATTCAAATTGCTAAACAATCTTTCTTTTCTTAGAACCTCTAGGACTTGTCTCAAGTGATCTACGTGCTCATGCAAAGTCCTACTGTACACAAGGACATCATCAAAGTAAACTACCACAAATTTACCTATGAATGCACGCAAGACATGATTCATCAACCTCATAAATGTGCTAGGTGCATTAGTGAAACCAAAAGGCATAACTAACCATTCATAAAGTCCATGTTTAGTCTTAAATGCAGTTTTCCATTCATCTCCTTCTTTCATCCTAATTTGATGGTAGCCACTTTTTAAATCAATTTTAGAGAAGATAGTGGAGCCATTTAATTCATCAAATATATCATCTAACCTAGAGATAGGATGACGATATCTTACGGTTATATTATTGATGACTCGACAATCAATGCACATTCTCCATGTGCCATCCTTTTTAGGCACGAGCAACACTGGTACTGCACATGGGCTAAGGCTCTCCCTCACATATCCCTTTTCCAGCAGCTCTTGCACTTGTCTTTGAATCTCCTTGGTCTCTTCAGGATTAGCTCGGTAAGCTGGACGATTGGGCGAAGGTGCTCCAGGTATAAAATCAATTTGATGTTCTATCCCTCTAATTGGTGGCAACCCAGGTGGTACCTCTTCGAGAAAGACATCTTCATATTCCTGCAAAAGAGACATAACAATACTAGGCAAAGTAGAGGTTAAGTCGTTGGTATTCAACATAGCCTCTTTGTAGATAACTACTATGAGGTTTTGTTGAGAAAACAAAGCTTGTTTGATCTCACTCTTTCTTGCTACTAACAAACTTTTCTCTCTTTCTCCCTCTTTCTCTCTTTTACCTTTAGCTCTCTCTCCTTTTCCTCTCTCTTCTCTTGGCTTGCTCTCTTTTCTTTTCTCAATTTCACTCTCCTCTTTTTCAAACACTTTTACACACTCACTTTCTCTTTTCTTCTCTCTCTTGATTTGATCTTCTAACACTTGCTTTGGTGACATAGGAAGGAGGGTTATAGGTTCCCCTCTAAGTACAAAAGAATAACGGTTTAGAAAACCATCATGTGTAACACGTTTATCATACTGCCAAGGCCTACCTAACAAAATATGACATGCTTTCATTGGTACAACATCACAGAGCACTTCATCCCTATACTTGCCAATTGAAAACATTACCTTAACTTGCTTGGTTACCCTCAATTCTCCACATTCATTGAGCCATTGGAGTTTGTAAGGCCGTTAATGCTTGAAAGTAGACAAATTCAACTTCTCCACTAGCTCGGTGCTTGCCACGTTGCAGCAACTTCCTCCATCTATAATCACACCACATATATTTCCCTGGATTTGGCAACGAGTATGGAACAAGTTCTCTCTTTGCTTATCTTCGTCTGCCATCATCTGGGCACTAAGGGCTCTCCTAGTTACAAGGAGTTCTCCTTCTTCTGCATACTCTCCATCTTCATTTTCCATGAATAGCTCTTCTTCTTCCTCTGTTGTTTCTCCTTCAGTTTCCCACTCACCAAGGTCGTTGATATTCATGGTTCGCTTGTTAGGACATTCACTAGAGATGTGTCCTCTCCCCTGGCACTTGAAGCATATTATGTCTCGGTTTCTTGAAGGATTAGGCCCACTTTGAACCTTCTTGGGTGGTGCAGCCAGCTTTTCTTCTTTCTTTATTTCATTCCCCTTTGAATTTGAAGTAGAGGGAATATCTTTCTTTGGGTTGCTTCTCCATGAGTTGAAAGAAGTTGAACTGGAGTTCTTCCTTGCAATATTCTTCCTTTTGAGTAGTTTTTCCACCTTGCTAGCTTGGTGGACTAAGTCATGAATCTCAACATAGTGGTACATCTCCATAACATCAGCTATGTCACGATTAAGCCCATCTAAGAAACGAGCCATTGTTGCTTCTGGATCCTCCTCTACATTAGCTCTAATCATGGCTATTTGCATTTCCTTGTAGTACTCATCCACACTCTTGGATCCTTGAGTGAGGCGTTGAAGCTTATTGTGAAGTTCCCTTCGAAAATATGATGGAAAGAATCGCCTCCTCATGATAGCCTTCATCTCTTCCCATGTTGAGATGGGGTGCTCTCCATATCTAATCCGCTCCTTTTGCATCTGGTCCCACCAAATAAGAGCATAATCAGTAAACTCAAGAGCAGCAATTTTGACCTTCTTACCCTCAGAGTAGTTATGGCATGAAAAGATTTGCTCTGCACGCATCTCCCACTCCATGTATGTTTCCGCATCACTCTTGCCTTGAAAGGAAGGAATTTTGACTTTGACTCTTCCAAGGCCTTCTTCTTCATCTCTAGGCCTCCTCAGTGGTCTTCTTTGTATGTTGAGTGGCCTTCTTCTTGGCTGAGTCTCCTCTCCTTCATAATCTTCATCATGGCTCTCCATGTCTTCCACATATTCACGGTGTTGTGGGCGTGCAGCATGAGCTTGTCTTTGGTTAGCTTGAGTAGTCCTTTAGCTAGAGGGGTTATACTCTCCACTCGATCTAAGCATTCATAGAGTCCTTCCAACTTCTTATCAAGCATCCTTTCAAAATGACTCACTAGCACTTTCATTTGCAAAAGCGCTACTACAAATGAATTGTGATCATCATTATCTCTTTCATGTGCAACTCCCTTTTCTCGATTATCTGCCATGTTAGTGAAAAAGAAACAAAAGTATGTGGGACCTCAAAAATATTTCCTCACGTGTTTCACTCAATTGAGATATAACACTCTCACTTGTGTTTTGTGACAACCCTATCTTCTAATCATTGTAGTTATAGCTAAATATAAGGTTTATTAATTAATGATCAAGGTTTTAGGTCATTATATTTTACCGCATTGCGAAAATGTGAGGGAATTTGAACCTTGATGTTAGGGTCGTCACCATGCCACCTCAACAAAATAAAATGTGCATAAAAGAAATCTTACTAACATAAGAGTCTCATGATTCAACCACCCATTAGTTTCAACACTCAATAACTTCCCGGCTTGTAATCTTGTATCATTCTCCTAATTTCACAAATCTCCGCGGCGAGTTGGACCTTCGCCGCGGCCAGCCTATGTGGCGCTGCGGCGGAAATGCTTCCTGGAACTTCTACTCAACTCCCAGAATTCTCGCCTCGGCGCAATATATTCGCGCCGCGGCGAGTTTTGCCTCTGTCCAACACAAATTTTAATTTTTCGACTCGCGCCGCGGCGGAAACACTATGCCGCGGCGGGTTTTGGTTCTATGACCCCCCTTGGGTGAATTTTTCGCTTCGCGCCGCGGCGAGTTTCGTTGCACCGCGGCGCCTTTCGGCTCTGTCTCCCCTTTGGCCGCGGCGAAGCCTTCTTGGCCGCAGCACGATTCCCCTCTGTGACCATATTACCCGAATTTCACCCTCTACACTCCAATTCTCACATTAGCAATACTCTAGGTCCACCTACCCTTGTTTTAAGTGATCATAATGGTGTTTATCTACCCTATTTACCCATCAATCCATCCATTACCATTGTGTAACTCAAATGTCACTTCCTACTTGTTCCACTAATTCATACCATCACATTCATAATTAAATAGCAGCAAGAACACATGCATTAGCAACAATTTACATCCCATGCACATTCCATAGATATTCCATTCAACAATAGCTTACCTCTAAGACATCATATATCTACAATTCCCATAAAGTGATCCATATCACAATTCCAGCAGAACTACATACATATATATATAATGCTATAAGTTCATACATTGATATTCCACTATGATGTGCTCTAAATCCTTAACGGTTACATTTCAATCAAGCAAAATATAAACGCCTACACTTGGCAACATGATTACATGATGATGCTGTGTAAACTAATAACAAAAATTGCATCTATCCTACTCTACTCAGACCAATGTAGCTCCCACACCCGGCCTCAGCTCATGGAGGTTCATCCACTTGCTTACCCTTATCCTTACCCGAGGAACTTTCACCTGAAATATTAATCCCATAAAATGGGGTGAGATATGAATCTCAGTAACTAAGGCAATTCCATCATATACTCCATATTAATTCTCATACATGCATAATTTCACATAAACACCAGCAGTAGACCATTCACATCAGTAAATGAAATAATTAGGCTATCATGATTACTATCCCATACTAGCAATCACATTATCGCATGTTAAAGGCCATTAACACTGGAGAGGCCCGTCCACGGCACCTACTCCCTATTGAGCACAAGCGGGGCTCAGTGCATCTGGGTTTGATCATAACCCGGTGCTCGATCGTAGCACATGCACGGGTGGCAGCCGCACCACAGCTCCACCATGGACTCACAAGGTCCAATCACAATTCAACAGATAGCCAACCAATTCATTCAACATTTCAAATCATTATGTATAGCAAAATATGAAATTAACACATACATGCATGGAATTAATGTAAACCCAGTTACCTCACTTGTAGACACTTGCAATAATCACCAATGGTGCAGAAATCCCCCTATAACCATAACATCATATAATTACTACTCTAATTCATCATTAATAATCATAATCAGTACCCAAGGAATTTAAAATGCCAATGACTACCCAAGAATCATTTACCCAGCCACAACAAGTCCCAATTTCGGATTTAAGTTTCCTCCACCAGAAAACTCAATATTCCACCCAAAATCCTAAGCAAATTCGTACATAATTAATACCCATTTTATAAATTAGCTATGGGGGTCTCAAATTAACAATTAAAGCATCAAAATGGAGGGTTTAAACTCACCCAAGGTCAGCCCTAATCCCAACCTACGAATTCCATCAAGAAAACTCCCAAACACTTACATTTCAGATTTTGGGTAGGATGAAAATGCTCCAAATGAAAAACTAATCAGGCCAAATTAAAGAGAAAGATAAGGGGATTAAGTTGTATAACTATTACCTTGGCTAAATCTTGCTCTAAGTATGAGAAAATGCAGAATTTTGGTCCCAAACCCTAGCCTCCTTCTCCACCTCCGATTTTGCCTCTTGAATCTTATGTTTCAGCAAGTGAGAAAGTGGCTGGGGTATTAGGGTTTGAGTTGGGTTTTAGTTGGGTCAAGTATGGGTCATGGGCTGCTCTAAGATCCATCTCCACTTGGGCTTCAGATTTTAGCTTATTGGGCCAGTTTTTAGAGTGTTGGGCTGCATAATTTTACTGGACCAGTTTTATGCATTTGGGTTGCTGAAATTTAATTGAGTTTGGGCCAAGTTTGAGAAGCTCAAGAATGTGGGTCTGCACAAGGATTATTGGACAACTTAGAAGAGTCTATACAAGATAAATCTTGGGCCTCCATCCCACTAAATTATGTTAGGTCTGCACATAATCCATTGGGCCCCCATTAACCTTTTCTCATGATCTATTAATTTAGGCCTAGATAGAATTTCTATCCCAATTAAATCTCAAACCGATATTAATAATTTATCTCTCTAAAGTCTCCATTCACTTGACTTGCCCAATGAGCCCATATTAATTACTCTTAATTAATTCTAATTCATGATTAACACCTTAATTAATTATGGGGTGTTACATGTTTACTCTCTCTTATTGGCTTTTTCTGCAATGATCTTATCCACTCTTGCCTTTTACCTCTCAATATCAAATCCCAAGCTGTTACCTAAGACATCGTCAAGTGATCAAGGATTGCCAATTCTCGGTTCACCAAAGTATGTGCTGGTGGATGGTATGAAAAGTTGTAATTGGCGCGTACAAGTCACAAGTAAAGGTAAGGGTTTGGTTAGGCTAGGGTTCCAATACGAAAAAGGGAAGATTTAACCACCTAACAATGCAAAATCAAGTTTAAAATACCAAAGAGCCAATTGCAATGATTCTCAAAACCCAAGATATGAGAAATCAATGGAAGATTAGATAAGGAAGTTCAAATCAAAGGAATAGGAAACAAGTTGAAGTCACAATAGGAAAGTCCACAATCACAAGATAAAAGGAAACAATATAGGAATAGGAAAGTGGATCATAAAAATTAGGAAACAAATGGAAGAGGAAACAATGCTGATCACAAATGAAAAAAATCTGATCACAAATTTTTTTTTTGTTTTTATTTCACTTTTTTTTTGGCTAACCCTTTTTTTTTTTGCCTTTCTTTTCTATTCCTTTTCCTTTTCTTTTTTTTTTTTTGCCTCTTTTTTTTTTTGGATCAGATAAAAGAGAATCACAAGATCACACAATAGGAAACAAATCAGATCAGAAAATGTTACCACTAAAAATGACAATAACTTCCTCTAGAGAACTCCGAATTTGATGATTCTAAAACGAAATGAAAGTTGAGATTCTGAAACTTAGGATTGACCTATTAATCGTCCAAAATCTTAAAAGGAAAGGGGTTGAACAGATAAGGGAAAAATAACAACGT
The DNA here is from genome assembly GCA_026724425.1 of Erythrophleum ivorense. NCBI lineage: Eukaryota > Viridiplantae > Streptophyta > Magnoliopsida > Fabales > Fabaceae > Erythrophleum > Erythrophleum ivorense. Next base: position 339,879 of record JAIUCV010000228.1, read on the forward strand.
CTAGAACAACAAAAATTTTCCAAATTACAAAATGAATGGCTCTTGTAGCATAAAAACCAAGTCTTGCATACTAAGGATCAAATTTAGAAACAAGGGAAGGTAGAAAGTTTTTTTTTTTTTAATAGTAAAAGGTAGCAATGAACGGATATGGAAAAGGGAAAAAAACATGGAGGCTAGAAAGAAAGTAGAATGGTGGATGATGAATGTATGATAGACAACCTGCCGTGTAAACCAAAGCTCTGATACCAAATGATGCGAAATCAAGGGGTGGCCCAATCTTCACGACGTAGGTTGATGGATAGATGATGGTTCGAGACCCGACGGAAGAAAATAGCCAACCAACGTTATAAGAACGTTGACCTACTACTTAGACAATGCGCCTAACCACGAATACAGTAAACCAATCCACACAACAACGCACTTGGATTGAAGCACGAATTGGGGCCTTTTGCGAACTTGAATCACCAACCTAAAGATAGGTTGACAAGACAAAGGTTTCATACGAGCAAAGAAAAGATCAGATTCTCACAATTAGAGAAACACTTAGAATAATTTTATTACTTCAAATCTGATTCAAATGAAGGCAGAATACATATATTTATAATGTAGCTCAAACCTATCTACTGGAGGAAAAGTAGGAAACTAACTACATAATCCTAACTAAAAGATCTAAAAAATAGGGATATAAAATCAAATCTTTTTAAAAATAGAAAAGGAAAGATAATTAGCCTAATAGAAACTAATTAATATTAATGAGCTGGACATCTTGCATTTGAAGTACTATTCACGTCCTCTAGCTTCAATGGGCTCTTTAAGCATCAACTTGGGCTTAAATAAGCATGATTAAGGCTTCATTTGCTTCCTCAATGCATGCATTAACATTATGGGCTTCTAATTCAGCAAATTGAAGCCCAATTGCTCTTTGTAGACGCTTAACTCTTCCTCTTGTCATTGGGCCATCTATCATCAAGTCGTTCTCCACACGAGCATCCTTCCCCACATGAATCTGGTTTATATCACTTTAGCTCTTCCTTCAGTCATTGGGCCTCCTATGCCTTGTAATGGGTACCATTTGCAGGTTGAGCTCCCTTGCACACCCTCCATACTCTTTTAGGTCATTACACCATGCTCCCTTGTCTACAAGCTCATGGGCCCCTTCATCATTCCCTCCCTCTTCAAAAGGATTTGTCCTTAAATCTGCATAATTAAAGGGAGATAAATCAGTAACATTGAATGTAGCGCTAATATTGCCATAAGAGCTAGGCAAATCAATTTTGTATGCATTGTCATTAATTCTTTCCAAAACTTGGAAAGGTCCATCCCCTCTAGGGTGTAATTTTGACTTTCGCTTCTCAGGGAATCTTTCCTTTCTCAAGTGTATCCAAACCCAATCTCCAGGTTCAAATACCACATGCCTTCTACCCTTATTAGCATGCTTGGCATATTGTTCATTCTTCCTCTCAATGTTAGCCTTAACTTTGGCATGTAATTCCTGCACAAACTTAGCATTCTTCAAACCATCAAGATTAGCAAACTCATTAGAAGGTAGAGGAGGAATATCAAGAGAAGTGAGTTAAGGGATTAAAACCACAGACAACCTCAAATGGAGAAAATGAAGTAGAAGAGTGCACTGTCCTATTATATGCAAACTCAATGTAGACGCTTAACTCTTCTTCTTGTTATTGGGCCATCTATCATCAAGTCCTTCTCCACACGAGCATCCTTCCTCATATGAGTCTAGTTCATATCACCTATCCAGTATAAAAAGATAAATTCTCAAGATGAGAATCAATCCAGTGAAAGACTTGATTTTGAGCAGTTGCATTTTGTGTATGCTAATTTAGCATTGCTTCAACTTGTGTGACTAGTTTAAATGTCCCACTAGGAGCAACTTTTGATGGAATTGCAAAGGGCCTAGCAAATACCTTTGTATCAGTATTTGCTCTTCTCTTCATAGGTGGAAAATTTGTATCATAAGATTAAGATGTCAAGAAAAACATCATGCAAGGTATAATTTTGGCAAAGGCTCAAGTTTAAGCAAAAGGCCTTCATGGCCAAATTGGTTAAGTAGATCATAAAAAGAAGTTGGCTTTGGCATTAGATCTCTTATCCTTACCCAACGGTCATGGACTAAGATTATCATCATCATGATTCTTTTTCTCATGAGTATAAGGTGTTAAGTAGTAAGGTTTCTTCTTTCTTTTTGTTGTTGCAAGTCATGTTGTCTATAAGTGTTTTCCCAAAAGCCTTTGGTGAAGTCCTAGCAACCATAGTCTAGGTCATTCTTCAGGAGCACAATTCCATATAAAAATATCTATTGATTTTTATCCCATAGTTGATATATATTTTAAATTGAATATGACATAATTTTTTAAAAAAAGAAATAATTAATATGCAATAATCCACACACATTAAATATTATAGAAAGAAGAATTATCATAACGATAATTAATTTAAAATATATTATATATATAGTTTAATAAGTTTGCATAATTGCTTTTAGTATATTTTTAAATTAAAACTGATATAATATGTTTTCTTTTGACACATTAGAATTGTTTCTTCCAAAAGCCTTTTTTTTTCAGTCCTATTTAATTGCTATGCCAAATTAGGTGAACTAATCAGATCGGTCTAGATGATAATTTTGACTTTTACGCGTGAAAATTGAAATGATGAAGTTATGAATATTTCCTATGAGAATATTTCGAGGTACAATATATTTATAAATTAATCTAATTATTAATAAATATATTAATATATCTTTGTAGAACCTGTTTCTTGTATATCTGTGTGTGTATATATATATATATATATATGTTGATTGTTGGATATCAAATTTACTGGCACCACGGAGGGTGGGGGTTGAAATTGTTGAAGGGAGGAAAACAGATGCACAAGTTAGACGGGATAGCAGAATATGTGAAAGGATTTTTTTTCTTACGGAAAAGTTTCACCTTTGGGTTGTATTTTTTGTAGCGTTAAATCACTTTAAAATTTATATGTATAATAATATGATATTATTTTACATAATTTTTTATAAAAAATTCAGTAATAAAAAATTTAACTTTTTGATAAATGGAGCTCTTCGTGAAATATCGTTATTTGAAATTCTGGAATCTGGAGACTTACCGCAGGGGTGCACCAGTAAAATTCAATGCGTTTTTAATATATATTTTTTGCTTTTAAGATTTAAAATTTGGTAGAAAATAGAAATTATACAATATAATTAAAATTTTTAAAATATAATTTTTTTACTGTTAAAATTTTTATTCTTATTTTTATATTAAATTTTAAATATTAAAAAATAAAAAAAAACATTAAATTTTGCTATCTACCCCGGTGCAGAAGGCCTACACGAATTTCTGATCTAGTGGTAGATAAGGTGAATAGCGGGAGTAACAGTGCCTCGTATGGGACAAGACCAACCAAATGATTGATTCAAAATCGCTCACGGTCTGTTGTTTTGATCAAAGATATGACATTCTCTAAGCAAAGCCCACTGAAATTCCAAAACCGGGGTCTCTCTCCCTCTCTCTCCCCCTACCCCATAAAATTTGCTGGGGACTTGAAATTTATTAAATTATATCTTTTACAATCATATAATTAAATAGTAAAAAAAATTAAAATTGAAATATATATAATTTATTTATTTATTTATATATTCTCTCATATATCTTTATTTTTTTAATTGTAGTATAGAAAATTAAAACCAGGGTCTTTCTCTCTCCCCCTGAAGATTTGCTGGCGTTAATGAGAATGCCAGATTTTGACTTGATATTTATTAAATTAAATTTTTTTATAATTATACAATTATGTAATAAAAATATAATTAAAAATAAAAATATGTATAAATTTATTTTTTATTCATATCTCTTCTCTCATTTATTTTATCTCTTTCCAGTTATGTTAGATGAAATCAATTTATAATTTAGAAAGATGGAGATTCAAAATTTACGCTTGGCCCAGGTTTTAAGAAAGTTTCCAACAAATAGCAGAGTTTGAATTTGGATGCTCTAAAAGATTTCGGAAAAAAACTTACGTGATAAATTTTTAAAAGTAAAAGCCATGAGATTCATCATTTAATTAATGGTTTATCGGCTTTACGTTTTTCGTGAATATAAATTTTACATTAATTGTGTCTATTTCTTTTAATTTTCAGTATAAATTTTTCTTCAAATTTTAGAAAACCAAATCAGCAGAGTTTACATTCCTGGCCCCTTCCCCTTTTCATTAGTTCAACTTTTGTTTTCAAATAATAATAATAATAATAATAATAATAACAACAACAACAATAATAATAGGTGATAACTATGCATTTTATGATTGGACCTAATCAGGGTCAAAAAATTTGTTTAGTCTAATAAATAAAACTTGGTTAAAAAAATTGATATAACTAAAAAAAATCTTTGAAAAAAGGCTTATTTATAAGAAGCCCAAATATCAAACATGCAAAATTTGGATTTTTTTTAAGCCTGACTCTAGCAATTTATTAGTATTATTTTATTCTAATATTTTTAAAAATCTAGATATAGATTTTTCTTAATTTTTCTTTTCTTCTTTTACTTTATCCTTTCTTCATGAATATTATTTGGGAGTGAATTATTCTTTCAATTTGAAGGAAGAACACACTTTTTAATGTTGGTATTATTAAAATTAAAATTAAAACATAAATAATAAATTATACATTTTAAATGTAAAAATAATAGAGTCACATTATTAAAGTAAAGAAAGTCAAATAATGATCAATTATATCTATAGAGAGTGAAAATTATATGATCTTTTAATAAAAAAATATAACTAGTATGTACTACATTATTCAATAATAAATGAATTTAAATAAATGTGAAAATATATATTTTTGATAATTAAATCATGTTTAACAATAATATTAAATGTTGCTTTGTAAATTGACTTAGTCATTTTATTTTTGAATTTTTAGATGATGCTCTTTTTCTAAATTTTTTAAGAAAAAAGAGTTGTTGAATATTAAAAAATGAAGTTAACTCAAAAAAAAAAAAAAAAAAGGTTAAAGGCTAAGTAAGACAAAGGCGAGTCCAGTTGAATTGTTTTAGGGCCAACACAACCCCAAAAAAAAAAAATTCAGAGCTGAGCATAATTTTTATGTTTTTATTTTTAATAAGTCTAACCTATATTTTTAGTGAACTTAACTTATGATCACATCTAATTGTGATCAACAACACAAAGAAAAGGGCCAATATTCCGAAAAAGACAAGAGTTAGATGATACAAAAAGTATACCTCGAAAAGAGATTTTATATTATTTTGGTTTAAAAAATAAATTACATTAATCATGAATAATTATAAATAAGCATATTTTTTTAAAAAAGTCTTACCGAAAAAGTATGTATAATAATAATAATAATAATAATAATAATAATAATAATAATAATAAAAGGTTTTCCTTTATAACAATATAAAAGGTATTGTAAAGTAGCAATGACTAGCTAACAAAGCCAAAACACTATCCTCATTGGTACAGAGGAATCCAAACATGCATCTCGGGTATGCGGGTTGAGATTGTTTCTATTTGAGTAGATCCCAATTAAAACAAATCATATATTTTTATTAATTATAGTAAAAGCAAGGAGCTGATTTTCAACAAGGTGCGAATCATATTAAACATTTTAAAATGTCACAAAAGCATCTTTGGCTTTGCTGCTAATTAATAATATTCCTAGCTAGGATGAAACATACATGCAATAATCTCAGAATTGAAAACAAAATGTTTACAATTTAATTAATAGTCAAACAACAGCAATTCGAATATAATTGAAACGCGAGAGAGAGAGAGAGAGAGAGAAAGAGAGGGGGGGGGGTTGGCAAGCGACATCCTCTCGTGCCTATTCTGTCCAGACTCCATACACCCAATCTAGCCACCTGCGAGGCATAGACCATATGACATCGAATGAGACAAAGAGTTCAAGTTCACGGGTGCATTATAATGACTAATTTATTATTTGCGAATGGATTTGTGGGTGTAGACAGTGTGGACATCTTATCCAGACCATCTAAATTAGGTGCATGATAAGGACGGGGAGAGATGCTCAGTTATATCGGCCCTGATATGTAAAAAATTAGGTACAATTTTTTTTTAATATTTTTATTTTTAATAATTAAGCAATAATTAATAGATAATATTAAATAATAATTAAAATGACAAAACAAATATTTTATATAATTTTTTCTTTCTAATTTTCTTTCCCTTATTCTATCAAACATGTCTTTAGATCTAGTTTAAATTATATTTTTTTTAATTTTTTTTTATTTTAAAGAATACAAAATATCAAATAAAGATAATTTTATAATTAGTAACTATAAAAAAATAATATTTTATATTAAAAAATAAAAAAATATTTTATAAAATTTAAGTCATTCAAATAATTTACAATTTAAATTGAAATGTGTACAACATTCTTAGTATCCGCAAAAAATCCGAGTTTTAAGAAAAAGAGAAACAATCATGTTACATCTTGTACATTTGATTTATTCAGTGGCATAAGACATTCATAGACAATCTCCAGGAACAAGACAACGACATGTGAAAAAGCAGGAGAGAGACAATCAAAAAGTTTCCCGCTGTTTTTTTTTTTTTTGGATGAACAAAATTTTCCCGCTTTAATATGCCAAAAGATGTATTGTTTCGGGTCCAGATTCCCTCATTTTTATGGGGGAAAAATGACGGTTATTTTTACAGGATTATAACCATCCATTTCATTATGATGTTGTCATATTTCATTCACGAGATAAAAATAAAATTTATTTGTATTAAAAGTTCATATAACTCTTCGCTCAGGCTTCTGTCTGTACTTTAATATATTTTAATTAGAGTTTTTACTAATTTTATATTATTTATCTATATGTCATTTTATTTTATAATTAATAATTTCAAAATTTTTTATTCATCATTTTACATAAGTATTATTTTACATGATATTTTTTATTAATTTGAGAGTAAATTAAAATAATTATAATATTAAAAAATCTGTACAAAATTAAAATAAACACTTAAATTTAATATATTAAAATTTTTATATAATAAAATTTTAAGATTTTTTTAATTGTGAAACATGTGTTATATAATACGGACAGACTACTCTGATTTTTTCATCATTCTTTTATAAAAATATTTTTAATTAAAAAATTATCTTAAAATTTTGTTATATAAAAATTTTAATATATTGCATTTAAGTGTTTTATTCTAATTTTGTATGACTCTTTTTAATATTATAATTATTTTAATTTACTCTCAAATTAAAAAGATATCATATAAAGTAATATCTATGTTAAAAGATAAATAAAAATTTAAAACTATTAATTATAAAATAAAATAAGATATGGATAAATACTACAAAATTAATAAAAATTATATTAAAAAAATATTAGAGTTGAGATAAAAATCCTTTATGGAGAGAAGAGTTATACAAGTTTTTAACCGAAGTCTCATCTCTACCTCATGGATAAGACGTGACAAAGCCATAACCATTAGATGAAATAGATGGCGACGATTTTGTAAAAATAACCATTTTTTTCACTTGCAAGAATGAGGGAATCCAGACGCATTATTTTGTTAATTTATTTCCTGGGCTACATTTCATGATTAGGCCTAACTCACTAGCTAATTTGCACAACAATAATGCATATGAGGTCACTATCATCTTATAAATACGTCTACAGGGTAAAGAGAATGGGTATACCATAGAATAAAACAAGATCGAGCAGAAGACGAATTATACCAGAAACAAAAAATGATAATGCTATATTATTATTTGCTACTTCTAGCAAGAGAATCTTTGGCTCCAATTATAAGACCAATGGGGCTTAAAACCCTTAAAAAACAGATGAGTTACTTTTGTTGTATATATGGCTCAAGTATTTCGAATTAATTTTTGTAAAAACAAAAAGTTTAAGGACAGTGCTTTGTAACAATTTCAAAGTAATTGAATCTTTTGCCGCATCCATTCTATGCAGATAAAGAAAATGACTAAAAATTTTAAACGTTAAAGTGCTAGAAATTACTTTTTTTTTAAAGAAATATTGACTCTACATTTTCTATCTATCATATAAATTTACTCGTAACAAAGGATCAAATAAATAAGTATACACACACACGCAGCAACAGTGATAGTACCCTTAACAACCGTCAATTTCAGTTAAATCTCAAAAATTGAGACTGGTGTTACCTGATCTATGGCTTCATTTATGGAGAGGCAACTGGTATTAGAGGGAGCAGGTGTATCCAGGAGGAGGGGTCTTCCCACAAGTGAGGAGGAGTTGAAGAGCAAGAGGGACGTAGATGTTGAGGTTCAGAAGCTTGAGCTTGAGTGTGGTGCAGAGACAGACGGCGGCTTCGAGGTCGACGAGGCCCTGAAGCACCGGGCAGCACTGGTTAACCACTGGATCCCCAATCCCAATGTGCACCAGCCCTCCAAGCAAATCCACACACGCACCCAACTTCACTGTGTCTATGGGGCATGTAGCCTGCGCCGGTGCAGGGGGTTTCCCTACTGGTGGGATTGTAATGGGTGGGCCCTTTGGCTTGTGCTTCTTTGGGGGCCCGGGCTTCTTGCAATAGTCACAGCACAGAATGGGAGTAGCAGAGGAGATGAAGAGCCCGCAAATGACGAAGAGAGCATAGATCTTGGACGAGGTCTCCATGCTTATTTCTGGATTTCTCTCTCTCTCTGTGACAAAGAGAGGAAAGAGTAGGGGTTTTAGCGGAAGGAGGTGGCATGTGGAATGTATTTGGTACTGAACATCTATTAGATTTTAAAAAATAAAAAAATAAAAAAAATCTTATCCCCTTTTATGAAAGGCTGAGATCTTAGCAGTATGCCAAATATGATGTGCTATACGCTAGAAAATCCAGACGCAATGTAAGAATTTTCTCTCGGGGCCAAGATCATTAGTCATAACGCATAATATTATTTTAAATTATTATTATTATATATATATATATATAATGGAGCATATTTTAAATTATTTTATACATATAATATGGAGCATAATTTTTTTAATAAGTCATATTTTGTTTAATTTATTTTATTAATTAACTTTCTATGAATTATATGATTAATTTCCTGTAAAAAAATTATATGGTTTATTAATAATTTAATAATAATAATAAAATTTGAGATGAAATTAAATAATTTTATATACAAAGTAAAGACAAAGGGGGTTTTACTATTGGTGGGAGTGTAATGGGTGGGCCCTTGGGCTTGTGCTTCTTTGGGGGCCGGGCTTCTGGCAATAGTTACACCCTAGAGTGGCAGTGCCAGAGGAGATGAAGAGCCCGCAAATAACGACGAAAGCATAGGTCTTGGACGAGGTCTTCATGCTTATTTTTGGGTTTCTCTCTCTGTGACAAGGAGAGGAAACACAGGACGTAGTAAGGTTTTAGTGGAAGGAGGAGGTGAGATATAGGAATTTTCTCTTGGTGGCCGAGATCGTTAGCGATAACACATAACTTTTATTATATATATATATATATATATATATATATATAAGACAACAGGAGCATATATATTTTTTCAGATAAGTCATATTTTATTTAATTTATCTTATTAACTAATTTTTTATGAATTATACGATTAATTTCTTGTAAAAATAACTATTGATAATTTAATAATTATGATAAAGTAAAGTAATTTATGAAATTTATACGTAAGATGAGACTAAAGAGTCTTATAGACAAAATAAAGACAAAGGACAAGTTAAAATGCCTTACAATTAGAAAAAGTATATATTAAATATAGTACAAGAATGAAGATAGTAAAATAAACTAGACTTATTATGAAATAATGATAGAGCTAAGGATCCTAAATGTTTGTGATTTTAATCGACTAAAATATAAGTAAAAATAGAAGCTTTTTTTACTATTTAATTAATTTTCCAATAGATGAGAAGAGTAGAAAGTCTAGATCTAGAAATTTTTGTCTTTTTAACTTTAATTATTTTTAAAAGATCTAAAATTACAAAACATATTATATACGAGAAGTAACAATCCATAATATTTTGTTATTTTAAAATAATATATATTAAACTAATTTTTATTAAAGAAGGTCATATAAAAGAAAATCATACATATTAAAAAAAAAGAAAAGAAAAAACAACTAGGGGGGCCTGAACCCAAGCCCCTCTCCTCTCTTTTGTTGGAGATTGTGCCCTAAGCTAATCATTTACAAATATTGTACTTCATTAAGAATAAAAGTTTTTCTGTTATAATTATTATATTTGCATGTTTCTATAATAATTATATCCTTGGATAAATTATATTAGTTATTCTAAATATCCTTAGTCGATCATCATTGTGGGAACGATGATAAATTAAGACGAGTATGATTTTGATTGATGGTTATGTGTTAATCATGTATGAAGATACAAATCAAAATCATAGGCGCCTGTTGGTAACTGATATGAACCAGACTCATGTGGGGAAGGATGCTCGTGTGGAGAAGGACTTGATGATAGATGGCCCAATGACAAGAGGAAGAGTTAAGCGTCTACAAAGAGCAATTGGGCTTCAATTTGCTGAATTAGAAGCCCATAATGTTAATGCATGCATTGAGGAAGCAAATGGAGCCTTAATCATGCTTATTCAAGCCCAGGTTGATGCTTAAAGAGCCCATTGAAGATAGAGGACGTGAATAGTACTTCAAATGCAAGATGTCCAACCCATTAGTATTAATTAGTTTCTATTAGGCTAATTATCTATCCTTTTCTGTTTTTAAAAAGGATTTGATTTTGTATCCCTATTTTTTAGATCTTTTAGTTAAGATTATGTAGTTAGTTTCCTACTTTTCCTCCAGTAGATAAGTTTGAGCTACACTATAAATATATGTATTCTGCCTTCATTTGAATCAGATTGGAAGTAGTAGAATTATTGAGTGTTTCTCTAATTGTGAGAATCTTATCTTTTCTTTGCTCTTGTGAAACCTTTGTCTTGTTAACTTATCTTTAGGTTGGTGATTCAAGTTCGCAAAAGCCCCCAATTCGTGCTTCGATCCAAGTGCGTCGTTGTGTGGATTGGTTTATTGTGTTCATGGTTAGGCGCATTGTCTAAGTAGCAGGTTAACGTTCTTATAACGTTAGTTGGCTATTTGCTTCCGTCGGGTCTCGAACCATCATCTATCCATCAATCTACGTCGTGAAGATTGGGCCACCCCTTGATTTTGCATCAGTAAGGTGTTGGATCGACCCGTCATGAGTAGCTTCATGGATTAGGTCATATTTTGATTGATTGTTATGTGTTAATCATGTATGAAGATACAAATCAAAATTATAGGCGCCTGTTGTTAACAGGGTGTTGGATCGACCCACCATGAGTAGCTTCATGGATTAGGTCATAAGCATACCTCATATATAACCATGTCACTGATCCCTCATACCTGAGATCATCATAGATTCTAACATAAAGGACACTGTGCTTTGGCATTGTTAAAAGTCACCTTTGATCGGGTGATCATAAAGGCTATTATCGGGCATAGTGGATTCTATGTAGGGGATGATGAGTGGTCAAGATAGAATTTGTCCCTTTAGTTAATGGAGAGATATCTTTGAGCCCCTCGATGAGTGAGACTGAAAAATATATGGCCATACTTAGATGGAAGGGTTTTCCATTAGGTCTGTCAGTCTGCACGCAAATCGAGAAACTAATAATCGAGTAAGATAAGGATGACATTTTCATACCTCATGCTCGATCAAGATATCATGTGATAAAAGAGATGTGACAGGGTTATACGATAGGCTGTATCGAATCACCAAACCCTATGTGATTTGGGTAGTCACTATATTTTGCTAGAGGCCGCTAGTGACTTGTGGGTGCAATAACGTTATTGGCTCACTGCCAATATCATATAGGCCTACAGGGTCGCACACAAGAACGAATCAACTTGAACAAAAATGTCCAAATTCATTGAATTTAGAATTGTGTCTAGATTTGATGAATGTTACACTTAATTAGAGTGAGATAATTATATATATATATATATATATATAAAATATGTTATATATATATGTAATTAATTCGGAATATAAGTATATATATATTATTTGATATATATATAATATATATATATAGAAATTCGAAATATATATATTTATATTTGATATAAATATATGTTGTATTAAATATATTTCAATATATATATATTTATAAATGAATTAGTTCAAATTGAATTTATGAGATAAATTCGAATTTTAACTAATTGGTTTAAGATTAATTTGGATTAATTTAAATAATATATTTAAATTAATTAATCTAACTATACCTCTATAAAAGGAGAGGTAGGCTAGGGTTTAGAAACACACACAAAAGGGGTCAGATTTCTAAAACCCTAAGCCGTCACCTTAGAGAGAGAGAGCAGCCGTACACCTAGAGAGAGAAAGTGTACGGACACAAAAAGAGAAGATCGTCGTCTTTTCAATTTGTGTACGGACGTAGTGAACAAAGGTGCTAGCACACCTGATGGAGGTGAGATAGGAGATTTAAAAAAGTGTGAACAAAATCAAGAATTTGGAAACAAAAGGGCTGGACATGACTCTAAAAGATGGCCAAATAAAGATCCATTGCAAGGTATGGGAGGCCCATGCACAAGATCAAGAGCCAAAGCTATGAAGGAGGCCTTGAATGGAGTGATCCAAAAACTAATAGACTTAGAGCCCATAGTCTTAGCTGAATATGAAGCCCAAAAGGAACAAATTGGCATAAAGATTATTTCATTCCTACAAGATGCTAGCCCAAGCCCAAAGGGAGCCTAATTGAAAGAGTCTAGCTATTTTCCACAAAATCAGCCATTTTCCACAAAATTCTTAGTTTTATTTTGTTTTAATTTGATTGTTGCTGTTTCAGATTTTTAGGCACCATTCTTGGTGAATTTGTTCAGATTTAAATTTCTTTTATTTTTCCCGCCATGTAAAAGGCGCCACCTATGAATTATTCTCTTTAGGGTTTTATTTTTCAAATGCCTATATAAGACCCACTTGTACTCCAAGGATGGCAGATTGAATGAATTATCTTTTCAGAATCATTTCTGATTTGTGAGGTTTCTCTTGTGGCTTTTGTGTGCTGGATAAAATCTTTGACTTATCAAAGGAGTGATTTCCTTTGTGGCGGCCCGGATTAGGGTTCTAAGAGATAGATTTTCTTAGGGTTCAATTCCATTGACCAACATCTCTTCTTCTTCTTCTTTGTTCTTTGTTGCTTATTGTCCATATTATTTGTTCTTGTGCTGCATGCCAAAATTCGATCACTGATCCGTGTTATTTGGGGTTCTTAGAACAGGTTTCTAAGGGGTCTCACATCATCTGGTATCAGAGCCTGGTTGAGGTTGGTGTCATCCACTTTTTCTTTGTTCTTTTCCCTTATTTCGTTTGATTAGTTTCTGTTCGTCCTCATTTTTGTGTGGCTGTTTCTGGTGTTTTCCTTCGTATTTTTGGATGTGTAATAGGTCTTTCTTGTGTCTCAAGATCTCTTCTTTCTTCTCATTTTGGAATCACATCAATCAGATTTTTCTAGAACAAGTATAGCTGTTTCTTGCGTGCATGTCATTCTGATCTTTCAGAAATCTTGTGTTTTGTTTGCAAATTTCAGCACCTTTGAGATTCGAAAAAAAAGAGAGAGTATATTTCAGTGAAAAAAAAAAAAGAAAAGAAAAGAAGGAAAAGTTGCAAAAAAGAAAAAAAAAAGGAAGTCAAAATCTGTGAAAAAGAAAGTTGTGCTGGAAATTATAAATTGTTGACTTAAATTGCAATTGTTGAAGATCATCTATTCTTGGAATTACCATTTTTTATTCCTTGAGTTGATCTGGTCATTAAATGTCATATTGTGCACAATTCATAAAAGGAAATTTTGCATTCATTCACCTTGTTCTAAAGTTCAAATTTCTGATTGCTTCATTACTGATTTCAGATTCTAATTTCCTTTCCATCCTTTCCTCTTGATAATTAATCATTTAACCATTTGTTCTCCCATAATCTGCCACATACCATTTGTTCCATAAATTCATTGTCTTCATTTCCTTTCCTAGTCACTTGCTGTATTTTCCATTGGCTGCACCTACGAATTTTTTTTTAAATGTTGGACTTTTGTTGTCTCTTGGAGAACTTTGCATCTTGAATTCTATTTTGAGATTGCCACTTCAGTTGCTACTTCTTTTGATTTGTTGGATTTAATTTAGTACACTATAGGAAGCAAGTTGAGAGGAAAAAGGCAAGAGTGTTTTCATCATTGTAAAAGCCATTACAAGTGTGAAACACGAGTGAATTTGCATCATTTAGAGTGAAACACGAGAGGGAGTGGTCAGGTCCTTTCTTTTGCTATTCACTAACAATTCAGGTGCCAATCATGTCTGAAAGTGAAGATAACCAAGTTGACCTTAAATTGTTCATCAAATCTGTTCAAGAACAATTCAAGAGGCTAAATACTAGGTTGGATCAAATAGATTCTTCTTCTTCCAATAGCAAGGCAAGACGTGGTAAAAACGTTCTAGGAGGAGATGAATCTGATTTTGAGGAGGAAAGCCAACATGAAAGAGTTAGGAGAGCTCCACCTCAAAAGAAAGATACGTTTAGTAATATCAAGATGAAAATCCCTTCCTTTCAAGGGAAAGCTGATCGTGATGTATACCTTGAATGGGAAAGAAAAGTTGAGTTTATATTTGACTGCCAATCTTTTTCAGAGGAAAGTAAAGTAAAATTAGCTGCATTGGAGTTTACAGATTATGCAAGCCTGTGGTGGGATCAATTAACCACTAGTAGGAGGCGTTCTGGAGAGGGTCCAATTCGGTCTTGGCTAAAAATGAAGGCTCTCATGAGGAAGAGATTTGTCCCTACCCATTACTATAGGGGTGTGCACAAAAGGCTCCACAAAATCAAACAAGAATCTATGAGTGTGGAAGAATATTTTTAGCAAATGCAAATTGCTATGATCAAAGCTAACATTGAGGAAGATTCAGAAGTTACAATGGCAAGATTTCTTGGTGGCTTAGACCCTGAAATTGCTACAGAAGTTGAATTGCAAAACTACCTTGATATGGAAGAGTTGTTGCATAAAGCCATTAAGGTGGAGAAGCATTTTAAGGCAAAACAGAAATTGAAATCACATGCTAGTTCCAACAAAGACTTCAAGTCCTCTTTCAAGTTTAAGGGAGAGACCAAGCCTAAAGAGGAGAATAAGTTGAAGATGCAAACACCTACTTCTAAAGGTAAATCTGAACCTAAATCTTCTTCTAGTTCTTCTAAAATTAAATGCTTTAAATGTCAAGGTTTTGGTCACATTGCTTCACAATGTCCAAATAAAAGGACTATGATTTTGCTTGAGAATGGTGTTATTACTAGTGAAAGTAGTGGTGATGAAGAAGTGGAAGTTGAGTTGAGCTCCAATGGAGGTGATGAATCTGATGTGGAGGTAGCTGAAGTTGTGTTTGGTGAGGTTCTAGTGTCAAGGCGTGCTCTTAGCATTCAACCTAAAGAAGAGCTTGAAAAAGAACAACGAGAGCATATCTTTCACACTAAGTGTTTTGTTAACAACAAGGTATGTAGTCTTATCATTGATAATGGGAGCTACACTAATGTTGCTAGTACC
Source organism: Erythrophleum ivorense (assembly GCA_026724425.1). NCBI lineage: Eukaryota > Viridiplantae > Streptophyta > Magnoliopsida > Fabales > Fabaceae > Erythrophleum > Erythrophleum ivorense. The sequence goes on from JAIUCV010000228.1 coordinate 355,479, forward strand.
TTGTTAGTTGAAAAGCTAGGTTTGCCAACTAGAAAACACCCCACTCCTTATAATTTGTTGTGGTTCAATGATAATGGGGATGTTAAAGTTACTAAACAGGTTGTTGTAGCATTTTCCATAGGAGGTTACCATGATGAGGTTTTGTGTGATATAGCTCCTATGTATGCTGGACACTTATTATTGGGTAGACCTTGGCAATTTGATAGGAAAGTTAAGTATGATGGTTATACTAACAGGTATTCTCTTGAGTTTAATAAGAAAACCATTATGCTAACCCCTCTCAAATCCTTGCAGGCATATGAGGATCAAAAGAGAATTACTCAAGAATGCAAGCTAAGAGAGAAAGAAAAGAAAGTGCGTGAGAAAGAAAGAAAAGAAAGTGAAATGGAGAGAAAAGGAAAGAGAGCTACTGAAAAGAAAAGCCAAGAGAGTGAAGAAAAGAAAGTAACATGATTTTCTAGTAGAGGAGAGATTAAGAGGGTTTTATGTAGTGAGACATCTTTTGTACTCTTGTATAAGGATGTTTATCTAACCCTTAGTGACCTTGATGAATTTCTTCCTTCTAGTGTTTTGAGTTTAAGAGGGTTTTATGTAGTGAGACATCTTTTGTACTCTTGTATAAGGATGTTTATCTAACCCTTAGTGACCTTGATGAATCTCTTCCTTCTAGTGTTTTGAGTTTGTTGCAGGAATATAAAGACTTGTTTTCGAAAGAGGTACCAGATGGATTGCCTCCCATAAGAGGCATTGAACATAGGATTGACTTTATTCCTAGAGCATCTCTTCCTAACCGACCTGCTTATAGGGCAAATCCAAAAGAGACTAAGGAAATTCAGAGACAAGTGGAAGAACTCATGAAAAAGGGGTTTGTGAGAGAAAGCCTTAGTCCATGTGCTGTTCTGGTAATACTTGTGCCCAAGAAGGATGGCAAATGGAGGATGTGTGTGGACTGTTGAGCCATTAACAAAATCACAGTTAAGTATAGATATCCCATTTATAGACTTGATGACATGCTTGATGAGTTGCATGGTGCTTGCTTGTTTTCAAAAATAGATCTTAGAAGTGGTTATCATCAAATTAGGATGCAAGAGGGTGATGAGTGGAAGACTGCATTTAAGACTAAGTTTGGTTTGTATGAATGGCTTGTTATGCCCTTTGGCTTAACTAATGCTCCTAGTACATTCATGAGCTTAATGAATCATGTGTTTCGCCCTTACATAGGAAAGTTTGTTGTGTATTTTGATGACATTCTTGTGTTTTCTAAGAATCTAGAAGAGCATGTTAAGCATTTGCATTCTGTGTTTATTATTTTGAGAGAAAATAAACTCTTTGCAAATTTAGAGAAATGCTCTTTCTGCTTGGATTCTGTTGTTTTCCTTGGTCTTGTTGTAGGTATTGATGGCTTCCGGGTGGATGAAGAGAAGGTGAAGGCAATTCGGGAGTGGCCAACACCTAAGAATGCTAGTGAGGTGAGGAGTTTCCACGGACTTGCAAGTTTCTATCGATGTTTTGTAAAGGACTTCTCAACCCTTGCTGCACCTTTAAATGATGGTAAAGAAAAATATTGTCTTTAAATGGGATTCGAGGACGAATCCTTTTCAGGAGGGAGGGAATGATGGAGGTGAGATATGATATGAACCAGACTCATGAGAGGAAGGATGCTCATGTGGAGAAAGACTTGATGATAGATGGCCCAATGACAAGAGGAAGAGTTAAGCGTCTACAAAGAGCAATTGGGCTTCAATTTGTTAAATTAGAAGCCCATAATGTTAGTGCATGCATTGAGGAAGCAAATGGAGCCTTAATCATGCTTATTCAAGCCCAAGTTGATGCTTAAAGAGCCCATTGAAGCTAGAGGACGTGAATAGTACTTCAAATGCAAGATGTCCAGCCCATTAGTATTAATTAGTTTCTATTAGGCTGATTATCTTTCCTTTTCTGTTTTCAAAAAGATTTGAATTTTGTATCCCTATTTTTTAGATCTTTCAGTTAGGATTATGTAGTTAGTTTCCTACTTTTCCTCCAGCAGATAGGTTTGAGCTACACTATAAATATATGTATTCTGCCTTCATTTGAATCAGATTGGAAGTAGTAGAATTATTTTGAGTGTTTCTCTAATTGTGAGAATATTATCTTTTCTTTACTCTTGTGAAACCTTTGTCTTGTCAACCTATCTTTAGGTTGGTGATTCAAGTTCACAAAAGCTCCCAATTCGTGCTTCGATCCAAGTGCGTCGTTGTGTGGATTGGTTTATTGTGTTCGTGGTTAGGCGCATTGTCTAAGTAGCATGTCAACGTTCTTATAACGTTGGTTGGCTATTTGTTTTCGTCGAGTCTCGAACCATCATCTATCCATCAACCTACGTCGTGAAGATTGGGCCACCCCTTGATTTCGCATCAAGATAGGAGATTTGAAAAAGCTTGAACAAAATCAAGGACTTGGATACAAAAGGGCTAGATATGACTCTAAAAGATGGCCAAATAAAGATCCATTGCAAGGTATGGGAGACCCATGCACAAGATCAAGAGCCAAAGCTATGAAGGAGGCCTTGAATGGAGTGATCCAAAAACTAATAGACTTGGAGCCCATAGTCTTAGCTGAATATGAAGCCCAAAAGGAATAAATTGGCATAAAGATTATTTCATTCCTACAAGATGCTAGCCCAAGCCCAAAGGGAGCCTAATTGAAGGAGTCTAGCCATTTTCCACAAAATCAGCCATTTTCCACAAAATTTTCTTAGTTTTACTTTGTTTTAATTTGATTGTTGCTGTTTTAGATTTTTAGGCACCATTCTTGCTGAATTTGTTTAGATTTAAATTACTTTTATTTTTCCCGCCATGTAAAAGGCGCTACCTAGGAATTATTCTGTTTAGGGTTTTATTTTTCAAATGCCTATATAAGGCCCACTTGTACTCCAAGGATGGCAGATTGAATGGATTATCTTTTCAGAATCATTTCTGATTTGTGAGGTTTCTCTTGTGGCTTTTGTGTGCTGGAGAAAATCTTTGACTTATCAAAGGAGTAGTTTCCTTTGTGGCGTCCCGGATTAGGGTTCTAAGAGACGGGTTCTCTTAGGGTTCAATTCCATTGACCAACATCTCTTCTTCTTCTTCTTTGTTCTTTGTTCTTTGTTGCTTATTATCCATATTATTTGTTCTTGTGCTGCATGCCAAAATTAGATCACTGATCCGTGTTATTTGGGGTTTCTAGAATGGATTTCTAAGGGGTCTCACATCAACACCCTTCAAGTTGCTAGATCGTTCGTGTGGATACCTATAGAGGGGGCTACGTGTAGACGTCAGTTCCAGAGATCTGAAAGGATAAAGCACGCTGCAAAGGTAATATTTCATCTCATTCTCAGTTTAATCAAGTTGACGGATCCATGGGAAGAAACAAATTAAAATTTTCACTGCGCGTACAGTTCGTTTCTTTAAGCGTTTCTTTCACCTTCACCACCGGGATTTAGTGAGGTAGTTAGGGATGCAAAACCACCAAAACAGAAAAAGATGATGAATGAAAAAAGATTAGTGAGAAAGCTAGCGGACAAAAATGCTTTAGAAGTAGACCAAAATTAGAGTTTTCTACCATGAGTTATAGCCGTTTAAAATTTCATCGTTTTTGAGTTCTTTTTGTTTGATTTTTTTCCGTAGTTGTTTCTTGTGTTGATTCTTTCTTTTTGCTTGCTGTTTTGTGCTTCTTATCCCATTCCATCCATCAATTTTGTGCTTTTCATACCTCCATCTTACCATCATTTTGTATTCTATTATTTTGTGCATTGTGCATCATTCATCTCATCATCTTCTTTTGTCCATCTTGCATCCTTGTGTACCTTGTTCTTGCTTATCATTGGTGTGAATGGTTTTTCTGTTTTGAGTGAGTAAGTTAAAAAAAAAGTACAAAAAAAAAGGAGAAAAAGAAGTACCCCAAAAAAGGGGGAAAAAAAGAAAAGATTGTTGCTTGAGAGTGCAAACTCCAGAATTGAAAGGTTGTGTTTGCCAAAAAAAAAAGAAGAAATTACTTGTTCTTGCTAAAGTTCTAACCTTGAGTTCTTTCTTGTTTAAAGTACACCATACCCCTCTTGTGCAAGATTTGAAGATGAATTTTCAAATTTGTGGTTTTTGATGTGCATTACATAAAAAGACCTTGTGGATCCTTGTTTTCTCCATCCCTTCTTGACTTCTTCAAATTGGGCTCAAGTCAAGTTTGGTTCCCTTACTCTTTCTTTTATTTCACCTCTTCACCCTTTCTTCTTTGTGTCCCTTTTGTTGCTTTTGTAGTGTCAATTGATTGTCACGTGTTTCTATCACATACCTCCTTTTGTGTGATTGTGGTTAAGAGTCTAAGATTACTTGTGTTTAGAAACTCTTGCTTGTGATTGCCACTAGTCTAATCTTTTCTTTCAATTTGCTTGTGACTTACTTAGAACACTTGTAAGAATCAAATTGTTGAGTGGTAAAAGGCACCATTTTGATAAAAGCCAAATTTTGAGAGTAAACACAAGTGAAATACTATTCTTGAGTGTAAACACATAAGCTAGTAAGTAGTGAGGTCCTATATCTTTCTTTGCTAGTTTTTGTACAAACTAATATTTCAAGATGTCTGGAGAATCTGAGCACAATGACTTTGACATGAAAGTTTGGATTAAAGTCATTCAAAGTACTCTTGAGAAACTTAGTGCCAGATTAAATGATGTGGAGTTTCTTCCAATAAGGGGGCCCATAGGAGGTGAGCTCAGTTGGAGCTTGATGCAAACAATCATCATCCAATAAGGATGGTGGTATTGGAAACATCAAGATGAAGATTCCTTCATTCCCCGACAAAAATAATCCAGACCAGTACTTAGATTAGGAAATGAAGGATTCCTTCGAATGCCACTCTTATACTGAGGAGAAGAAAGTGAAGCTTGCTGCAGTGGAGTTTACTTACTCACTAGAAGACGTATAGGTGAAGGTCCAATTCGTGATTGGCAAGAGATGAAAACTATCATGCACAAGTGGTTTGTCCCTAGTTACTATTATAAGGAATTGCATAAAAGGCTCCAAAAGCTGAAACAAGGTTCCATGAATGTGGAGGATTATTATTAAGAAATGGAGATTGCCATGATTAAGGCAAATGTGGAGGAAGACTGTGAAGCAACCATGGCCCGATTCATTGAAGGCTTGAATCCTGATATAGCTGACCAAGTTGATTTATACAATTACCTGGATATAAAGGAGCTCTTACATAGAGCTATCAAGATGGAAAAACAGCTAATGGCTTGACAAAAGCTGAAAGTGACATCTAGTTTGAGTTCTTGGAAGGATTCCAAAATCCCCTTCAAGCCAAAGACTGATTTCAAGTCTAAAGAGGAAAGTAAGGTAAAACCCTTTCAGGCTAAGGGTAAAACTAATTCAAAACCACCATCGTTTTCCAATCCTACTTCTTATTCCTTTAAGGTTATATGTTTTAAATGTAATAGTTTTGGTCATATTGCTTCTCAATGTCCTAACAAATGAACTATGATTATTCTTAAGAATGGTCATGTGACTAGTGCTAACAATGAGTTTGAGGAGGATGAGATGCCATCCCTAACTAATGACCCATATTTAGAGTTAACTGAAGCTGTAAATGGTGAAGCCTTTGTGGCTAGGCGTGCTCTCAACATTCAACCTAAAGAAAATCTTGAGGTAGAGCAACGTGAGCATATTTTCCATACTCATTTCATCCACAAGAAAGTATGTAGTTTCATTATTGATGGTGGTAGTTGCACAAATAGCTAGTACTTTACTTATGGAAAAGCTGAACTTGCCAACTTTGAGGCACCCTACCCCTTATCAATTAATTGGGCTTAATGATTGTGGGGAGGTAAAGGTAACAAAATAGGTGCTCATCTCTTTTTCTATTGGTAATTATCATGATGAGATTCTTCATGATGTAGCACCCACGTATGTTGGTCACTTGTTACTTGGTAGGCCTTGGCAGTTTAACAAAAAGGTAAAATATAATGGATTTAAAAATTATTACTCATTTGTTTTTAATGGTAAGACCATTGTGTTAACCTCTCTTTGTCTTATTTAAGCATATGAGGTGATAGTTAAAAATTGAAAGAGAGTATAAGAAGATAGAGTAAGAAAAAAAGAAAGGTAAAGTGAATGTGAGTGTGAGGTTGAGTATGAGAAGAAGCAAGAGAAAAGAGAGTTGATGATGAGAGACCCCATAGGAATAAGTCCTAGGAACCTTCTTTTTGACAACATTACCTGGATCATGCAAGATTCAAGAACACAATCACACAAATAGAAGACAAAAATATTCATAAAGAATAAGAAGACATATAAACAAAGATAGTTGGTCAAGTGGATAAGACCCTAAGAGAACTTATCCCTTAGAACCGTAAGCATGAGACGCCGCAAAGGAAGACGATTCCTTTTATGTCCGGGTTGAATTCACTCTATCGCTCAAGGAGCAAGAGGAACCTCACAAAAATAGAACATAAATCCTGAAAAGAAAATTCTATTTATTCATCTTATTCCTTTTAATTGAATACAATGATAGCCTACTTATAGGCAAAGGAAATCCAAAACTTGAATACTAAGCAAACCCTAAAAGTAAGACTTAAGAAACTTCCTAAAACATAATTCCCAAGGTTGTGCACTGTTCATCCGGAAATAGAAAGAAAATTACCTAAATAAATGGAAACAAATCAACCCCTAAAAGAAATGGAAACAAATAATTATAAAATAATAAGGAAATAAAACTTTCTAAAAACTTAATTGACCACATGGCCTTATTCAAATCACTAAAATAGAAACTAATTAATATTAATGGTCTGAAAATTGATGCTCACGTTCAGCAACTTGCCCAAGCTTTCCTTGATGGTTACGCCATGTATGGTCTCCTTGAAGGTGGTCATTGAAGCTCCATGGTACTCTATCAGTTGAGTAGAAAGGAAAAGAAAATTAGAGAAAAACATGAAGAAAAGAAAGCGAGTATGTGTTTGGTTCAGTGTTCATCTAACCACGTTTCGCTCCAAACCTTGGTTTGCACAGGAAAAGTTCATTTGCAACATGTTTGGATCTGCGTTCATCATGCCGCACCATGATTTTGAAATGTCTGAAAACCACGTTGGGTTGAAGCTGCTCATACTTGCTTCTTGCAAACGGAGACCTAGTTGCATTGAAAGTGTATTAAAATCTTTTTAACTGAAGTTTCCAAGCATAAATCACGTTCAAGTAAACCCACTTGTATATAAAATCAATTCTGCAAAATCAAGTTTACCAAAATCAATTATACTCACAATCAATCCAAACACACATTGAGTTTATTTTCGGGTAGAAGTGAGATCAAGATAGCTCTTATTTGTGACAATGCTTTCTTATTATTTTATAAAGATGTTTATCTTACTATCGATGATATTGATCACTCTTTGCCTGCTAGTGTTACGTTTTTATTGCAAGAATTTTGTGATTTGTTCCCAGAGGAAATACCTGATGGATTGCCCCTTTAAGAGGGCATTGAGTATTGTATAGACTTCATCCCTAGAGTATCTATCCCCAATAGCCCTACTTATTGAGCAAATCTAGAGGAGACTAAGGATATACAACATCAAGTGGAGGAGCTCATAAAGAAGATTTGTTCATGAAAGTCTGAGTCCATATGTTGTCCTGGTGATTCTTGTGCCCAAGAAGGATGGCAAGTGGCAGATGTGTGTGGATTGTCATGCCATCAACAAAATAATGGTAAAATATCTCTATCCTATCCCTAGGTTAGATTATATGCATGATGAGTTGCATGGTGCATATGTTTTCTCTAAAATTGATCTTAGAAGTAGTTACCATCAAATTAGGATGAAAGAAGGTGATAAATGAAAAATTTCTTTTAAAACCAAGTTTGGGTTGTATGAATGATTAGTTATGTCATTTGATTTGATTAATGCACCTAGTACTTTCATGAATTTAATGAATCATGTCTTTAAACCTTTCATTGGTAGATTTGTTGTGGTTTACTTTGATGACATTTTGATTTACTTTAAGAGTCTAGAAGAGCATGTGACTCATTTGCATGATGTGTTTGTTGTGCTTAAGGAGAATAAACTCTTTGCCAATCTTTGCCAATTTAAAGAAGTGCTCTTTTTGTTTGGATTATGTGGTTTTTCTTGGTTTTGTTGTAGGGGCTCATGGCATACAAGTGGATGAGGAGAAGGTCAAAGTAATCCAAGAGTGGCCTACTCTAAGGAATGTGAGTGAAGTAAGGAGCTTCCATGGATTGGCGAGCTTTTATAGGCGGTTCGTGAAGGACTTCGTTACTCTTGCTACCCCTTTAAATGATTTGCTAAGAAAGAATGTGGTATTTAAGTGGGGTGAAGCATATGAGCATGCTTTTAACATACTGAAGGAAAAACTAACTAATGCCCTTGTACTCGTGTTGCTTGATTTCACTATGATTTTTGAAGTTAAGTGTGACGCTTCTGGTACAGGCAGAGGTGGTGTTTGATGCAGGATTCTAAACCTATTACATATTTCAATAGGAAATTCGGTTGATGCGAGACCCACTAGGAACATGCCCTAGAGAACCTTCAACAATTTGAAACTTTGCCCGGGACCGGCTAGAAACAAGATTGTTGGTCAAAGGAAAGACCCTAAGAGAACTTGTCTCTTAGAACCCTAACCTCAGGACGTCACAAAGGAAGACCAATCCTTTGATAAGTCACGTGAACTTTTAGAGAACACAAAGAAGCAAAAGCCTCTCAAAATATTTCAATACTCAAGTTCATTCATGATTCAATAGAGTACAATAGAGAGCCTTTTATAGGCAAAGCTTCTAAAAGACTTAAAATCCTACTAAAACTAAAACTCATAAAATCTAATTAGAAATATTTTAAACAATGCCTAAAATCAAGGAATAAGATTAGGATATTAATTTTAACTTAATCTTTTTGATAAACTCCTTGACCAAGTCAAAAATAATAATAAAATAATAAAAATGAAATTCATAAGAATCCTAGTAAAAACTAATTAGCTTCTTTAAGTAGTCACATGGGATGCACATGCTTTATTAAAAATCACATGGTTAACACATGATTCTTAATCTCTTGCAATTGGACTCCAATTGGGCCTTAACACTTCTCTTGTATGTGTATAACTACATTGGGCCTTTAACATCTCCATGGACCTTCTTAGGACATTGGGCTTCCACTTGGACTTCCACTTTTGCATCTTTAAAGAGATCTCATGTCCAAAGTTCAATTCAGCATGTTTCGAATTGATTAAATATGGATCTTGGGCTCTAAACTTGGGCCGATGTCCAACATAGATATTATTTTGAGCTCTTTGAGATTTTTGGACATATATTAGCACAATTTGGGCCTCTTGAGCATAGGTCATCCTTTCGTGAGCCATTTGGACTCGAATCATTGGCTTTTGAATGATTTGGGTTTCTCGATAGATGAGGACTTCTCGAACTTGTAGTGCTCCGATGGGCATGCCTACTAATATCATATCATGAGTGGTCCTGCTTTAAATTATTCTACATATGATAAAGAGTTGTATGCCTTGAAACGAACTTTAGAAATTTGGCAACATCATTTGTGGCCTAAAGACTTTATTATCCATTCTGATCATAAGAGTCTTAAGTTTCTTAAGTCCCAGGGTGATGAAGGGGCCCATGAGCTTGTAGACAAGGGAGCATGGTGTAATGACCTAAAAGAGCATGGAGGGTCTGCAAGAGAGTTCAACATGCAAATGGACCCATTACAAGGCATAGGAGGCCCAATGACTAGAGGAAGAGCTAAAGCTATGAAGCAAGCTTTGAGTTGCATTGTCCAAAAGGTTCAAGAGCTTGAACCCATGTTTTTGCACCAATTTGAAGAGTTACAAGGCCCAAGAGACTTGATCCTCATTGTCCAAGCCCAACAAGATATGCTGCAAGGTCCAAATAGAGTCCAACTTGAAGAAATCAATTAACAAGCATGTGCAATTCACATGGGCAACAAAAGTGACGTGAATAGGAGTTTTAAATCTTATTAGAAGGTCTTTTATTTGATTTTCATTAGTTTCCATTTCCATTAGTTTGAACAAGGCCATTTAGTCAAGACTTAGGATTTAAGTTTCAGATTTTGTTTTTTTCCATTTTCGTTAGTTGCTGAAAACTTATTACTTTCTTTCCTTTTCTTTAGGATTTCTTGTAGTAAATGGCATCATCTCCTTCCATTAAAATTGGATTCTTTGTTTCCTATTTCTTGGAGGAGAATTCTTAGAGATTAAGTTAGGTTTAGGGTTTTCTTTTATGCCTATTTAATAGGTCACCTATTGTACTTTTGGGGGATTGGAATGAATTCAGAATTTTATTTCTCATTGTGAGAATTCTTGTTTCTGTGTGTTCTTCTTTAGAATACAAGTGACTTATCAAAGGAGTGGTCTTCCTTTGTGGCGTCTCAAGGCTAGGGTTCTAAGAGACGAGTTCTCTTAGGGTCTTATCCACTTGACCAACATTTCTTGTTGTTAGCCGATCCCGGGCAACGTATCATCTTGTTGAAGGTTCCTAGGACTTATTCATACGGGGTCTCTCATCATTTGGTATCAGAGCATAGGTTCGCTAGTGCAAGGTATATCTTTGTGTTTTCCTTCCACTGTTCTTCCATTTGTGTTACCTTTTCCATCTTCATCTTTGTCTTCCATCTTTTTCCTTTTTCCATTGGAGTGTGCCTCCATCTTCCTTTTCATACCATCCATAGTTTGTTTGTTTTTTTTTTCTTGTGATTTGCTAACTTGTGTGTGAGTTTTGTCCTCTTTGCCATATTTTCATTTTTTGTTTCTTAAAAAAAAAAAAAAAAAGAGTGTGTGATACTCAAAAAAAAAATTCGAAAAAAAAGAAATAAAATAAATTCGAAAAAAAAAGTAAAAAAAAAAAAAGAAGTGAAAAAAAGAAAGAAAAAAGAATTTCCAATTTGAGTTGAGTAACTATCAAGTTCTGTCCTTTTATGTTCAAGTAACAAATTTCCTATTTCATTGTGATAGATTGCAATTGATTGGCATCCCATTGGTTTCCTATTTTCAAAGTTCCTATTTTGGCTAACCTGAATTGCAAGTTGTAGGAAGTTACCAATTTGTGAAGAACTTACATTACAAGTAGCAATCACTTTCTTAATTCTGTAAACTTGGGTGGTAAGCTTCCAAATTTCCTAAATTGAACCTGACTTTCCTTTTTTTAAAATTCTTTCCAAACTGCTTGTTTCTGATCCTTGCCCTTTTAAATTATTATCTACTTTCTAATTTGCTTCTTGCCTTTCTTTTTTTTATTTCCTTTCTACTTCCAAATTTGCTGACTTTCTTTCTTTCCATTTTTTTGCTTTAGATCTCATTGTTTTCTTTCCAAGTCCTTCAAGTTGTGCCTCTCTCCTTCCTTGATCAGGTCTAAAACGTGATTTACCCTCTCCCTCTCACATCCATTTTGTCAAATTTCGTTTTTCCTTTTGCTGAATCTACTCTCTTTCCTCTATTGTTGTTTCATGTTCCTTTCTCTTGTTTCCTTCTTGTTTTGACTTCTTTCTTTTCCCCATATTGCTACACGTTTTTCTTCTTTTCTTTTGCATTATTATTACTACCCCCTTGCCCCTTTTTCTTTTGGCTCTTTGAGGATTTTAACTTGGAATTTTCTGGTTTTGGGATTGCCACTTTATTCTTTGCTCCTATTGATTTGTTTTTGTTTCTAATTAAGAGTACTAAAAAGAAGCAAGTGAGTGGTAAAAGGCAAGAGTGTCATATTAAAGATAAAAGCCAAATTTTGAGTGAAACACGAGTGGATTTGTAATATTTTGAGTGATACACGTGAGAAGAGTGTGTGAGGTCCTACTTCATATTATTATTATTTTTATTCTGTCCACTAACATTTCAGGTTGTAAAATGGTTGACAATGAGCCTAATGATGTTGATCTTAAAGTTTTCATGAAAAGTGTCTATGAGCAATTCAAAAGGCTCAATGCAAGACTGGATGACTTTGAATCTCCATCTAACTCTAAAATTCCAAAAAGGCGTGATCTTGAAGAGGAGTATGAAGGAGAATCTGACTTTGATGATTTCACTCCAAGGAGGCACAAGCAAGCTCCCCCACATAAGGAGCATGGTCTAGGCAACATCAAAATGAAAATTCCCTCCTTTCAAGGAAAGAATGATACAGAGCTTTATTTGGAGTGGGAAAGAAAGGTTGAGCATGTTTTTGAGTGCCATCATTATTCTGAAGGGCAAAAAGTGAAATTAGCAGCCATTGAATTTTCAGATTATGCTAGTATTTGGTGGGATCAACTTCTCATCAATAGAAGGCGAAATAGAGAGCCTCCAATTCAGACTTGGCATGAGATGAAAATCACTATGAGAAAGAGATTTGTCCCTAGTTATTACTATAGGGATTTGCACAAGAAATTGCAGAAATTGAGACAAGGCTCCATGAGTGTTGAGGAGTATTATCAAGAGATGGAAATGGCTATGATTAGAGCCAATCTTGAGGAAGACAAAGAGGCAACCATGGCAAGATTCATAGATGGTTTGAACCCTGAAATTGCTGCAATTGTTGATCTCCAACATTATGTTGACATGGAAGAGCTATTACACAAAGCTATTAAAGTGGAGAAACAACTTAAATCTCAACAGAAATTCAGATTTGCTGCTGGTTCTGGGTCTTGGAAGCAAGGTTTGAAGGATTCCAAATCCTCCTTCAAATCCAAAGAAAGCAAGCCTAAGGAGGAAACAAAGCCCAAAAGTTCAGATCCACCTCCTAAAGGTAAGTATAACTCTAACTCCTCTTCTTCTTCTTCTACTTCAAAAATTAAGTGTTTTAAATGTCAAGGTTTTGGTCACATCTCTTCTCAATGTCCAAACAAGAGAACTATGATTTTGCTTGAGAATGGTGATGTAGTTAGTGAGGAGACTAGTGATGAAGATTCGGATGGAAGCATGCCATCTTTGGTGGAGGATTCTGAGTTGGAGCTTAGTGACCCTGTGCATGGAGAGGCTTTGGTGTCTAGGCGTGCTCTAAATATTCAACCCAAGGAAGATCATGAGAAAGAGCAGCGTGAGCACATTTTCCATACTAGATGTTTTGTCCAGAACAAGGTATGTAGCATGATTATTGATAGTGGTAGTTGTACAAATGTTGCTAGTATCTTGCTTGTTGATAAACTGAATTTGCCTACTTTAAAGCATCCTAGTCCTTATAAGTTGCAATGGCTTAATGATTGTGGTGAAGTTAAAGTTACTAAGCAAGTGTTAATTTCTTTTTCTATTGGTAATTATCATGATGAGGTCTTGTGTGATATAGCTCCTATGTATGCTGGACATATTTTGCTTGGTAGACCATGGCAATTTGATAGACGTGTTAAACATGATGGATATAAAAATTGCCATTCTTTTCCTTTCAACGGTAAAATTGTTGTGCTTACTCCTCTCAGACCCATGCAAGCTTATGAGGATCAACTTAGAATTGAAAATGAGTGCAAATTGAGAGAGAAAGTGATATGAACCAGACTCATGTGGGGAAGGATGCTCGTGTGGAGAAGGACTTGATGATAGATGGCCCAATGACAAGAGGAAGAGTTAAGCGTCTACAAAGAGCAATTGGGCTTCAATTTGCTGAATTAGAAGCCCATAATGTTAGTGCATGCATTGAGGAAGCAAATGGAGCCTTAATCATGCTTATTCAAGCCCAGGATGATGCTTAAAAAGCCCATTGAAGATAGAGGACGTAAATAGTACTTCAAATGCAAGATGTCCAGCCCATTAGCATTAATTAGTTTCTATTAGGCTGATTATCTATCCTTTTCTGTTTTCAAAAGGATTTGATTTTGTATCCCTATTTTTTAGATCTTTTAGTTAGGATTATGTAGTTAGTTTCCTACTTTTCCTCCAGTAGATAGGTTTGAGCTACACTATAAATTTATGTATTCTGCCTTCATTTGGATCAGATTGGAAGTAGTAGAATTATTGAGTGTTTCTCTAATTGTGAGAATCTTATCTTTTCTTTGCTCTTGTGAAACCTTTGTCTTGTCAACCTATCTTTAGGTTGGTGATTCAAATTCGCAAAAGCCCCCAATTCGTGCTTCGATCCAAGTGTGTCGTTGTGTGGATTGGTTTACTGTGTTCGTGGTTAGGCGCATTGTCTAAATAGCAGGTCAACGTTCTTATAACGTTGGTTGGCTATTTGCTTCCGTCGGGTCTCGAACCATCATCTATCCATCAACCTACGTCGTGAAGATTGGGGCACCCCTTGATTTCGCATCAGAAAGAGAGAAAAGAAAGAAAGGAGAGGGAAAAAGAAAAGAAAGTGATTGAAAAGAAAAAGCATGAAAGTGAGAAAATTGATGAAAAAAAAGTGAGTTTCTTTTCTGGAAAAAGAGAGATTAAGAGAGCTATGTTGGCTGATGAGCAAGTACTTGTACTCTTGTACAAGGAAATTTATTTTTCTACTAATGAACTTGATCCCTCTTTGCCCTCTAGTGTTGTGTCTCTTTTGCAAGATTTTGGTGATTTGTTTCCAAAGGAAATTCCCGATGGTTTGCCCCCTTTGAGAGGCATTGAACATCGTATAGATTTCATCCCCGGAGCATCCATTCCTAATAGACCAGCATATAGAGCCAATCCGGAAGAAACTAAGGAAATCCAATGCCAAGTTGAAGAGCTCATGAAGAAAGGCTTTGTTAGAGAGAGCTTAAGTCCTTGTGCGGTTCCAGTGATCCTAGTGCCTAAGAAGGATGGCAAGTGGAGAATGTGCGTGGATTGTAGAGCCATCAATAAAATCACAGTTAAGTATCGTTATCCCATTCCTAGATTAGATGATATGCTTGATGAGTTGCATGGTGCATCTTTATTTTCTAAAATTGATCTTAGGAGTGGATATCATCAAATTAGAATGAAAGAAGGTGATGAATGGAAAACTGCATTTAAAACTAAGTTTGGATTGTATGAGTGGTTAGTTATGCCATTTGGATTAACTAATGCACCCAGTACATTTATGAGCTTAATGAATCATGTTTTTCGTTCTCTCATTGGGAAATGTGTTGTTGTTTATTTTGATGATATTTTGATTTATAGTAAGAGTTTAGATGATCATCTTGGTCATTTGCGTCAGGTCTTTTGCCTTCTTAGGAAGAATAGCCTTTATGTAAATTTAGAAAAGTGTTCTTTTTGTTTGGATTCTGTTGTGTTTCTTGGATTTGTTGTAGGTGCTCAAGGGATTCGTGTGGATGAAGAGAAGGTGAAAGCTATCCGTGAGTGGCCTACACCAAAGAATGCAAATGAAGTAAGGAGTTTCCATGGCTTGGCTAGCTTCTATAGACGTTTTGTGAGGGACTTCTCCTCCATTGCTGCACCTTTGAATGATTTGGTAAAGAAAAATGCAGTTTTCAAGTGGGGTGAAACACAAGAGGTTGCATTTATTTAGCACTTTGAAAGAAAAATTAACTAATGCTCCTTTACTTGTTTTACCTGATTTTTCTAAAGTATTTGAAATTGAATGTGATGCATCTGGAATTGGAATTGGGGCTGTTTTAATGCAAGATTCTAAGCCCATTGCTTTCTTTAGTGAAAAATTAAGCGGAGCTACTTTGAATTATTCCACATATGACAAAGAGTTGTATGCTTTAAAAAGAACCTTAGAGACTTGGCAACATTATTTGTGGTCAAAAGAATTCATTATACATTCTGATCATGAAAGCTTGAAATTTTTAAAGTCTCAAGGTAAATTGAACAAGAGACATGCTAGATGGCTTGAATTCATTGAAACTTTTCCTTATGTTATCAAGCACAAAAAGGGTCAAGAGAATGTTGTGGCTGATGCATTATCTAGGAGATATAGTCTTCTTACATCATTGCATGCTAGATTACTTGGTTTTGAGATGTTAAAAAGCATGTATGAATCTGATTGTGACTTTGGTGAAATCTGGAAATTGTGTGAGAAACATGGTTTTAATGACTTTTACAGATTTGATGGATTTTTGTTTAAGAAAGATAAATTATGTATTCCATCTTGTTCTATGCGTGAATTGCTTGTTAAAGAGACTCATGGTGGTGCTTTGATGTGGAGAAAACTTCAGCTCTTTTACATGAACATTTTTATTGGCCAAGCATGAGGAAAGATGTAATTGCTGTTTGTGATAGATGTGTGACATGTAAGCATGCAAAATCTAAAGTCCCCGTGCCTTCTCAACCTTGGACTGATATTTCTATGGATTTTGTGTTGGGCTTACCTAGAGCTCAAAGTGGAAAAGATAGCATTTTTGTTGTGGTCGATAGATTTAGCAAAATGGCACACTTTATTGCATGTTCAAAAACTAATGATGCCATACATATTGCTGACTTGTTCCTTAAAGAAATTGTGAGGTTGCATGGTTTACCTAAATCTATTGTGAGTGATAGAGATGTAAAGTTCCTTAGCCATTTTTGGAGAACTTTATGGTCTAGGCTAGGAACTAAGTTGTTGTTTTCTATTGTGGCACATCCTCAAACGGATGGGCAAACTGAAGTTGTGAATCGTACTCTTACTACCGTGCTTCGTTCTATCATTCAAAAAAACTTAAAGAATTGGGAAAAATGCTTGCCTCACATTGAGTTTGCATATAATAGAACAGTGCACTCTTCTACTTAATTTTCTCCATTTGAGGTTGTCTATGGTTTTAATCCCTTAACTCCTCTTGATATTCTTCCTTTACCTTCTAATGAGTTTGCTAATCTTGATGGTTTGAAGAAAGCTAAGTTTGTGCAGGAATTACATGCCAAAGTTAAGGCTAACATTGAGAGGAAGAATGAACAATATGCCAAGCATGCTAATAAGGGTAGAAGGCGTATTTGAACCTGGAGATTGGGTTTGGGTACACTTGAGAAAGGAAAGATTCCCTGAGAAACGAAAGTCAAAATTACACCCTAGAGGGGATGGACCTTTCCAAGTTTTGGAAAGAATTAATGACAATGCATACAAAATTGATTTGCCAAGCTCTTATGGAAATATTAGTGCTACATTCAATGTTACTGATTTATCTCCCTTTAATTATGCAGATTCGAGGACGAATCCTTTTGAAGAGGGAGGGAATGATGAAGGGGCCCATGAGCTTGTAGACAAGGGAGCATGGTGTAATGACCTAAAAGAGCATGGAGGGTGTGCAAGAGAGTTCAACATGCAAATGAACCCATTACAAGGCATAGGAGGCCCAATGACTAGAGGAAGAGCTAAAGCTATGAAGCAAGCTTTGAGTTGCATTGTCCAAAAGGTTCAAGAGCTTGAACCCATGTTTTTGCACCAATTTGAAGAGTTACAAGGCCCAAGAGACTTGATCCTCATTGTCCAAGCCCAACAAGATATGCTGCAAGGTCCAAATAGAGTCCAACTTGAAGAAATCAATTAACAAGCATGTGCAATTCACATGGGCAACAAAAGTGACGTGAATAGGAGTTTTAAATCTTATTAGAAGGTCTTTTATTTGATTTTCATTAGTTTCCATTTCCATTAGTTTGAACAAGGCCATTTAGTCAAGACTTAGGATTTAAGTTTCAGATTTTGTTTTTTTCCATTTTCGTTAGTTGCTGAAAACTTATTACTTTCTTTCCTTTTCTTTAGGATTTCTTGTAGTAAATGGCATCATCTCCTTCCATTAAAATTGGATTCTTTGTTTCCTATTTCTTGGAGGAGAATTCTTAGAGATTAAGTTAGGTTTAGGGTTTTCTTTTATGCCTATTTAATAGGTCACCTATTGTACTTTTGGGGGATTGGAATGAATTCAGAATTTTATTTCTCATTGTGAGAATTCTTGTTTCTGTGTGTTCTTCTTTAGAATACAAGTGACTTATCAAAGGAGTGGTCTTCCTTTGTGGCGTCTCAAGGCTAGGGTTCTAAGAGACGAGTTCTCTTAGGGTCTTATCCACTTGACCAACATTTCTTGTTGTTAGCCGATCCCGGGCAACGTATCATCTTGCTGAAGGTTCCTAGGACTTATTCATACGGGGTCTCTCATCACAGGGTAAATGGAACAAAAGATATGATGCGAGACCCACTAGGAACATGCCTTAGAGAACCTTCAACAATTCGAAACTATGCCCGGGACCAGCTAGAAACAAGATTGTTGGTCAAAGGAAAGACCCTAAGAGAACTTGTCTCTTAGAACCCTAGCCTCAAGACGCCACAAAGGAAGACCAATCCTTTGATAAGTCACGTGTACTCTCAGAGAACACAAAGAAGCAAAAGCCTCACAAAGTATTGAATAATACTCAAATTTATTCATTCATTCATCTTCTAAAATAGAGTACAATAGGGGGCCTTTTATAGGCAAAATTTCTAAAAGACTTAAAATCCTAGTAAAACTAAAACTCTAAAATCTAATTAGAAATATTTTAAATAATGCCTAAAATCAAGGAATAAGATTAAGATATTAATTTTAACTTAATCTCCTAGATAAGCTCCTTGACCAAGTCCAAAAAATAATATAATAAAAAAAACGAAATTCAAATAGAGTTCTAGTCAAAACTAGAGTCCTAGTCAAAACTAATTAATATTAATGGGCTGGACATCTTGTATTTGAAATACTATTCACGTCCTCTAACTTCAATGGGCTCTTTAAGCATCAACTTGGGCTTGAATAAGCATGATTAAGGCTCTATTTGCTTCCTCAATGCATGCACTAGCATTATGGGCTTCTAATTCAACAGATTGAAGCCCAATTGCTCTTTGTAGACGCTGAACTCTTCCTCTTGTATGTGTATTACTACATTGGGCCTTCAACATCTCCATGGACCTTCTTAGGACATTGGACTTCCACTTTTGCATCTTTAAAGAGATCTCATGTCTAAAGTCCAATTCAGCATATTTTGAATTGATCAAATATGGATCTTGGGCTTTAAACTTGGGCCGACGTCCAATATAGATATTATCTTGAACTCTTTGAAAATTTTGGACATAATGCATGATTTGGGCCACTTGAACTCTTTGAAGTTTTTGATGGATGAGGGTTTCTCGAACTTGTTGTACTCCAATGGGCATGCCTACTGATATTGTATCAAGATATGCAAGTTAGCTTGAATTTATTGAAAGCTTCCCTTATGTAATTAAGCATAAGCAGGGAAAGAAAAATGTTGTAGCTGATGCATTGTCTAGGTGTTATACTTTGATTACTTCCATGCATGCTAGACTGATAGGTTTTGAGATGTTAAAAGGCATGTATGAGTCTAATTCTGATTTTGTTGATATTTGGAAATCTTGTGAATTGTATGGTGCTGATGACTATTACAGGTTTGATGGGTTCCTTTTTAAATGGAACAAGTTATGTGTTCCTGTGTGTTTCATTCGTGAGCTTCTTATTAAGGAAACCCATTTTGGCATAGAAAAGACTTTGGCTCTTTTGAATGAGCATTTTTATTGGCCTAATATGAGAAAAGATGTAATTGCTGTTTGTTCTAGATGTATTACTTGTAAGTATGCTAAGTCTAGAATTCAATCACATTGCTTGTATTCCCTTTTACCAGTTCCCTTTCACCCATGGATTGATATTTTTATAAATTTTATTTTGGGTTTGCCTAAATCTTCCACGAGAAAAGCTGTCTTTGTTATTGTCGATAGGTTTAGTAAAATGACACATTTTATTGCTTATTCCAAAACTAATAATGTACATATGTGGCAGATTTGTTTTTCAAGAAGATTGTTAGGTTGCATGATGTGCCAAAAACTATTGTTAGTGATAGAGATTTGAAATTCTTGAGTTATTTCTAAAAAATATTGTGGAATAAACTTGGTACTAAGCTTTTGTTTTCTACTACAGCACATCCTCAAATAGACGAGCAGACTAAGGTAGTTAACAAAACCCTCTCTACTTTATTGAGAGCTATCATTCAAAAGAATCTTAAGAATTAGGAGAAGTATTTGCCCCATGTCAAATTTGCTTATAATCGTACTGTTCATTCTGATACAAAATTTTCTCCTTTTGAAATTGTTTATGGCTTTTGATGCAATAGCACCAAGAGACCTTGCTAAGTATAGAAGTGGACCTGATGAAGGATATGGTGCTATGTTTCAGGCCTAAGGACGTGATTTGCAAATTAAAACCCACGAGTTCAAGTCAAATGTGCTTAAAAATCCATTGCAAGGCATAGGAGACCCAATAATAAGAGTTAGGGCCAAAGCAATGATTCTGCCTTCAATTGTTTGATTCATAAGCTTCATAACTTAGAGCCCATTTATTTGATTCAAGAGAGGGCCCAAGAAGATGTAAAAGGTGTGATAATGCTAATCATTCTACAAGAGGAGTGTCAAAACCCAATTAGAATCCAAATTACAAGAGATTAAGAATCATGCGTCAACCATGTGATTTTTAATGAAGCATGAGCATTCCATGTGACTATTTAAAGGAGCTGATTAGTTTTGAGTAGAAATTTCGTTTTTATTTATTTTTATTACTTTTAGGACTTGGTTAAAGATCTTATCTTTGAAATTAAGTTAAAATTAGTATCTTAATCTTGTTCCTTAATTTTAGGCACCATTTAAAATATTTCTAATCAGATTTTAGAGTTTAACTTTTATTAGGATTTTAGACTTTTAGAAATTTTTGCCTATAAAAGGCTTCCTACTGTACTCTATTTTAGATTATGAATGAACTTAAGTATTATTCAACTTTCGGTGAGGCTTTTGCTTCTTTGTGTTCTCTGAGAGAGTTTACGTGACTTATCAAAGGATTGGTCATCTTTTGTGGCATCTTGAGGCTAGGGTTCTAAGAGACAGGTTCTTTTAAGGTCTTTCCTTTGACCAACATTCTTATTTTCTAGCTGGTCCTGGGCAAAGTGTCATCTTGTTGAAAGTTCCTAGGACTTATTCCTACGGGATCTTGCATAATTTGGTATCAGAGCTTTGGTAGCATACAAGGTATATCTCTGTGTTTCCCTTCCACTATTCTTCATACTTTTTCTCCTCCCATTTGTGTTATCTTTTCCATCTTTATCTTTGTCTTCTATCTTCTTCCTTCTTCCATTATTGTGTGCCTCTATACTCATTCAAAAAAAAAAAAGTGTGTGATACTCTAAAAAAAAAGTCAAAAAAAATAAAAAAAAAATTCGAAAAAAAGGTGAAAAAAAAGTGAAAAAAAAGAGAAAAGATTCAGATTGCAGAATTCAAAATTGCAAGTTGTGCCAATTCAAAGAAAGCTTAAAGCTTAGAGTTAATTTCCTAATTGGAGTTAGTTTCCTAATTTGAGTCAATTTCCTAATTGGAGTTAGTTTTCTAATTGGAGTTGGTTTCCTAATTTGATTGCATTGAATAGCTACCAAGTTATCTACTTTCCTATTTGCATTCAAGTAAGGATTTTCTTTCCTAATTGTTCTAAACATGAATTGCAAGTAGTTTCCTATTTTGATTAACTTGGTTCTCAAGCAGTTTCCTATTTTTAAAGTTTTCTATTTTCAGATTTTTCCTTTCCTTCTCCTTCCTTCCAAGCCATCCAAACCTCCCCTTCCTCCTTGTTTCCCTTCTAGTTACACACCCCTTTTTTTCCTGTTTGATTCTTTGGGAATTTGCATTTTAAGATTCGAGTTTTTTTTATTTATTGCCACTAGTATGATCTTTTCTTTTGATTTGCTTGTGACTTGCTTAGAAGAACACTTGTAAGAAGCAAATTGTTGAGTGGTAAAAGGCTAGAGTAATCTTGATAAAATCCAAATTTTGAGAGTAAACACGAGTGAATTACTATTCTTGAGTGTAAACACATAAGTTAGTGAGTTGCGAGATCCTGTATATTTCTTTGCTTTTTTTTTGTACAAACTAATATTTCAGGATGTCTAGAGAATCTGAACACAACGACTTCGACATGAAAGTCTGGGTTAGAGCCGTTTAAAGTACTCTTGAGAAACTTAGTGCCAGATTAGATGATGTGGAGTCTTCTTCCAATAGGAGGACCCACAGGAGGTAAGTTCAGGTGGAGCTTGATGATGATGCTGAGTCCGACTTTGAGGAGTCCCATACTTAGAGAGGCAGACAATCATCATCCAATAAGGATGGTGGTATTGGAAACATCAAGATGAAGATTCCTTCATTCCCTGGGAAAAATGACCCAGACTAGTACTTAGATTAGAAAAGAAGAGTGGAGCATGTGTTCGAGTGCCACTCTTACACTGAGGAGAAGAAAGTAAAACTTGCTGCAGTGGAGTTTACTGACTATGCTAGCATCTGGTAGAATCAACTCTTACTCACTAGAAGATGTACTAGTGAAGGTCCAATTCGTGATTGGCAGGAGATAAAAACTATAATGCGCAAATGGTTTGTCCCTAGTTACTATTATAGGGAATTGCATAAGAGGCTCCAAAAGCTGAAACAAGGTTCTATGAGTGTGAAAGATTACTATCAAGAAATGGAGATTGCCATGATTAAGGCAAATGTGGAGGAAGACCGTGAAGCAACCATGGCCCAATTCATTGAGGGCTTAAATCTTGATATAGCTGCCCAAGTTGATTTATACAATTACCTGGATATGGATGAGCTCTTGCATAGAGCTATAAAGGTGGAAAAGCAACTAAGGGCTCGACAAAAGCTGAAAGTAACATCTAGCTCGAGTTCTTGGAGGGATTTTGATGTGAGACCCCTTAGAAATCTGTTCTAGGAACCCCAAATAACACGGATCAGTGATCGAATTTTGGCATGCAGCACAAGAACAAATAATATGGACAATAAGCAACAAAGAACAAAGAAGAAGAAGAGATGTTGGTCAATGGAATTGAACCCTAAGAGAACCCGTCTCTTAGAACCCTAATCCGGGATGCCACAAATGAAACCACTCCTTTGATAAGTCAAAGATTTTCTCCAACACACAAAGGTCACAAGAGAAACCTCACAAATCAAAAATGATTCTGAAAAGATAATTCATTCAATCTGCCATTCTTGGAGTACAAGTGGGCCTTATATAGGCATTTGAAAAATAAAACCTTAAACACAGAATAATTCTTAGGTGGCGCCTTTTACATGGCGGGAAAAATAAAAGAAATTTAAATATGGACAAATTCACCAAGAATGGTGCCTAAAAATATGAAACAGCAACATTCAAATTAAAACAAAATAAAACTAAGAGAATTTTGTGGAAAATGGCTAGACTCCTTCAATTAGGCTCCCTTTGGGTTTGGGCTAGCATCTTGCAGTATTGCTAATTTGTTCTTTCAAGAAGTTGTGAGGTTTCATGGGATTCCGAGGACTATAGTGTCAGATCGTGATGCTAAGTTTCTAAGCTATTTTTGGAAGACTTTGTGGAGCAAGTTTGGAACTAAATTGCTATTCTCTACTACTTGTCATCCACAAACTAAAGTTGTTAATGGGACACTATCTTCCTTGTTACGAACTGTGGTTAAAAAGAACCTGAAGAATTGGGAGGAGTGTCTACCGCATATCGAGTTTGCATACATTAGGGCTGTTCATTCCACTACTAAATATTCACCATTTGAGATTGTATATGGTTTTAATCCTCTTGCACCCATTGACTTAGTTCCTTTGCCTTTGTAGGAAAGAATCAATATGGATGGACAGAAACGTGCTGAGTTTGTTAAGCAAATCCATGAGAGGATGACTCAACAATATGTAGAACGTGCTAATAAGGGGCGAAGGAGGGTTGTCTTTGAACCAGGAGATTTGGTTTGGTTGCACCTCAGAAAAGAGAGGTTTCTTGACTGTTCTAGTCAAAACTAGAGTCCTAGTCAAAACTAATTAATATTAATGGGCTGGACATCTTGTATTTGAAATACTATTCACGTCCTCTAACTTCAATGGGCTCTTTAAGCATCAACTTGGGCTTGAATAAGCATGATTAAGGCTCTATTTGCTTCCTCAATGCATGCACTAACATTATGGGCTTCTAATTCAGCAAATTGAAGCCCAATTGCTCTTCGTAGACGCTTAACTCTTCCTCTTGTCATTGGGCTTTTAACATGTTGGATATTAACTTTAGTTGCTCCATGGACCTTCTTAGGACATTGGGCTTCCACTTGGACTTCCACTTTTGTATATTTAAAGAGATGTTGATCAAATATGGATCTTGGGCTCTAAACTTGGGCCGACGTCCAACATAGATATTATTTTGAGCTCTTTGAGATTTTTGGATATATACTAGTACAATTTGAGCCTCTTGAGCATAGGCCATCCTTTCATGAGCCATTTGGACATGAATCATAGGCTTTTGAATGATTTGGGTTTCTTGATGGATGAGGGCTTCTCGAACTTGTAGTGCTTCAATGGGCATGTGATAGAGTACCACGGAGCTTCAATGACCATCTTCAAAGAGACCATGCATGGCGTAACCATCAAGGAAAGCTTGGGCAAGTTGCTGAACGTGAGCATCAATTTTCAGACCAAACCTGGAATAATTAGTTTCTATTTTAATGATTTGAATAAGGCCATGTGGTCAATTAAGTTTTTAGAAAGTTTTATTTCCTTATTATTTCATAATTGATTTGTTTCCATTTCTTTTAGGGGTTGATTTGTTTCCATTTATTTAGGTTATTTTCTTTCTATTTCCGGATGAACAGTGCACGTGAACAGTGCACAACCTTGGGAATTATGTTTTAGGAAGTTTCTTAAGTCTTACTTTTAGGGTTTGCTTAGTATTCAAGTTTTGGATTTCCTTTGCCTATAAATAGGCTATCTTTGTATTCAATTAAAAAAAGAATGAGATGAATAAATAGAATTTTCTTTTCACGACTTATGTTCTGTTTTTGTGAGGTTCCTCTTGCTCCTTGAGCAATGGAGTGAATTTAACTCGGACTTATCAAAGGAGTGGTCTTCCTTTGTGGCGTCTTATGGTTAGGGTTCTAAGGGACGAGTTCTCTTAGGGTCTTACCCACTTGACCAACTATCTTTGTTTATACGTGTTCTTATTCTTTACTAGTGTTTTTGCCTTCTATTTGCGTGATTGTGTTCTTGAATCTTGCACGATCCGGGTTATATTGTCAAAAAGAAGGTTCCTAGGACTTATTCCTACGGGGTCTCTCATCAGCATGCCTATTGATATTGTATCACCATACCTTGCAATGGATCTTTAGTTGGCCATCTTATAGAGTCACGTCCAGCCCTTTTGTTTCCAAGCTCTTGATTTTGTTCAAGCTTCTTCAAATCTCCTATCTCACCTCCATCATCTTCTAGTCACAAGTGCTTCTCCTTCTATAGCATACTCAAACCCATCATCACTAGCATCTTCAAGTGACAGCATGGAATCATCACTTTCACTTTCAGTCACCACTTCACGGTCCTTTATGATCATTACTCTCTTGTTGGGGCATTGTGAAGCTATATGACCTGTTCCTAAACACTTGAAACATTTGATATCTCTATTTCTAGATGATTGGGAATCAGGTTTACCTTTGTTCTTAAATGAAGCTTCCTCTTTGCCTTTTGAGACTTCTCTTTGAACATCTTTTTCTTCCTTCTTCCATTTTGGTCTCATTGAAGAACTAGAGCCTGAAAGGTACCTTGCTGCTCCTTTTTGTTTAAGTTGCCTTTCAACCTTCATTGCCATGTGCAACATGTCTTCTAACTCCACATAATGCTGCAACTCCACAGTATTAGCAATTTCTTTATTCAACCCATTCAAAAATCGAGCCATTGTTTGATGTAAGACCCACTAGGAACATGCCCTAGAGAACCTCCAACAATTCGAAACCTTGCCCGAGACCGGCTAGAAACAAGATTGTTGGTCAAAGGAAAGACTCTAAGAGAACTTGTCTCTTAGAACCCTAGCCTCAAGACGCCACAAAGGAAGACCCAATCCTTTGATAAGTCACGTGTACTCTCAGAGAACACAAAGAAGGAAAAGCTTCACAAAGTATTGAATAATACTCAAATTTATTCATTCATGATCTTCTTAAAATAGAGTACAATAAGGGGCCTTTTATAGACAAAATTTCTAAAAGACTTAAAATTCTAGTAAAACTAAAACTCCAAAATCTGATTAGAAATATTTTAAATAATGCCTAAAATCAAGGAATAAGATTAAGATATTAATTTTAACTTAATCTCCTAGATAAGCTCCTTGACCAAGTCCAAAAAGATTCCTAGTCAAAACTAATTAGTTTCTTTAAGTAGTCACATGGGATGCACATGCTTCATCAAAAATTACATGGTTAACACATGATTCTTAATCTCTTGCAATTGGACTCCAATTGGACCTTGACACTCCTCTTGTATGTGTATAACTACATTGGGCTTTTAACATCTCCATGGACCTTCTTAGGACATTGGGCTTCCACTTGGACTTCCACTTTTGCATCTTTAAGGAAATCTCATGTCCAAAGTTCAATTCAGCATGTTTCGAATTGATCAAATATAGATCTTGGGCTCTAAACTTGGGCCGACGTCCAACATAGATATTATATTGAGCTCTTTGACATTTTTTTGACATATACTAGCACAATTTGGGCCTCTTGAGTATAGGCCATCCTTTCATGAGCCATTTGGACCTGAATCATAGGCTTTTGAATGATTTAGGTTTCTTGATGGATGAGGGCTTCTCGAACTTGTAGTGCTTCAATGGGCATGCCTATTGATATTGTATCATTGTTGCTTCCCTATCCTCCTTCACATTTGCTCTAATCATAGTGATGCAATAGCACTAAGAGAACTTGACGAGCATGGAAGTGGACCTGATGAAGGTGGTGCTAAGTTTCAAGCCCAAGGACATGATTTGTAAATTAAAACCCAAGAGTTCAAATCAAATGTACCTAAAGATCCATTGCAAGGCATAGGAGGCCCAATAACAAGAGTTAGGGCCAAAGCAATGAAAGAAACCTTCAATTGTTTGATTCATAAGTTTCATAACTTAGAGCTCATTTATTTGAGTCAAGAGAGGGCCCAAGAAGATGTAAAAGGTGTGATCATGCTAACCATTCTACAAGAAGAGTGCCAAGGCCCAATTGGAGTCCAATATCAAGAAATTAAAAATCATGTGTCAACCATGTGATTTTTAATGAAGCATGAGCATCCCATGTGGACTATTTAAAAGAGCTAATTAGTTTTGACTAGGAGTCTTTTTGAATTTCGTTTTTTATTATTATATTATTTTTTTGGACTTAGTCAAGGAGCTTATCTAGGAGATTAGGTTAAAATTAATATCCTAATCTTGTTCCTTGATTTTAGGCATCATTTAAAATATTTCTAATCAGATTTTAGAGTTTTAGTTTTATTAGGATTTTAAGTCTTTTAGAAATTTTGCCTATAAAAGGCCCCCTATTGTACTCTATTTTGGAAGATTGTGAATGAATGAATTTAAGTATTATTCAATACTTTGTGAGGCTTTTGCTTCTTTGTGTTCTCTGAGAGTTCACGTGACTTATCAAATGATTGGTCTTCCTTTGTGGCATCTTGAGGCTAGGGTTCTAAGAGACAAGTTTTCTTAAGGTCTTTCCTTTAACCAACATTCTTGTTTTCTAACCGGTCCCAGGCAAAGTTTCAAATTGTTCTCTAGGGCATGTTCCTAGTGGGTCTTGCATCACATAGCCACTTCCATCTCTTTGTGGTATTCCTCTACACTCTTAGAGCCTTTTGTAAGGGATTGCAACTTTTGAAAGAGGTCTTTATAGTAATGATTGGGTATAAACCTCTTCCTCATGAGAGCCTTCATCTCCCTCCATGTTTCTATGGGGCTTTCACCATTCCTCCTCCTCTCTAGGACCAATTTATCCTACCAAATTAATGCATAATCCGTAAATTCAATGACTGCCAATTTCACCTTTTTTGCTTCAGAATAATTGTGGCACTCAAAAATGAACTCAATTTTCTTCTCCCACTCCAAATAAGCCTCAGGATCATTTCTACCTTGGAAAGAAGGTATCTTCATCTTAATACTTCCAAGGTTTCCATCCACCCTATTTCTACCCCCTGGAGCATCTTTACAGCGTCTCCTTTCATGCCTAACTTCCCTTGGCCTATTTCTACCCAAATCAAATTCAGATTCATAATCTTCTTAACTACCACCTCCTACTTCATTTTCAGACTCAAAATCATCCATAGAATCATCTCTACACCTCTGATATCTTCTGGGATTAGGACTTATAGTAGGTGGTCTTCTCTGTAAGTTTGCAATCATTGTGTCTTGCTTATCCATTCGGTCTCTTATCCCCCCAAGCACTACATTAAGACGTTCAAATTGCTGCTGCATGGCCTTTACAACTAGGTCCATGTTCTGTGCACTACCTCCTTCACTTGATGTTTCCTCCCTATTAGACATTATAAGCTGCAAGAAAATTGATTAGAGAAAATAAAGATCCTCACAAATTTTCCTCACGTGTTTACCCTCAAAGATTGACCTCTTCACTTGTGTTTCACACTTTAAAGGCTTTTTCAAATAATGGATTCACACTCTTGCCTTTTTCCACTCTTAGTCTCTCTATAGGCTCTTTAAAGAAACTAATCAGACTATACAAAGTTATCACAATTCTTGTGAGATTCAACCCAACACTTGGAGATAATGAGTAGTAAGTGAATACTATAGTAGAGAAATCAGGGAATGAAAGTTAAGGATGTAGATTTTGTAAAAGCTTAACTCAAACCAATACTACTTCCAGAACAGCACAATTTTTTTTTTTGCCTTTTCTTTTCAGCAATTTTTTTTCTTTATATATTTTTTTGCCTTGCTTTTTTTCTTTTTTTTTTCTGGAATATGAAGAACAAAAATGAAATTTGAATAAACAGAGCAGAAACAGCAAAATCAATCAGGAAAGCCCTGAAACGTGTCTGAATTTAAATAACAATATCTCGAGTTAGAGAACTCCAAATGAGATGATTTTAAAGCGATCTGAAAGAAAAGAATTTGGGGTATAAGAAAGACCTACTACACGTCCAGAAACTCAACGAAGAACATGACAAACAAATGATTAACATTCAGCATGTCCAGAAGAATGGAAGACAAATAGAATTTCAAAAGGAAACAGAAACACAATCTGAAAAAATTACAAAGACAAATGGATATGACCTGATTTAGGGACCGAGGCTCTGATACCAAGATGGTGCGAACCCACTAGGAGTCGAGTCTCCTTGAACCCACAACCGATCTCAAATATACGTACCCCAAGAAAGCTAAATCAAGTCTGAATGATCCACTTAGAACTCCTGAATACAAAGAGACAAGGACCCCAAGTGTTAGAAGACGCCACAAGGTTGATCAAGCCTTGATAAGTCTACAAGTTCAATGAAGAATCCTAGAGAGCACTTATCTCAAGTCTGGGATTTCCAGAAAATACAATTTTTATTCATTCAAATCTGGTTACAATGGGAGGCAGAGTACAATTATATAGTGTGTAAGTCAAATCTGCCTTCAATGCTCATAGAAAAGGAAAACTAGGGAAATTAATGGCAAATATCCTAATTAATGACCTATGCAATCAGAATTATAAAAGTCAAATTCTCTTAAAGACTAAAAAGGATTAAAATTTTTGAACATATACTAACACAATTTGGGCCTCTTGAGAGGCCATCCCTTTATGAGCCATTTGGACCTGAATCATGCACTTTTGAATGATTTGGATTTCTTGATGGATGAGGGCTTCTCGAACTTGTAGTGCTTCAATGGGCATGCCTACTGGTATTGTATCATTCCCTCCCTCTTTGAAAGGATTCATCCTTGAATCTTCGCCATTAGGTGGATTCTTAGGAAACAAATCTAGGCAATCACAACTATTTTCAATGTTAGTTGAAAATGATGGTCTATTGGGTGGCTTCTTTGAAAACAAATCTCCACATACCTGCAAGGAGCTCGAACTAACAATAGGCAAAGATAGGTTAAGATTGTTAGTAGATAAATAAACATCCTTACACACACTTTCAACCTCTCTTTTTTTATCAAACAAGCTCACACTCATGCTTTTCTCACCTTTCTCACAACTTTCTAGCTCTTTCTTTTCACTCACACTCTTTTCTTTTTCAATCTCTTCTTTTTCTCTCTCTAACTCATGTTCTGATACAATATCAATAGGCATGCCCATTGAAACACTACAAGTTCAAGAAGCCCTCATCCATCAAGAAACCCAAATCATTCAAAAGCCTATGATTCAGGTCCAAATGGCTCATGAAAGGATGGCCTATGCTCAAGAGGACCAAATTGTGCTAGTATATGTCCCAAAATCTCAAAGAGCTCAAAATAATATCTATGTTGGACGTCGGCCCAAGTTTAGAGCCCAAGATCCATATTTGATCAACATCTCTTTAAATATGCAAAAGTGGAAGTCCAAGTGGAAGCCCAATGTCCTAAGAAGGTCCATGGAGCAACTAAAGTTAATATCCAACATGTTAAAAGTCCAATGACAAGAGGAAGAGTTAAGCGTCTACAAAGAGCAATTGGGCTTCAATTTGCTGAATTAGAAGGCCATAATGTTAGTGCATGCATTGAGGAAGCAAATAGAGCCTTAATCATGCTTATTCAAGCCCAAGTTGATGCTTAAAGAGCCCATTGAAGCTAGAGGACGTGAATAGTATTTCAAATACAAGATGTCCAGCCCATTAATATTAATTAGTTTTGACTAGGACTCTAGTTTTGACTAGAACTCTTTTTGAATTTCGTTTTTTCATTATTATATTATTTTTTGGACTTGGTCAAGGAGCTTATCTAGAAGATTAAGTTAAAATTAATATCCTAATCTTGTTCCTTGATTTTAGGCATTATTTAAAATATTTCTAAACAAATTTTAGAGTTTTAGTTTTATTAGGATATCAGATTTTAGAGTTTTAGTTTTACTAGGATTTTAAGTCTTTTAGAAACTTTGCCTATAAAAGGCTCCCTATTGTACTCTATTTTGAATCATGAATGAATGAACTTGAGTATTATTCAATACTTTGAGAGGCTTTTGCTTCTTTGTGTTCTCTGAAAATTCACGTGACTTATCAAAGGATTGGTCTTCCTTTGTGGCGTCTTGAGGCTAGGGTTCTAAGAGACAAGTTCTCTTAGGGTCTTTCCTTTGACCAACAGTCTTGTTTCTAGCCGATCCCGGGCATAGTTTCGAATTGTTGAAGGTTCTCTAGGGCATGTTCCTAGTGGGTCTCGCATTATTTGGTATCAGAGCTTTGGTTCGCTAGTACAAGGTATATTTTTGTGTTTTTCCTACCATTATTCTTCATACCTTCTCTCCTTCCATTTGTGTTACCTTTTTATCTTCACCCTTGTCTTCCATCTTCTTCTTTCTTCTATTGTTGTGTGCCTCCATCCTTATTCAAAAAAAAAAAAATTCGAAAAAAAAAAAATTCAAAAAAAAAAAATTCGAAAAAGAAGAATTCAAAAAAAAAAGTGAAAAAAAAAAAGAAAGAGTGAAAAAAAAAAAGTTGCAAGTTGTGGAGTTAGTTTTCTAATTGGAGACAATTTCCTAATTAGAGTTAGTTTCCTAGTTGGAATTAATTTCCTAATTAGAGTTAGTTTCCTAGTTGAAATTAATTTCCTAATTGGACTCAATTTCCTAATTGGAGTTAGATTCCTAGTTGGAGTTAATTTCCTAATTGGAGTCAATTTCTTAATTAGAGTTAGTTTCCTATTAACTTGGTTCCCAAGTAGTTTCCTATTTTTAAAGTTTCTTATTTTTATATTTTCCCTTTTCTTCTCCTTCCTTCCAAGCCATCCCAACCTCCTCTCCCCCCTTGTTCTCCTTTCCCTCTTTACCTCTTTGTTACACACCCTTTTTTTTTTTTCCTTTGTTTGATTCTTTGGGAATTTATATATTAGGATTCTAGTTTTTTGATTACCACTAGTATGATCTTTCATTTGATTTGCTTGTGACTTACTTAGAACACTTGTAAGAAGCAAATTGTTGAGTGGTAAAAGGCAAGAGTGCAATTAACATTAAAGAAAAAGCCAAAAAGAGAGTTAAACACGAGTGAACTTATCATCTTTTGAGTGTAAACATGTGAGAAGAGTGTGCGAGGTCCTATTTCTTCGTTGACTAACTTTTCAGGTGACAAGATGTCTAGTGAGTACAAATTCCTTGAAGAGGCTAACAAAGAACGATTCAAGCAATCTTGTGCATGGTTAGATGCATTCCAATCCAACTCCAACACTACAAGACAAGATAAGGAAAAGTCATCTCCTGATTTCCATACTAGATGCTTTATCAAAGAGAGAGTGTGCAGCATGGCTATTGATAATAGTAGCTATGTAAATATTGCTAGTACCTTACTAGTTGAGAAATTAAACTTACCTACTATAAAGCATCCTAGGCCCTATACCTTGTTGAAGGGTAGTGCTGAATTTAGGGTTAATAAGCAAGTTTTGATTTCTTTCTCAATTGGTAGATATCATGATAAAGTGTTATGTGACGTAGCTCCTATGTTTGATGGACATATTATGCTTGGTAAACCATGGAAACATACAAGAAAAGCTAAATATCTTAAGCATAAGCCTAAATATTGCTATTGCTATTCATTTATATTCAATGAAAAACATCATGTATTGGTACCTCTTGATCCTATGGATGTTTATGAGGATCAAATGAGAATAGCACAAGCATATAAAAAGAGAGAAAAAGAGAAAGAACATGAGTTAGAGAAAGTAAAAGAAAAAGAGAGAGAACATGAGTTAGAGAGAGAAAAAGACGAGTTTGAAAAAGAAAAGAATGTGAGTGAAAAGAAAGAGTTAGAGAGTTGTGAGAAAAGTGAGAAAAGCATGAGTATAAGCATGTTTGATGAAAAAAGAGAGGTTGAGAGTGTGTGTAAGGATATTTGTTTATCTACTAATAATCTTAACCTATCTTTATCTATTGTTGGTTCTAACTTCTTGCAAGTATGTGAAGATTTGTTTTCAAAGAAGCTATCCAATGGACCCTTATCTTCAACTAGCATTGAAAAGAGTTGTGATTGCCTAGATTTGCTTCCTATGAAACCACCTGATGGCGAAGATTCGAGGACGAATCTTTTCAAAGAGGGAGGGAATGATACAATATCAATAGGCATGCCCATTGAAACACTACAAGTTCAAGAAGCCCTCATCCATCAAGAAACCCAAATCATTCAAAAGCCTATGATTCAGGTCCAAATGGCTCATGAAAGGATGGCCTATGCTCAAGAGGACCAAATTGTGCTAGTATATGTCCCAAAATCTCAAAGAGCTCAAAATAATATCTATGTTGGACGTCGGCCCAAGTTTAGAGCCCAAGATCCATATTTGATCAACATCTCTTTAAATATGCAAAAGTGGAAGTCCAAGTGGAAGCCCAATGTCCTAAGAAGGTCCATGGAGCAACTAAAGTTAATATCCAACATGTTAAAAGTCCAATGACAAGAGGAAGAGTTAAGCGTCTACAAAGAGCAATTGGGCTTCAATTTGCTGAATTAGAAGCCCATAATGTTAGTGCATGCATTGAGGAAGCAAATGGAGCCTTAATCATGCTTATTCAAGCCCAGGATGATGCTTAAAAAGCCCATTGAAGATAGAGGACGTGAATAGTACTTCAAATGCAAGATGTCCAGCCCATTAGTATTAATTAGTTTCTATTAGGCTGATTATCTATCCTTTTCTGTTTTCAAAAGGATTTGATTTTGTATCCCTATTTTTTAGATCTTTTAGTTAGGATTATGTAGTTAGTTTCCTACTTTTCCTCCAGTAGATAGGTTTGAGCTACACTATAAATTTATGTATTCTGCCTTCATTTGAATCAGATTAGAAGTAGTAGAATTATTGAGTATTTCTCTAATTGTGAGAATCTTATCTTTTCTTTGCTCTTGTGAAACCTTTGTCTTGTCAACCTATCTTTAGGTTGGTGATTCAAGTTCGCAAAAGCCCCCAATTCGTGCTTCGATCCAAGTGTGTCGTTGTGTGGATTGGTTTACTGTGTTCGTGGTTAGGCGCATTGTCTAAATAGCAGGTCAACGTTCTTATAACGTTGGTTGGCTATTTGCTTCCGTCGGGTCTCGAACCATCATCTATCCATCAACCTACGTCGTGAAGATTGGGGCACCCCTTGATTTCGCATCAGTTTCTAAATTATATTTATAATGTTTGCTTTGGTTTACTTGAGTGCGATAAAGTTAAGAAGCCTCAGCTATGGTGAAAATGAGTTAAGAACCTTTAGAATTGGTTGAGACAAAGTAAAGAGTCTCTCAAAAGTGAGGTTGACTCCCAAGAGTAAGGTTAAGTCAAAAACCTCTTAAGAAAATGGGTGAGGCAAGTCCAAAATCCACAAGTGAATGGGTGAGGTTAATCCACTTACTTGGCATGCCATGTATAACTTTTTCAAATGCCAAGAATGCTTCTTAAATGCTTGCACATGTCAATATGCCCATGCATGTATTTGTAAGACTTGTTTTGCATCTTTTATATGTGATTGAAAGTCAGATGAGCTATTGGGATTCTTTGAATTTCATTCCCTCCTCTCCAATGTTCTAAAATGCTAGGTGGACCAAAAGAACAAGGAAATAGGAGCCAACTACTTGAGAGATGAGAATATAACATCAAAGTGCATAGATCTTGTTAGTTTAAGGCTATAAGAATGGTAAATGTTATAATCTATGGTTTTATATGTCTTATGATGTTATAAACATGTATAATTATGTTAATATGTATGGAAATGTACAATTTGGACATGTAATGGCAAACTAGCATTATGGAAATGTATACATAAATGAAAGTGGAATGACCAAATTAAGATGCATGAGGTTTGGAACCATTTGGACAGCTTCTACAAGTCATATTCATGCTTTTAAACTTGCCCAAAAGGTGTCAAACATTAAAGGAGATCATTTGGACATAATTGGAATCTCATATAGACCAAAATTGATCATATTGGAAACTTATACCACTTTTTGTCTAAATGAGCTCTTTTTTATCTGAGATTTGGCATGTATTTAGAGCTTATTGAGGGCTTTATGGAAAGTTAAAGTACATAATTTTTGGAGGTCTATGGAATATTTAATGAATTTTTAAAATTGAAAAAAATCTAAAATTAGTTCAGGGTACTGTTCACTCAAGTCTGAAAATGAATTCTGTCACTCAGGGGTAAAATGATGTCCAATTGCCATGAACTTTTACAAGAAGAAACTCGACATTCCTAGTGACTTGTGCCAACTAGAAACACCTGATTTGGATGCCTGGAGAGGGAGATATGAATTTTTAAAATTTCTATCTAGTATCAGGCATTTAGACAAACCTCAGGTATTGTTTGATTAGATTTCGAGACTTGGATGTACCTGAACTGGTATGAAGTTATTTTTTTCCTTTAGCTAACATTTGTAGCTTTCCATATTGATATTATTTGCATGAATTTGATTTTTGTAAAATTAATTGGACATTTTGAAAAATATAGTATAAAGTTGCATAGTACCAGTAGGTAGTCAGACCTCTGCACGTTGTTGAATGTTAACCGTCTTCTATGTTATGTTTCATGACCTATACATATTTTTAATATAAAGTAGTGATGCAAAACCCACTAGGAACATGCCCTAGAGGACCTTCAACAATTCGAAACTATGCCTGGGACCGGCTAGAAACAAGATTGTTGATCAAAGGAAAGACCCTAAGAGAACTTGTTTCTTAGAACCCTAGCCTCAAGACGCCACAAAGGAAGACCAATCCTTTGATAAGTCACGTGTACTCTCAGAGAACACAAAGAAACAAAAGCCTCACAAAGTATTGAATAATACTCAAATTTATTCATTCATGATCTTCCAAAATAGAGTACAATAGGGGGCCTTTTATAGGCAAAATTTTTAAAAGACTTAAAATTCTAATAAAACTAAAACTCTAAAATCTGATTAGAAATATTTTAAATGATGCCTAAAATCAAGGAACAAGATTAGGATATTAATTTTAACTTAATCTCCTAGATGAGCTCCTTGACCAAGTCCAAAAAATAATATAATAATAAAAAAAGAAATTCAAAAAAACTCCTAGTCAAAACTAATGAGCTCTTTTAAATAGTCCACATGAGATGCTCATGCTTCATTAAAAAATCACATGGTTGACACATGATTCTTAATTTCTTGATATTGGACTCCAATTGGGCCTTGGCACTCCTCTTGTAGAATGGTTAGCATGATCACACCTTTTACATCTTCTTAGGCCCTCTCTTGACTTAAATAAATGGGCTCTAAGTTATGAAGCTTATGAATCAAACAATTGAAGGCTTCTTTCATTGCTTTGGCCCTAGCTCTTGTTATTGGGCCTCCTATGCCTTGCAATGGATCTTTAGGTACATTTGATTTGAACTCTTAGGTTTTAATTTGCAAAGCATGTCCTTGGGCTTAAAACTTAGCACCAGCTTCATCAGGTCCGCTTCCATGCTCAGCAAGGTCTCTTAGTGCTATTGCATCATTCCCCCCCTCTTGAAAAGGATTCGTCCTCGAATCTGTAACATTAAAGGAAGAGAGATCAGATACATTAAAAGTAGCACTAATATTTCCATAAGAACTAGGCAAGTCAATTTTATAAGCATTATCATTAATCCTTTCAAGAATTTGAAAGGGACCATCTCTTATAGGTTGGAGCTTTGACTTCCTTTGCTCCGGGAAACGTTCTTTTCGCAAGTGAACCCACACCCAATCACTGGGTTCAAATACCACACGCCTTCTACCCTTGTTAACTTGGTTGGCAATTTGCTCATTCTTTTTTTCAATATTGGCTTTCACCTTCTCATGCAAATCCTGTACAAACTTTGCCTTCCTAGCACCATCAAGGTTAGTAAACTCATGTGAAGGTAAAGGAAGCAAATCTTACAGGGTTAGAGGATTAAGGCCATAAACAATTTCAAAAGGAGAGAATTTTGTTGCAGAATGAACAACACGATTATAAGCAAATTCGACTGGGGCAAACACTTCTCCCAATTCTTAAGATTCTTTTGAATGATAGCTCTTAATAAAGTAGAAAGGTTAACAACCTCGGTCTGTCTGTCAATTTGTGGATGCGCTGTAGTAGAAAATAAAAGCTTAGTGCCAAGTTTATTCCACAATGTTTTCCAGAAATAACTCAAGAATTTCACATCTCTATCACTAACAAAAGTTTTTGGCACATCATGCAACCTAACAATCTCCTTGAAAAATAATTCTGCCACATACATAGTGATGAGAGACCCCGTAGGAATACGTCCTAGGAACCTTCAACAAGATGATACATTGCCCGGGACCGGCTAAGAACAAGAAATGTTGGTCAAATGGATAAGACCCTAAGAGAACTCGTCCCTTAGAACCCTAGCCTTGAGACGCCACAAAGGAAGACCACTCCTTTGATAAGTCACTTGTATTCTAAAGAAGAACACACAGAAGCAAGAATTCTCACAATGAGAAATAAAATTCTGAATTCATTCCAATCTCCCAAAAGTACAATAGGTGGCCTATTAAATAGGCATAAAAGGAAACCCTAAACCTAACTTAATCTCTAAGAATTGAAACAAAGAATCCAATTTTAATGGAAGGAGATGATGCCATTTACTACAAGAAATCCTAAAGAAAAGGAAAGAAAGTAATAAGTTTTCAGCAACTAACGAAAATGGAAAAAAACAAAATCTGAAACTTAAATCCTAAGTCTTGACTAAATGGCCTTGTTCAAACTAATGGAAATGGAAACTAATGAAAATCAAATAAAAGACCTCCTAATAAGATTTAAAACTCCTATTCACGTCACTTTTGTTGCCCATGTGAATTGCACATGCTTGTTAATTGATTTCTTCAAGTTGGACTCTATTTGGACCTTGCAGCATATCTTGTTGGGCTTGGACAATGAGGATCAAGTCCCTTGGGCCTTGTAACTCTTTAAATTGGTGCAAAAACATGGGTTCAAGCTCTTGAACCTTTTGGACAATGCAACTCAAAGCTTGCTTCATGGCTTTAGCTCTTCCTCTAGTCATTGGGCCTCCTATGCCTTGTAATGGGTCCATTTGCATGTTGAACTCTCTTGCAGACCCTCCATGCTCTTTTAGGTCATTACACCATGCTCCCTTGTCTACAAGCTCATGGGCCCCTTCATCATTCCCTCCCTCTTCAAAAGGATTCGTCCTCGAATCTGCATAATTAAAGGGAGATAAATCAGTAACATTGAATGTAGCACTAATATTTCCATAAGAGCTTGGCAAATCAATTTTGTATGCATTGTCATTAATTCTTTCCAAAACTTGGAAAGGTCCATCCCCTCTAGGGTGTAATTTTGACTTTCGTTTCTCAGGGAATCTTTCCTTTCTCAAGTGTACCCAAACCCAATCTCCAGGTTCAAATACCACACGCCTTCTACCCTTATTAGCATGCTTGGCATATTGTTCATTCTTCCTCTCAATGTTAGCCTTAACTTTGGCATGTAATTCCTGCACAAACTTAGCTTTCTTCAAACCATCAAGATTAGCAAACTCATTAGAAGGTAAAGGAAGAATATCAAGAGGAGTTAAGGGATTAAAACCATAGACAACCTCAAATGGAGAAAATGAAGTAGAAGAGTGCACTGTTCTATTATATGCAAACTCAATGTGAGGCAAGCATTTTTCCCAATTCTTTAAGTTTTTTTGAATGATAGAACGAAGCAAGGTAGTAAGAGTACGATTCACAACTTCAGTTTGCCCATCCGTTTGAGGATGTGCCACAGTAGAAAACAACAATTTAGTTCCTAACTTAGACCATAAAGTTCTCCAAAAATGGCTAAGGAACTTTACATCTCTATCACTCACAATAGATTTAGGTAAACCATGCAACCTCACAATTTCTTTAAGGAACAAGTCAGCAATATGTATGGCATCATTAGTTTTTGAACATGCAATAAAGTGTGCCATTTTGCTAAATCTATCGACCACAACAAAAATGCTATCTTTTCCACTTTGAGCTCTAGGTAAGCCCAACACAAAATCCATAGAAATATCAGTCCAAGGTTGAGAAGGCACGGGGACTTTAGATTTTGCATGCTTACATGTCACACATCTATCACAAACAGCAATTACATCTTTCCTCATGCTTGGCCAATAAAAATGTTCATGTAAAAGAGCTGAAGTTTTCTCCACATCAAAGCACCACCATGAGTCTCTTTAACAAGCAATTCACGCATAGAACAAGATGGAATACATAATTTATCTTTCTTAAACAAAAATCCATCAAATCTGTAAAAGTCATTAAAACCATGTTTCTCACACAATTTCCAGATTTCACCAAAGTCACAATCAGATTCATACATGCTTTTTAACATCTCAAAACCAAGTAATCTAGCATGCAATGATGTAAGAAGACTATATCTCCTAGATAATGCATCAGCCACAACATTCTCTTGACCCTTTTTGTGCTTGATAACATAAGGAAAAGTTTCAATGAATTCAAGCCATCTAGCATGTCTCTTGTTCAATTTACCTTGAGACTTTAAAAATTTCAAGCTTTCATGATCAGAATGTATAATGAATTCTTTTGACCACAAATAATGTTGCCAAGTCTCTAAGGTTCTTTTTAAAGCATACAACTCTTTGTCATATGTGGAATAATTCAAAGTAGCTCCGCTTAATTTTTCACTAAAGAAAGCAATGGGCTTAGAATCTTGCATTAAAACAGCCCCAATTCCAATTCCAGATGCATCACATTCAATTTCAAATACTTTAGAAAAATCAGGTAAAACAAGTAAAGGAGCATTAGTTAATTTTTCTTTCAAAGTGCTAAATAAATGCAACCTCTTGTGTTTCACCCCACTTGAAAACTGCATTTTTCTTTACCAAATCATTCAAAGGTGCAGCAATGGAGGAGAAGTCCCTCACAAAACGTCTATAGAAGCTAGCCAAGCCATGGAAACTCCTTACTTCATTTGCATTCTTTGGTGTAGGCCACTCACGGATAGCTTTCACCTTCTCTTCATCCACACGAATCCCTTGAGCACCTACAACAAATCCAAGAAACACAACAGAATCCAAACAAAAAGAACACTTTTCTAAATTTACATAAAGGCTATTCTTCCTAAGAAGGCAAAAGACCTGACGCAAATGACCAAGATGATCATCTAAACTCTTACTATAAATCAAAATATCATCAAAATAAACAACAACACATTTCCCAATGAGAGAACGAAAAACATGATTCATTAAGCTCATAAATGTACTGGGTGCATTAGTTAATCCAAATGGCATAACTAACCACTCATACAATCCAAACTTAGTTTTAAATGCAGTTTTCCATTCATCACCTTCTTTCATTCTAATTTGATGATATCCACTCCTAAGATCAATTTTAGAAAATAAAGATGCACCATGCAACTCATCAAGCATATCATCTAATCTAGGAATGGGATAACGATACTTAACTGTGATTTTATTGATGGCTCTACAATCCACGCACATTCTCCACTTGCCATCCTTCTTAGGCACTAGGATCACTGGAACCGCACAAGGACTTAAGCTCTCTCTAACAAAGCCTTTCTTCATGAGCTCTTCAACTTGGCATTGGATTTCCTTAGTTTCTTCCGGATTGGCTCTATATGCTGGTCTATTAGGAATGGATGCTCCGGGGATGAAATCTATACGATGTTCAATGCCTCTCAAAGGGGGCAAACCATCGGGAATTTCCTTTGGAAACAAATCACCAAAATCTTGCAAAAGAGACACAACACTAGAGGGCAAAGAGGGATCAAGTTCATTAGTAGAAAAATAAATTTCCTTGTACAAGAGTACAAGTACTTGCTCATCAGCCAACATAGCTCTCTTAATCTCTCTTTTTCCAGAAAAGAAACTCACTTTTTTTTCATCAATTTTCTCACTTTCATGCTTTTTCTTTTCAATCACTTTCTTTTCTTTTTCCCTCTCCTTTCTTTCTTTTCTCTCTTTCTGATGCGAAATCAAGGGGTGCCCCAATCTTCACGACGTAGGTTGATGGATAGATGATGGTTCGAGACCCGACGGAAGCAAATAGCCAACCAACGTTATAAGAACGTTGACCTGCTATTTAGACAATGCGCCTAACCACGAACACAGTAAACCAATCCACACAACGACACACTTGGATCGAAGCACGAATTGGGGGCTTTTGCGAATTTGAATCACCAACCTAAAGATAGGTTGACAAGACAAAGGTTTCACAAGAGCAAAGAAAAGATAAGATTCTCACAATTAGAGAAACACTCAATAATTCTACTACTTCCAATCTGATCCAAATGAAGGCAGAATACATAAATTTATAGTGTAGCTCAAACCTATCTACTGGAGGAAAAGTAGGAAACTAACTACATAATCCTAACTAAAAGATCTAAAAAATAGGGATACAAAATCAAATCCTTTTGAAAACAGAAAAGGATAGATAATCAGCCTAATAGAAACTAATTAATGCTAATGGGCTGGACATCTTGCATTTGAAGTACTATTTACGTCCTCTATCTTCAATGGGCTTTTTAAGCATCATCCTGGGCTTGAATAAGCATGATTAAGGCTCCATTTGCTTCCTCAATGCATGCACTAACATTATGGGCTTCTAATTCAGCAAATTGAAGCCCAATTGCTCTTTGTAGACGCTTAACTCTTCCTCTTGTCATTGGGCCATCTATCATCAAGTCCTTCTCCACACGAGCATCCTTCCCCACATGAGTCTGGTTCATATCACTTTCTCTCTCAATTTGCACTCATTTTCAATTCTAAGTTGATCCTCATAAGCTTGCATGGGTCTGAGAGGAGTAAGCACAACAATTTTACCGTTGAAAGGAAAAGAATGGCAATTTTTATATCCATCATGTTTAACACGTCTATCAAATTGCCATGGTCTACCAAGCAAAATATGTCCAGCATACATAGGAGCTATATCACACAAGACCTCATCATGATAATTACCAATAGAAAAAGAAATTAACACTTGCTTAGTAACTTTAACTTCACCACAATCATTAAGCCATTGCAACTTATAAGGACTAGGATGCTTTAAAGTAGGCAAATTCAGTTTATCAACAAGCAAGATACTAGCAACATTTGTACAACTACCACTATCAATAATCATGCTACATACCTTGTTCTGGACAAAACATCTAGTATGGAAAATGTGCTCACGCTGCTCTTTCTCATGATCTTCCTTGGGTTGAATATTTAGAGCACGCCTAGACACCAAAG
Organism: Erythrophleum ivorense; assembly: GCA_026724425.1. NCBI lineage: Eukaryota > Viridiplantae > Streptophyta > Magnoliopsida > Fabales > Fabaceae > Erythrophleum > Erythrophleum ivorense. Next base: position 397,445 of record JAIUCV010000228.1, read on the forward strand.
CCTCTCCATGCACAGGGTCACTAAGCTCCAACTCAGAATCCTCCACCAAAGATGGCATGCTTCCATCCGAATCTTCATCACTAGTCTCCTCACTAACTACATCACCATTCTCAAGCAAAATCATAGTTCTCTTGTTTGGACATTGAGAAGAGATGTGACCAAAACCTTGACATTTAAAACACTTAATTTTTGAAGTAGAAGAAGAAGAAGAGGAGTTAGAGTTATACTTACCTTTAGGAGGTGGATCTGAACTTTTGGGCTTTGTTTCCTCCTTAGGCTTGCTTTCTTTGGATTTGAAGGAGGATTTGGAATCCTTCAAACCTTGCTTCCAAGACCCAGAACCAGCAGCAAATCTGAATTTCTGTTGAGATTTAAGTTGTTTCTCCACTTTAATAGCTTTGTGTAATAGCTCTTCCATGTCAACATAATGTTGGAGATCAACAATTGCAGCAATTTCAGGGTTCAAACCATCTATGAATCTTGCCATAGTTGCCTCTTTGTCTTCCTCAAGATTGGCTCTAATCATAGCCATTTCCATCTCTTGATAATACTCCTCAACACTCATGGAGCCTTGTCTCAATTTCTGCAATTTCTTGTGCAAATCCCTATAGTAATAACTAGGGACAAATCTCTTTCTCATAGTGATTTTCATCTCATGCCAAGTCTGAATTGGAGGCTCTCTATTTCGCCTTCTATTGATGAGAAGTTGATCCCACCAAATACTAGCATAATCTGAAAATTCAATGGCTGCTAATTTCACTTTTTGCCCTTCAGAATAATGATGGCACTCAAAAACATGCTCAACCTTTCTTTCCCACTCCAAATAAAGCTCTGTATCATTCTTTCCTTGAAAGGAGGGAATTTTCATTTTGATGTTGCCTAGACCATGCTCCTTATGTGGGGGAGCTTGCTTGTGCCTCCTTGGAGTGAAATCATCAAAGTCAGATTCTCCTTCATACTCCTCTTCAAGATCACGCCTTTTTGGAATTTTAGAGTTAGATGGAGATTCAAAGTCATCCAGTCTTGCATTGAGCCTTTTGAATTGCTCATAGACACTTTTCATGAAAACTTTAAGATCAACATCATTAGGCTCATTTTCAGCCATTTTACAACCTGAAATGTTAGTGGACAGAATAAAAATAATAATAATATGAAGTAGGACCTCACACACTCTTCTCACGTGTATCACTCAAAATATTACAAATCCACTCGTGTTTCACTCAAAATTTGGCTTTTATCTTTAATATGACACTCTTTGCCTTTTACCACTCACTTGCTTCTTTTTAGTGCTCTTAATTAGAAACAAAAACAAAATCAATAGGAGCAAAGAATAAAGTGGCAATCCCAAAACCAGAAAATTCCAAGTTAAAATCCTCAAAGAGCCAAAAGAAAAAGGGGCAAGGGGGTAGTAATAATAATGCAAAAGAAAAGAAGAAAAACGTGTAGCAATATGGGGAAAAGAAAGAAATCAAAACAAGAAGGAAACAAGAGAAAGGAACATGAAACAACAATAGAGGAAAGAGAGTAGATTCAGCAAAAAAAAAAAAAAGGAAAAACGAAATTTGACAAAATGGATGTGAGATGGAGAGGGTAAATCACGTTTTAGACCTGATCAAGGAAGGAGAGAGGCACAACTTGAAGGACTTGGAAAGAAAACAATGAGATCTAAAGCAAAAAAAAAATGGAAAGAAAGAAAGTCAGCAAATTTGGAAGTAGAAAGGAAATAAAAAAATAGGCAAGAAGCAAATTAGGAAGTAGATAAGAATTTAAAAGGGCAAGGATCAGAAACAAGCAGTTTGGAAAGAATTAAAAAAAAAAAAAGGAAAGTCAGGTTCAATTTAGGAAATTTGGAAGCTTACCACCCAAGTTTACAGAATTAAGAAAGTGATTGCTACTTGTAATGTAAGTTCTTCACAAATTGGTAACTTCCTACAACTTGCAATTCAGGTTAGCCAAAATAGGAACTTTGAAAATAGGAAACTAATGGGATGCCAAGCAATTGCAATCCATCACAATGAAATAGGAAATTTGTTACTTGAACATAAAAGGACAGAACTTGATAGTTACTCAACTCAAATTGGAAATTCTTCTTTCTTTCTTTCTTTTTTTTTTTTTTACTTCTTTTTTTTTCACTCTTTTTTTTTTGAATTTATTTTATTTCTTTTTTTTTTCGAATTTTTTTCTTTTTGAGTATCACACACTCTTTTTTTTTTTGAAGAAACAAAAAATGAAAATATGGCAAAGAGGACAAAACTCACACACAAGTTAGCAAATCACAAGAAAAAAAACAAACAAACTATGGATGGTATGAAAAGGAAGATGGAGGCACACTACAATGGAAAAAGGAAAAAGATGGAAGACAAAGATGAAGATGGAAAAAAGGTAACACAAATGGAAGGAGAGAAGGTATGAAGAACAGTGGAAGGAAAACACAAAGATATACCTTGCACTAGCGAACCTATGCTCTGATACCAAATGATGAGAGACCCCGTAGGAATACGTCCTAGGAACCTTCAACAAGATGATACATTGCCCGGGACCGGCTAAGAACAAGAAATGTTGGTCAAATGGATAAGACCCTAAGAGAACTCGTCCCTTAGAACCCTAGCCTTGAGACGCCACAAAGGAAGACCACTCCTTTGATAAATCACTTGTATTCTAAAGAAGAACACACAGAAGCAAGAATTCTCACAATGAGAAATAAAATTCTGAATTCATTCCAATCTCCCAAAAGTACAATAGGTGGCCTATTAAATAGGCATAAAAAGAAACCCTAAACCTAACTTAATCTCTAAGAATTCTCCTCCAAGAAATAGGAAACAAAGAATCCAATTTTAATGGAAGGAGATGATGCCATTTACTACAAGAAATCCTAAAGAAAAGGAAAGAAAGTAATAAGTTTTCAGCAACTAACGAAAATGGAAAAAAACAAAATCTGAAACTTAAATCCTAAGTCTTGACTAAATGGCCTTGTTCAAACTAATGGAAATGGAAACTAATGAAAATCAAATAAAAGACCTCCTAATAAGATTTAAAACTCCTATTCACGTCACTTTTGTTGCCCATGTGAATTGCACATGCTTGTTAATTGATTTCTTCAAGTTGGACTCTATTTGGACCTTGCAGCATATCTTGTTGGGCTTGGACAATGAGGATCAAGTCTCTTGGGCCTTGTAACTCTTTAAATTGGTGCAAAAACATGGGTTCAAGCTCTTGAACCTTTTGGACAATGCAACTCAAAGCTTGCTTCTTTAGCTCTTCCTCTAGTCATTGGGCCTCCTATGCCTTGTAATGGGTCCATTTGCATGTTGAACTCTCTTGCAGACCCTCCATGCTCTTTTAGGTCATTACACCATGCTCCCTTGTCTACAAGCTCATGGGCCCCTTCATCACATAGCATCATTAGTTTTGGAACAAGCAATAAAATGAGTCATTTTACTAAACCTATCCACAACAACAAAGACACTATCTTTCCCAATGGGAGATTTAGGCAAACCTAAAACAAAGTCCATAGAAATATCAGTCCATGGGTGAGAGGAAACTGGTAAAGGAGAATACAAGCCATGTGATCGAGTTCTAGACTTATAGCATGCTTACAAGTAATACATCTAGAACAAACAGCAACCACATCTTTTCTCATGCCAGGCCAATAAAAATACTCATTCAAAAGAGCTAAAGTCTTTTCTACACCAAAATGGCCCATCAATCCCCCACCATGAATTTCCTTAACAAGAAACTCACGAATGGAACACATAGGAATGCATAACTTGTTCTTTTTGAAAAGGAATCCATCAAACCTATAATAATCATTTGTACCATGCAATTCACAAGATTTCCAAATATCAGCGAAATCAAAATCAGATTCATACATGCCTTTTAACATCTCAAAACCTATCAATCTAGCATGCATGGAAGTAATCAAAGTGTAACGCCTAAACAATGCATCAGCTACAACATTTTCCATTCCTTGCTTATGCTTAATCACATAAGGAAAGGTTTCAATAAATTCAAGCCAACTTGCATGCCTTTTGTTCAATTTACCCTGAGACTTAAGAAACTGAAGACTCTGATGATCAAAATGGATAATAAATTCTTTAGGCCACAAATAATGTTGCCAAGTTTCTAAAGTTCGTTTCAAGGCATACAACTCTTTATCATATGTGGAATAATTTAAAGCAGGACCACTCAATTTCTCACTGAAATATCCAATAGATTTAGAATGCTGCATCAACACACCACCTATGCCTATACCAGAAGCGTCACACTCAATTTCAAAAACTTTAGTAAAATCAGGCAATACAAGTACAGGGGCATTAGTTAGTTTTTCCTTCAGTATGATAAAAGCACGCTCTTGTGCTTCACCCCACTTGAATATCACATTCTTTCTTACCAAATCATTTAAAGGGGCAGGAAGAGTAGAGATGATGAGAGACCCCGTAGGAATAAGTCCTAGGAACCTTCTTTTTGACAACATAACCCGGATCGTGCAAGATTCAAGAACACAATCACGCAAATAGAAGGCAAAAACACTAGTAAAGAATAAGAACACGTATAAACAAAGATAGTTGGTCAAGTGGGTAAGACCCTAAGAGAACTCGTCCCTTAGAACCCTAACCATAAGACGCCACAAAGGAAGACCACTCCTTTGATAAGTCCGAGTTAAATTCACTCCATCGCTCAAGGAGCAAGAGGAACCTCACAAAAACAGAACATAAGTCCTGAAAAGAAAATTCTATTTATTCATCTCATTCTTTTTTTAATTGAATACAAAGATAGCCTATTTATAGGCAAAGGAAATCCAAAACTTGAATACTAAGCAAACCCTAAAAGTAAGACTTAAGAAACTTCCTAAAACATAATTCCCAAGGTTGTGACTGTTCACGTGCACTGTTCATCCGGAAATAGAAAGAAAATAACCTAAATAAATGGAAACAAATCAACCCCTAAAAGAAATGGAAACAAATTAATTATGAAATAATAAGGAAATAAAACTTTCTAAAAACTTAATTGACCACATGGCCTTATTCAAATCATTAAAATAGAAACTAATTATTCCAGGTTTGGTCTGAAAATTGATGCTCACGTTCAGCAACTTGCCCAAGCTTTCCTTGATGGTTACGCCATGCATGGTCTCTTTGAAGATGGTCATTGAAGCTCCGTGGTACTCTATCATTCCCTTCCTCTTTGAAAAGATTCGTCCTCGAATCTCTCTTGAATGTTAATAGGAAAGAAAATATTGCTTGGGTACTACGTAATTGAATTAGAAACCAAATAGGAAACAAATCAGAATATGCAAAACTTTTCATTTTTTTTCTCTTTTCAGCTCTTCTATTTTTTTTTTTTTCGTTTTTTTTTGGACTTGGGCAATTTCCTTCCTCCCTTTTTTTTTCATCTCCTTTTCTTTTTTTTTTCGTTTTTTTTTTTGGAATCTGGACAAAAACTCACAAGAATGATGACTAACAAGACACCAAAAGAAACAGAAAGGAGACAAAAAAAAAAAAAGCGCACAAATAGAACCTTGAGTTCTAACACTCAAGAAGACAAGCTACTGATATGAGACCCACTAGATGACATGCTCTAGGAACCCCAACCAACATAACTCATGCCTGAGATGTGAGACCCACTAGACGACTTGCTCTAGGAACCCCAATATAGGTCACGCACAAGGACCAGCTAGAAAACATGAAGACAAGTAAGAACTTTTTAAATCTAGACAATAGAAAGGAAAAAAAAAATGAAGAACACAAATGAAAGACAAGAAAAGATCACACCTTGACTTGCAAACCTAGAGCTCTGATACCAAATGATGAGAGACCCCGTAGGAATAAGTCCTAGGAACCTTCTTTTTGACAACATAACCCGGATCGTGCAAGATTCAAGAACACAATCACGCAAATAGAAGGCAAAAACACTAGTAAAGAATAAGAACACGTATAAACAAAGATAGTTGGTCAAGTGGGTAAGACCCTAAGAGAACTCGTCCCTTAGAACCCTAACCATAAGACGCCACAAAGGAAGACCACTCCTTTGATAAGTCCGAGTTAAATTCACTCCATCGCTCAAGGAGCAAGAGGAACCTCACAAAAACAGAACATAAGTCCTGAAAAGAAAATTCTATTTATTCATCTCATTCTTTTTTTAATTGAATACAAAGATAGCCTATTTATAGGCAAAGGAAATCCAAAACTTGAATACTAAGCAAACCCTAAAAGTAAGACTTAAGAAACTTCCTAAAACATAATTCCCAAGGTTGTGACTGTTCACGTGCACTGTTCATCCGGAAATAGAAAGAAAATAACCTAAATAAATGGAAACAAATCAACCCCTAAAAGAAATGGAAACAAATCAATTATGAAATAATAAGGAAATAAAACTTTCTAAAAACTTAATTGACCACATGGCCTTATTCAAATCATTAAAATAGAAACTAATTATTCCAGGTTTGGTCTGAAAATTGATGCTCACGTTCAGCAACTTGCCCAAGCTTTCCTTGATGGTTACGCCATGCATGGTCTCTTTGAAGATAGTCATTGAAGCTCCGTGGTACTCTATCAAGAGAAGTCCTTCACGAATCGCCTATAGAAACTTGCCAATCCATAGAAACTTCTTACTTCACTCGCATTCTTTGGAGTTGGCCACTCTCGGATTGCTTTGACCTTTTCCTCGTCCACTTGTATGCCACGAGCTCCAACAACAAATCCAAGAAAAACCACAGAATCCAAACAAAAAGAGCACTTCTCTAATTTGGCAAAAAGTTTATTCTCCCTAAGCACAACAAACACATCATGCAAATGACTCACATGTTCTTCTAGACTCTTAGAGTAGATCAAAATATCATCAAAGTAAACCACAACAAATCTTTCAATGAAAGGTCTAAAGACATGGTTCATTAAACTCATGAAAGTGCTAGGTGCGTTAGTTAAGCCAAATGGCATAACTAACCATTCATATAATCCAAACTTGGTCTTAAAAGTAGTTTTCCATTCATCACCTTCTTTCATTCTAATCTGATGGTAACCACTTCTAAGACCAACTTTAGAGAAAACACATGCACCATGCAACTCATCAAGCATATCATCTAACATAGGGATAAGATAGCGATATTTTACCGCTATTTTGTTGATGGCACGACAATCTACACACATTCGCCACTTGCCATCCTTTTTGGATACAAGAATCACCGGGATAGCACACGGACTCAGACTTTCACGAACAAAGCCTTTCTTCATGAGCTCTTCCACTTGATGTTGTATTTCTTTAGTCTCGTCTGAATTTGCTCGATAAGCAAGTCTATTGGGAATAGATGCCCCTGGGATAAAGTCTATCCGATGCTCAATGCCTCTTAGCAGGGGCAATCCATCAGGTATTTCCTTTGGGAACAAGTCACAGAATTCCTGTAATAAAGAGGTAACACTAGCAGCCAAAGAGTGATCAAGATCATCAATAGTAAGATAAACATCTTTATAAAGTAATAAGAAGGCATTTTCACAAATAAGAGCTCTCTTGATCTCACTTTTACCCCAAAATAAACTCACTTTTTTTTCCTCATATTTTTCTCTAATTTTCTTTTCCTTTCTACTCAGCTCTCCTTTCTCCTGCTTCTTCTCATTCTCAACACTCACACTCACTTTACCTTTCTTTTCTTACTCTCTCTTCTTACACTCTCTTTCAATTTTTAACTGATCCTCATATGCTTGAACAGGACAAAGAGGGGTCAACACAATGGTCTTACCATTAAAAACAAAAGAATAATAATTTTTATATCCATCATGTTTTACCTTTCTGTCAAACTGCCATGGCCTCCTAAGTAACAAGTGACCAGCATACATGGGTGCTACATCACAAAGAATCTCATCATGATAATTACTAATAGAAAAAGTGATGAGCACCTATTTTGTTACCTTTACCTCCCCACTATCATTAAGGCATTGTAATTTGTAAAGGGTAGGGTGCCTCAAAGTAGGCAAATTCAACTTTTCCACCAGTAAAGTACTAGCTACATTTGTGCAGCTATCACCATCAATAATCAAACTACATACCTTCTTGTGGATGAAACAACGAGTATGGAAAATATGCTCACGTTGCTCTACCTCAAGATCTTCTTTCGGTTGAATGTTGAGAGCACGCCTAGCCACAAGGGCTTCACCATTTACAGCTTCAGTTAATTCTAAATCTAAGTCATCAGTTAGGGGTGGCATCTCATCCTCCTCGGACTCATTACTAGCACTAGTCACATCACCATTCTCAAGAATAATCATGGTTCGTTTGTTAGGACATTGTGAAGCAATGTGACCAAAACCATTACATTTAAAGCATCTAACCTTAGAGGAGGAAGCAGTAGGATTAGAAGACGAGAAAGGTTTTGAATCAGTTTTACCCTTAACCTGAAAGGGTTTTACCTTACTTTCCTCCTTAGACTTGAAATCAGTCTTTGGTTTGAAGGGGACTTTGGAATCCCTCCAAGAACTCGAGTTAGATGTCACTTTCAGCTTTTGTCGAGCTCTTAGTTGCTTTTCCACCTTGATAGCTCTATGCAAGAGCTCCTCCATATCTAGGTAATTGTATAAATCAACTTGGGCAGCTATATCAGGATTTAAGCCCTCAATGAATCAGGCCATGGTTGCTTCATGGTCTTCCTCCACATTTGCCTTAATCATGGCAATCTCCATTTCTTGATAGTAATCTTCCACACTCATAGAACTCACTTCAACTTTTGGAGCCTCTTATGCAATTCCCTATAATATTAACTAGGGATAAACCGTTTGCGCATGATAATTTTCATCTCTTTCCAATCACGAATTGGATCTTCACCGGTACGTCTTCGGGTGAGTAAGAGTTGATCCCACCAGATGCTAGCATAGTCAGTAAACTCTACTGCAGCAAGTTTTACTTTCTTCGCCTCAGTGTAAGAGTGGCACTCGAACACATGCTCCACTTTTCTTTCCCAATCTAAGTACTGGTCTGGGTCATTTTTCCCAGGGAATGATGGAATCTTCATCTTGATATTTTCGATACCACCATCCTTATTGGATGATGATTGTCTACCTCTCTGAGTATGGGACTCCTCAAAGTCAGACTCAGCATCATCATCAAGCTCCACTTGAGCTCGCCTTCTATGGGTCCTCTTATTGGAAGAAGACTCCACATCTTCTAATCAAGCACTTAGTTTCTCAAGAGTACTTTGAACAGCTTTAACCCAGACTTTCATGTCAAAGTCACTATGCTCAGATTCTCTAGACATCCTAAAATATTAGTTTGTACAAAAAAAAAACAAGCAAAGAAAGATATAGGACCTCGCAACTCACTAGCTCACGTGTTTACACTTAAAAGATGATAAGTTCGTTCGTGTTTAACTCTTTTTGGCTTTTTCTTTAATGTTAATTGCACTCTTGCCTTTTACCACTCAACAATTTACTTCTTACAAGTGTTCTAAGCAAGTCACAAGTAAATCAAAAGAAAGGATCAGACTAGTGGCAATCAAAAAGTACTAGAATCCTAAAATGCAAATTCCCAAAGAATCAAACAAAGGAAAAAAAGAGGTGTATAACAAAAAGAGAAAGAGGAAAGGAGAACAAGGCGGAAGGTAAGGTTTGGATGGCTTGGAAGGAAGGAGAAAAAAAAAAGAAAAATCTGAAAATAAGAAACTTTAAAAATAAGAAACTACTTGGGAATTCAGGAAACCAACTTTAAGAAAATCTGAAAATTAGGAAACTAAGTCCAATTAGGAAATTAATTCCAACTAGGAAACTTACTCTAATTAGGAAATTGTCTCCAATTAGGAAACCAACTCCACAACTTGCAACCTTTTTTTCACTCTTTCTTTCTCTTTTTTTTTTCACTTTTTTTTTCAAATTTCTCTTTTTTTCACTTTTTTTTATTTCTCTTTTTTTTTCTAACTTTTTTTAAAAAAATTTTTTGGAGTATCACACTCTCCTTTTTTTTTTCAAATGAGTATAGAGGCGCACAATAATGGAAGAAGGAAGAAGATAGAAGACAAAGATGAAGATGAGAAGATAACACAAATGGAAGGAGAGAAGGTATGAAGAACAACGGTAGGAAAAATACAAAAATATACCTTGTACTAGCAAACCAAAGCTCTGATACCAAATGATGCAAAACCCACTAGGAACATGCCCTAGAGAACCTTCAACAATTCGAAACTATGCCTGGGACCGACTAGAAACAAGATTGTTGCTCAAAGGAAAGACCCCAAGAGAACTTATCTCTTAGAGCCCTAGCCTCAAGACGCCACAAAGGAAGACTAATCCTTTGATAAGTCACGCGTATTCTCTGAGAACACAAAGAAGCAAAAGCCTCACAAAGTATTGAATAATACTCAAATTTATTCATTCATGATCTTCCAAAATAGAGTACAATAGAGGACCTTTTATAGGTAAAATTTTTAAAAGACTTAAATCCTAATAAAACTAAAACTCTAAAATCTGATTAGAAATATTTTAAATGATGCCTAAAATCAAGGAACAAGATTAGGATATTAATTTTAACTTAATCTCCTAGATAAGCTCCTTGACCAAGTCTACAAAATAATATAATAATAAAAAAAGAAATTCAAAAAGACTCCTAGTCAAAACTAATGAGCTCTTTTAAATAGTCCACATGGGATGCTCATGCTTCATTAAAAAATCACATAGTTGACACATGATTCTTAATTTCTTGATATTGGACTCCAATTGGGCCTTGGCACTCCTCTTGTAGAATGGTTAGTATGATCACACCTTTTACATCTTCTTGGGCCCTCTCTTGACTCAAATAAATGGGCTCTAAGTTATGAAGCTTATGAATCAAACAATTGAAGGCTTCTTTTATTGCTTTGGCCCAAACTCTTGTTATTGGGCCTCCTATGCCTTGCAATGGATCTATAGGTACATTTAATTTGAACTCTTGGGTTTTAATTTGCAAATCATGTCCTTGGGCTTGAAACTTAGCACCACCTTCATCAGGTCCGCTTCCATGCTCAGCAAGATCTCTTAGTGCTATTGCATCAAGTAGACATCTGTAGCTTTCCATAATAGTAAAAAATGCATGATTTTGATATTTCTAGAATTAATTATAATTTTATAAAATTTGTGACAGAAAAGGTAAAATTTTGGCTGAGGCTACTATCATGAATTTTATGTATTCCCTTACTTTGCACGAGCTCTAGGCCAATGTTGATGATGAAAATGAGTTGTATCCACGTAATTAAATATTATAATGTAATACATGAGCTCATATAGTCCACGGTGTCACTGAATGAAAAATCTTTACGCTACATAATGCTAAAATATTCATTATTTTTTATGCCATTTCTTATGATTCTTGAGAAGTGCATGGTTCTTATGATTCTTGAGAAGTGCATGGCATTAGGCATAGAATTTACATAAGAAAGACTAGAAATTCATGGTGTTACAGTCTAAATATCCTACGTACTGTCCTTTTGTGCTATTTCTCAAATCCAATGTAAGACATTCCTAAGGTGCTATTCTCACAGCCAACTAGGTATACATAATTTTCTTTCCACTCCACCCACACTGTCGACCTAATTGGTTTCAAACGAGAAGAGTTTAAGCCCTTACATTCAAAGACTTGTGGCTTCCTCCTAAGCTCCTTTAGTATTTGTTTCCTCAATGTTTTATGGTTGTCCCACAATAGTAAAGTGTCCTAATTCAGAATTTCAACTGGTTGAAATGGAAATAATTAAGGAATTTAAAAGTTTTATGTGCTTACTTTCAATGAGTCTCCTTGAAATCCCCTTCTTAAATTCATGGCTCCTCCTTATCTTCTAACTCCATGCTTACTTGAAACATTTGCTCCCTTAACTCACTTTTACTCTTGCCCTAAATGAACCTAACATGGAGGAAACATTTCAAGTGCCATCTCATGCTTCTTAACCAAGCTTTGGAGACAATGCAATTGAATAAAAAATTCATTCTTCTCCCAATTGCTATTCAGTGGCTATATAAGGTGTCACTCTCTCAAATATGCACCAAAGCAATCTACATATTCCCAAGATTCCATGAACTACATGGCTTAAATAATATGGTGGGAAACAACCGAACATCCACCCTTGCATATCTATAATGAGAGAATTAAATTAATGTTAATATGTGGTTTGTCTTACTTTATTTCATAAGGGCCCCACATCACTGCCAAGCTAGGATCCTCGTATTCCAATATACATTGATATCCTTCCTTTATCCTTTTGCCTTGCATGGTTCAATTGCATAGGTGTCACATATCCGAACACACATCCACACCTATACATATATTAACGGTTATGGTCAATGATTGTGGGATTCTACACTTGTCTCTTCCTACTCTCATAAACTCCAATCCATTTGGCCACCATGGTATCACATATCCTTATTATTCTTTAACAAATTATTCAATTGGAGCCTTCTATTTGTTTGCATGGCTAAGGGAAAAATCAAGTGCTATGACCAAATGTGTAATATATATATGCTGAGATAGTGGAATATTAAGGTGGCATATTTTTGTCCTTATTCTCCCTTGTTTTGTTTCTTCCTACACCTATTTGCTCGCCCATACAAGACACTAATGGTTCCATCATTGATGCAAGTGTTTATTTTAGTATTAGTTCTTGATACACAGCTAAATGGATGGACTACCACTTGACCAAATGCATATACATATATACATATCTATGTACATGAAGGTAATGAAGTGTTATGATAAAAGAATAGTCACAAGCTTGTCCTTGAATCATTTCTATATGTTTCCATATTAAATAAAATGACATGCCAATGTCTCATTAAGGCTTCCTAACCTATATCCTTCTCTTTAGTACCAATTAAATCAATTAGCTCCTAATTAACCTTGTTTAGCTCCCTAATGTTTACTTGAGGTTGTCCCTTGATGTTTGTCTATAGTTAGTTTAGTAACGTTACCATTTAAAGAAAATTTAGAATGTGACAACTTTATGCTTGTAAAATTTCATAAGTAAATGAATTTCATAAACAGTAACAGACCAATTTACATAATTTAGGCAATTTTATAAATTTATAAAATATTTTGTAGAGCTCCAAAAATTCTCATTCTTAGCTTGTTAAAAGTTCTCAATGTCCTCTAAATGTATGCCAAATTTTAGCTCAAAACTAGCTCATTTGTTCTTTCAAGGATAGAGGTGTAATTTAAGACTCTTTTGGACCAAATTTTGGTTCTAAAGTGGTTTAATTGGTTTCCAAATTGCACTCTCCCACTTTGAACAAATTTCAATCATTCAAGGTATGCAATCCATATGGTCTAACACATAAAATAGGGTTTGTATAAAAATATGACCATTTAACACCCAAATGTGCATATAAACTTCCATGCATTTCATCTGTACATGTTAGTATAAAAGGCCAACTCTTAATTCAAAATGATATATATTGATGAAAATCATACTTTTAGTAGCGGAAATAACCATTATTATAAGCCAAAATAATTCAATTTTAATCATATGGATCATTTGGCCTTACCAACATTTTCTTTCATCCATAATAAGTATAATAGACCAGAAACATCACAATTCAAAGCTTTCATTTCAAGTTTGGAGTAGGCAACACAATTTCAAGAATAAACTTACACTTTCCTTAAATCTATAATCCGATATAAGCTTTGAAAAATCACAATTAATTCTAAAAAAATAAAAATAATGCAAATTATACCATTTTGGAAACCTCCAGATGTCCCTTAACTACCATAAAAATTTTAGATCAAAACAACTACGTTTGGCCTAAGAAATTCAATGAAATACTATATCAGATCTGGGTGGCATCCTGCAGCTGAATTAGAATTTCAAAATTTTATATCTCCCTTTACACAAGTCCAAATGACCCAGTTATGGAAAGCTTAGGATGTCTACTATATGCCTAAAAAATTTCATAAGTATTGGACTTTATTTGGCCCACGAATGACACAAAAAAGAAAATTGACCATATGAACAGTAACAGTGACAGTGACAGTTTCTACATAATTTGGCTAATTTTAAAAAATTATAATAAATTCTCTAGAGCTCCAAAAACAGTGCTTCTTAGCTCTATGAAAAGCTCTACATAAGGCCTATTGCTTACCAAATTTCATGCACGAAATCATTCATTTGGTTAGTTTGTGATTTAGGCCAAGAATATAGCAATTTTTGATACCATAATAGGGTCAAATTGCACCAAAAGAGCTTCCACACCTTCCATGACCATTTAAGCGTGTCCCAAAGTATAAATACAGCATATAGAAGCATTTCAAATGGTTCAAATCATCATGGAACTTAAATCCACCATTCCACTTGCATACATACATATAAGCATCATGGTATAAGGATGTCAAAACTATATAATCTCATTCATTTAGCTCCACATTTGTTCATATAATATAATTATATGGTTTTACAATTGCTCAAGGGTTTACATCTAAAAAATAACTCATACATACATACTTTGACATTAAATTATATAAAAAACTATTCTATTGCCAAAGTATAGCTATCTATACTCCTTGGCTTCCGTTTTTACTCTCTTAGATTTCACCTAAATATAGTTAGATAGAAAATAGGAAAGAGTGATATTTAAGGAATCCCAATAACTTTTTCACCCTTTCAAGTAAGTAACCAAGGCATGTATTCATGTCAAGGAATACAAGTATGCACCAAACACTTCCAAGAATCATTCAAATCATAATTTCCATGTCACATAGACATGTCAAAGTCAAGAAAATTTTGGTCTACCCTCACCCTATTATTTAGGACTTTTGGATTAGTCTCACCCACTTTCTAGGGACTTTTGACTTAGCCTCACTCATTCTTTAGACTTTAGGCCTTGTCTCACTTATGGTTAAGGACTTTTGGCTTCTCCTCACCTAATCTAAGGGACATTTGGCACAACCTCAGCCATAAAGAGCAATTTCACATTTTAAAATCAAATCAAGAAGCATAATGGTACCATAACAACAAACCAATAGCAAATGGTATGTCTTATGATTCAAATACACTCACAAGCATTCGATGACAATCATACAACCAAGAAATGCACATAAGAAAGGATAGAGAGCTACCTTAGTTCAAAATGCACAAATTTCTCTTTACTTTCTTATCTCCTTGGCTCGGCCTCACACCCATACCCGGAACTTGGTTTGCTTAGCCTAGATACATCAAACAAGATACAATTGCATCATTGGAACCAACTTTAGCCTTACATAAACATGACACAAGCTGCATCTAGCTTACGATACCATTATGGTTCTATACAAGGCATAATAAAGCAAATTACGTAATTCAAGATTTTGGCCCCAATTTCTCACTTAATCTATGTCATATGACTCCATTCAAACTTATTAAAATCATCTCCAACTCAGTTCAAGGAGCCTAACTTAAGTTGCTTCTTTATGTCTTAACAAGGAACCTAAACTTCCATCTCATGAACCGTGGCTTCTAGGTTCAAACAAATGCTTTCCTTAGTATTTATTAATCATATCTAGACCATTTCTATCCTTGGACTCGAAGAAAAATCTCCCTAGGTGTCACTTCCCCCTTTAGGCTGAAACTTAGCACATAATGGGAGGCCATGGAGTTTTCTTCCATTTCCTAGGGAAGTTGCCATCCATGAAGCTTCCTAGGTGTCTTAAGAATTATACATACTCTTAGAAAAGCTAAACTATCATTGGAAGGCTTCATAATTGCCAAGATGCAACAAAATCCTTATTTTCATAAGTTCTTTTCTAATGGTTCTTTTTGCATCCTAATTATTTCATTTGATTTCCCATGACTCAAAGCCTCACTTACCATCAAGTATATACTAGAAATAGACCCCTAACATATGGTTCCAAATCTGGCCAAATTACATAAGAGAAGAAGAAGCATGATGGAGCAAGCTTTAGCCATGAAGAA
The DNA here is from genome assembly GCA_026724425.1 of Erythrophleum ivorense. NCBI lineage: Eukaryota > Viridiplantae > Streptophyta > Magnoliopsida > Fabales > Fabaceae > Erythrophleum > Erythrophleum ivorense. Next base: position 413,325 of record JAIUCV010000228.1, read on the forward strand.
TTACCTTATTTGGAAGCTTTTCAAAAGTTCTTTCCTATGCTTCCAAGAGCTCTCCCAAATTTTCTCTTCCCTTTACTGATTCAACCACCAAACATGCCCCAATTGATCATCAAAACCATGGGAGAAAAGAGGAGGAAGAGGAAAAGAGGCTTAGTAAAGGAAGGAGTATGAAAAAGTAACCAAATCTTACCCTTTCAAGGCTTCTTTCTTCCTCCCTTACCCTCTCTCCTTGTACGCCTCCTTACAGCTTGGATCTATTTTAGACCAGAGAAATTCAGTCATAAGAAGTGGGCAGAAGTGGGACGTGTTTAAGAAGCTCAAGGGTTTATTTACATAACTTTTCAAAATTACAATTTGGTCCCTCATCTCGGTTCTTTCCTTTTGGGCTCATTTTAACTCTTTTTTGAGAACCGTCTTTTCCATCATAAAATGTAGGTCCTCTAATTGATAAAATAGCTTTGGTTTCACCCAAATTGAATTTAAAACATTACTATTTGATTTGGTCAAAGTTTTGGTTAACTGACACTTTAAAATTCAAACTGGAGGGGTTTTGACTATTTTGGGGGTTCTCGTCATTTTAAGGCTTCTGAGAATCTCACAAGAAACTCAATTTTTTCATCTAAAATTCTTCCTTTGAGCTTTCTAAAACTTACCCAAAATTACAAAAATGTCATTCGCCTTTGTAGCTTTTCGTTTGGCTATTTTGGCTCTGGTTCCGGGCTAACCTTAGGCTCTAATCCATATTTTAAGATGTTATCATTAATATGCTAATCTCATTTAGACTCTAATTGCCTTACTTGACCTTCTCCTAGGAACCTTGGCATACAAATTGATCACCGAGATCAGCTACGTCTCACACGAAAGCGAAAGCACACAAAGGAATTGTTGGTCGGAGGTAGAACCCTAAGAGAACTTATCTCTTAGAACCCCAATGATGTTACAAAGGATGACCAATCCTTTGATAAGTCGTGTGAATTCTAAGAGAACACAAAGAAGCAAAAGCCTCTCAGAGAATTGAATAGTACTCAAATTCATTCATGATCTCAAAATAGAGTACAATAGGAAGCCTTTTATAAAAAAAAGTTTTTAAAAGTCTAAAATCCTAATAAAAGTAAAACCTAAAATCTGATTAGAAATATTTTAAATGGTGCCTAAAATCAAGAAATAAGATTAAGATACTAATTTTAACTTAATCTCCAAGATAAGATCTTTGACCAAGTCCTAAAAATAATAAATAAATAAATAAATAATAAAATTCTTGAAGAATTCTTCTCAAAATTGATCAACTTCTTTAAGTAGTCACATGGAATGCTCATGCTTCATTAAAAATCACATGGTTGACATATGATTCTTAATATCTTGCAATTAGACTCCAATTGGGCCTTGGCACTCCTCTTGCAGAATGGTTAGCATTATCACACCTTTTACATCTTCTTGGGCCCTCTCTTGACTCAAATAAATGGGCTCTAAGTCATGAAACTTATGAATCAAATAATTGAAGGCTTCTGATATGATATCAATAGGCATGCCCATCGGAGCACTACAAGTTCGAGAAGCCCTCATCCATCAAGAAACCCAAATCATTCAAAAGCCTATGATTCGGGTCCAAATGGCTTATGAAACCTATGCTCAAGAGGCCCAAATTGTGCTAATATATATATCCAAAAATCTCAAAAAGTTCAAAATAATATCTATGTTGAATGTCGGCATAAGTTTAGAGCCCAAGATCCATATTTGATCAATATCTCTTTAAATATACAAAAGTGGAAGTCCAAGTGGAAGCCTAATTTCCTAAGAGTCCATGGAGCAACTAAAATTAATATCCAATATGTTAAAGGCCCAATGCAGTATGCGCATACAAGAGGAGTGCTAAGGCCCAATTGGAGTCCAATTGATGAGAGACCCCGTAGGAATAAGTCCTACGAACCTTCTTTTTGACAACATAACCCAGATCGTGCAAGATTCAAGAACACAATCACGCAAATAAAAGACAAAAATACTCGTAAAGAATAAGAACACATATAAACGAAGATAGTTGGTCAGTGGGTAAGACCCTAAGAGAATTCGTCCCTTAGAACGCTAACCATAAGACGCCACAAAGGAAGACTACTCCTTTGATAAGTCTGGGTTGACTTCACTCCATCACTCAAGGAGCAAGAGGAACCTCACAAAAAAAAGAACATAAGTCCTGAAAAGAAAATTCTATTTATTCATCTTATTGCTTTTAATTGAATACAAAGATAGCCTATTTATAGGCAAAGAAAATCCAAAACTTGAATACTAAGCAAACCCTAAAAGTAAGACTTAAGAAACTTCCTAAAACATAATTCCCAAGGTTGTGCACTGTTCACCCAGAAATAGAAAGAAAATAACCTAAATAAATGGAAACAAATCAACCCCTAAAAGAAATGGAAACAAATAATTATGAAATAATAAGAAAATAAAACTTTCTAAAAACTTAATTGACCACATGGCCTTATTCAAATCATTAAAATAGAAACTAATTATTCCGAGTTTGGTCTGAAAATTGACGCTCACGTTCAGCAACTTGCCCAAGTTTTCCTTGATGGTTACGCCATGCATGGTCTCTTTGAAGATGGTCATTGAAGCTCCATGGTACTCTATCACCAATTGCAAGAAATTAAAAATCATGTGTCAACCATGTGATTTTTAATGAAGCATGAGCATACCATATGGATTATTTAAAGGAGCTAATTAGTTTTGACTAGGATTCTTTTTGAATTTCGTTTTTTATTATTTTATTATTTGTTGGACTTGGTCAAGGAGTTTATCTAGGAGATTAAGTTAAAATTAATATCCTAATCTTGTTCCTTGATTTTAGGCATTATTTAAAATATTTCTAATCAGATTTTAGAGTTTTAGTTTTATTAGGATTTTAAATCTTTTAGAAATTTTGCCTATAAAAGGCCCCCTATTATACTATATTTTGGAAGATCATGAATTTGAGTATTATTCAATACTTTGTGAGGCTTTTGCTTTTGTGTTCTCTGAGAGTTCACGTGACTTATCAAAGGATTGGTCTTCCTTTGTAGTGTCTTAATCTTAAGGCTAGGGTTCTAAGAGACGGGTTCTCTTAGAGTCTTTCTTTTAATCAACATTCTTATTTTCTAGCCAATACCAGGCAAAGTTTCGAATTATTAAAGGTTCTTTAGGGTATATTCCTAGTGGGTCTTGCATTAGCTTCTTTCATTGCTTTGCCCCTAACTCTTGTTATTAGGCCTCCTATGCCATACAATGGATCTTTAGGCACATTTAACTTGAACTCTTGGGTTTTTGATGTGAAATCAAAGGGTGGTCCAATCTTCACGACGTAGGTTGATGGATAGATGATGGTTCGAAACCCGACGGAAGCAAATAGCCAACCAACGTTATAAGAACGTTGACCTGCTACTTAGACAATGCGCCTAACCACAAACACAGTAAACCAATCCACACAACGACGCACGTGGATCGAAGCACGAATTGGGGGCTTTGGCGAACTTGAATCACCAACCTAAAGATAGGTTGACAAGACAAAGGTTTCACAAGAGCAAAGAAAAGATAAGATTCTCACAATTAGAGAAACACTCAAAATAATTCTATTACTTCCAATTGTGTTTTAAATGAAGGCAGAATACATATATTTATAGTGTAGCTCAAACTTATCTACTGGAGGAAAAGTAGGAAACTAACTACATAATCCTAACTGAAAGATCTAAAAAATAGGGATACAAAATCAAATCTTTTTAAAAACAGAAAAGGAAAGATAATCAGCCTAATAGAAACTAATTAATATTAATGGGCTGGACATCTTGCATTTGAAGTACTATTCACGTCCTCTAGCTTCAATGGGCTCTTTAAGCATCAACTTGGGTTTGAATAAGCATGATTAAGTCTCCATTTGCTTCCTCAATGCATGCACTAACATTATGGGCTTCTAATTCAGCAAATTGAAGCCCAATTGCTCTTTATAGACGCTTAACTCTTCCTCTTGTCATTGGGCCATCTATCATCAAGTCTTTCTCCACACGAGCATCCTTCCCCTCATGAATCTGGTTCATATCATCCTCCCCTTGAAAAGGAGTCGTCCTCGACTCTTCAAAGTCTGCACCAAAATAAGGGGAAAGGTCAGAAACATTAAAAGTAGCACTTACACCATACTCACCTGGTAAATCTATCTTGTAGGCATTATCATTAATTTTCTCTAGCACGTGGAAAGGCCCATCTCTGCGAGGCATAAGCTTAGACTTTCTTTTGTCAGGAAATCTCTCTTTTCTAAGGTGCAACCAAACCAAATCTCCTGGTTCAAAGACAACCCTCTTTCGCCCCTTATTAGCATGTTCTACATATTGTTGAGTCATCCTTTCAATGTTTTGTTTTGCTTTCTCATGGATTTGCTTAACAAACTCAGCACGTTTCTGTCCATCCATATTGATTCGTTCCTGCAAAGGCAAAGGAACTAAGTCAATGGGTGCAAGAGGATTAAAACCATATACAAACTCAAATGGTGAATATTTAGTAATGGAATGAACAGCCCTATTGTATGCAAACTCGACATGTGGGAGACACTCCTCCCAATTCTTCAGGTTCTTTTTAACCACAGTTCGTAACAAAGAAGATAGTGTCCTATTAACAACTTTAGTTTGTCCATCAGTTTGTGGATGACAAGTAGTAGAGAATAGCAATTTAGTTCCAAACTTGCTCCACAAAGTCTTCAAAAAATAGCTTAGAAACTTAGCATCACGATCTGACACTATAGTCCTCGGAATCCCATGAAATCTCACAACTTCCTGAAAGAATAAATTAGCAATATTAGAAATATCATCAACTTTATGACATGCAATGAAGTGTGCCATTTTAGAAAACCTGTCCACCACAACAAAAATAGAGTCCCTCCCCCTCTTAGACCTAGGTAATCCCATAATAAAATCCATGGAGACATCTTCCCAAGGTACACTAGGAATAGGGAGGGGAGTATACAGTCCATGGGGATTTAATTTAGATTTTGCTTTATGACATACAACGCATCTCCCCACAAGCTTTTGAACATCCCTGCGCATCTTAGGCCAATAAAAATGCTCATTCAAGATATCAAAGGTTTTAATAATGCCAAAGTGTCCCATTAAACCTCCTGAATGTGCTTCCTTCATTAATAACATGCGCAGAGAACAATTTGGAATGCAAAGCTTATCAACACGAAACAAGAATCCTTGATGCAAGTAAAATTTGTCCAAACCAACTCCAAGCTTGCAATAGTTAAAAGCTTCACCAAAATTAACATCATTAGTATATAATTCCTTTATGAACTCAAAACCAAGAACCTTAGAGTCTAACATGGAAAGAAGAACATACCTACGTGAAAGTGCATCAGCAACAATATTCTCCTTACCTTTCTTATGCTTAATCACATATGGGAAAGATTCAATGAATTCAACCCAACTAGCGTGTCTTCGATTCAATTTGTTTTGGCTCTTAATATGCTTTAGAGCCTCATGGTCAAAATGCATGACAACTTCTTTAGGCCACAAATAATGTTGCCAAATTTCCAACACTCGTTATAAAGTATATAGCTCCTTATCATATGTAGGATAGTTAAGAGTAGGACCACTTAGCTTTTCACTAAAATATGCAATGGGCTTACCTTCTTGCACGAGTACACCTCCTATGCCAATTCCACTAGCATCACATTCAACCTCAAAAATCTTACCAAAATCTGGAAGGACTAATAAAGGTGCATGTATGAGTTTCTCCTTGATGGTTTGGAAGGCTTTCTCTTGAGCTTCTCCCCACATGAATGAAACATTCTTCTTTGTCAACTCATTCAAAGGGGCTACCAGTGAGCTGAAGTCCCTCACGAATCTCTTATAAAAGCTTGCAAGTCCATGGAAGCTCCTCACTTGTCCGATGGTGGTAGGGGTTGGCCAATCTTGAATGGCTTTGATTTTCTTTTCATCAACCTCAACCCCCTCAGCACCTAGAACAAAACCAAGAAAAACAACTTTATTAGTGCAGAAATCACACTTATTCAAATTGCCAAACAATCTTTCTTTTCTTAGAACCTTTAGGACTTGTCTCAAGTGATCTACGTGCTCATGCAAAGTCCTACTGTACACAAGGATATCATCAAAGTAAACTACCACAAATTTACCTATGAATGCACGCAAGACATGATTCATCAACCTCATAAATGTGCTAGGTGCATTAGTGAGACCAAAAGGCATAACTAACCATTCATAAAGTCCATGTTTAGTCTTAAATGCAGTTTTTCATTCGTCTCCTTCTTTCATCCTAATTTGATGGTAGCCACTTTTTAAATCAATTTTAGAGAAGATAGTGGAGCCATTTAATTCATCAAGCATATCATCTAACCTAGGGATATGATGACGATATCTTACGGTTATATTATTGATGGCTTGACAATCAATGTACATTCTTCATGTGCCATCCTTTTTAGGCACGAGTAACACTGGTACTGCACATGGGCTAAGGCTCTCCCTCACATATCCCTTTTCCAGCAGCTCTTGCACTTGTCTTTAAATCTCCTTGGTCTCTTCAGGATTAGCTTGGTAAGCTGGACGATTGGGCAAAGGTGCTCCAGGTATAAAATCAATTTGATGTTCTATCCCTCTAATTGGTGGCAACCCAGGTGGTACCTCTTCGGGAAAGAAATCTTCATATTCTTGCAAAAGAGACATAATAACACTAGGCAAAGTAGAGGTTAAGTCGTTAGTATTCAACATAGGCTCTTTGTAGATAACTACTAGGAGGTTTTGTTGAGAAAACAAAGCTTATTTGATCTCACTCTTTCTTGCTACTAACAAACTTTTCTCTCTATCTCCCTCTTTCTCTCTTTTACCTTTAGCTCTCTCTCCTTTTCCTCTCTCTTCTCTTGGCTTGCTCTCTTTTCTTTTCTCAATTTCACTTTCCTCTTTTTCAGACACTTTTACACACTCACTTTCTCTTTTCTTCTCTCTCTTGATTTGATCTTCTAACACTTGCTTTGGTGACATAGGAAGGAGGGTTATAGGTTCCCCTCTAAGTACATGATATGAATCAGACTCATGTGGGGAAGGATGCTCGTGTGGAGAAGGACTTGATGATAGATGGCCCAATGACAAGAGAAAGAGTTAAGCGTCTACAAAGAGCAATTGGGCTTCAATTTGCTGAATTAGAAGCCCATAATGTTAGTGCATGCATTGAGGAAGCAAATGGAGCCTTAATCATGCTTATTCAAGCCCAGGTTGATGCTTAAAGAGCCCATTGAAGATAGAGGACGTGAATAGTACTTCAAATGCAAGATGTCCAGCCCATTAGTATTAATTAGTTTCTATTAGGCTGATTATCTATCCTTTTCTGTTTTTAAAAGGATTTGATTTTGTATCCCTATTTTTTAGATCTTTCAGTTAGGATTATGTAGTTAGTTTCCTACTTTTCCTCCAGTAGATAGGTTTGAGCTACACTATAAATATATGTATTCTGCCTTTATTTGAAGGAGATTGGAAGTAGTAGAATTATTGAGTGTTTCTCTAATTGTGAGAATCTTATCTTTTCTTTGCTCTTGTGAAACCTTTGTCTTGTCAACCTATCTTTAGGTTGGTGATTCAAGTTCGCAAAAGCCCCCAATTCGTGCTTCGATCCAAGTGCGTCGTTGTGTGGATTGGTTTACTGTGTTCGTGGTTAGGCGCATTGTCTAAGTAGCAGGTCAACGTTCTTATAACGTTGGTTGGCTATTTGCTTCCGTCGGGTCTCGAACCATCATCTATCCATCAACTTACGTCGTGAAGATTGGGCCACCCCTTGATTTCGCATTATTTGGTATCAGATCTTCGGTTTACACGGTAGGTTGTCTATCATACATTCATCATCCATCATTCTACTTCCTTTCTAGCCTCCATATTTTTTTTCCTTTTCCATATCCATTCATTGCTACCTTTTATTATAAAAAAAAAATACTAAACTTTCTACCTTCCCTTGTTTCCAGATTTGATCCTTAGTGTGCAAGATTTGTTTTTTTATGCTACAAGAGCCATTCATTTTGTAATCTGGAAAATTTTTGTTCTGGACGTGTTATTTTTCCCTTATCTATTCAACCCCTTTTCTTTTGAGATTTTGGACTATTAATAGGTCAATCCTAAGTTTCAGAATCTCAACTTTCATTTCGTTTTAGAATCATCAAATTCGGAGTTCTCTAGAGGAAGTTATTGTTATTTTTAGTGGTAACATTTTCTGATCTGTTTCTTATTGTGTGATCTTGTGATTCTCTTTCATCTGATCAAAAAAAAAAAGAGGCAAAAAAAAAAGGAAAAGGAAAAGGAATAGAAAAGAAAGGCAAAAAAAAAAAAAAAGGTAAGCCAAAAAAAAAGTGAAAAAAAAAATCGAAAAAAAAAAATTGTGATCAGATTTCTTTCATTTGTGATCAGCATTGTTTCCTCTTCCATTTGTTTCCTAATTTTTGTGATCCACTTTCCTATTCCTATATTGTTTCCTTTTATCTTGTGATTGTGGACATTCCTATTGTGACTTCAACTTGTTTCCTCTTCCTTTGATTTGAACTTTCCTAATCTAACCCTCCATTGATTTCTCATATCTTGGGTTTTTAGAATCATTGTAATTGGCTCTTTGGTATTTTAAACTTGATTTTGCATTGCTAAGTGGTTAAATCTTCCCTTTTTCATATTGGAACCCTGGCCTAACCAAACCCTAACCTTACTTGTAACTTGTATGCGCCAATCACAACTTTTCATACCATCCACCAGCACATACTTTGGTGAACCGAGAATTGGCAGTCCTTGATCACTTGACAAGGTCTTAGGTAACATAAGAGCTTGGGATTTGATATTGAGAGGTAAAAGGCAAGAGTGGATAGATCATTGTAGAAAAAGCCAATAAGAGAGAGTAAACACGAGTGAGAGTGTTATATCTCAATTGAGTGAAACACGTGAGGAAATATTTGTGAGGTCCTATATACTTTTGTTTCTTTTTCACTAACATGGCAGATAATCGAGAAAAAGGAGTTGCACATGAAAGTGATAATGATGATCACAATTCATTTGGAGTAACGCCTTTGCAAATGAAAGCGCTAGTGAGTCATTTTGAAAGGATGCTTGATAAGAAGTTGGAAGGACTCCATGAACGCTTAGATCGAGTGGAGAGTAGAACTTCTAGACAAAGGACTACTCAAACTAACCAAAGACAAGCTCATGCTGCAAGCCCACAACACCGTGAATATGCGGAAGACATGGAGAGCCATGATGAAGATTACGAAGAAGAGGAGACTCAGCCAAGAAGAAGGCCACTCAACATACAAAGAAGACCATTGAGGAGGCCTAAAGATGAAGAAGAAGGCCTTGGAGGAGTCAAAGTCAAAATTCCTTCCTTTCAAGGCAAGAGTGATCCGGAAGCATACCTGGAGTGGGAGATGCGTGTAGAGCAAATCTTTTCATGCCATAACTACTCTGAAGGTAAGAAGGTCAAAATTGCTGCTCTTGAGTTTACTGATTATGCTCTTATTTGGTGGGACCAGATGCAAAAGGAGCGGATTAGATATGGAGAGCACCTCATCTCAACATGGGAAGAGATGAAGGCTATTATGAGAAGGCGATTCATTCCATCCTATTTTCGAAGGGAACTTCACAATAAGCTTCAACGCCTCACTCAAGGATCCAAGAGTGTGGATGAGTACTACAAGGAAATGCAAATAGCCATGATTAGAGCTAATGTAGAGGAGGATCCAGAAGCAACAATGGCTCGTTTCTTAGATGGGCTTAATCGTGACATAGCTGATGTTGTGGAGATGTACCACTATGTTGAGATTCATGACTTAGTCCACCAAGCTGCCAAGGTGGAAAAACAACTCAAAAGGAAGAATATTGCAAGGAAGAACTCCAGTTCAACTTCTTTCAACTCATGGAGGAACAACCCAAAGAAAGATATTCCCTCTACCTCAAATTCAAAGGGAAATGAAAAAAAGAAAGAAGAAAAACTGGCTGCACCACCCAAGAAGGTTCAAAGTGGGCCTAATCCTTCAAGAAATCGAGACATAATATGCTTCAAGTGCCAAGGGAGAGGACACATCTCTAGTGAATGTCCTAACAAGCGAACCATGAATATCAACAACCTTGGTGAGTGGGAAATTGAAGGAGAAACAACAGAGGAAGAAGAAGAGCTATTCATGGAAAATGAAGATGGAGAGTATGCAGAAGAAGGAGAACTCCTTGTAACTAGGAGAGCCCTTAGTGCCCAGATGATGGCAGACGAAGATAAACAAAGAGAGAACTTATTCCATACTCGTTGCCAAATCCAAGGAAAGATATGTGGTGTGATTATAGACGGAGGAAGTTGCTGCAATGTGGCAAGCACTGAGCTAGTGGAGAAGTTGAATTTGTCTACTTTCAAGTATCAACGGCCTTACAAACTCCAATGGCTCAATGAATGTGGAGAATTGAGAGTAACCAAGCAAGTTAAGGTAATGTTTTCAATTGGCAAGTATAAGGATGAAGTGCTTTGTGATGTTGTACCAATGAAAGCATGTCATATTTTGTTAGGTACGCCTTGGCAGTATGATAGACGTGTTATACATGATGGTTTTCTAAATCATTATTCTTTTGTACTTAGAGGGGAACCTATAACCCTCCTTCCTATGTCACCAAAGCAAGTGTTAGAAGATCAAATCAAGAGAGAGAAGAAAAGAGAAAGTGAGTGTGTAAAAGTTTCTGAAAAAGAGGAGAGTAAAATTGAGAAAAGAAAAGAGGGCAAGCCAAGAGAAGAGAGAGGAAAAGGAGAGAGAGCTAAAGGTAAAAGAGAGAAAGAGGGAGAAAGAGAGAAAAGTTTGTTAGTAGCAAGAAAGAGTGAGATCAAACAAGCTTTGTTTTCTCAACAAAACCTCCTAGTAGTTATCAATAAAGAGGCTATGTTGAATACTAACGACTTAACCTCTACTTTGCCTAGTCTTGTTATGTCTCTTTTGCAGGAATATGGAGATGTCTTTCTCGAAGAGGTACCACCTGGGTTGCCACCAATTAGAGGGATAGAACATCAAATTGACTTTATACCTGGAGTACCTTTGCCCAATCGTCTAGCTTACCGAGCTAATCCTGAAGAGACCAAGGAGATTCAAAGACAAGTGCAAGAGCTGCTGGAAAAGGGATATGTGAGGGAGAGCCTTAGCCCATGTGCAGTACCAGTGTTGCTCGTGCCTAAAAAGGATGGCACATGGAGAATGTGCATTGATTGTCAAGCCATCAATAATATAACGGTAAGATATCGTCATCCTATCCCTAGGTTAGATGATATGCTTGATGAATTAAATGGCTCCACTATCTTCTCTAAAATTGATTTAAAAAGTGGCTACCATCAAATTAGGATGAAAGAAGGAGAGGATTGGAAAACTGCATTTAAGACTAAACATGGACTTTATGAATGGTTAGTTATGCCTTTTGGTCTCACTAATGCACCTAGCACATTTATGAGGTTGATGAATCATGTCTTGCGTGCATTCATAGGTAAATTTGTGGTAGTTTACTTTGATGATATCCTTGTGTACAGTAGGACTTTGCATGAGCATGTAGATCACTTGAGACAAGTCCTAGAGGTTCTAAGAAAAGAAAGATTGTTTGGCAATTTGAATAAGTGTGATTTTTGCACTAATAAAGTTATTTTTCTTGGTTTTGTTGTGAGTGCTGAGGGGGTTGAGGTTGATGAAGAGAAAATCAAAGCCATTCAAGATTAGCCAACCCCTACCACCATCGGACAAGTGAGGAGCTTCCATGGACTTGCAAGCTTTTATAGGAGATTTGTGAGGGACTTCAGCTCACTGGCAGCTCCTTTGAATGAGTTGACAAAGAAGAATGTTCCATTCAAGTGGAGAGAAGCTCAAGAGAAAGCCTTCCAAACCATCAAGGAGAGGCTCATACATGCACCTTTATTAGTCCTTCCAGATTTTGGTAAGATTTTTGAGGTTGAATGTGATGCTAGTGGAATTGGCATAGGAGGTGTACTCATGCAAGAAGGTAAGCCCATTGCATATTTTAGCGAAAAGCTAAGTGGTCCTACTCTTAACTATCCTACATATGATAAGGAGCTATATGCTTTAGTTAGAGTGTTGGAAACTTGGCAACATTATGATGTGAGACTCTGTAGAAACCCATTCTAAGAACCCCAAATAACACGGATCAGTGATCGAATTTTGGCAAGCAACACAAGAACAAATAATATGGACAATAAGCAACAAAGAACAAAGAAGAAGAAGAAGAGATGTTGGTCAATGGAATTGAACCCTAAGAGAACCCGTCTCTTAGAACCCTAATCCGGGACGCCACAAAGGAAACCACTCCTTTGATAAGTCAAAGATTTTCTCCAGCACACAAAGGCCACAAGAGAAACCTCACAAATCCGAAATAATTCTGAAAAGATAATTCATTCAATCTGCCATTCTTGGAGTACAAGTGGGCCTTATATAGGCTTTTGAAAAATAAAACCCTAAACAGAATAATTCCTTGATTACATAAAAGAAATTTAAATCTAAACAAATTCAGCAAGAATGGTGCCTAAAAATCTGAAACAGCAACAATCATATTAAAACAAAATAAAACTAAGAGAATTTTGTGAAAAATGGCTGATTTTGTGGAAAATGGCTAGACTCCTTCAATTAGGCTCCCTTTGGGCTTGGGCTAGCATCTTGTAGAAATGAAATAATCTTTATGCCAATTTGTTCATTTTGGGCTTCATATTCAGCTAAGACTATAGGCTCCAAGTCTATTAGTTTTTGGATCACTCCATTCAAGGCCTCCTTCATAGCTTTGGCTCTTGATCTTGTGCATGGGCCTCCCATACCTTGCAATGGATCTTTAGTTGGCCATCTTTTAGAGTCACGTCCAGGCCTTTTGTTTCCAAGCTCTTGATTTTGTTCAAGCTTCTTCAAATCTCCTATCTCACCTCCATCACATTATTTGTGGCCTAAAGAATTTGTCATACATTCTGACCATGAGGCTCTAAAACATATTAAGAGCCAAAACAAATTGAATCGAAGACACGCTAGTTGGGTTGAATTCATTGAATCTTTCCCATATGTGATTAAGCATAAGAAATGTAAGGAGAATATTGTTGCTGATACACTTTCACGTAAGTATGTTCTTCTTTCCATGTTAGACTCTAAGGTTCTTGGTTTTGAGTTCATCAAGGAATTATATACAAATGATGTTGATTTTGGTGAAGCTTTTAACTATTGCAAGCCTGGAGTTGGTTGGGACAAATTTTACTTGCATCAAGGATTCTTGTTTCGTGTTGATAAGCTTTGCATTCCTAATTGTTCTTTGCGTATGTTATTGATGAATGAAGCACATTCAGGAGGTTTAATGGGACACTTTGGCATTGTTAAAACATTTGATATCTTGAATGAGCATTTTTATTGGCCTAAGATGCGTAGGGATGTTCAAAAGCTTGTGGGGAGATGCGTTGTATGTCATAAAGCAAAATCTGAATTAAATCTCCATGGACTGTATACTCCCCTACCTATTCCTAGTGTACCTTGGGAAGATGTTTCCATGGATTTTATTGTGGGATTACCTAGGTCTAAGAGGGGGAGGGACTCTATTTTTGTTGTTGTGGACAGGTTTTCTAAAATGGCACATTTTATTGCATGTCATAAGGTTGATGATGCTTCTAATATTGCTAATTTGTTCTTTCAGGAAGTTGTGAGGTTTCATGGGATTCCGAGGACTATAGTATCAGATTGTGATGCTAAGTTTCTAAGCTATTTTTGGAAGACTTTGTGGAGCAAGTTTGGAACTAAATTGTTATTCTCTACTACTTGTTATCCGCAAACTGATGGACAAACTGAAGTTGTTAATAGGACACTATCTTCTTTGTTACGAACTGTGGTTAAAAAGAACCTGAAGAATTGGGAGGAGTGTCTCCCACATGTCGAGTTTGCATACAATAGGGCTGTTCATTCCACTACTAAATATTCACCATTTGAGATTGTATATGGTTTTAATCCTCTTGCACCCATTGACTTTGCTCCTTTGCCTTTGCAGGAAAGAATCAATATGGATGGACAGAAACGTGTTGAGTTTGTTAAGCAAATCCATGAGAAAGCAAAACAAAACATTGAGAGGATGACTCAATAATATGTAGAACGTGCTAATAAGGGACGAAAGAGGGTTATCTTTGAACCAGGAGATTTGGTTTGGTTGCACCTTAGAAAAGAGAGGTTTCCTGATGCAATAACACCAAGTAATATGAACCAGACTCATGTAAGGAAGGATGCTCGTGTGGAAAAAGACTTGATAATAGATGGCCCAATGACAAGAGGAAGAGTTAAGCGTCTACAAAGAGCAATTGGGCTTCAATTTGCTGAATTAGAAGCCCATAATGTTAGTGCATGCATTGAGGAAGCAAATAGAGCCTTAATCATGCTTATTCAAGCCCAAGTTGATGCTTAAAGAGCCCATTGAAACTAGAGGACGTGAATAGTATTTCAAATACAAGATGTCCAGCCCATTAATATTAATTAGTTTTGACTAGGACTCTAGTTTTGAATTTCGTTTTTTATTATTATATTATTTTTTTGGACTTGGTCAAGGAGCTTATCTAGGAGATTAAGTTAAAATTAATATCTTAATCTTATTCCTTGATTTTAGGCATTGTTTAAAATATTTCTAATTAGATTTTAAGAGTTTTAGTTTAAGTAGGATTTTAAGTCTTTTAGAAACTTTGCCTATAAAAGGCTCCTATTGTACTCTATTTTGAATCATGAATGAATGAACTTGAGTATTATTCAATACTTTGAGAGGCTTTTGCTTCTTTGTATTCTCTGAAAGTTCACGTGACTTATCAAATGATTGGTCTTCCTTTGTGGCGTCTTGAGGCTAGGGTTCTAAGAGACAAGTTCTCTTAGGGTCTTTCCTTTGACCAACAGTCTTGTTTCTAGCCGGTCCTGGGCAAAGTCTTGAATTGTTGAAGGTTCTCTAGGGCATGTTCCTAGTGGGTCTTGCATCATTTGGTATCAGAGCTTTGGTACACTAGTACAAGGTATATTTTTGTGTTTTTCCTATCGTTGTTCTTCATACCTTCTCTCCTTCCATTTGTGTTATTTTCTCATCTTCATCTTTGTCTTCTATCTTCTTCCTTCTTCTATTGTTGCGTGCCTCTATACTCATTCAAAAAAAAAAAAGGGAGAGTACGATACTCCAAAAAAAAAATTCAAAAAAAAAAGTGAAAAAAAAAAGAGAAAATGAAAAAAAAAAGAGAAATTCGAAAAAAAAAAAGTGAAAAAAAAAGACAAATTCAAAAAAAAAAGTAAAAAAAAATTGCAAGTTGTGGAGTTAGTTTCCTAATTGGAGACAATTTCCTAATTAGAGTTAGTTTCCTAGTTGGAATTAATTTCCTAATTGGACTCAATTTCCTAATTGCACTTAGTTTTCTAATTTTTAGATTTTCTTAAAGTTGGTTTTCTAATTTTCCAAGTAGTTTCCTATTTTTAAAGTTTCTTATTTTCAGATTTTCTCCTTTTCTTCTCCTTCCTTCCAAGCCATCCCAACCTCCTCTCCCCCCTTGTTTTCCTTTCCTCTTTACCTTTTTTGTTATACACCTCTTTTTCTCCTTTGTTTGATTCTTTGAGAATTTGCATTTTAGAATTTTAGTTTTTTGATTGCCACTACTCTGATCTTTTCTTTTGATTTGCTTGTGACTTGCTTAGAACACTTGTAAGAAGCAAATTGTTGAGTGGTAAAAGGCAAGAGTGCAATTAACATTAAAAAAAAAAGCCAAAAAGAGTTAAACACGAGCGAACTTATCATCTTTTGAGTGTAAACACGTGAGCTAGTGAGTTGTAAGGTCCTATATCTTTCTTTGCTTGTTTTTTTTGTACAAACTAATATTTCAGGATGTCTGGAGAATCTGAGCATAGTGACTTTGACATGAAAGTCTGGGTTAAGGCTGTTCAAAGTACTCTTGAGAAACTAAGTGCCAGATTAGATGATGTGGAGTCTTCTTCCAATAAGAGGACCCATAGAAGGCGAGCTCAAGTGGAGCTTGATGATGATGTTGAGTCTGACTTTGGGGAGTCCCATACTCAGAGAGGTAGACAATCATCATCCAATAAGGATGGTGGTATCGGAAATATCAAGATGAAGATTCCATCATTCCCTGGGAAAAATGACCCAGACCAGTACTTAGATTGGGAAAGAAAAGTGGAGCATGTATTCGAGTGCCACTCTTACACTGAGGCGAAGAAAGTAAAACTTGCTGCAGTAGAGTTTACTGACTATGCTAGCATCTGGTGGGATCAACTCTTACTCACCAGAAGACGTACCGGTGAAGGTCCAATTCGTGATTGGCAAGAGATGAAAATTATCATAGGCAAACGGTTTATCCCTAGTTACTATTATAGGGAATTGCATAAGAGGCTCCAAAAGCTGAAGCAAGGTTCTATGAGTGTGGAAGATTACTATCAAGAAATGGAGATTGCCATGATTAAGGCAAATGTGGAGGAAGACCGTGAAGCAACCATGGCCCGATTCATTGAGGGCTTAAATCCTGATATAGCTGCCCAAGTTGATTTATACAATTACCTAGATATGGAGGAGCTCTTGCATAGAGCTATCAAGGTGGAAAAGCAACTAAGGGCTCGACAAAAGCTGAAAGTGACATCTAACTCGAGTTCTTGGAGGGATTCCAAAGTCCCCTTCAAACCAAAGACTGATTTCAAGTCTAAAGAGGAAAGTAAGGTAAAACCCTTTCAGGTTAAGGGTAAAACTGAGTCAAAACCCTTCTCATCTTCTAATCCTACTACTTCCTCCTCTAAGCTTAGATGCTTTAAATGTAATGGTTTCGGTCACATTGCTTCACAATGTCCGAACAAACGAACTATGATTGTTCTTGAGAATGGTGATGTGACTAGTGCTAGTAGTGAGTCTGAGGAGGATGAGATGCCACCCCTGACTGATGACTCAGATTTAGAGTTAACGGAAGCTGTAAATGGTGAAGCCCTTGTGGCTAGGCGTGCTCTCAATATTCAACCTAAAGAAGATCTTGAGGTAGAGCAGCGTGAGCATATTTTCCATACTCGATGTTTCATCCACAAGAAGTATGTAGTTTGATTATTGATGGTGGTAGCTGCACAAATGTAGCTAGTACTTTACTTGTGGAAAAGCTGAACTTACCTACTTTGAGGCACCCTACCCCTTATAAATTACAATGGCTTAACGATAGTGGGGAGGTAAAGGTAACAAAACAGGTGCTCATCTCTTTTTCTATTGGTAATTATCATGATGAGATTCTTTGTGATGTAGCACCCATGTATGCTAGTCACTTGTTACTTGGTAGGCCATGGCAGTTTGACCGAAAGGTAAAACATGATGGATATAAAAATTATTATTTTTTTGTTTTTAATGGTAAGACCATTGTGTTGACCCCTCTTCGTCCTGTTCAAGCATATGAGGATCAGTTAAAAATTGAAAGAGAGTGTAAGAAGAGAGAGCAAGAAAAGAAAAGTAAAGTGAGTGTGAGTGTTGAGAATGAGAAGAAGCAGGAGAAAGGAGAGCTGAGTAGAAAGGAAAAGAAAATTAGAGAAAAACATGAGGAAAAGAAAGTGAGTTTATTTTCGGGTAAAAGTGAGATCAAGAGAGCTCTTATTTGTGAAAATGCCTCCTTATTACTTTATAAAGATGTTTATCTTACTATCGATGATCTTGATCACTCTTTGCCTGCTAGTGTTACATCTTTATTACAGGAATTTTGTGACTTGTTCCCAGAGGAAATACCTGATGGATTGCCCCCGCTAAGAGGCATTGAGCATCGGATAGACTTTATCCCAGGGGCATCTATTCCCAATAGACCTGCTTATCGAGCAAATCCAGACGAGACTAAGGAATACAACATCAAGTGGAAGAGCTCATGAAGAAAGGCTTTGTTCGTGAAAGTCTGAGTCCGTGTGCTGTCTGTCCCAGTGATTCTTGTACCCAAAAAGGATGGCAAGTGGCGAATGTGTGTAGATTGTCGTGCCATCAACAAAATAACGGTAAAATATCGCTATCCTATCCCTAAGTTAGATGATATGCTTGATGAGTTGCATGGTGCATGTGTTTTCTCTAAAGTTGATCTTAGAAGTGGTTACCATCAGATTAGAATGAAAGAAGGTGATGAATGGAAAACTGCTTTTAAGACCAAGTTTGGATTATATGAATGGTTAGTTATGCCATTTGGCTTGACTAACGCACCTAGCACTTTTATGAGTTTAATGAACCATGTCTTTAGACCTTTCATTGGAAGATTTGTTGTGGTTTACTTTGATGTTATTTTGATCTACTCTAAGAGTCTAGAAGAACATGTGAATCATTTGCATGATGTGTTTGTTGTGCTTAGGGAGAATAAACTTTTTGCCAATTTAGAGAAGTGCTCTTTTTGTTTGGATTCTGTGGTTTTTCTTGGATTTGTTGTAGGAGCTCGTGGCATACAAGTGGACGAGGAAAAGGTCAAAGCAATCCGAGAGTGGCCAACTCCAAGGAATGCGAGTGAAGTAAGAAGTTTCCATGGATTGGCAAGCTTCTATAGGCGATTCGTGAAGGACTTCTCTACTCTTGCTGCCCCTTTAAATGATTTGGTAAGAAAGAATGTGATATTCAAGTGGGGTGAAGCACAAGAGCGTGCTTTTAACATACTGAAGGAAAAACTAACTAATACCCCTGTACTTGTGTTACCTGATTTTACTAAAGTTTTTGAAATTGAGTGTGACGCTTCTGGTATAGGCATAGGTGGTGTGTTGATGCAGGATTCTAAACCTATTGCATATTTTAGTGAGAAATTGAGTAGTCCTGCTTTAAATTATTCCACATATGATAAAGAGTTGTATGCCTTGAAACGAACTTTAGAAACTTGGCAACATTATTTGTGGCCTAAAGAATTTATTATCCATTCTGATCATCAAAGTCTTAAGTTTCTTAAGTCTCAAGGTAAATTGAACAAAAGGCATGCGAGTTGGCTTGAATTTATTGAAACCTTTCCTTATGTGATTAAGCATAAGAAGGGAAAGGAAAATGTTGTAGCTGATGCATTGTCTAGGCGTTACACTTTGATTACTTCCATGCATGCTAGATTGATAGGTTTTGAGATGTTAAAAGGCATGTATGAATCTGATTTTGATTTCACTGATATTTGGAAATCTTGTGAATTACATGGTACTAATGACTATTATAGGTTTGATGGTTTCCTTTTCAAAAAGAACAAGTTATGCATTCCTATGTGTTCCATTCGCGAGCTTCTTGTTAAGGAAACTCATGGTGGGGGATTGATGGGGCATTTTGGTGTAGAAAAGACTTTGGCTCTTTTGAATGAGCATTTTTATTGGCCTGGCATGAGAAAAGATGTGGTTGCTATTTGTTCTAGATGTATTACTTGTAAGCATGCTAAGTCTAGAATTCAATCACATGGCTTGTATTCTCCTTTACCAGTTCCCTCTCACCCATGGACTGATATTTCTATGGACTTTGTTTTGGGTTTGCCTAAATCTCCCACTGGGAAAGATAGTATCTTTGTTGTTGTGGATAAGTTTAGTAAAATGGCTCATTTTATTGCTTGTTCCAAAACTAATGATGCTATGTGTGTGGCAGAATTATTTTTCAAGGAGATTGTTAGGTTGCATGGTGTGCCAAAAACTATTGTTAGTGATAGAGATGTGAAATTCTTGAGTTATTTCTGGAAAACATTGTGGAATAAACTTGGCACTAAGCTTTTATTTTCTACTACAGCGCCACAAACTGACGGGCAGACCGAGGTTGTTAATAGAACCCTCTCTACTTTATTAAGAGCTATCATTCAAAAGAATCTTAAGAATTGGGAGAAGTGTTGGCCCCATGTCGAATTTGCTTATAATCGTGCTGTTTATTCTGCAACAAAATTCTCTCCTTTTGAAATTGTTTGTGGCTTTAATCCTCTAACCCCGTTAGATTTGCTTCCTTTACCTTCACATGAGTTTACTAACCTTGATGGTGCTAGGAAGGCAAAGTTTGTACAGGATTTGCATGAGAAGGTGAAAGCCAATATTGAAAGAAAGAATGAGCAAATTGCCAACCAAGTTAACAAGGGTAGAAGGCGTGTAGTATTTGAACCCGGCGATTGGGTGTGGGTTCACTTGCGAAAAGAACGTTTCCCGGAGAAAAGGAAGTCAAAACTCCAACCTAGAGGAGATGGTCCCTTTCAAGTTCTTGAAAAGATTAATGATAATGCTTATAAAATTGACTTACCTAGTTCTTATGGAAATATTAGTGCTACTTTTAATGTAACTGATCTCTCTTCCTTTGATATTGCAGATTCGAGGACGAATCCTTTTCAAGAGGGGGGGAATGATGCAATAACACCAAGTAATATGAACCAGACTCATGTAAGGAAGGATGCTCGTGTGGAAAAAGACTTGATAATAGATGGCCCAATGACAAGAGGAAGAGTTAAGCGTCTACAAAGAGCAATTGGGCTTCAATTTGCTGAATTAGAAGCCCATAATGTTAGTGCATGCATTGAGGAAGCAAATAGAGCCTTAATCATGCTTATTCAAGCCCAAGTTGATGCTTAAAGAGCCCATTGAAACTAGAGGACGTGAATAGTATTTCAAATACAAGATGTCCAGCCCATTAATATTAATTAGTTTTGACTAGGACTCTAGTTTTGAATTTCGTTTTTTATTATTATATTATTTTTTTGGACTTGGTCAAGGAGCTTATCTAGGAGATTAAGTTAAAATTAATATCTTAATCTTATTCCTTGATTTTAGGCATTGTTTAAAATATTTCTAATTAGATTTTAAGAGTTTTAGTTTAAGTAGGATTTTAAGTCTTTTAGAAACTTTGCCTATAAAAGGCTCCCTATTGTACTCTATTTTGAATCATGAATGAATGAACTTGAGTATTATTCAATACTTTGAGAGGCTTTTGCTTCTTTGTATTCTCTGAAAGTTCACGTGACTTATCAAATGATTGGTCTTCCTTTGTGGCGTCTTGAGGCTAGGGTTCTAAGAGACAAGTTCTCTTAGGGTCTTTCCTTTGACCAACAGTCTTGTTTCTAGCCGGTCCCGGGCAAAGTCTCGAATTGTTGAAGGTTCTCTAGGGCATGTTCCTAGTGGGTCTTGCATCATTTCCTGACAAAAGAAAGTCTAAACTTATGCCTTGCGGAGATGGGCCTTTTCGCGTGTTAGAGAGAATTAATGATAATGCCTACAAGATAGATTTACCAGGTGAGTATGGTGTAAGTGCTACTTTTAATGTTTCTGACCTTTCCCCTTATTTTGGTGCAGACTTTGAAGAGTCGAGGACGACTCCTTTTCAAGAAGGGGAGGATGATATGAACCAGACTCATGTGGGGAAGGATGCTTGTGTGGAGAAGGACTTGATGATAGATGGCCCAATGACAAGAGGAAGAGTTAAGCGTCTACAAAGAGCAATTAGGCTTCAATTTGCTGAATTAGACGCCTATAATGTTAGTGCATGCATTGAGGAAGCAAATGGAGCCTTAATCATGCTTATTCAAGCCCAGGTTGATGCTTAAAGAGCCCATTGAAGATAGAGGACGTGAATAGTACTTCAAATGCAAGATGTTCAGCCCATTAGTATTAATTAATTTCTATTAGGCTGATTATCTATCATTTGCTGTTTTTAAAAGGATTTGATTTTGTATCTCTATTTTTTAAATCTTTCAGTTAGGATTATGTAGTTAGTTTCCTCCAGTAAATAGGTTTGAGCTACACTATAAATATATGTATTCTGCCTTCATTTGAAGAAGATTGGAAGTAGTAAAATTATTGAGTGTTTCTCTAATTGTGAGAATCTTATCTTTTCTTTGCTCTTGTGAAACCTTTGTCTTGTCAACCTATCTTTAGGTTGGTGATTCAAGTTCGCAAAAGCCCCCAATTCGTGCTTCGATCCAAGTGCGTCGTTGTGTGGATTGGTTACTGTGTTCGTGGTTAGGCGCATTGTCTAAGTAGCAGGTCAACGTTCTTATAACGTTGGTTGGCTATTTGCTTCCGTCGGGTCTCGAACCATCATCTATCCATCAACTTACGTCGTGAAGATTGGGCCACCCCTTGATTTCGCATTATTTGGTATCAGATCTTCGGTTTACACGGTAGGTTGTCTATCATACATTCATCATCCACCATTCTACTTCCTTTCTAGCCTCCATATTTTTTTTCCTTTTCCATATCCATTCATTGCTACCTTTTATTATAAAAAAAAAATACTAAACTTTCTACCTTCCCTTGTTTCCAGATTTGATCCTTAGTGTGCAAGATTTGTTTTTTTATGCTACAAGAGCCATTCATTTTGTAATCTGGAAAATTTTTGTTCTGGACGTGTTATTTTTCCCTTATCTATTCAACCCCTTTCCCTTATAACGTTGGTTGGCTATTTGCTTCCGTCGGGTCTCGAACCATCATTTATCCATCAACTTACGTCGTTAAGATTGGGCCACCCCTTGATTTCGCATCAGTACAAAAGAATAACGGTTTAGAAAACCATCATGTGTAACATGTCTATCATACTGCCAAGGCCTACCTAACAAAATATGACATGCTTTCATTGGTACAACATCACAAAGCACTTCATCCCTATACTTGCCAATTGAAAACATTACTTTAACTTGCTTGGTTACCCTCAATTCTCCACATTCATTGAGCCATTGGAGTTTGTAAGGCCGTTGATGCTTGAAAGTAGACAAATTCAACTTCTCCACTAGCTCGGTGCTTGCCACATTGCAGCAACTTCCTCCATCTATAATCACACCACATATCTTTCCCTAGATTTGGCAACGAGTATGGAACAAGTTCTCTCTTTGCTTATCTTCGTCTGCCATCATCTGGGTGCTAAGGGCTCTCCTAGTTACAAGGAGTTCTCCTTCTTCTGCATACTCTCCATCTTCATTTTCTATGAATAGCTCTTCTTCTTCCTCTGTCGTTTCTCCTTCAATTTCCCACTCACCAAGGTTGTTGATATTCATGGTTCGCTTGTTAGGACATTCACTAGAGATGTGTCCTCTCCCTTGGCACTTGAAGCATATTATGTTTTGGTTTCTTGAAGGATTAGGCCCACTTTGACCCTTCTTGGGTAGTGCAGCCAGCTTTTCTTGTTTCTTTATTTCATTCCCCTTTGAACTTGAAGTAAAGGGAATATCTTTCTTTGGGTTGCTCTTCCATGAGTTGAAAGAAGTTGAATTGGAGTTCTTCCTTGCAATATTCTTTCTTTTGAGTTGTTTTTCCACCTTAGCAGCTTGGTGGACTAAGTCATGAATCTCAACATAGTAGTACATCTCCACAACATCGGCTATGTCACAATTAAGCCCATCTAAGAAACGAGCCATTGTTGCTTCTGGATCCTCCTCTACATTAGCTCTAATCATGGCTATTTGCATTTCCTTGTAGTACTCATCCACACTCTTGGATCCTTGAATGAGGCGTTGAAGTTTATTGTGAAGTTTCTTTCGAAAATAGGATGGAATGAATCGCCTCCTCATGATAGCCTTCATCTCTTCCCATGTTGAGATGGGGTGCTCTCCGTATCTAATCCGCTCCTTTTGCATCTGGTCCCACCAAATAAGAGCATAATCAGTAAACTCAAGAGCAGCAATTTTGACCTTCTTACCTTCAGAGTAGTTATGGCATGAAAAGATTTGCTCTACACGCATCTCCCACTCCAAGTATGCTTCCGGATCACTCTTGCCTTGAAAGGAAGGAATTCTGACTTTGACTCCTCCAAGGCCTTCTTCTTCATCTCTAGGCCTCCTCAGTGGTCTTCTTTGTATGTTGAGTGGCCTTCTTATTGGCTAAGTCTCCTCTTCTTCGTAATCTTCATCATGGCTCTCCATGTCCTCCGCATATTCACGGTGTTGTGGGCGTGCAGCATGAGCTTGTCTTTGGTTAGTTTGAGTAGTCCTTTGGCTAGAGGTTCTACTCTCCACTCGATCTAAGCGTTCATGGAGTCCTTCCAACTTCTTATCAAGCATCCTTTCAAAATGACTCACTAGCGCTTTCATTTGCAAAGGCGCTACTCCAAATGAATTGTGATCATCATTATCACTTTCATGTGCAACTCCCTTTTCTCGATTATCTGCCATGTTAGTGAAAAAGAAACAAAAGTATATAGGACCTCACAAATATTTCCTCACGTGTTTCACTCAATTGAGATATAACACTCTCACTCGTGTTTACTCTCTCTTATTGGCTTTTTCTACAATGATCCTATCCACTCTTGCCTTTTACCTCTCAATATCAAATCCCAAGCTCTTATGTTACCCAAGACCTCGTCAAGTGATCAAGGACTGCCAATTCTCGGTTCACCAAAGTATGTGCTGGTGGATGGTATGAAAAGTTGTGATTGGCGCATACAAGTCACAAGTAAAGGTAAGGGTTTGGTTAGGCTAGGGTTCCAATACAAAAAAGGGAAGATTTAACCACCTAGCAATGCAAAATCAAGTTTAAAATACCAAAGAGCCAATTGCAATGATTCTAAAAACCCATGATATGAGAAATCAATGGAGGATTAGATTAGGAATGTTCAAATCAAAGGAATAGGAAAATGGATCACAAAAATTAGGAAACAAATGGAAGAGGAAATAATGCTGATCACAAATGAGAGAAATCTGATCAAAATTTTTTTTTTCATTTTTTTTTACTCTTTTTTTTTGGTGAACCCCTTTTTTTTGCCCTTCTTTTCTATTCCTTTTCCTTTTCTCTTTTTTTTTTTGCCTCTTTTTTTTTTGGATCAGATGAAAGAGAATCACAAGATCACACAATAGGAAACAAATCAGATCAAAAAATGTTACCACTAAAAATGACAATAACTTCCTCTAGAGAACTCTGAATTTGATGATTCTAAAACGAAATGAAAGTTGAGATTCTGAAACTCAAGATTGACCTATTAATCATCCAAAATCTCAAAACAAAAGGGGTTGAACAGATAAGGGAAAATAACAATGTCCAGAATAACAAAAATTTTTCAGATTACAAAATGAATGGCTCTTGTAGCATAAAAATCAAATCTTGCACACTAAGGATCAAGTCTGGAAACAAGGGAAGGTAGAAAGTTTATGATGCAATAACACCAAGTAATATAGACCAGACTCATGTGAGGAAGGATGCTCGTGTGGAAAAAGACTTGATGATAGATGGCCCAATGACAAGAGGAAGAATTAAGCGTCTACAAAGATCAATTGGGCTTCAATTTGCTGAATTAGAAGCCCATAATGTTAGTGCATGCATTGAGAAAGCAAATAGAGCCTTAATCATGCTTATTCAAGCCCAAGTTGATGCTTAAAGAGCCCATTGAAGCTAGAGGACGTGAATAGTATTTTAAATACAAGATGTCCAGCCCATTAATATTAATTAGTTTTGACTAGGACTCTAGTTTTGACTAGAACTCTTTTTGAATTTCGTTTTTTATTATTATATTATTTTTTGGACTTGGTCAAGGAGCTTATCTAGGAGATTAAGTTAAAATTAATATCTTAATCTTATTCCTTGATTTTAGGCGTTGTTTAAAATATTTCTAATTAGATTTTAAGAGTTTTAGTTTTAGTAGGATTTTAAGTCTTTTTAGAAACTTTGCCTATAAAAGGTTCCCTATTGTACTCTATTTTGAATCATGAATGAACTTGAGTATTATTCAATACTTTGAGAGGCTTTTGCTTCTTGTGTTCTCTGAAAGTTCACGTGACTTATCAAAGGATTGGTCTTCCTTTGTGGCGTCTTGAGGCTAGGGTTCTAAGAGACAAGTCTTCTTAGGGTCTTTCCTTTGACCAACAGTCTTGTTTCTAGCCGGTCCCGGGCAAAGTCTCGAATTGTTGAAGGTTCTCTAGGGCATATTCCTAGTGGGTCTTGCATCATTTGGTATCAGAGCTTTGGTTCGCTAGTACAAGGTATATTTTTGTGTTTTTCCTATCGTTGTTCTTCATACCTTCTCTCCTTTCATTTGTGTTATCTTCTCATCTTCATCTTTGTCTTCTATCTTCTACCTTCTTCCATTGTTGCGTGCCTCTATACTCATTCAAAAAAAAAAAAGAAAGGGAGAGTGCGATACTCCAAAAAAAAAATTCAAAAAAAAAAGTGAAAAAAAAAAAGAGAAAAAAAAAAGAGAAATTCGAAAAAAAAAAGTGAAAAAAAGAGACAAATTCGAAAAAAAAAAGTGAAAAAAAAGACAAATTCGAAAAAAAAAAAAAAGTTGCAAGTTGTGGAGTTAGTTTCCTAATTGGAGACAATTTCCTAATTAGAGTTAGTTTCCTAATTAGAATTAATTTCCTAATTGGACTCAATTTCCTAATTGCACTTAGTTTTCTAATTTTTAGATTTTCTTAAAGTTGGTTTCCTAATTTCCCAAGTAGTTTCCTATTTTTAAAGTTTCTTATTTTCAGATTTTCTCCTTTTCTTCTCCTTCTTTCCAAGCCATCCCAACCTCCTCTCCCCCCTTGTTTTCCTTTCCTCTTTACCTTTTTTGTCATACACCTCTTTTTCTCCTTTGTTTGATTCTTTGGGAATTTGCATTTTAGAATTTTAGTTTTTTGATTGCCACTACTCTGATCTTTTCTTTTGATTTGCTTGTGACTTGCTTAGAACACTTGTAAGAAGCAAATTGTTGAGTGGTAAAAGGCAAGAGTGCAATTAACATTAAGGAAAAAGCCAAAAAGAGTTAAACACGAGCAAACTTATCATCTTTTGAGTGTAAACACGTGAGCTAGTAAGTTGCGAGGACCTATATCTTTCTTTGCTTTTTTTTGTACAAACTAATATTTCAGGATGTCTGGAGAATCTGAGCATAGTGACTTTGACATGAAAGTCTGGGTTAAGGCTGTTCAAAGTACTCTTGAGAAACTAAGTGCCAGATTAGATGATGTGGAGTCTTCTTTCAATAAGAGGACCCATAGAAGGCGAGCTCAAGTGGAGCTTGATGATGATGCTGAGTCTGACTTTGGGGAGTCCCATACTCAGAGAGGTAGACAATCATCATCCAATAAGGATGGTGGTATCGGAAATATCAAGATGAAGATTCCATCATTCCCTGGGAAAAATGACCCAGACCAGTACTTAGATTGGGAAAGAAAAGTGGAGCATGTATTCGAGTGCCACTCTTACACTGAGGTGAAGAAAGTAAAACTTGCTGCAGTAGAGTTTACTGACTATGCTAGCATCTGGTGGGATCAACTCTTACTCACCAGAAGACGTACCGGTGAAGGTCCAATTCGTGATTGGCAAGAGATGAAAATTATCATGCGCAAACGGTTTATCCCTAGTTACTATTATAGGGAATTGCATAAGAGGCTCCAAAAGCTGAAGCAAGGTTCTGATATGAACCAGACTCATGTGGGGAAGGATGCTCGTGTGGAGAAGGACTTGATGATAGATGGCCCAATGACAAGAGGAAGAGTTAAGCGTCTACAAAGAGCAATTGGGCTTCAATTTGCTGAATTAGAAGCCCATAATGTTAGTGCATGCATTGAGGAAGCAAATGGAGCCTTAATCATGCTTATTCAAGCCCAGGATGATGCTTAAAAAGCCCATTGAAGATAGAGGACGTGAATAGTACTTCAAATGCAAGATGTCCAGCCCATTAGTATTAATTAGTTTCTATTAGGCTGATTATCTATCCTTTTCTGTTTTCAAAAGGATTTGATTTTGTATCCCTATTTTTTAGATCTTTTAGTTAGGATTATGTAGTTAGTTTCCTACTTTTCCTCCAGTAGATAGATTTGAGCTACACTATAAATATATGTATTCTGCCTTCATTTGAATCGGATTGGAAGTAGTAGAATTATTGAGTGTTTCTCTAATTGTGAGAATCTTATCTTTTCTTTGCTCTTGTGAAACCTTTGTCTTGTCAACCTATCTTTAGGTTGGTGATTCAAGTTCGCAAAAGCCCCCAATTCGTGCTTCGATCCAAGTGTGTCGTTGTGTGGATTGGTTTACTGTGTTCGTGGTTAGGCGCATTGTCTAAATAGCAGGTCAACGTTCTTATAACGTTGGTTGGCTATTTGCTTCCGTCGGGTCTCGAACCATCATCTATCCATCAACCTACGTCGTGAAGATTGGGGCACCCCTTGATTTCGCATCATTTGGTATCAGAGCTTCGGTTTACACGGTAGGTTGTCTATCATACATTCATCATCCACCATTCTACTTCTTTTCTAGCCTCCATATTTTTTTTTTCCATATCCATTCATTGCTACCTTTTATTATAAAAAAAAAATATACTAAATTTTCTACCTTCCCTTGTTTCCAGATTTGATCCTTAGTGTGCAAGATTTGGTTTTTTATGCTACAAGAGCCATTCATTTTGTAATCTGGAAAACTTTTGTTCTGGACGTGTTATTTTTCCCTTATCTGTTCAACCCCTTTCCTTTTGAGATTTTGGACGATTAATAGGTCAATCCTAAGTTTCAGAATCTCAACTTTCATTTCGTTTTAGAATCATCAAATTCGGAGTTCTCTAGAGGAAGTTATTGTTATTTTTAGCGGTAACGTTTTCTGATCTGTTTCTTATTGTGTGATCTTGTGATTCTCTTTCATCTGATCCAAAAAAAAAAAGGAAAAGGAAAAGGAATAGAAAAGAAAGGCAAAAAAAAAAAAAAGGTTAGCCAAAAAAAAAAAGTGAAAAAAAAACGAAAAAAAAAAATTGTGATCAGATTTCTTTCATTTGTGATCAGCATTGTTTCCTTTTCCATTTGTTTCCTTTTATCTTGTGATTGTGGACTTTCCTATTGTGACTTCAACTTGTTTCCTATTCCTTTGATTTGAACTTTCCTAATCTAACCCTCCATTGATTTCTCATATCTTGGGTTTTTAGAATCATTGTAATTTGGCTCTTTGGTATTTTAAACTTGATTTTGCATTGCTAAGTGGTTAAATCTTCCCTTTTTCATATTGGAACCCTAGCCTAACCAAACCCTAACCTTACTTGTAACTTGTATGCGCCAATCACAACTTTTCATACCATCCACCAGCACATACTTTGGTGAACCGAGAATTGGCAGTCCTTGATCACTTGACAAGGTCTTAGGTAACATAAGAGCTTGGGATTTGATATTGAGAGGTAAAAGGCAAGAGTGGATAAGATCATTGTAGAAAAAGCCAATAAGAGAGAGTAAACACGAGTGTGAGTGTTATATCTCAATTGAGTGAAACACGTGAGGAAATATGTGAGGTCCTATATACTTTTGTTTCTTTTTCACTAACATGGCAGATAATCGAGAAAAAGGAGTAGCACATGAAAGTGATAATGATGATCACAATTCATTTGGAGTAGCGCCTTTGCAAATGAAAGCTCTAGTGGGTCATTTTGAAAGGATGCTTGATAAGAAGTTGGAAGGACTCCATGAACGCTTAGATCGAGTGGAGAGTAGAACCTCTAGCCAAAGGACTACTACTCAAGCTAACCAAAGACAAGCTCATGCTGCACACCCACAACACCGTGAATATGCGGAAGACATGGAGAGCCATGATGAAGATTATGAAGGAGAGGAGACTCAGCCAAGAAGAAGGCCACTCAACATACAAAGAAGACCACTGAGGAGGCCTAGAGATGAAGAAGAAGGCCTTGGAGGAGTCAAAGTCAAAATTCCTTCCTTTCAAGGCAAGAGTGATCCAGAAACATACATAGAGTGGGAGATGCGTGTAGAGCAAATCTTTTCATGCCATAACTACTCTGAGGGTAAGACGGTCAAAATTGCTGCTCTTGAGTTTACTGATTATGCTCTTATTTGGTGGGACCAGATGCAAAAGGAGCGGATTAGATATGGAGAGCACCTCATCTCAACATGGGAAGAGATGAAGGCTATCATGAGGAGACGATTCATTCCATCCTATTTTCGAAGGGAACTTCACAATAAGCTTCAACGCCTCACTCAAGGATCCAAGAGTGTGGATGAGTACTACAAGGAAATGCAAATAGCCATGATTAGAGCTAATGTAGAGGAGGATCCAGAAGCAACAATGGCTCGTTTCTTAGATGGGCTTAATCGTGACATAGCCGATGTTGTGGAGATGTACCATTATGTTGAGATTCATGACTTGGTCCACCAAGCTGCCAAGGTGGAAAAACAACTCAAAAGGAAGAATATTGCAAGGAAGAGCTCCAGTTCAACTTCTTTCAACTCATGGAGGAACAACCCAAAGAAAGATATTCCCTCTACTTCAAATTCAAAGGGAAATGAAATAAAGAAAGAAGAAAAGCTGGCTGCACCACCCAAGAAGGTTCAAAGTGGGCCTAATTCTTCAAGAAATCGAGACATAATATGCTTCAAGTGCCAAGGGAGAGGACACATCTCTAGTGAATGTCCTAACAAGCGAACCATGAATATCAACAACCTTGGTGAGTGGGAAACTGAAGGAGAAACAACAGAGGAAGAAGAAGAGCTATTCATGGAACATGAAGATGGAGAGTATGCAGAAGAAGGAGAACTCCTTGTAACTAGGAGAGCCCTTAGTGCCCAGATGATGGCAGACGAAGATAAACAAAGAGAGAACTTATTCCATACTCGTTGCCAAATCCAAGGAAAGATATGTGGTGTGATTATAGACGGAGGAAGTTGCTGCAATGTGGCAAGCACTGAGCTAGTGGAGAAGTTGAATTTGTCTACTTTCAAGCATCAACGGCCTTACAAACTCCAATGGCTCAATGAATGTGGAGAATTGAGAGTAACCAAGCAAGTTAAGGTAATGTTTTCAATTGGCAAGTATAAGGATGAAGTGCTTTGTGATGTTGTACCAATGAAAGCATGTCATATTTTGTTAGGTAGGCCTTGGCAGTATGATAGACGTGTTACACATGATAGTTTTCTAAATCATTATTCTTTTGTACTTAGAGGGGAACCTATAACCCTCCTTCCTATGTCACCAAAGCAAGTGTTAGAAGATCAAATCAAGAGAGAGAAGAAAAGAGAAAGTGAGTGTGTAAAAGTGTCTGAAAAAGAGGAGAGTAAAATTGAGAAAAGAAAAGAGGGCAAGCCAAGAGAAGAGAGAGGAAAAGGAGAGAGAGCTAAAGGTAAAAGAGAGAAAGAGGGAGAAAGAGAGAAAAGTTTGTTAGTAGCAAGAAAGAGTGAGATCAAACAAGCTTTGTTTTCTCAACAAAACCTCCTAATAGTTATCTATAAAGAGGCTATGTTGAATACTAACGACTTAACCTCTACTTTGCCTAGTCTTGTTATATCTCTTTTGCAGGAATACGGAGATGTCTTTCCCGAAGAGGTACCACCTGGGTTGCCACCAATTAGAGGGATAGAACATCAAATTGACTTTATACCTGGAGCGCCTTTGCCCAATCGTCCAGCTTACCGAGCTAATCCTGAAGAGACCAAGGAGATTCAAAGACAAGTGCAAGAGCTGCTGGAAAAGGGATATGTGAGGGAGAGCCTTAGCCCATGTGCAGTACCAGTGTTGCTCTTGCCTAAAAAGGATGGCACATGGAGAATGTGCATTGATTGTCGAGCCATCAATAATATAACGGTAAGATATCGTCATCCTATCCCTAGGTTAGATGATATGCTTGATGAATTAAATGGCTCCACTATCTTCTCTAAAATTGATTTAAAAAGTGGCTACCATCAAATTAGGATGAAAGAAGGAGATGAATGGAAAACTGCATTTAAGACTAAACATGGACTTTATGAATGGTTAGTTATGCCTTTTGGTCTCACTAATGCACCTAGCACATTTATGAGGTTGATGAATCATGTCTTGCGTGCATTCATAGGTAAATTTGTGGTAGTTTACTTTGATGATATCCTTGTGTATAGTAGGACTTTGCATGAGCATGTAGATCACTTGAGACAAGTCCTAGAGGTTTTAAGAAAAGAAAGATTGTTTGGCAATTTGAATAAGTGTGATTTTTGCACTAATAAAGTTGTTTTTCTTGGTTTTGTTGTGAGTGCTGAGGGGGTTGAGGTTGATGAAGAGAAAATCAAAGCCATTCAAGATTGGCCAACCCCTACCACTATCGGACAAGTGAGGAGCTTCCATGGACTTGCAAGCTTTTATAGGAGATTTGTGAGGGACTTCAGCTCACTGGCAGCTCCTTTGAATGAGTTGACAAAGAAGAATGTTCCATTCAAGTGGGGAGAAGCTCAAGAGAAAGCCTTCCAAACCATCAAGGAGAGGCTCATACATGCACCTTTATTAGTCCTTCCAGATTTTGGTAAGATTTTTGAGGTTGAATGTGATGCTAGTGGAATTGGCATAGGAGGTGTACTCATGCAAGAAGGTAAGCCCATTGCATATCTTAGCGAAAAGCTAAGTGGTCCTACTCTTAACTATCCTACATATGATAAGGAGCTATATGCTTTAGTTAGAGTGTTGGAAACTTGGCAACATTATTTGTGGCCTAAAGAATTTGTCATACATTCTGACCATGAGGCTCTAAAACATATTAAGAGCCAAAACAAATTGAATCGAAGACACGCTAGTTGGGTTGAATTCATTGAATCTTTCCCATATGTGATTAAGCATAAGAAAGGTAAAGAGAATATTGTTGCTGATGCACTTTCACGTAGGTATGTTCTTCTTTCCATGTTAGACTCTAAGGTTCTTGGTTTTGAGTTCATCAAGGAATTATATACAAATGATGTTGATTTTGGTGAAGCTTTTTACTATTGCAAGCCTGGAGTTGGTTGGGACAAATCTTACTTGCATCAAGGATTCTTGTTTCGTGTTGATAAGCTTTGCATTCCTAATTGTTCTCTGCGTATGTTATTGATGAAGGAAGCACATTCAGGAGGTTTAATGGGACACTTTGGCATTGTTAAAACATTTGATATCTTGAATGAGCATTTTTATTGGCCTAAGATGCGTAGGGATGTTCAAAAGTTTGTGGGGAGATGCGTTGTATGTCATAAAGCAAAATCTAAATTAAATCCCCATGGACTGTATACTCCCCTCCCTATTCCTAGTGTACCTTGGGAAGATGTTTCCATGGATTTTATTGTGGGATTACCTAGGTCTAAGAGGGGGAGGGACTCTATTTTTGTTGTTGTGGACAGGTTTTCTAAAATGGCACACTTCATTGCATGTCATAAGGTTGATGATGCTTCTAATATTGCTAATTTGTTCTTTCAGGAAGTTGTGAGGTTTCATGGGATTCCGAGGACTATAGTGTCAGATCATGATGCTAAGTTTCTAAGCTATTTTTGGAAAACTTTGTGGAGCAAGTTTGGAACTAAATTGTTATTCTCTACTACTTGTCATCCGCAAACTGATGGACAAACTGAAGTTGTTAATAGGACACTATCTTCTTTGTTACGAACTGTGGTTAAAAAGAACCTGAAGAATTGGGAGGAGTGTCTCCCACATGTCGAGTTTGCATACAATAGGGCTGTTCATTCCACTACTAAATATTCACCATTTGAGATTGTATATGGTTTTAATCCTCTTGCACCCATTGACTTAGCTCCTTTGCCTTTGCAGGAAAGAATCAATATGGATGGACAGAAACGTGCTGAGTTTGTTAAACAAATCCATGAGAAAGCAAAACAAAACATTGAGAGGATGACTCAACAATATGTAGAACGTGCTAATAAGGGACGAAAGAGGGTTATCTTTGAACCAGGAGATTTGGTTTGGTTGCACCTTAGAAAAGAGAGGTTTCCTGACAAAAGAAAGTCTAAACTTATGCCTCGCGGAGATGGGCCTTTCCGCATGCTAGAGAGAATTAATGATAATGCCTACAAGATAGATTTACCAGGTGAGTATGGTGTAAGTGCTACTTTTAATGTTTCTGACCTTTCCCCTTATTTTGGTGCAGACTTTGAAGAGTCGAGGACGATTCCTTTTCAAGAGGGGGAGGATGATATGAACCAGACTCATGTGGGGAAGGATGCTCGTGTGGAGAAGGACTTGATGATAGATGGCCCAATGACAAGAGGAAGAGTTAAGCGTCTACAAAGAGCAATTGGGCTTCAATTTGCTGAATTAGAAGCCCATAATGTTAGTGCATGCATTGAGGAAGCAAATGGAGCCTTAATCATGCTTATTCAAGCCCAGGATGATGCTTAAAAAGCCCATTGAAGATAGAGGACGTGAATAGTACTTCAAATGCAAGATGTCCAGCCCATTAGTATTAATTAGTTTCTATTAGGCTGATTATCTATCCTTTTCTGTTTTCAAAAGGATTTGATTTTGTATCCCTATTTTTTAGATCTTTTAGTTAGGATTATGTAGTTAGTTTCCTACTTTTCCTCCAGTAGATAGGTTTGAGCTACACTATAAATATATGTATTCTGCCTTCATTTGAATCGGATTGGAAGTAGTAGAATTATTGAGTGTTTCTCTAATTGTGAGAATCTTATCTTTTCTTTGCTCTTGTGAAACCTTTGTCTTGTCAACCTATCTTTAGGTTGGTGATTCAAGTTCGCAAAAGCCCCCAATTCGTGCTTCGATCCAAGTGTGTCGTTGTGTGGATTGGTTTACTGTGTTCGTGGTTAGGCGCATTGTCTAAATAGCAGGTCAACGTTCTTATAACGTTGGTTGGCTATTTGCTTCCGTCGGGTCTCGAACCATCATCTATCCATCAACCTACGTCGTGAAGATTGGGGCACCCCTTGATTTCGCATCAGGTTCTATGAGTGTGGAAGATTACTATCAAGAAATGGAGATTGCCATGATTAAGGCAAATGTAGAGGAAGACCGTGAAGCAACCATGGCCCGATTCATTGAGGGCTTAAATCCTGATATAGCTGCACAAGTTGATTTATACAATTACCTAGATATGGAGGAGCTCTTGCATAGAGCTATCAAGGTGGAAAAGCAACTAAGGGCTCGACAAAAGCTGAAAGTGACATCTAACTCGAGTTCTTGGAGGGATTCCAAAGTCCCTTTCAAACCAAAGACTGATTTCAAGTCTAAAGAGGAAAGTAAGGTAAAACCCTTTCAGGTTAAGGGTAAAACTGAGTCAAAACCCTTCTCATCTTCTAATCCTACTACTTCCTCCTCTAAGCTTAGATGCTTTAAATGTAATGGTTTCGGTCACATTGCTTCACAATGTCCGAACAAACGAACTATGATTGTTCTTGAGAATGGTGATGTGACTAGTGCTAGTAGTGAGTCTGAGGAGGATGAGATGCCACCCCTGACTAATGACTCAGATTTAGAGTTAACTGAAGCTGTAAATGGTGAAGCCCTTGTGGCTAGGCGTGCTCTCAACATTCAACCTAAAGAAGATCTTGAGGTAGAGCAGCGTGAGCATATTTTCCATACTCGATGTTTCATCCACAAGAAGGTATGTAGTTTGATTCTTGATGGTGGTAGCTGCACAAATGTAGCTAGTACTTTACTTGTGGAAAAGCTGAACTTACCTACTTTGAGGCACCCTACCCCTTATAAATTACAATGGCTTAACGATAGTGGGGAGGTAAAGGTAACAAAACAGGTGCTCATCTCTTTTTCTATTGGTAATTATCATGATGAGATTCTTTGTGATGTAGCACCCATGTATGCTGGTCACTTGTTACTTAGTAGGCCATGGCAGTTTGACCGAAAGGTAAAACATGATGGATATAAAAATTATTATTCTTTTATTTTTAATGGTAAGACCATTGTGTTGACCCCTCTTCGTCCTGTTCAAGCATATGAGGATCAGTTAAAAATTGAAAGAGAGTGTAAGAAGAGAGAGCAAGAAAAGAAAAGTAAAGTGAGTGTGAGTGTTGAGAATGAGAAGAAGCAGGAGAAAGGAGAGCTGAGTAGAAAGGAAAAGAAAATTAGAGAAAAACATGAGGAAAAGAAAGTGAGTTTATTTTCGGGTAAAAGTGAGATCAAGAGAGCTCTTATTTGTGAAAATGCCTCCTTATTACTTTATAAAGATGTTTATCTTACTATCGATGATCTTGATCACTCTTTGCCTGCTAGTGTTACATCTTTATTACAGGAATTTTGTGACTTGTTCCCAGAGGAAATACCTGATGGATTGCCCCCGCTAAGAGGCATTGAGCATCGGATAGACTTTATCCCAGGGGCATCTATTCCCAATAGACCTGCTTATCGAGCAAATCCAGACGAGACTAAGGAAATACAACATCAAGTGGAAGAGCTCATGAAGAAAGGCTTTGTTCGTGAAAGTCTGAGTCCGTGTGCTGTCCCAGTGATTCTTGTACCCAAAAAGGATGGCAAGTGGCGAATGTGTGTAGATTGTCGTGCCATCAACAAAATAACGGTAAAATATCGCTATCCTATCCCTAGGTTAGATGATATGCTTGATGAGTTGCATGGTGCATATGTTTTCTCTAAAGTTGATCTTAGAAGTGGTTACCATCAGATTAGAATGAAAGAAGGTGATGAATGGAAAACTGCTTTTAAGACCAAGTTTGGATTATATGAATGGTTAGTTATGCCATTTGGCTTGACTAACGCACCTAGCACTTTCATGAGTTTAATGAACCATGTCTTTAGACCTTTCATTGGAAGATTTGTTGTGGTTTACTTTGATGATATTTTGATCTACTCTAAGAGTCTAAAAGAACATGTGAATCATTTGCATGATGTGTTTGTTGTGCTTAGGGAGAATAAACTTTTTGCCAATTTAGAGAAGTGCTCTTTTTGTTTGGATTTCGTGGTTTTTCTTGGATTTGTTGTAGGAGCTCGTGGCATACAAGTGGACGAGGAAAAGGTCAAAGCAATCCGAGAGTGGCCAACTCCAAGGAATGCGAGTGAAGTAAGAAGTTTCCATGGATTGGCAAGCTTCTATAGGCGATTCGTGAAGGACTTCTCTACTCTTGTTGCCCCTTTAAATGATTTGGTAAGAAAGAATGTGATATTCAAGTGGGGTGAAGCACAAGAGCGTGCTTTTAACATATTGAAGGAAAAACTAACTAATGCCCCTGTACTTGTGTTGCCTGATTTTACTAAAGTTTTTGAAATTGAGTGTGATGCTTCTGGTATAGGCATAGGTGGTGTGTTGATGCAGGATTCTAAACCTATTGCATATTTCAGTGAGAAATTGAGTGGTCCTGCTTTAAATTATTCCACATATGATAAAGAGTTGTATGCCTTGAAACGAACTTTAGAAACTTGGCAACATTATTTGTGGCCTAAAGAATTTATTATCCATTCTGATCATCAAAGTCTTAAGTTTCTTAAGTCTCAGGGTAAATTGAACAAAAGGCATGCAAGTTGGCTTGAATTTATTGAAACCTTTCCTTATGTGATTAAGCATAAGAAGGGAAAGGAAAATGTTGTAGCTGATGCATTGTCTAGGCGTTACACTTTGATTACTTCCATGCATGCTAGGTTGATAGGTTTTGAGATGTTAAAAGGCATGTATGAATCTGATTTTGATTTCACTGATATTTGGAAATCTTGTGAATTGCATGGTGCTAATGACTATTATAGGTTTGATGGATTCCTTTTCAAAAAGAACAAGTTATGCATTCCTATGTGTTCCATTCGTGAGCTTCTTGTTAAGGAAACTCATGGTGGGGGATTGATGGGCCATTTTGGTGTAGAAAAGACTTTGGCTCTTTTGAATGAGCATTTTTATTGGCCTAGCATGAGAAAAGATGTGGTTGCTGTTTGTTCTAGATGTATTACTTGTAAGCATGCTAAGTCTAGAATTCAATCACATGGCTTGTATTCTCCTTTACCAGTTCCCTCTCACCCATGGACTGATATTTCTATGGACTTTGTTTTGGGTTTGCCTAAATCTCCCACTGGGAAAGATAGTGTCTTTGTTATTATGGATAGGTTTAGTAAAATGGCTCATTTTATTGCTTGTTCCAAAACTAATGATGCTATATATGTGGCAGAATTATTTTTCAAAGAGATTGTTAGGTTGCATGGTGTGCCAAAAACTATTGTTAGTGATAGAGATGTGAAATTCTTGAGTTATTTCTGGAAAACATTGTGGAATAAACTTGGCACTAAGCTTTTATTTTCTACTACAGCGCATCCACAAACTGACGGGCAGACCGAGGTTGTTAATAGAACCCTCTCTACTTTATTAAGAGCTATCATTCAAAAGAATCTTAAGAATTGGGAGAAGTGTTTGCCCCATGTCGAATTTGCTTATAATCGTGTTGTTCATTCTGCAACAAAATTCTCTCCTTTTGAAATTGTTTATGGCTTTAATCCTCTAACCCCGTTAGATTTGCTTCCTTTACCTTCACATGAGTTTACTAACCTTGATGGTGCTAGGAAGGCAAAGTTTGTACAGGATTTGCATGAGAAGGTGAAAGCCAATATTGAAAGAAAGAATGAGCAAATTGCCAACCAAGTTAACAAGGGTAGAAGGCGTGTGGTATTTGAACCCGGCGATTGGGTGTGGGTTCACTTGCGAAAAGAACGTTTCCCGGAGAAAAGGAAGTCAAAACTCCAACCTAGAGGAGATGGTCCCTTTCAAGTTCTTGAAAGGATTAATGATAATGCTTATAAAATTGACTTGCCTAGTTCTTATGGAAATATTAGTGCTACTTTTAATGTAACTGATCTCTCTTCCTTTGATATTGTAGATTCGAGGACGAATCCTTTTCAAGAGGGGGGGAATGATGCAATAACACCAAGTAATATAGACCAGACTCATGTGAGGAAGGATGCTCGTGTGGAAAAAGACTTGATGATAGATGGCCCAATGACAAGAGGAAGAATTAAGCGTCTACAAAGATCAATTGGGCTTCAATTTGCTGAATTAGAAGCCCATAATGTTAGTGCATGCATTGAGAAAGCAAATAGAGCCTTAATCATGCTTATTCAAGCCCAAGTTGATGCTTAAAGAGCCCATTGAAGCTAGAGGACGTGAATAGTATTTTAAATACAAGATGTCCAGCCCATTAATATTAATTAGTTTTGACTAGGACTCTAGTTTTGACTAGAACTCTTTTTGAATTTCGTTTTTTATTATTATATTATTTTTTGGACTTGGTCAAGGAGCTTATCTAGGAGATTAAGTTAAAATTAATATCTTAATCTTATTCCTTGATTTTAGGCGTTGTTTAAAATATTTCTAATTAGATTTTAAGAGTTTTAGTTTTAGTAGGATTTTAAGTCTTTTAGAAACTTTGCCTATAAAAGGCTCCCTATTGTACTCTATTTTGAATCATGAATGAACTTGAGTATTATTCAATACTTTGAGAGGCTTTTGCTTCTTGTGTTCTCTGAAAGTTCACGTGACTTATCAAAGGATTGGTCTTCCTTTGTGGCGTCTTGAGGCTAGGGTTCTAAGAGACAAGTTCTCTTAGGGTCTTTCCTTTGACCAACAGTCTTGTTTCTAGCCGGTCCCGGGCAAAGTCTCGAATTGTTGAAGGTTCTCTAGGGCATGTTCCTAGTGGGTCTTGCATCAGTTTAGTATTTTTTTTTATAATAAGAGGTAGCAATGAACGGATATGGAAAAAGGGAAAAAAATATGGAGGCTAGAAAGAAAGTAGAATGGTGGATGATGAATGTATGATAGACAACCTACCGTGTAAACCGAAGCTCTGATACCAAATGATGCGAAATCAAGGGGTGGCCCAATCTTCACGACGTAGGTTGATGGATAGATGATGGTTCGAGACCCGACGGAAGCAAATAGCCAACCAACATTATAAGAACGTTGACCTGCTACTTAGACAACGCGCCTAACCACGAACACAATAAACCAACCCACACAACGACGCACTTGGATCGAAGCATGAATTGGGGGCTTTTGTGAACTTGAATCACCAACCTAAAGATAGGTTGACAAGACAAAGGTTTCACAAGAGCAAAGAAAAGATAAGATTCTCATAATTAGAGAAACACTCAAAATAATTCTATTACTTCCAATTGTGTTTTAAATGAAGGCAGAATACATATATTTATAGTGTAGCTCAAACTTATCTACTGGAGGAAAAGTAGGAAACTAACTATATAATCCTAATTGAAAGATCTAAAAAATAGGGATACAAAATCAAATCCTTTTAAAAACAGAAAAGGAAAGATAATCAGCCTAATAGAAACTAATTAATATTAATGGGCTGGACATCTTGCATTTGAAGTACTATTCACGTCCTCTAGCTTCAATGGGCTTTTTAAGCATCAACTTGGGCTTGAATAAGCATGATTAAGGCTCCATTTGCTTCCTCAATGCATGCACTAACATTATGGGCTTCTAATTCAGCAAATTGAAGCCCAATTGCTCTTTGTAGACGCTTAACTCTTCCTCTTGTCATTGGGCCATCTATCATCAAGTCTTTCTCCATACGAGCATCCTTCCCCTCATGAGTCTGGTTCATATCAGTTTTAATTTGCAAATCATGTCCTTTAGGCTTGAAGCTTAGCACCATATCCTTCATCAGGTCCACTTCTATGCTCAGCAAGGTCTCTTGGTGTTGCATCATTCCCCCCTCTTGAAAAGGATTCATCCTCGAATTTGCATCATCAAAGGAAGAGAGATCAACTACATTAAAAGTAGCACTAACATTTCCATAGGAACTAGGCAAGTCAATTCTATAAGCATTATCATTAATCCTTTCAAGAACTTGAAAGGGGCCATCTCCTCTAGGTTGACTTCCTTTGCTCTGGGAAACGTTCTTTTTTCGCGAGTGAACCCACACCCAATCACTAGGTTCAAACACCACACACCTTCAACCCTCGTTAACTTAGTTGACAATTTGCTCATTCCTTTTTTCAATGTTGGCTTTCACCTTCTCATGCAAATCCTGCACAAACTTTACCTTCTTAGCATTGTCAAGGTTAGTAAACTCATATGAAGGTAAAGTGATGAAAGGGCCCATGAGCTTGTAGACAAGGGAGCATGGTGTAATGACCTAAAAGAGCATGGAGGGTGTGCAAGAGAGTTCAACATGCAAATGGACCCATTACAAGGCATAGGAGGCCCAATGACTAGAGGAAGAGCTAAAGCCATGAAGCAAGCTTTGAGTTGCATTGTCCAAAAGGTTCAAGAGCTTGAACCCATATTTTTGCATCAATTTGAAGAGTTACAAGGCCCAAGGGACTTGATCCTCATTGTCCAAGCCCAACAAGACATGCTGCAAGGTCCAAATAGAGTCCAACTTGAAGAAATCAATTAACAAGTATGTGCAATTCACATGGGCAACAAAAGTGACGTGAATAGGAGTTTTAAATATTTTTAGGATGTCTTTTGTTTGATTTTCATTAGTTTCCATTTTCATTAGTTTGAACAAGGCCATTTAGTCAAGACTTAGGATTTAAGTTTCAGATTTTGTTTATTTCCATTTTCGTTAGTTGCTGAAAACTTATTACTTTCTTTCCTTTTCTTTAGGATTTCTTGTAGTAAATGGCATCATCTCCTCCCATTAAAATTGGATTCTTTGTTTCCTATTTCTTGGAGGAGAATTCTTAGAGATCAAGTTAGGTTTAGGTTTTTCTTTTATGCCTATTTAATAGGCCACCTATTGTAATTTTGGGAGATTGGAATGAATTCAGAATTTTATTTCTCATTGTGAGAATTCTTGCTTCTGTGTGTCCTTCTTTAGAATACAAGTGACTTATCAAAGGAGTGGTCTTCCTTTGTGGCGTCTCAAGGCTAGGGTTCTAAGGGACGAGTTCTCTTAAGGTCTTATCCATTTGACCAACATTTCTTGTTCTTAGCCGGTCCCGGGCAATGTATCATCTTGTTGAAGGTTCCTATCCTAGGACTTATTCCTACGGGGTCTCCCATCATAAAGGAAGCAAATCTAATGGAGTTAAAGCATTAAAGCCATAAATAATTTCAAAAGGAGAGAATTTTGTAGCAGAATGAATAGAACAATTATAAGTAAATTCGACATAGGGCAAACACTTCTCCCAATTCTTAAGATTCTTTTGAATGATAGCTCTCAATAAAGAAGAAAGGGTTCTATTAACAACCTCAGTCTGCCCGTTTGTTTGTGGATGTGTTGTAGTAGAAAACAAAAGCTTAGTGCCAAGTTTATTCCATAATGTTTTCCAGAAATAACTCAAGAATTTCACATCTCTATCACTAACAATAGTTCTTGGCACACCATGAAACCTAACAATCTTCTTGAAAAACAATTCTGCCACATACATAGCATTATTAGTTTTGGAACAAGTAATAAAATGTGCCATTTTACTAATTCTATCCACAACAACAAAGACACTATCTTTCTTAGTGGAAGATTTAGGCAAACCCAAAACAAAGTCCATAGAAATATTAATCCATGGGAGGGAACTGATAAAGGGGAATACAAGCCATGTAATTGAATTCTAGACTTAGCATGCTTACAAGTAATACATTTAGAATAAACAATAACCACATCTTTTCTCATGCTAGGCCAATAAAAATGCTCATTCAAAAGAGCCAAAGTCTTTTCTACACCAAAATGGCCCATCAATCCCCTGCCATGAGTCTCCTTAACAAGAAGCTTACGAATGGAACATATAACTTGTTCTTTCTAAAAAGGAATCCATCAAACCTGTAATAGTCATTAGCACCATACAATTAACAAGATTTCCAAATATCAGCAAAATCAGAATCAAACTCATACATGCCTTTTAACATCTCAAAACCTATCAATCTAACATGCATGGAAGTAATCAAAGTATAACGTGTAATGTTCGGTTTTTGTTAAACGACGAAAACGGGTGGGTTTTCAAAGTGAGTCCCCCGAAATGAATTAGTTAAGGTTCCAAAAAATTTGGGTAATATTCTAAACTCCTAAAAATGAGAATTATAGGCTTAGATGAAAAGAAAAACAGAGTTAGAATGAATAAATAAATTTTGACGGAAATCTTACGAAACATAATGGCATTTTCGTAATTTTGAGCAAATTTTGGATTTCACACAGGAGGACTTTTTAAATGAAAATTTTGAGTTCTCCGAGGTTCTTAGAGGCCTTGAAAACCATGGGAAGTCTCGGAACAGTTAAAACCCCTCTGGTGGACATTTTCCAACGTCAGTCAACCCCAACTTTGACAGATTCATTCAGGAAGGTTTTAACCCCAAGTTGAGTGATTCCAAAAACATTTTACTAAATTAGGAACCTAAATTTTATAATGGAGAAGACGATTTTCAAAAAAGAGTTAAAATGAATGAGAAACAAAAATGCTAAGAACAAAGGGCAAAATGGAAAATTTTGAAAAGTGTCTCTTCCTCCCACCTATAAATAGGTGGCGCCCCACTCTCACACTCACATAACTTCATATTGTTCTGCCCAAATTCAGAGGAGAGAGCTAGGGTAAAGGCGCACCAAAGGGAGAGAAGAAGAAGGAGAAATCAAGGCAAAAAGGTATGGATTCTTGGTAGTTTTCTACGTTTTCTTCCATCCAAACCTCTTCTCCTCCATTCTCCTCTGTTTCCTTTGATTAAAATGAAGTTTACAAATCTGTTTTAAGGGAGGAATTGAGGGAAAAATTTGGATTTGAAGAGAGGAGCTTGAAGATGATGTGAGATCCTTAGA
The DNA here is from genome assembly GCA_026724425.1 of Erythrophleum ivorense. Taxonomy (NCBI): domain Eukaryota; kingdom Viridiplantae; phylum Streptophyta; class Magnoliopsida; order Fabales; family Fabaceae; genus Erythrophleum; species Erythrophleum ivorense. The sequence continues at coordinate 456,663 of JAIUCV010000228.1, forward strand.
AACATGTTCTAGGAACCCCAAATGACATGGATCAGTGATCCAAATTTGGCATGCAGCACAAGAAGAAGCAAATAGACAGATCTGGATAAGAATCAACAAAGAACAAAGAACAAAGAAAGGAATAAAGAAGAAGAAGAAAAGATGTTGGTCAATGGAATTGAACCCTAAGAGAACCCGTCTCTTAGAACCCTAATCCAGGACGCCACAAAGGAAACCACTTCTTTGATAAGTCAAAGATTTTCTCCAACACACAAAGGTCACAAGAGAAACCTCACAAATCAGAAATGATTCTGAAAAGATAATTCATTCAATCTGCCATTCTTGGAGTACAAGTGGGCCTTATATAGGCATTTGAAAAATAAAACCTTAAACAAAGAATAATTCCTAGGTGGCGCCTTTTACATGGCAGGAAAATAAAAGAAATTTAAATCTGAACAAATTCACCAAGAATGCCTAAAAATCTGAAACAGCAACAATCAAATTAAAACAAAATAAAACTAAGAGAATTTTGTGGAAAATGGTTGGACTCCTTCAATTAGGCTCCCTTTGGGCTTGGGCTAGCATCTTGTGGGAATGAAATAACCTTTATGCCATTTTGTTCCTTTTGGGCTTCATATTCAATTAAGACTATGGGCTCTCTAAGTCCATTAGTTTTTGGATCACTCCATTCAAGGCCTCCCTCATAACTTTGGCTCTTGATCTTGTGCATGGGCCTCCCATACCTTGCAATGGATCTTTAATTGGCCATCTTTTAGAGTCACGTTTATCCCTTTTGTTTCCAAGTTCTTGATTTTGTTCAAGCTCTTTCAAATCTCCTAGCTCACCTCCATCATTCCCTCCCTCCTGAAAAGGATTCATCCTCGAATCTGCAATATCAAAAAGAGAAAGGTCAGCCACATTGAAAGTTGCGCTTACATTCCCATAAGAACTAGGTAAATCAATTTTATATGCATTATCATTTATTCTTTCCAACACTTAGAAATGACCATCGCCTCTTGGGTGTAATTTGGACTTCCTTTGTTCAGGAAACCTCTCTTTCCTCAAATGAACCCACACCCAATCTCCTGGTTCAAAGATAACCTTCCTTCAACCTTTATTAGCATGTTGAGCATATTGCACATTCTTGCGCTCAATGTTCGCCTTAACCTTAGAATGAAGATCCTGCACAAACTTAGCTTTCTTTGCACCATCAAGGTTAGCAAACTCATTACAAGGCAAAGGAAGTAAATCCAAGGGAGTCAAAGGATTAAAACCATAAATAATCTCAAAAGGAGAAAACTCAGTTGTAGAATGCAAGGCACGATTATATGCAAACTGAATGTGAGGCAAACACTTTTCCCAATTCTTTAAATTTTTTTGAATTACAACATGCAATAAGGAAGAAAGTGTTCGATTCACCACTTCAGTTTGTCCATCCATTTGAGGATGTGCAACTGTAGAAAAACACAAGCTTTGTACCCAGCTTAGCCCACAAAGTTTTCCAAAAGTGACTAACAAATTTAACATCACGGTCACTCACAATAGATCGGGGCAAACCATGAAATCTAACAATCTGCTTAAAAAACAAATTAGAAATATGGACAGCATCATTTGTTTTTGAGCAAGCAATGAAATGAGCCATTTTACTAAATCGATCAATAACAACAAATATGCTATCCTTTCCACTAGATGTTCTAGGCAATCCAAGCACAAAATCCATTGAAATATCTACCCAAGGATGAGAAGGAACAGGTAAAGGAGTATACAAACCATGTGGTTGCACTTTAGATTTAGCGTGCTTGCATACAATGCACCTTTTACACATAGCAATCACATCTGTATGCTATGAGGCCAATAAAAATGTTCCTTCAACATGGATAAAGTCTTTTCTATCCCAAAGTGCCCCATCAAACCACCCCCATGAGATTCTTTAACCAAAAGCTCATGCATAGAACAAACAAGCACACACAATTTATTTCCTTTAAACAAGAAACCATCAAATCTAAAGAAATCATAAGCACCGTGTTTTTCACACAACTTCCAAGTTTCAGCAAAGTCAGTGTCACATTCATACATGCTTTTGAAAGATTCAAAACTAATCAACCTACCTTGCATAGATGTAATGAGACTATATCTCCTAGACAAAGCATCAGCCGAAACATTTTCTTTCCCCTTTTTATGTTTAAGTACATAAGGAAAATGACTCAATGAATTCAAGCCACACAGCATGCCTCTTATTCAACTTATCTCGGGGCTTTAGGTATTGAATACTCTTATGATCAGAATGCAAAATAAATTCCTTAGACCATAAATAATGTTGCCAATGTTCCAGAGCTCTTTTTAAAGCGTACAATTCCTTGTCATAAGTTGAATAATTCAAATAAGCACCACTAAGCTTTTCACTAAAGTAAACAATAGGCCTAGACTTTTTGCATCAAAACAGCACCAATACCAATTCCAGAGGCATCACATTCAACTTCAAAAACTTTAGAGAAATCAGGAAGAATAAGTAGAGGGGCATTGGTCAATTTATCTTCCAAAGTGTTAAAAGCCGCCTCTTGTGCCTCACCCCATTTAAAGACAACATTTTTCTTTACCAGCTCATTTAAAGGTGCAGCAAGGGTTGTGAAGCCCTTTACAAAACGTCAGTAGAAACTTGCAAGTCCATGGAAACTCCTCACCGTAACATTCTTAGGTGTGGGCCACTCCCGAATTGCCTTCACCTTCTCTTCATCCACCCAGAGGCCATTAGTACCTACAACAAAACCAAGGAAAACTACAGAATCTAAGCAGCAAGAGCATTTCTCTAAATTTGCAAAGAGTTTATTTTCTCTTAAAATAACAAATACAGAATGCAAATTGATGCAAGACCCACTAGGAACATGCCCTAGAGAACCTTCAACAATTCGAGACTTTGCCCGGGACCGGCTAGAAACAAGACTGTTGGTCAAAGGAAAGACCCTAAGAGAACTTGTCTCTTAGAACCCTAGCCTCAAGACGCCACAAAGGAAGACCAATCCTTTGATAAGTCACGTGTACTCTCAGAGAACACAAAGAAGCAAAAGCCTCTCAAAATATTGAATAATACTCAAGTTCATTCATGATTCAAAATAGAGTACAATAGGGAGCCTTTTATAGGCAAAGTTTCTAAAAGACTTAAAATCCTACTAAAACTAAAACTCTTAAAATCTAATTAGAAATATTTTAAACAACGTCTAAAATCAAGGAATAAGATTAAGATATTAATTTTAACTTAATCTCCTAGATAAGCTCCTTGACCAAGTCCAAAAAATAATATAATAATAAAAAACGAAATTCAAAAAGAGTTCTAGTCAAAACTAGAGTCCTAGTCAAAACTAATTAATATTAATGGGCTGGACATCTTGTATTTAAAATACTATTCACGTCCTCTAGCTTCAATGGGCTCTTTAAGCATCAACTTGGGCTTGAATAAGCATGATTAAGGCTCTATTTGCTTCCTCAATGCATGCACTAACATTATGGGCTTCTAATTCAGCAAATTGAAGCCCAATTGCTCTTTGTAGACGCTTAACTCTTCCTCTTGTCATTGGGCCATCTATTATCAAGTCTTTTTCCACACGAGCATCCTTCCTTACATGAGTCTGGTTCATATTACTTGGTGTTATTGCATCATTCCCCCCCTCTTGAAAAGGATTCGTCTTCGAATCTGCAATATCAAAGGAAGAGAGATCAGTTACATTAAAAGTAGCACTAATATTTCCATAAGAACTAGGTAAGTCAATTTTATAAGCATTATCATTAATCCTTTCAAGAACTTGAAAGGGACCATCTCCTCTAGGTTGGAGTTTTGACTTCCTTTTCTCCGGGAAACGTTCTTTTCGCAAGTGAACCCACACCCAATCGCCGGGTTCAAATACCACACGCCTTCTACCCTTGTTAACTTGGTTGGCAATTTGCTCATTCTTTCTTTCAATATTGGCTTTCACCTTCTCATGCAAATCCTGTACAAACTTTGCCTTCCTAGCACCATCAAGGTTAGTAAACTCATGTGAAGGTAAAGGAAGCAAATCTAACGGGGTTAGAGGATTAAAGCCATAAACAATTTCAAAAGGAGAGAATTTTGTTGCAGAATGAATAGCACGATTATAAGCAAATTCGACATGGGGCAAACACTTCTCCCAATTCTTAAGATTCTTTTGAATGATAGCTCTTAATAAAGTAGAGAGGGTTCTATTAACAACCTCGGTCTGCCCGTCAGTTTGTGGATGCGCTGTAGTAGAAAATAAAAGCTTAGTGCCAAGTTTATTCCACAATGTTTTCCAGAAATAACTCAAGAATTTTACATCTCTATCACTAACAATAGTTTTTGGCACACCATGCAACCTAACAATCTCCTTGAAAAATAATTCTGCCACATACATAGCATCATTAGTTTTGGAACAAGCAATAAAATGAGCCATTTTACTAAACCTATCCACAACAACAAAGACACTATCTTTCCCAGTGGGAGATTTAGGCAAACCCAAAACAAAGTCCATAGAAATATCAGTCCATGGGTGAGAGGGAACTGGTAAAGGAGAATACAAGCCATGTGATTGAATTCTAGACTTAGCATGCTTACAAGTAATACATCTAGAACAAACAGCAACCACATCTTTTCTCATGCCAGGCCAATAAAAATGCTCATTCAAAAGAGCCAAAGTCTTTTCTACACCAAAATGGCCCATCAATCCTCCACCATGAGTTTCCTTAACAAGAAGCTCACGAATGGAACACATAGGAATGCATAACATGTTCTTTTTGAAAAGGAATCCATCAAACCTATAATAGTCATTAGCACCATGCAATTCACAAGATTTCCAAATATCAGCAAAATCAAAATCAGATTCATACAGGCCTTTTATCATCTCAAAACCTATCAATCTAGCATGCATGGAAGTAATCAAAGTGTAACGCCTAGACAATGCATCAGCTACAATATTTTCCTTTCCCTGCTTATGCTTAATCACATAAGGAAAGGTTTCAATAAATTCAAGCCAACTTGCATGCCTTTTGTTCAATTTACCCTGAGACTTAAGAAACTTAAGACTTTGATGATCAGAATGGATAATAAATTCTTTAGGCCACAAATAATGTTGCCAAGTTTCTAAAGTTCGTTTCAAGGCATACAACTCTTTATCATATGTGGAATAATTTAAAGCAGGACCACTCAATTTCTCACTGAAATATGCAATAGGTTTAGAATCCTGCATCAACACACCACCTATGCCTATACCAGAAGCGTCACACTCAATTTCAAAAACTTTAGTAAAATCAGGCAACACAAGTACAGGGGCATTAGTTAGTTTTTCCTTCAGTATGTTAAAAGCACGCTCTTGTGCTTCACCCCACTTGAATATCACATTCTTTCTTACCAAATCATTTAAAGGGGCAGCAAGAGTAGAGAAGTCCTTCACGAATCGCCTATAGAAGCTTGCCAATCCATGGAAACTTCTTACTTCACTCGCATTCTTTGGAGTTGGCCACTCTCGGATTGCTTTGACCTTTTCCTCGTCCACTTGTATGCCACGAGCTCCTACAACAAATCCAAGAAAAACCACAGAATCCAAACAAAAAGAGCACTTCTCTAAATTGGCAAAAAGTTTATTCTCCCTAAGCACAACAAACACATCATGCAAATGATTCACATGTTCTTCTAGACTCTTAGAGTAGATCAAAATATCATCAAAGTAAACCACAACAAATCTTCCAATGAAAGGTCTAAAGACATGGTTCATTAAACTCATGAAAGTGCTAGGTGCGTTAGTCAAGCCAAATGGCATAACTAACCATTCATATAATCCAAACTTGGTCTTAAAAGCAGTTTTCCATTCATCACCTTCTTTCATTCTAATCTGATGGTAACCACTTCTAAGATCAACTTTAGAGAAAACACATGCACCATGCAACTCATCAAGCATATCATCTAACCTAGGGATAGGATAGCGATATTTTACCGTTATTTTGTTGATGGCACGACAATCTACACACATTCGCCACTTGCCATCCTTTTTGGGTACAAGAATCACTGGGACAGCACACGGACTTAGACTTTCACGAACAAAGCCTTTCTTCATGAGCTCTTCCACTTGATGTTGTATTTCCTTAGTCTCGTCTGGATTTGCTCGATAAGCAGGTCTATTGGGAATAGATGCCCCTGGGATAAAGTCTATCCGATGCTCAATGCCTCTTAGCGGGGGCAATCCATCAGGTATTTCCTCTGGGAACAAGTCACAAAATTCCTGTAATAAAGATGTAACACTAGCAGGCAAAGAGTGATCAAGATCATCGATAGTAAGATAAACATCTTTATAAAGTAATAAGAAGGCATTTTCACAAATAAGAGCTCTCTTGATCTCACTTTTACCCGAAAATAAACTCACTTTCTTTTCCTCATGTTTTTCTCTAATTTTCTTTTCCTTTCTACTCAGCTCTCCTTTCTCCTGCTTCTTCTCATTCTCAACACTCACACTCACTTTACTTTTCTTTTCTTGCTCTCTCTTCTTACACTAGGAACATGCCCTAGAGAACCTTCAACAATTCGAAACTATGCCCGGGATCGGCTAGAAACAAGACTGTTGGTCAAAGGAAAGACCCTAAGAGAACTTGTCTCTTAGAACCCTAGCCTTAAGACGCCACAAAGGAAGACCAATCCTTTGATAAGTCACGTGAACTCTCTTTCAATTTTTAACTGATCCTCATATGCTTGAACAGGACGAAGAGGGGTCAACACAATGGTCTTACCATTAAAAACAAAAGAATAATAATTTTTATATCCATCATGTTTTACCTTTCGGTCAAACTGCCATGGCCTACCAAGTAACAAGTGACCAGCATACATGGGTGCTACATCACAAAGAATCTCATCATGATAATTACCAATAGAAAAAGAGATGAGCACCTGTTTTGTTACCTTTACCTCCCCACTATCGTTAAGCCATTGTAATTTATAAGGGGTAGGGTGCCTCAAAGTAGGTAAGTTCAGCTTTTCCACAAGTAAAGTACTAGCTACATTTGTGCAGCTACCACCATCAATAATCAAACTACATACCTTCTTGTGGATGAAACATCGAGTATGGAAAATATGCTCACGCTGCTCTACCTCAAGATCTTCTTTAGGTTGAATATTGAGAGCACGCCTAGCCACAAGGGCTTCACCATTTACAGCTTCCGTTAACTCTAAATCTGAGTCATCAGTCAGGGGTGGCATCTCATCCTCCTCAGACTCACTACTAGCACTAGTCACATCACCATTCTCAAGAACAATCATAGTTCGTTTGTTCGGACATTGTGAAGCAATGTGACCGAAACCATTACATTTAAAGCATCTAAGCTTAGAGGAGGAAGTAGTAGGATTAGAAGATGAGAAGGGTTTTGACTCAGTTTTACCCTTAACCTGAAAGGGTTTTACCTTACTTTCCTCTTTAGACTTGAAATCAGTCTTTGGTTTGAAGGGGACTTTGGAATCCCTCCAAGAACTCGAGTTAGATGTCACTTTCAGCTTTTGTCGAGCCCTTAGCTGCTTTTCCACCTTGATAGCTCTATGCAAGAGCTCCTCCATATCTAGGTAATTGTATAAATCAACTTGGGCAGCTATATCAGGATTTAAGCCCTCAATGAATCGGGCCATGGTTGCTTCACGGTCTTCCTCCACATTTGCCTTAATCATGGCAATCTCCATTTCTTGATAGTAATCTTCCACACTCATAGAACCTTGCTTCAGCTTTTGGAGCCTCTTATGCAATTCCCTATAATAGTAACTAGGGATAAACCGTTTGCGCATGATAATTTTCATCTCTTGCCAATCACGAATTGGACCTTCACCGGTACGTCTTCTGGTGAGTAAGAGTTGATCCCACCAGATGCTAGCATAGTCAGTAAACTCTACTGCAGCAAGTTTTACTTTCTTCACCTCAGTGTAAGAGTGGCACTCGAATACATGCTCCACTTTTCTTTCCCAATCTAAGTACTGGTCTGGGTCATTTTTCCCAGGGAATGATGGAATCTTCATCTTGATATTTCCGATACCACCATCCTTATTGGATGATGATTGTCTACCTCTCTGAGTATGGGACTCCCCAAAGTCAGACTCAGCATCATCATCAAGCTCCACTTGAGCTCGCCTTCTATGGGTCCTCTTATTGGAAGAGGACTCCACATCATCTAATCTGGCACTTAGTTTCTCAAGAGTACTTTGAACAGCCTTAACCCAGACTTTCATGTCAAAGTCACTATGCTCAGATTCTCCAGACATCCTGAAATATTAGTTTGTACAAAAACACAAAGAAAGATATAGGACCTCGCAACTCACTAGCTCACGTGTTTACACTCAAAAGATGATAAGTTCGCTCGTGTTTAACTCTTTTTGGCTTTTTCTTTAATGTTAATTGCACTCTTGTCTTTTACCACTCAACAATTTGCTTCTTACAAGTGTTCTAAGCAAGTCACAAGCAAATCAAAAGAAAAGATCAGAGTAGTGGCAATCAAAAAACTAAAATTCTAAAATGCAAATTCCCAAAGAATCAAACAAAGGAGAAAAAGAGGTGTATAACAAAAAAAGCTAAAGAGGAAAGGAAAACAAGGGGGGAGAGGAGGTTGGGATGGCTTGGAAGGAAGGAGAAGAAAAGGAGAAAATCTAAAAATAAGAAACTTTAAAAATAGGAAACTACTTGGGAAATTAGGAAACCAACTTTAAGAAAATATAAAAATTAGAAAACTAAGTGCAATTAGGAAATTGAGTCCAATTAGGAAATTAATTCCAACTAGGAAACTAACTCTAATTAGGAAATTGTCTCCAATTAGGAAACTAACTCCACAACTTGCAACTTTTTTTTTTTTTTTTTTTCACTTTTTTTTTTTTTCGAATTTGTCTTTTTTTTCACTTTTTTTTTTGACTTTCTCTTTTTTTTTCACTTTTTTTTTTTCGAATTTCTCTTTTTTTTTTCTCTTTTTTTTTTCACTCTTTTTTTGAATTTTTTTTTTTGGAGTATTGCACTCTCTCCCCTTTTTTTTTTTGAATGAGTATAGAGGCACGCAACAATGGAAGAAGGAAGAAGATAGAAGACAAAGATGAAGATGAGAAGATAACACTAATGGAAGGAGAAAAGGTGTGAAAGAACAACGGTAGGAAAAACACAAAAATATACCTTGTACTAGCGAACCAAAGCTCTGATACCAAATGATGCAAGACCCACTAGGAACATGCCCTAGAGAACCTTCAACAATTCGAGACTTTGCCCGGGACCGGCTAGAAACAAGACTGTTGGTCAAAGGAAAGACCCTAAGAGAACTTGTCTCTTAGAACCCTAGCCTCAAGACGCCACAAAGGAAGACCAATCCTTTGATAAGTCACGTGTACTCTCAGAGAACACAAAGAAGCAAAAGCCTCTCAAAATATTGAATAATACTCAAGTTCATTCATGATTCAAAATAGAGTACAATAGGGAGCCTTTTATAGGCAAAGTTTCTAAAAGACTTAAAATCCTACTAAAACTAAAACTCTTAAAATCTAATTAGAAATATTTTAAACAACGTCTAAAATCAAGGAATAAGATTAAGATATTAATTTTAACTTAATCTCCTAGATAAGCTCCTTGACCAAGTCCAAAAAATAATATAATAATAAAAAACGAAATTCAAAAAGAGTTCTAGTCAAAACTAGAGTCCTAGTCAAAACTAATTAATATTAATGGGCTGGACATCTTGTATTTAAAATACTATTCACGTCCTCTAGCTTCAATGGGCTCTTTAAGCATCAACTTGGGCTTGAATAAGCATGATTAAGGCTCTATTTGCTTCCTCAATGCATGCACTAACATTATGGGCTTCTAATTCAGCAAATTGAAGCCCAATTGCTCTTTGTAGACGCTTAACTCTTCCTCTTGTCATTGGGCCATCTATTATCAAGTCTTTTTCCACACGAGCATCCTTCCTTACATGAGTCTGGTTCATATTACTTGGTGTTATTGCATCACAAATGCTTAACATGCTCTTTTAAATTCTTAGAAAACACAAGAATGTCATCAAAATACATAACAACAAACTTTCCTATGTAAGGGCAAAACACATGATTCATTAAGCTCATGAATGTACTATGAGCATTAGTTAAGCCAAAGGGCATAACAAGTCATTCATACAAATCAAACTTAGTCTTAAATGCAGTCTTCTACTCATCACCCTCTTCATCCTAATTTGATGATAACCACTCCTAAGATCTATTTTTGAAAACAAGCAAGCACCATACAACTCATCAAGCATGTCATCAAGTCTAGGAATGAGATATCTATACTTAACTGTGATTTTGTTGATGGCTCGGCAGTCCACATACATCCTCCATTTGCCATCCTTCTTGGGCACAAGTATTACCGGAACAGCACATGGACTAAGGCTTTCTCTCACAAACCCCTTGTTCATGAGTTCTTCCACTTGTCTCTGAATTTCCTTATTCTCTTCTGGATTTGCCCTATAAGCTGGTCAATTAGGAAGAGATGCTCTAGAAATAAAGTCAATCCTGTGTTCAATGCCTCTTATGGGAGGCAATCCATCCAGTACCTCTTCCAGAAATAAGTCTTTATATTCCTGCAACAAACTCAAAACACTAGAAGGAAGAGATTCATCAAGGTCACTAAGGGTTAGATAAACATCCTTATACAAAGAGTACAAAAGATGTCTTACTACATAAAGCCCTCTTAATCTCTCCTCTACCAGAAAATAACGTTACGTTCTTTTCTTCACTCTCTTGACTTTTCTTTTCTAACTTGAGATATTGTTGTTTAAATTCAGACATGTTTTCAGAGCTTTCCTGATTGAATCTGCTATTTCTGCTCTGTTTATTCAAATTTCGTTTTTGTTCTTCATATTCCAGAAAAAAAAAAGAAAAAAAAAAAGCAAGGCAAAAAAAAAAATAGAGAAAAAAAAATTGCTGAAAAGAAAAGGCAAAAAAAAAAAAATTATGCTGTTCTGGAAGTAGTATTGGTTTGAGCTAAGCTTTTACAAAATTCTACATCCTTAACTTTCATTCCCTGATTTCTCTACTATAGTACCCACTTACTATACTCATTATCTCCAAGTGTTGGGTTGAATCTCACAAGAATTGTGATAGCTTTGTATGGTCTGATTAGTTTCTTTAAAGAGCCTATAGAGAGACTAAGAGTGGAAAAAGGCAAGAGTGTGAATCCATTATTTGAAAAAGCCTTTAAAGTGTGAAACACGAGTGAAGAGTGATATCTTTTAGGGTAAACACGTGAGGAAAATTTGTGAGGATCTTTATTTTCTCTAATCAATTTTCTTGCAGCTTATAATGTCTAATAAGGAGGAAACATCAAGTGAAGGAGGTAGTGCACAGAACATGGACCTCGTTGTAAAGGCCATGCAGCAGCAATTTGAACGTCTTAATGTGGTGCTTGGAGGGATAAGAGACCGGATGGATAAGCAAGACACAATGATTGCAAACTTGCAGAGAAGACCACCTACTGTAAGTCCTAATCCTAGAAGATATGAGAGGTGTAGAGATGATTCTATGGATGATTTTGAGTCTGAAAATGAAGTAGGAGGTGGTAGTGAAGAAGATTATGAATCTGAATTTGATTTGGGTAGAAATAGGCCTAGGGAAGTTAGGCATGAAAGGAGATGTGGTAAAGATGTTCCAAGGGTTAGAAATAGGGTGGATGAAAACCTTGGAAGTATTAAGATGAAGATACCTTCTTTCCAAGGTAGAAATGATCCTGAAGCTTATTTGGAGTGGGAGAAGAAAATTGAGTTCATTTTTGAGTGCCATAATTATTCTGAAGCAAAAAAGGTGAAATTGGCAGTCATTGAATTTACGGATTATGCATTAATTTGGTGGGATAAATTGGTCTTAGAGAGGAGGAGGAATGGTGAGAGACCCATAGAAACATGGAGGGAGATGAAGGCTCTCATGAGGAAGAGGTTTATACCTAATCATTACTATAGAGATCTCTTTCAAAAATTGCAGTCCCTTACACAAGGCTCTAAGAGTGTAGAGGAATACCACAAAGAGATGGAAGTGGCTATGATTAGAGTAAATGTGAAGGAGGATAAGGAAGCAACAATGGCTCGATTTTTGAATGGGTTGAATAAAGAAATTGCTAATACTGTGGAGTTGCAGCATTATGTGGAGTTAGAAGACATGTTGCACATGGCAATGAAGGTAGAAAGGCAACTTAAACAAAAAGGAGCAGCAAGGTACCTTTCAGGCTCTAGTTCTTCAATGAGACCAAAATGGAAGAAGGAAGAAAAAGATGCTCAAAGAGAAGTCTCAAAGGGCAAAGAGGAAGCTTCATTTAAGAACAAAGGTAAATCTGATTCCCAATCATCTAGAAATAGAGATATTAAATGTTTCAAGTGTTTGGGAATAGGTCATATAGCTTCACAATGCCCCAACAAGAGAGTAATGATCATGAAGGACCGTGAAGTGGTGACTGAAAGTGAAAGTGATGATTCCATGCCGTCACTTGAAGATGCTAGCGATGATGGGTTTGAGTATGCTGTAGAAGGAGAAGCACTTGTGATTAGAAGATCTTTGAATTCTCAAGTTAAGGAAGATGACATGGAGCAACAAAGAGAAAACATCTTTCATACTCGCTGTCTCATAAGCAATAAGGTATGCAATATGATTATTGATGGTGGGAGTTGTACCAATGTTGCTAGTACCACTTTAGTTGAGAAATTAAATTTGTCTACCATTAAACACCCTAGACCATACAAGTTGCAGTGGCTGAATGAATGTGGGGAGATTAAGGTTGATAGACAAGTTCTTGTTTCATTCTCAATTGGAAGATATTGTGATGAGATTTTATGTGATGTTGTTCCTATGCATGCTAGACATATACTTTTAGGTAGAATTTGGGAATTTGATAGGAAGGCGACAAAGGATGGGTTTACCAATAGATATTCATTTGTAATCAATGACAGACCCGTCACTCTTGTACCATTAACACCCAAGCAAGTGTATGAAGATCAGCTCAAAATGAAACAAGAGAGAGATAAAAGAGAGGGTGATAAGAAAAATAGAGAAGAGAGATCAAAAAGAAATGAGAGTGAGAAAGAAAGAAAATCTGAGAGCTCAAAAAAAGAGATTCAGAAGAAAGAAAAGAAAGTGGAGAGAAAAGAAAGAGAAAAAGTGAGTTTCTATGCAAAAGAAAGTGAGGTGAGGAGTGCATATCTTGCTGAACAGCCTTTACTTGTACTTGTTTACAAGGAGGCTTTTTTAGGCATTAATGACCTTGACTCTTCATTTTCGAGTGTTGTTAGTTCTTTGTTGAGGAATTTGATGATATATTTCCAGAAGATATCCCTAGTGGATTGCCACCCATAAAAGGCATTGAGCATCAAATTGACTTCATTCCTAGAGCAACAATTCCTAACCAGCCAGCTTATAGAACTAACCCTGAGGAGACAAAAGAGCTTCAAAAGCAAGTTGAAGAGCTGATGACGAAAGGGTATGTTCGAGAAAGCTTGAGTCCATGTGCCGTACCAGTCCTCTTAGTACCAGAGAAAGATGGATCTTAGAGGATGTGCATTGATTGTAGAGCTGTCAACAATATCATTGTAAAGTATCGCCATCTCATTCCTAGATTAGATGATATGCTTGATGAATTGCATGGGTCTATTATTTTCTCAAAAATTGATTTAAAATCTGGATATCATCAAATTAGGATGAGGGAAGGAGATGAGTGGAAAACTGCTTTCAAAACAAAGCATGGGCTATATGAATGGTTAGTCATGCCATTTGGGCTAACAAATGCACCTAGTACTTTTATGAGGTTGATGAATCATATTTTGCGTGCATATATTGAAAAATTTGTTGTAGTTTATTTTGATGATATTCTAATTTTTAGTAAGAGTCTTGATGAGCATTTGAATCATTTGCGCTGTGTGCTTGATGTTTTGAGAAAAGAAAAGTTGTGAGACTAACCTGAAAAAGTGTATAGCTTTGGCATGGAAAAAGTTGTTTTCCTCGGATTTGTGGTGAGTGCTGAGGGAGTACAAGTTGATGAAGAGAAGGTAAGGGCTATTAAAGAATGGCCAACACCAACAAATGTAACTGAGGTAAGAAGTTTTCATGGGTTGGCTAGCTTTTATAGGAGGTTTGTGAAAGATTTTAGCACAATTGCTGCACCACTCACTGAAGTAATTAAGAAATCAGTTGGCTTTAGATGGGAAAAAGCACAAGATCATGCATTTAATGTTCTTAAAGAAAAATTGTGTTCTGCACCTTTTAGCTTTACCTGATTTTAACAAAACTTTTGAGATTGAGTGTGATGCCTCAGGAGTAGGGATAGGAGCTGTTCTGATGCAGGAAGGGCGGCCAATTGCTTACTTCAGTGAAAAGTTAAACGGTGCCACCTTGAATTACCCAACTTATGACAAGGAGCTTTATGCACTTGTGAGAGCATTGGAGACTTGGCAACACTACCTTTGGCCTAAACAATTTGTGATCCATACAGATCATCAATCTTTGAAGTACATTAAAGGTCAAGGTAAGCTGAACAAAAGACATGCTAGATGGATGGAGTTCATCGAGCCTTTTCCATATGTGATCAAATACAAGAAAGGTAAAGAGAATGTGGTTGCAGATGCATTATCTAGAAGGTATATTCTTCTCACTTCTCTGCATTCAAGATTGCTTGGTTTTGAATATGTCAAGGATTTGTATGCCAATGATCGTGATTATGCTGAAATAATTGTTGCTTGTGAAAAAGGAGCTTTCGGAAAATTCTATAAGCATGATGGATTTTTGTTCAGAAAAAATAAATTATGCGTGCCTCAATGCTCTATGCGTGAATTGCTTGTGAGGGAAGCGCATGGGGGAGGACTAATGGGACATTTTGGTGTGAAAAAGACATTGGATGTTTTGCATGAACATTTCTTTTGGCCTAAAATGAAGCGTGATGTGGAAAGGATTTGTGGTAGATGCATAACATGTAAAATGGCTAAGTCTAGAGTCTTACCACATGGTTTGTATACTCCATTACCTGTACCTAGTGAACCTTGGGTAGACATTTCAATGGATTTTATTTTGGGATTACCTAGGTCAAAAAGAGGAATGGATTCAATATTTGTAGTTGTTGATAGATTTTCAAAAATGGCACATTTTATTGCATGCCATAAAACTGATGATGCTACTTATATTGCTGATTTGTTCTTTAAAGAAATTGTGAGGCTTCATGGTGTTCCTAAAAGTATTGTCTCAGATAGGGATGCAAAATTTCTGAGTCATTTTTGGAGAGTTTCATGGTTCCAGCTTGGAACTAAGTTATTATTTTCTACAGCTTGTCATCCACAAACTGATGGTCAAACTGAAGTTGTTAACAGAACCTTAACTCAATTGCTTAGGACCATCATCCAAACAAATTTGAAAAATTGGGAGGATTGCTTGTCATTCATTGAATTTGCATATAATAAAAGTGTGCATTCATCTACTGATTATTCTCCTTTTAAAGTTGTTTATGGTTTTAATCCACTAACCCCTTTGGATTTGTTACCATTGCCCATTAATGAGAGAGCAAGCCTTGATGGCAAAAAGAAAGCTGAGGTGGTTAAGCAACTTCATGCAAAGATTAAATTGCAAATTGAAAAGAAGAATGAGCAATATACATCCAAGGCAAACAAAGGGAGAAGGCGTGTCACTTTTGAACCTGGTGATTGGGTATGGGTGCATATGAGAAAGGAGAGATTTCCGGCACAAAGGAAATCTAAATTAGCTCTAAGAGGAGATGGACCATTTCAAGTCCTTGAGAAAATCAATGATAATGCTTATAAGATAGATCTACCAGGTGAGTATAATGTTAGTGCTACTTTTAATGTTGCTGATTTATCTCCTTATGATGTAGGTGATGATTCGAGGACGAATCCTTTTGAGGAGAGATGGGATGATGCGATCCATCAAAGGGAGCAAGCTGTCTCAAATGCTTGGAATGACCCTCTACAAATTCCAAGTGGCCCAATGACAAGAGCACGAGCTAACAGAATGAGAGAAGCCTTAAGTGGACTTGTTCAAGAGACCTGAACTAAGCAAATAGCAATTGAAGCAACAAAAGTTAAGCGAGATCCAAACATTTCTAATGTGGACGTCCTCAACATCATATGGGCTGAAGATGGAGCTGCTGAGGCTAAATTGGGCCAAAACATTATAAATTGAAGTACTTGAACCATGGACCATCCATTGGTGGGCTCATTTAGGGCTAAATAATGCCATTTTGGATTTAATAAGCTGATTTGTAGAACCCTAATGTATTTGGACGAATTTAGCTTATTTAGGGGGATTTATTTCCTTTTTAGTCTTTAAGAGAATTTGACTTTTATAATTCTGATTGCATAGGTCATTAATTAGGATATTTGCCATTAATTTCTTTAGTTTTCCTTTTCTATGAGCATTGAAGGCAGATTTGAATTACACACTATATAATTGTACTCCGCCTCCCATTGTAACCAGATTTTGAATTAATAAAATTGTATTTTCTGAAAATCCCAGACTTGAGAGGAGTGCTCTCTAGGGTTCTTCATTGAACTTGTAGACTTATCAAGGCTTGATCAACCTTGTGGCGTCTTCCAACACTCGAGGCCCTTGTCTCTTCGTATTCAAGGGTTTCAAGTGGATCGTTCAGACTTGATTTAGCTTTCTTGGGGTGTGTATATTTGAGATCGGTTGTGGGTTCAAGGAGACTTGACTCCTAGTGGGTTCGCACCAAGAAGTCCTTTACAAAACGTCGGTAGAAACTTGCAAGTCCATGGAAACTCCTCACCTCACTAGCATTCTTAGGTGTTGGCCACTCCCGAATTGCCTTCACCTTCTCTTCATCGACCCGGAGGCCATCAATACCTGCAACAAAACCAAGGAAAACAACAGAATCCAAGCAAAAAGAGCATTTCTCTAAATTTGCAAAGAGTTTATTTTCTCTCAAAATAATAAACATAGAATGCAAATGCTTAACATGCTCTTCTAGATTCTTAGAAAACACAAGAATGTCATCAAAATACACAACAACAAACTTTCCTATGTAAGGGCGAAACACATGATTCATTAAGCTCATGAATGTACTAGGAGCATTAGTTAAGCCAAAGGGCATAACAAGCCATTCATACAAACCAAACTTAGTCTTAAATGCAGTCTTCCACTCATCACCCTCTTGCATCCTAATTTGATGATAACCACTCCTAAGATCTATTTTTGAAAACAAGCAAGCACCATGCAACTCATCAAGTCTAGGAATAGTATATCTATACTTAACTGTGATTTTGTTAATGGCTTGGCAGTCCACACACATCCTCCATTTGCCATCCTTCTTGGGCACAAGTATTACCGGAATAGCACAAGGACTAAGGATTTCTCTCACAAACCCCTTTTTCATGACTTCTTCCACTTGTCTCTGAATTTCTTTAGTCTCTTCTGGATTTGCCCTATGAGCAGGTCGGTTAGGAAGAGATGCTCCAGGAATAAAGTCAATCCTATGTTTAATGCCTCTTATGAGAGGCAATCCATCTGGTACCTCTTCCGGAAACAAGTCTTTATATTCTTGGAACAAACTCAAAACACTAGAAGGAAGAGATTCATCAAGGTCACTAAGGGATAAACATCCTTATACAAGAGTACAAAAGATGTCTCACTACATAAAGCCCTCTTAATCTCTCCTCTACCAGAAAATAATGTTACTTTCTTTTCTTCACTCTCTTGACTTTTCTTTTCTGTAGCTCTCTCTCCTTTTCTCTCCATTTCACTTTCTTTTCTTTCTTTCTCACGCACTTTCTTTTCTTTCTCTCTTAGCTTGCATTCTTGAGTAATTCGCTTTTGATCCTCATATGCCTGCAAGGGTCTAAGAGGGGTTGGCATAATGGTTTTCTTATTAAACTCAAGAGAATACCTGTTAGTATAACTGATGGAGGTGAGATAGGAGACTGGAAGAAGCTTGAACAAAATCAAGAACTTGGAAACAAAAGGGCTGGACGTGACTCTAAAAGATGGCCAACTAAAGATCCATTGCAAGGTATGGGAGGCCCATGCACAAGATCAAGAGCCAAAGCTATTGATACGATCCATCAAAGGGAGCAAGCTGTCTCAAATGCTTGGAATGACTCTCTACAAATTCCAAGTGGCCCAATGACAAGAGCACGAGTTAACAGAAGAGAGAAGCCTTAAGTGGACTTGTTCAAGAGACCTGGACTAAGCAAATAGCAATTGAAGCAACAAAAGTCAAGTGAGATCCAAACATTTCTAATGTGGACGTCCTCAACATCATATGGGCTGAAGATGGAGTTGCTGAGGCTAAATTGGGCCAAAACATTATAAATTGAAGCACTTGAACCATGGACCATCCATTGGTGGGCTCATTTAGGGCTAAATAATGCCATTTTGGGCTTAATAAGCTGATTTGTAGAACCCTAATGTATTTGGACGAATTTAGCTTATTTAGGGGGATTTATTTCCTTTTTAGTCTTTAAGAGAATTTGACTTTTATAATTCTGATTGCATAGGTCATTAATTAGGATATTTGCCATTAATTTCCCTAGTTTTCCTTTTCCATGAGCATTGAAGGCAGATTTGACTTACACACTATATAATTGTACTCTGCCTCCCATTGTAACCAGATTGGAATGAATAAAATTGTATTTTCTGGAAATCCCAGATTTGAGAGGAGTGCTCTCTAGGGTTCTTCATTGAACTTGTAGACTTATCAAGGCTTGATCAACCTTGTGGCGTCTTCTAACACTCGAGGTCCTTGTCTCTTTGTATTCAGGGGTTCTAAGTGGATCGTTCAGACTTGATTTAGCTTTTTTGGGGTGTGTATATTTGAGGTCGGTTGTGGGTTCAAGGAGACTTGACTCCTAGTGGGTTCGCACCATTTTGGTATCAGAGCTTCGGTTCCTAAATCAGGTCATATCCGTTTGTCTTTGTAATATTTCCGGATTGTGTTTCTGTTTCCTTTTGAAATTCTATTTGTCTTCCATTCTTCTGGACATGCTGAATGTTAATCCTTTGTTTGTCATGTTCTTCGTTGAGATTCTGGATGTGTAGTAGGTCTTTCTTATACCCCAGATTCTCTTCTTTCAGATCGCTTTAAAATCATTTCATTTGGAGTTCTCTAACTCGAGATATTGTTGTTTAAATTCAGACACATTTCAGGGCTTTCCTGATTGATTTTTTTGTTTCTGCTCTGTTTATTCAAATTTCGTTTTTTGTTCTTCATATTCCAGAAAAAAAAAGCAAGGCAAAAATATATATAGAGAAAAAAAAATTGCTGAAAAGAAAAGGCAAAAAAAAAATTGTGCTGAATAGACTTGGAGCCCATAGTCTTAGCTGAATATGAAGCCCAAAAGGAACAAATTGGCATAAAGATTATTTCATTCCTACAAGATGCTAACCCAAACCCAAAGGGAGCCTAATTGAAGGAGTCTAGCCATTTTCCACAAAATCAGCCATTTTCCACAAAATCCTCTTAGTTTTATTTTGTTTTAATTTGATTGTTGCTGTTTCAGATTTTAGGCACCATTCTTGGTGAATTTGTTTAGATTTAAATTTCTTTTATTTTTCCCGCCATGTAACCTAGGAATTATTCTGTTTAGGGTTTTATTTTTCAAATGCCTATATAAGGCCCACTTGTACTCCAAGGATGGAGATTGAATGAATTATCTTTTTAGAATTATTTCTGATTTGTGAGGTTTCTCTTGTGGCCTTTGTATGCTGGAGAAAATCTTTGACTTATCAAAGGAGTGGTTTCCTTTGTGGCGTCCCGGATTAGGGTTCTAAGAGACGGGTTCTCTTAGGGTTCAATTCCATTGACCAACATCTCTTCTTCTTCTTCTTCTTTGTTCCTTTTCTTTGTTCTTTGTTCTTTGTTGCTTATTGTCCATATTATTTGTTCTTGTGCTGCATGCCAAAATTCGATCACTGATCCGTGTAATTTGGGGTTCCTAGAACGGGTTTTTACGGAGTCTCACATTATCTGGTATCAGAGCATTGGTTGAGGTTAGTTTCATCCACTTTTTCTTTGTTCTTTTCCCTTATTTTGTTTGATTAGTTTCTGTTCGTCCTCATTTTCATGCGGCTGTTTCTGGTGTTTTTCTTCGTATTTTTGGACGTATAATAGGTCTTTCTTGTGTCTCAAGATCTCTTCTTTCTTCTCGTTTTGGAATAACGTCAATCCGATTTTTCTAGAGCAAGTTATAGCTGTTTCATGCGTGCATGTCATTCTGATCTTTCAGAAATCTTGTGTTCTGTTTGCAAATTTCAGCACCTTTGAGATTCAAAAAAAAAAAAGAGAGTATATTACAGTGAAAAAAAAAAGGGAAAAGAAAAGAAAAGAAGGAAAAGTTGCAAAAAAGAAAAAAAGAAAAAAAAAGGAAGTCAAAATCTGTGAAAAAGAAAGTTGTGCTGGAAATTATAAATTATTGACTTAAATTGCAATTGCTGAAGATCATCTATTCTTGTAATTATCATTTTTGATTCATTGAGTTGATCTGGTCATTAAATGTCATATTGTGCATAATTCATAAAAGGAAATTTGCATTCATTCACCTTGTTCTAAATTTCAAATTTCTGATTGCTTCATTACTGATTTCAGATTCCAATTTCCTTTCCATCCTTTCCTCTTGATAATTAATCATTTAACCATTTGTTCTCCCATAATCTGCCGCATACCATTTGTTCCATAAATTCATTGTCTTCATTTCCTTTCCTAGTCACTTGCTGTATTTTCCATTGGCTGCACCTACGAATTTTTTTTAAATGTTGGACTTTTGTTCTCTTGGAGAACTTTGCATCTTAAATTCTAATTTGAGATTGCCACTTCAGTTGCTACTTCTTTTGATTTGTTGGATTTAATTTAGTACACTATAGGAAGCAAGTTGAGAAGAAAAAGGCAAGAGTGTTTTCATCATTGTAAAAGCCATTACAAGTGTGAAACACGAGTGAATTTGCATCATGGCAAGATTTCTTGGTGGCTTAGACCCTGAAATTGCTACAGAAGTTGAATTGCAAAACTACCTTGATATGGAAGAGTTGTTGCATAAAGCCATTAAGGTGGAGAAGCATTTTAAGGCAAAACAGAAATTGAAATCACATGCTAGTTCCAACAAAGACTTCAAGAATGCAAGCTAAGAGAGAAAGAAAAGAAAGTGCGTGAGAAAGAAAGAAAAGAAAGTGAAATGGAGAGAAAAGGAAAGAGAGCTACTGAAAAGAAAAGTCAAGAGAGTGAAGAAAAGAAAGTAACATTATTTTCTGGTAGAGGAGAGATTAAGAGGGGCTTTATGTAGTGAGACATCTTTTGTACTCTTGTATAAGAATGTTTATCTAACCCTTAGTGACCTTGATGAATCTCTTCCTTCTAGTGTTTTGAGTTTGTTGCAGGAATATAAAGACTTGTTTCCGGAAGAGGTACCGGATGGATTGCCTCCCATGGATTGCCTCCCATAAGAGGCATTGAACATAGGATTGACTTTATTCAAGAGGCTAAATACTAGGTTGGATCAAATAGATTCTTCTTCTTCCAATAGCAAGGCAAGACGTGGTAAAAATGTTGAGGTAGGAGATGAATCTGATTTTGAGGAGGAAAGCCAACATGAAAGATTTAGGAGAGCTCAACCTCAAAAGAAAGACGCGTTTAGTAATATCAAGATGAAAATCCCTTCCTTTTAAGGGAAAGCTGATCCTGATGTATACCTTGAATGGGAAAGAAAAGTTGAGTTTATATTTGACTGTCAATCTTTTTCAGAGGAAAGTAAAGTGAAATTAGCTGCTTTGGAGTTTACAGATTATGCAAGCCTATGGTAGGATCAATTAACCACTAGTAGGAGGCGTTCTGGAGAGGGCCCAATTCGGTCTTGGCTAGAAATGAAGGCTCTTATGAGGAAGAGATTTGTCCCTACCCATTATTATAGGGATGTGCACAAAAGGCTCCACAAAATCAAACAAGGATCTATGAGTGTGGAAGAATATTTTCAGCAAATGCAAATTACCATGATCAAAGCTGACATTGAGGAAGATTCAGAAGTTACAATGGCAAGATTTCTTGGTGGCTTAGACCCTGAAATTGCTACAAAAGTTGAATTGCAAAACTACCTTGATATGGAAGAGTTGTTGCATAAAGCCATTAAGGTGGAGAAGCATTTTAAGGCAAAACAGAAATTGAAATCACATGCTAGTTCCAACAAAGACTTCAAGTCCTCTTTCAAGTTTAAGGGAGAGACCAAGCCTAAAGAGGAGAATAAGTTGAAGATGCAAACACCTACTTCTAAAGGTAAATCTGAACCTAAATCTTCTTCTAGTTCTTCTAAAATTAAATGCTTTAAATGTCAAGGTTTTGGTCACATTGCTTCACAATGTCCAAATAAAAGGACTATGATTTTGCTTGAGAATAGTGTTGTTACTAGTGAAAGTAGTGGTGATGAAGAAGTGGAAGCTGAGTTGAGCTCCAATGGAGGTGATGAATCTGATGTGGAGGTAGCTGAAGCTGTATTTGGTGAGGTTCTAGTGTCAAGGCGTGCTCTTAGCATTCAACCTAAAGAAGAGCTTGAAAAAGAACAACGAGAGCATATATTTCACACTAGGTGTTTTGTTAACAACAAGGTATGTAGTCTTATCATTGATAATGGGAGCTGCACTAATGTTGCTAGTACCTTGTTAGTTGAAAAGCTAGGTTTGCCAACTAGAAAACACCCCACTCCTTATAATTTGTTGTGGTTCAATGATAATGGGGATGTTAAAGTTACTAAACAAGTTGTTGTAGCATTTTCCATAGGACGTTACCATGATGAGGTTTTGTGTGATATAGCTCCTAAGTATGCTGGACACTTATTATTGGGTAGACCTTGGCAATTTGATAGAAAGTTAAGTATGATGGTTATACTAACAGGTATTCTCTTGAGTTTAATAAGAAAACCATTATGCTAACCCCTCTTAGACCCTTGCAGGCATATGAGGATCAAAAGCGAATTACTCAAGAATGCAAGCTAAGAGAAAAAGAAAAGAAAGTGCGTGAGAAAGAAAGAAAAGAAAGTGAAATGGAGAGAAAAGGAAAGAGAGCTACTGAAAAGAAAAGTCAAGAGAGTGAAGAAAAGAAAGTAACATTATTTTCTGGTAGAGGAGAGATTAAGAGGGCTTTATGTAGTGAGACATCTTTTGTACTCAAGATGTTTATCTAACCCTTAGTGACCTTGATGAATCTCTTCCTTTTAGTGTTTTGAGTTTGTTCCAAGAATATAAAGACTTGTTTCCGGAAGAGGTACCGGATGGATTGCCTCCCATAAGAGGCATTGAACACAGGATTGATTTTATTCCTGGAGCATCTCTTCTAACCGACCTGCTTATAGGGCAAATCCAGAAGAGACTAAGGAAATTCAGAGACAAGTGGAAGAAGTCATGAAAAAGGGGTTTGTGAGAGAGAGCCTTAGTCCATGTGCTGTTCCGGTAATACTTGTGCCCAAGAAGGATGGCAAATGGAGGATGTGTGTGGACTGTCGAGCCATTAACAAAATCACAGTTAAGTATAGATATCCCATTCCTAGACTTGATGACATGCTTGATGAGTTGCATGGTGCTTGTTTGTTTTCAAAAATAGATCTTAGAATTGGTTATCATCAAATTAGAATGCAAGAGGGTGATGAGTGGAAGACTGCATTTAAGACTAAGTTTGGTTTGTATGAATGGCTTGTTATGCCCTTTGGCTTAACTAATGCTCCTAGTACATTCATGAGCTTAATGAATCATGTGTTTCGCCCTTACATAGGAAAGTTTGTTGTTGTGTATTTTGATGACATTCTTGTGTTTTCTAAGAATCTAGAAGAGCATGTTAAGCATTTGCATTCTGTGTTTATTATTTTGAGAGAAAATAAACTCTTTGCAAATTTAGAGAAATGCTCTTTCTGCTTGGATTCTGTTGTTTTCCTTGGTTTTGTTGTAGGTAGTGATCACCTCCGGGTGGATGAAGAGAAGGTGAAGGCAATTCGGGAGTGGCCAACACCTAAGAATGCAAGTGAGGTGAGGAGTTTCCATGGACTTGTAAGTTTCTACCGACGTTTTGTAAAGGACTTCTCTACCCTTGCTGCACCTTTAAATGAGCTGGTAAAGAAAAATGTTGTCTTTAAATGGGGTGAGGCACAAGAGGCGGCTTTTAACACTTTGAAAGATAAATTGACCAATGCCCCTCTTCTTATTCTTCCTGATTTCTCTAAAGTTTTTGAAGTTGAATGTGATGCCTCTGGAATTGGTATTGGTGCTGTTTTGATGCAAGAGTCTAGGCCTATTGCTTACTTTAGTGAAAAGCTTAGTGGTGGTTGTTTGAATTATTCAACTTATGACAAGGAATTGTATGCTTTAAAAAGAGCTCTGGAACATTGGCAACATTATTTATGGTCTAAGGAATTTGTTTTGCATTCTGATCATAAGAGTCTTCAATACCTAAAGACTCAAGATAAGTTGAATAAGAGGCATGCTGTGTGGCTTGAATTCATTGAGTCATTTCCTTATGTACTTAAACATAAAAAGGGGAAAGAAAATGTTGTGGCTGATGCTTTGTCTAGGAGGTATAGTCTCATTACATCTATGCAAGCTAGGTTAATTGGTTTTGAATCTTTCAAAAGCATGTATGAATGTGATGCTGATGGGCTCTTGAAGTACTATTCACGTCCTGTATCTTCAATGGGCTCTTTAAGCATCAACTTGGGCTTGAATAAGCATGATTAAGGCTTCATTTGCTTCCTCAATGCATGCACTAACATTATGGGCTTCTAATTCAACAAATTGAAGCCCAATTGCTCTTTGTAGATGCTTAACTCTTCCTCTTGTCATTGGACCATCTATCATCAAGTCCTTCTCCACACGCGCATCCTTCCCCACATGAATCTGGTTCATATCATCCTCCCCCTCTTGAAAAGGAGTCGTCCTTGACTCTTCAAAGTCTGCACCAAAAATAAGGGGAAAGGTCAGAAACATTAAAAGTAGCACTTACACCATACTCACTTGGTAAATCTATCTTGTAGGCATTATCATTAATTCTCTCTAGCACGCGGAAAGGCCCATCTCCGCGAGGCATAAGCTTAGACTTTCTTTTGTTAGGAAACCTCTCTTTTCTAAGGTGCAACCAAACCAAATCTCCTGGTTCAAAGACAACCCTCTTTCGCCCCTTATTAGCACGTTCTACATATTGTTGAGTCATCCTCTCAATGTTTTGTTTTGCTTTCTCGTGGATTTGCTTAACAAACTCAGCACGTTTCTGTCCATCCATATTGATTCTTTCCTGCAAAGGCAAAGGAACTAAGTCAATGGGTGCAAGAGGATTAAAACCATATACAATCTCAAATGGTGAATATTTAGTAGTGGAATGAACAGCCCTATTGTATGCAAACTCAACATGCGGTAGACACTCCTCCCAATTCTTCAGGTTCTTTTTAAGCACAGTTCGTAACAAAGAAGATAATGTCCTATTAACAACTTTAGTTTGTCCATCAGTTTGCGAATGACAAGTAGTAGAGAATAGCAATTTAGTTCCAAACTTGCTCCACAATGTCTTCCAATATAGCTTAGAAATTGAGCATCACGATCTGGCACTAAGTTCTCGGAATCCCATGAAACCTCACAACCTCCTGAAAGAACAAATTAGCAATATTAGAAGAATCATCAACCTTATGGCAGGCAATGAAGTGTGCCATTTTAGAAAACCTGTCTACCACAACAAAAATAGAGTCCCTCCCCCTCTTAGACCTAGGTAATCCCACAATAAAATCCATGGAAACATCTTCCCAAGGTACACTAGGAATAGGGAGGGGAGTATACAGTCCATGGAGATTTAATTTAGATTTTGCTTTATGACATACAACGCATCTCCCCACAAGCTTTTGAACATCCCTACGCATCTTAGGCCAATAAAAATGCTCATTCAAGATATCAAAGGTTTTAATAATGCCAACGTGTCCCATTAAACCTCTTGAATGTGCTTCCTTCATTAATAACATGCGCAGAGAACAATTAGGAATGCAAACCTTATTAACACGAAACAAGAATCCTTGATGCAAGTAAAATTTGTCCCAACCAACTCCAGGCTTGCAATAGTTAAAAGCTTCACCAAAATCAACATCATTAGTATATAATTCCTTGATGAACTCAAAACCAAGAACCTTAGAGTCTAACATGGAAAGAAGAACATACCTACGTGAAAGTGCATCAGCAATAATATTCTCCTTACCTTTCTTATGCTTAATCACATATGGGAAAGATTCAATGAATTCAACCCAACTAGCGTGTCTTCGATTCAATTTGTTTTGGCTCTTAATATGTTTTAGAGCCTCATGGTCAGAATGTATAACAAATTCTTTAGGCCACAAATAATGTTGCCAAGTTTCCAACACTCTAACTAAAGCATATAGCTCCTTATCATATGTAGGATAGTTAAGAGTAGGACCACTTAGCTTTTTGCTAAAATATGCAATGGACTTACCTTCTTGCATGAGTACACCTCCTATGCCAATTCCACTAGCATCACATTCAACTTCAAAAATCTTACCAAAATCTGGAAGACTAATAAAGGTGCATGTATGAGCCTCTCCTTGATGGTTTGGAAGGCTTTCTATTGAGCTTCTCCCCACTTGAATGGAACATTCTTTTTTGTCAACTCATTCAAAGGGGCTGCCAGTGAGCTGAAGTCCCTCACGAATCTCCTATAAAAGCTTGCAAGTCCATGGAAGCTCCTCACTTGTCCGATGGTGGTAGGGGTTGGCCAATCTTGAATGGCTTTGATTTTCTCTTCATCAACCTCAACCCCCTCAGCACTCACAACAAAACCAAGAAAAACAATTTTATTAGTGCAGAAATCACACTTATTCAAATTGCCAAACAATCTTTCTTTTCTTAAAACCTCTAGGACTTGTCTCAAGTGATCTACGTGCTCATGCAAAGTCCTACTGTACACAAGGATATCATCAAAGTAAACTACCACAAATTTACCTATGAATGCACGCAAGACATGATTCATCAACCTCATAAATGTGCTAGGTGCATTAGTGAGACCAAAAGGCATAACTAACCATTCATAAAGTCCATGTTTAGTCTTAAATGCAGTTTTCCAATCCTCTCCTTCTTTCATCCTAATTTGATGGTAGCCACTTTTTAAATCAATTTTAGAGAAGATAGTGGAGCCATTTAATTCATCAAGCATATCATCTAACCTAGGGATAGGATGACGATATCTTACGGTTATATTATTGATGGCTCGACAATCAATGCACATTCTCCATGTGCCATCCTTTTTAGGCATGAGCAACACTGGTACTGCACATGGGCTAAGGCTCTCCCTCACATATCCCTTTTCCAGCAGCTCTTGCACTTGTGTTTGAATCTCCTTGGTCTCTTCAGGATTAGCTCGGTAAGTTGGACGGTTGGGCGAAGGTACTCCAGGTATAAAGTCAATTTGATGTTCTATCCCTCTAATTGGTGGCAACCCAGGTGGTACCTCTTCGGGAAAGACATCTTCATATTCCTACAAAAGAGACATAACAACACTAGGCAAAGTAGAGGTTAAGTCGTTAGTATTCAACATAACCTCTTTATAGATAACTACTAAGAGGTTTTGTTGAGAAAACAAAGCTTGTTTGATCTCACTCTTTCTTGCTACTAACAAACTTTTCTCTCTTACTCCCTCTTTCTCTCTTTTACCTTTAGCTCTCTCTCCTTTTCCTCTCTCTTCTCTTGGCTTGCCCTCTTTTCTTTTCTCAATTTTACTTTCCTCTTTTTCTGACACTTTTACACACTCACTTTTTCTTTTGTTCTCTCTCTTGATTTGATCTTCTAACACTTACTTTGGTGACATAGGAAGGATGGTTATAAGTTCCCCTCTAAGTACAAAAGAATAATGATTTAGAAAACCATCATGTGTAACACGTCTATCATACTGCCAAGGCCTACCTAACAAAATATGACATGCTTTCATTGGTACAACATCACAACTATACTTGCCAATTGAAAACATTACTTTAACTTGGTTGGTTACCCTCAATTCTCCACATTCATTGAGCCATTGGAGTTTGTAAGGCCGTTGATGCTTGAAAGTAGACAAATTCAACTTCTCCATTAGCTCGGTGCTTGCCACATTGCAGCAACTTCCTCCATCTATAATCACACCACATATCTTTCTTTGGATTTGGCAACGAGTATGGAACAAGTTCTCTCTTTGCTTATCTTCGTCTGCCATCATCTGGGCGCTAAGGGCTCTCCTAGTTACAAGGAGTTCTCCTTCTTCTGCATACTCTCCATCTTCATTTTCCATGAATAGCTCTTCTTCTTCCTCTGTTGTTTCTCCTTCAGTTTCCCACTCACCAAGGTTGTTGATATTCATGGTTCGCTTGTTAGGACATTCACTAGAGATGTGTCCTCTCCCTTGGCACTTGAAGCATATTATGTCTCGATTTCTTGAAGGATTAGGCCCACTTTGAACCTTCTTGGGTGGTGCAGCCAGCTTTTCTTCTTTCTTCATTTCATTTCCCTTTGAATTTGAAGTAGAGGGAATATCTTTCTTTGGGTTGTTCCTCCATGAGTTGAAAGAAGTTGAACTGGAGTTCTTCCTTGCAATATTCTTCCTTTTGAGTAGTTTTTCCACCTTGGCAGCTTGGTGGACTAAGTCATGAATCTCAACATAGTGGTACATCTCCACAACATCGGCTATGTCACGATTAAGCCCATCTAAGAAACGAGCCATTGTTGCTTCTGGATCCTCCTCTACATTAGCTCTAATCATGGCTATTTGCATTTCCTTGTAGTACTCATCCACACTCTTGGATCTTGAGTGAGGCGTTGAAGCTTATTGTGAAGTTCCCTTCGAAAATAGGATGGAATGAATCTCCTCCTCATGATAGCCTTCATCTCTTCCCATGTTGAAATGAGGTGCTCTCCATATCTAATCCGCTCCTTTTGCATCTGGTCCCACCAAATAAGAGCATAATCAGTAAACTCAAGAGCAGCAATTTTGACTTTCTTACCCTCAGAGTAGTTATGGCATGAAAAGATTTGCTCTACACGCATCTCCCACTCCAGGTATGTTTCTAGATCACTCTTGCCTTGAAAGGAAGGAATTTTGACTTTGACTCCTCCAAGGCCTTCTTCTTCATCTCTAGGCCTCCTCAGTGGTCTTCTTTGTATGTTGAGTGGCCTTCTTCTTGGCTGAGTCTCCTCTCCTTCATAATCTTCATCATGGCTCTCCATGTCTTCCGCATATTCACGGTGTTGTGGGCGTGTAGCATGAGCTTGTCTTTGGTTAGCTTGAGTAGTAGTCCTTTGGCTAGAGGTTCTACTCTCCACTCGATCTAAGCGTTCATGGAGTCCTTCCAACTTCTTATCAAGCATCCTTTCAAAATGACTCACTAGCGCTTTCATTTGCAAAGGCGCTACTCCAAATGAATTGTGATCATCATTATCACTTTCATGTGCAACTCCTTTTTCTCGATTATCTGCCATGTTAGGGAAAAAGAAACAAAAGTATATAGGATCTCACAAATATTTCCTCACGTGTTTCACTCAATTGAGATATAACACTCTCACTCGTGTTTACTCTCTCTTATTGGCTTTTTCTACAATGATCTTATCCACTCTTGCCTTTTACCTCTCAATATCAAATCCCAAGCTCTTATGTTACCTAAGACCTTGTCAAGTGATCAAGGACTGCCAATTCTCGGTTCACCAAAGTATGTGCTGGTGGATGGTATGAAAAGTTATGATTGGCACATACAAGTTACAAGTAAGGTTAGGGTTTGGTTAGGCTAGGGTTCCAATATGAAAAAGGGAAGATTTAACCACTTAGCAATGCAAAATCAAGTTTAAAATACCAAAGAGCCAATTACAATGATTCTAAAAACCCAAGATATGAGAAATCAATGGAGGGTTAGATTAGGAAAGTTCAAATCAAAGGAATAGGAAACAAGTTGAAGTCATAATAGGAAAGTCCACAATCACAAGATAAAAGGAAACAATATAGGAATAGGAAAGTGGATCACAAAAATTAGAAAACAAATGGAAGAGGAAACAATGCTGATCACAAATGAAAGAAATCTGATCACAATTTTTTTTTTCATTTTTTTTTTCACTTTTTTTTTTGGCTAACCTTTTTTTTTTGCCTTTCTTTTCTATTCCTTTTCCTTTTTCTTTTTTTTTTTGCCTCTTTTTTTTTTGGATCAGATGAAAGAGAATCACAAGATCACACAATAAGAAACAGATCAGAAAACGTTACCACTAAAAATAACAATAACTTCCTCTAGAGAACTCCGAATTTGATGATTCTAAAACGAAATGAAAGTTGAGATTCTGAAACTTAGGATTGACCTATTAATCGTCCAAAATCTCAAAAGGGAAGGGGTTGAACAGATCAGGAAAAAATAACACGTCCAGAACAAAAATTTTCCAGATTACAAAATGAATGGCTCTTGTAGCATAAAAAACCAAATCTTGCACACTAAGGATCAAATCTGGAAACAAGGGAAGGTAGAAAATTTAGTATTTTTTTTTATAATAAAAGGTAGCAATGAATGGATATGGAAAAAAAATATGGAGGCTAGAAAAGAAGTAGAATGGTGGATGATGAATGTATGATAGACAACCTACCGTGTAAACCGAAGCTCTGATACCAAATGATGCGAAATCAAGGGGTGCCCCAATCTTCACGACGTAGGTTGATGGATAGATGATGGTTCGAGACCCGACGGAAGCAAATAGCCAACCAACGTTATAAGAACGTTGACCTGCTACTTAGACAATGCGCCTAACCACGAACACAGTAAACCAATCCACACAACGACACACTTGGATCGAAGCACGAATTGGGGGCTTTTGCGAACTTGAATCACCAACCTAAAGATAGGTTGACAAGACAAAGGTTTCACAAGAGCAAAGAAAAGATAAGATTCTCACAATTAGAGAAACACTCAATAATTCTACTACTTCCAATCTGATTCAAATGAAGGCAGAATACATAAATTTATAGTGTAGCTCAAACCTATCTACTGGAGGAAAAGTAGGAAACTAACTACATAATCCTAACTAAAAGATCTAAAAAATAGGGATACAAAATCAAATCCTTTTGAAAACAGAAAAGGATAGATAATCAGCCTAATAGAAACTAATTAATACTAATGGGCTGGACATCTTGCATTTGAAGTACTATTCACGTCCTCTATCTTCAATGGGCTTTTTAAGCATCATCCTGGGCTTGAATAAGCATGATTAAGGTTCCATTTGCTTCCTCAATGCATGCACTAACATTATGGGCTTCTAATTCAGCAAATTGAAGCCCAATTGCTCTTTGTAGATGCTTAACTCTTCCTCTTGTCATTGGGCCATCTATCATCAAGTCCTTCTCCACACGAGCATCCTTCCCCACATGAGTCTGGTTCATATCAAAGGTCAACTTGGATATCTTCACTTTCAGACATGATTGGCACCTGAAATGTTAGTAAATAGCAAGAGAAAGGACCTGACCACTCCCTCTCATGTTTCACTCTAAATGATGCAAATTCACTCGTGTTTCACACTTGTAATAGCTTTTACAATGATGAAAACACTCTTGCCTTTTTCCTCTCAACTTGCTTCCTATAGTGTACTAAATTAAATCCAACAAATCAAAAGAAGTAGCAACTGAAGTGGCAATCTCAAATTAGAATTCAAGATGCAAAGTTCTCCAAGAGACAACAAAAGTCCAACATTTAAAAAAAATTCGTAGGTGCAGCCAATGGAAAATACAGCAAGTGACTAGGAAAGGAAATGAATACAATGAATTTATGGAACAAATGGTATGCGGCAGATTATGGGAGAACAAATGGTTAAATGATTAATTATCAAGAGGAAAGGATGGAAAGGAAATTGGAATCTGAAATCCGTAATGAAGCAATCAGAAATTTGAAATTTAGAACAAGGTGAATGAATGCAAATTTCCTTTTATGAATTGTGCACAATATGACATTTAATGACCAGATCTACTCAAGGAATCAAAAATGGTAATTCCAAGAATAGATGATCTTCAGCAATTGCAATTTAAGTCAACAATTTATAATTTCCAGCACAACTTTCTTTTTCACAGATTTTGACTTCCTTTTTTTTTTTTTCTTTTTTTGCAGCTTTTCCTTCTTTTCTTTTCTTTTCCCTTTTTTTTCACTGTAATATACTCTCTTTTTTTTTTTTTTTGAATCTTGAAGGTGCTGAAATTTGCAAACAGAACACAAGATTTCTGAAAGATCAGAATGACATGCACGCAAGAAACAGCTATAACTTGCTCTAGAAAAATCGGATTGACGTGATTCCAAAACGAGAAGAAAGAAGAGATCTTGAGACACAAGAAAAACCTATTACACTTCCAGAAATATGAAGGAAAACACCAGAAAGAGCCGCATGAAAATGAGGACAAACAAAAACTAATCAAACGAAATAAGGGAAAAGAACAAAGAAAAAGTGGATGAAACTAACCTCAACCAATGCTCTGATACCAGATGATGTGAGACCCCTTAGAAACCCGTTCTAGGAACCCCAAATAACACGGATCAATGATCGAATTTTGGCATGCAGCACAAGAACAAATAATATAGACAATATAAGCAACAAAGAACAAAGAACAGAGAACAAAGAAGAAGAAGAAGAAGAGATGTTGGTCAATGGAATTGAACCCTAAGAGAACCCGTCTCTTAGAACCCTAATCCGGGACGCCACAAAGGAAACCACTCCTTTGATAAATCAAAGATTTTCTCCAGCACACAAAGGCCACAAGAGAAACCTCACAAATCAGAAATGATTCTGAAAAGATAATTCATTCAATCTGCCATTCTTGGAGTACAAATGGGCCTTATATAGGCATTTGCAAATAAAACCCTAAACAAAATAATTCCTAGGTGGCGCCTTTTAAATGGCAGGAAAATAAAAGAAATTTAAATCTGAACAAATTCACCAAGAATGGTGCCTAAAAATCTGAAACAACAACAATCAAATTAAAACAAAATAAAACTAAGAGAATTTTGTGGAGAATGGCTGATTTTGTAGAAAATGGCTAAACTCCTTCAATTAGGCTCCCTTTGGGCTTGGGCTAACATCTTGTAGGAATGAAAAAATCTTTATGCCAATTTGTTCCTTTTGGGCTTCATATTCAACTAAGGCTATGGGCTCCAAGTCTATTAGTTTTTGGATCACTCCATTCAAGGCCTCCTTCATAGCTTTGGCTCTTGATCTTGTGCATGGGCCTCTCATACCTTGCAATGGATCTTCATTTGGCCATCTTTTAGAGTCACATCCAGCCCTTTTGTTTCCAAGTTCTTGATTTTGTTCAAGCTTTTTCAAATCTCCTATCTCACCTCCATCAGATCCTTGTTTGATTTTGTGGAGCCTTTTGATGCAAAACCCACTAGGAACATGCCCTAGGGAACCTTCAACAATTCGAGACTTTGCCCGGACTGGCTAGAAAACACGAATGTTGATCAAAGGAAAGTCCCTAAGAGAACTTGTCTCTTAGAATCCTAACCTCAAGATGCCACAAAGGAAGACCAATCCTTTGATAAGTCACGTGTACTCTCAGAGAACACAAAGAAGCAAAAGCCTCAAGTATTGAATAATACTCAAATTCATTCATTCATGATCTTCCAAAAACAGAGTACAATAGGGAGCCTTTTATAGGCAAAATTTCTAAAAGTCTTAAAATCCTAATAAAACTAAAACTCTAAAATTTGATTAGAAATATTTTAAATAGTGTCTAAAATCAAAGAACAAGATTAGGATATTAATATTAACTTAATCTCCTAGATAAGCTCCTTGACCAAGTCTAAAAAAATAATAAAATAATAAAAACGAAATTCATAAGAATGCTAGTCAAAACTAATTAGCTTCTTTAAGTAGTCACATGGGATGCACATGCTTCATTAAAAATCACATGGTTGACACATGATTTTTAATTTCTTACAATTGACTCCAATTGGGCCTTGGTACTCCTCTTGTATGTGTAGAACTACATTAGGCCTTTAACATATTGGATATTATCTTTTAGTTGCTCCATGGACTCTTTTTAGGAAATTGGGCTTCCACTTGGACTTCCACTTTTGCATCTTTAAAAAGATATTGATCAAATATGGATCATAGGCTCTAAACTTGGGTCGACGTCCAACATAGATATTATCTTGATGGATGAGGGCTTCTCGAACTTGTAGTACTCCAATGGGCATGCCTACTGATATTGTATCAAAGAATCTATTTGATCCAACCTAGTATTTAGCCTCTTGAATTGTTCTTGAACAGATTTAATGAACAATTTAAGGTCAACTTGGTTATCTTCACTTTCAGACATGATTGGCACCTGAAATGTTAGTGAATAGCAAGAGAAAGGCCTGACCACTCCCTCTTGTGTTTCACTATAAATGATGCAAATTCACTCGTGTTTCACACTTGTAATGGCTTTTACAATGATGAAAACACTCTTGCCTTTTTCCTCTCAACTTGCTTCCTATAGTGTACTAAATTAAATCCAACAAATCAAAAGAAGTAGCAACTGAAGTGGCAATCTCAAATTAGAATTCAAGATGCAAAGTTTTCCAAGAGACAACAAAAGTCCAATAGGTGCAGCCAATGGAAAATACAGCAAGTGACTAGGAAAGGAAATGAAGACAATGAATTTATGAAACAAATGGTATGTGGCAGATTATGGGAGAACAAATGGTTAAATGATTAATTATCAAGAGGAAAGGATGGAAAGGAAATTGGAATCTGAAATCAGTAATGAAGCAATCAGAAATTTGAAATTTAGAACAAGGTGAATGACTGCAAATTTCCTTTTATGAATTGTGCACAATATGACATTTAATGACCAAATCAACTCAAGGAATCAAAAATGGTAATTCCAAGAATAGATGATCTTCAGCAATTGCAATTTAAGTCAACAATTTATAATTTCCAGCACAACTTTCTTTTTCACAAATTTTGACTTCCTTGTTTTTTTTCTTTTTTTTTTTGCAACTTTTCCTTCTTTTCTTTTCTTTTCCCTTTTTTTTCACTGTAATATACTCTCTCTTTTTTTTTTTTTCGAATCTCAAAGGTGCTGAAATTTGCAAACAGAATACAAGATTTCTGAAAGATCAGAATGACATGCACGCAAGAAACAGCTATAACTTGTTCTAGAAAAATCAGATTGATGTGAATCCAAAACGAGAAGAAAGAAGAGATCTTGAGACACAAGAAAGACCTATTACACGTCCAAAAACACGAAGGAAAACACCAGAAACAGCCGCACGAAAATGAGGACGAACAGAAACTAATCAAACGAAATAAGGGAAAAGAACAAAGAAAAAGTGGATGAACCTTCTATTTTTTTTTCGTTTTTTTTTTTTAGACTTGGGCAATTTCCTTCCTCCCTTTTTTTTCAGCTCCTTTTCTTTTTTTTTCCGTTTTTTTTTTTTTTGGAATTTGGACAAAAACTCACAAGAATGATGACTAACAAGACACCAAAAGAAACAGAAAGGAGACCAAAAAAAAAGCACACAAATAGAACCTTGAGTTCTAACACTCAAGAAAACAAGCTACTGATATGAGACCCACTAGATGACATGCTCTAGGAACCCCAACCAACATAACTCATGCCTGAGACGTGAGACCCACTAGACGACTTGCTCTAGGAACCCCAACATAGGTCACGCACAAGGACCAGCTAGAAAACATGAAGACAAGTAAGAACTTTTTAAATCCAGACAATAGAAAGGAAAAAAAAAATGAAGAACACAAATGAAAGACAAGAAAAGATCACACCTTGACTTGCAAACCTATAGCTCTGATACCAAATGATGAGAGACCCCGTAGGAATAAGTCCTAGGAACCTTCTTTTTGACAACATTACCCAGATCGTGCAAGATTCAAGCACACAATCACACAAATAGAAGACAAAAGTACTCATAAAGAATAAGATGAATAAAAAGAATTTTCCTTTCAGGACTTATGTTCTATGTTTGTGAGGTTCCTTTTGCTCCTTGAGCGATGGAGTGAATTCTACCTGGACTTATCAAAGGAGTGGTCATCCTTTGTGGCGTCTTATGGTTATGGTTCTAAGGGACGAGTTCTCTTAGGGTCTTACCTACTTGAATGATAGAGTACCACGGAGCTTCAATGACCATCTTCAAAGAGACCATGCGTGGCGTAACCATCAAGGAAAGCTTGGGCAAGTTGCTGAACGTGAGCATCAATTTTCAGACCAAACCTGGAATAATTAGTTTCTATTTTAATGATTTGAATAAGGCCATGTGGTCAATTAAGTTTTTAGAAAGTTTTATTTCCTTATTATTTCATAATTATTTGTTTCCAATTCTTTTAGGGATTGATTTGTTTCCATTTATTTAGGTAATTTTCTTTCTATTTCTGGATGAACAGTGCACGTGAACAGTGCACAACATTGGGAATTGTGTTTTAGGAAGTTTCTTAAGTCTTACTTTTAGGGTTTGCTTAGTATTCAAGTTTTGGATTTCCTTTGCCTATAAATAGGCTATCTTTGTATTCAATAAAAAAAAAATGAGATGAATAAATAGAATTTTCTTTTCAGGACTTATGTTCTGTTTTTGTGAGGTTCCTCTTGCTCCTTGAGCGATGGAGTGAATTTAACTCGGACTTATCAAAGGAGTGGTCTTCCTTTGTGGCGTCTTATGGTTAGGGTTCTAAGGGACGAGTTCTCTTAGGGTCTTACCCACTTGACCAACTATCTTTGTTTATACGTGTTCTTATTCTTTACTAGTGTTTTTGCCTTCTATTTGCGTGATTGTGTTCTTGAATCTTGCACGATCCGGGTTATGTTGTCAAAAAGAAGGTTCCTAGGACTTATTCCTACGGGGTCTTTCATCATAACCTCAACCAATGCTCTGATACCAGATGATGTGAGACCCCTTAGAAACCCGTTCTAGGAACCCCAAATGACATGGATCAATGATCGAAATTTGGCATGCAGCACAAGAAGAAGCAAATAAACAGATCTGGACAACAAGCAACAAAGAACAAAGAACAAAGAAAGGAACAAAGAAGAAGAACAAAAGATGTTGGTCAATGAAATTGAACCCTAAGAGAACACGTCTCTTAGACTCTAATTCTGGACGCCACAAAGGAAACCACTCCTTTGATAACTCAAAGATTTTTTCCAACACACAAAGGCCACAAGAGAAACCTCACAAATCAGAAATAATTCTGAAAAGATAATTCAATCAATCTGTCATTCTTGGAGTACAAGTGGGTCTTATATAGGCATTTGAAAAATAAAACCCTAAACACAGAATAATTCCTAGGTGGCACCTTTTACATGGCAGGAAAATAAAAGAAATTTAAATCTGAACAAATTCACCAAGAATGCCTAAAAATCTGAAACAGCAACAATCAAATTAAAACAAAATAAAACTAAGAGAATTTTGTAGAAAATGGTTGGACTCATTCAATTAGGCTCCCTTTGGGCTTGGGCTAGCATCTTGTAGGAATGAAATAATCTTTATGCCATTTTGTTCCTTTTGGGCTTCATATTTAGCTAAGTGATATGATATCAGTAGGCATGCCCATTGGAGTACAACAAGTTCGAGAAACCCTCATCCATCAAGAACTTCAAAGAGCTCAAGTGGCCCAAATTGTGCACTATGTCCAAAAATTTCAAAAAGCTTAAGATAATATCTATGTTGGACGTCGACCCAAGTTTAGAGCCTAAAATCCATATTTGATCAATTCAAAACATGCTGAATTGGACTTTAAACATGAGATCTCTTTAAAGATGCAAAAGTGGAAGTCCAAGTGGAAACCCAATGTCCTAAGAAGGTTCATGGACATGTTGAAGGCCCAATGTAGTTATACACATACAAGAGGAGTGTTAAGGCCCAATTGGAGTCCAATATCAAGAAATTAAAAATCATGTGTCAACCATGTGATTTTTTAATGAAGCATGAGCATCCCATGTGGACTATTTAAAAGAGCTAATTAGTTTTAACTAGGAGTCTTTTTGAATTTCGTTTTTTATTATTATATTATTTTTTTGGACTTGGTCAAGGAGTTTATCTAGGAGATTAAGTTAAAATTAATATCTTAATCTTATTCCTTGATTTTAGGCATTATTTAAAATATTTCTAATCAGATTTTAAAGTTTTAGTTTTATTAGGATTTTAAGTCTTTTAAAAATTTTACCT
Organism: Erythrophleum ivorense; assembly: GCA_026724425.1. Taxonomy (NCBI): domain Eukaryota; kingdom Viridiplantae; phylum Streptophyta; class Magnoliopsida; order Fabales; family Fabaceae; genus Erythrophleum; species Erythrophleum ivorense. Next base: position 494,814 of record JAIUCV010000228.1, read on the forward strand.
ATAAAAGGCCCCCTATTATACTCTATTTTAAAAGATCATGAATGAATGAATTTGAGTATTATTCAATATTTTGTGAGGCTTTTGCTTCTTTGTGTTCTTTGAGAGGCAAAGTATTGAATTGTTGGAGGTTCTCTAGGGCATGTTCCTAGTGGGTCTTGCATCACTAAGATTATAGGCTTTAAGTCCATTAGTTTTTGGATCACTCCATTCAAGGCCTCCTTCATAACTTTGGCTCTTGATCTTGTGCATGGGCCTCCCATATCTTGTAATGGATCTTTGGTTGGCCATCTTTTAGAGTCACGTCCATCCCTTTTGTTTTCAAGTTCTTGATTTTGTTTAAGCTCTTTCAAATCTCCTAGCTTACCTCCATCAGAAGAAGACAAGATTTAAGTGAGAAAAAGCAAGAAAATAAGGTAATTTCTTCTTCCATGGTTGCTATCCCTTCCTCCTCTTCCTCCACCATTTCGGCCCACTCAAGAAACCCTAGGAGGGTTTGATTTTTAGGTAGAACCAAGGATGATTCTTAGAAAAAAGGGTGTGGAGATTAAGAATATGCAAAAAAAATTAACAAAAAACCATGGAATTTCAAGATGCAATTTCTAGGGTTTCAAGTGTTCCTTCCAAAATCTAATTTGATCTCTTATTTCCTATGCCTAAATAAGTATTTGAATGAGCTCCTAAGATCCCTGGAAGTCTTCCTATATGCTTCCTCCATCAAGGAAACAAAACAAAGTCTATGGAGGGCAAAACCCTCCATTAGCATAGCTAGGGATAGTTTTAAATTTTTTTAAGCTTATTTTTGAGTCATATATAATGAATAAATATGAGGGGAAGCCTTGAAAAAAATTTAGAAATCATAGAAAGTGAGATGCTGCTTTATGTTCCATAATATGACCTAAAGAAGCAACATATAGTTAGGCTCTTGATTTTTATTGTGTGATAACTTCAAGAGGTTTAAAAGGAGTCAAGAATCATATTTGAAAGGAAAGAATAGAGCTTAGAATTTATTTAAGGGGTGTTGCTTTATTAGGTGTATTTATGGAACCATAATGAAGTTTATAGATCGAGCTAGTGTCTAAGCAAGTTGTGTGGCCTTATAATTAATTCCATGAACCTAATTGGTTTCCATAAATTGTGTTTAGGTCAAGGGAAATCATCCCCACACCTTTGTGTGTGTGTGGCCGAAGGAGGGAGCATTAATTCAAGAGAAAAATTATGCAGTTGCTTCCAAGGTAGCTCACTCCTCCTTCTCTCATGCATGATTGTTTGCTTTACTTGTTTTTGAATGTGTGAATGTGTATTTTAAGCCATAAAAAATGTTCTAGCATGAGCTCTTACTCCATGGTACCATAATGATGTATTATGTTTTCAAATGATGTTCATGATGTTTGTTTTGGTTTGCTTGAATGTAGTGAGGCCAAGAACCCTTAGCCATGGTGAGGATAAGAACCCTTAAAATTAGTTAAGACAAAGTAAAAAGTCTCCCAAAAGTGAGCTTGACTCCCAAGAGTAAGGTTGAGTCCAAGAACCTCTTAAAAAATGAGTGAGATGAGTCCAAAATCCACAAGTAAATAGGTGAGACCAATTCACTTGCTTGGCAAGCCTTTCTTTGTATGTTATGTATGACTTGCTCAAGTGGTGAAATTGTTTCTTGAATGATTGCACATGTCCATATGTCATGCATGCATTTGTAAAACTTGTTTTGCTTCTTTTATATATGATTGAATGAGAGATGAGTAATTGGGATTCTTTGAATCTCATCTCCTCTCCAATAATCTAACATACTAGGTGGACCAAGTGGGTAAGGTAATAGAAGCCAACCACCTTGAAGATGAAAGTATGACATTCAAGAGCATGATTTTTGCTTCTTTGAGGCCACACAAGTAGTAAATAATGTAATATAATGTTGTGTATGACCAATGACCTCATAAACATATGTAATTATACTAATGTATCATATGAGGGTTAAAGTTGTATGTATGAATATGCACATTTTGGTTATATATTAGCAAGTTTTCATTAATGAAGTATGTGTATAAATGGATGTGGAATTGCCAAAATAAGATGCATGAGGGTTAGAACCCTTTGGCCAGCTCACACAAGTCCTAATTATGCTTTAGACTTGCCCAATAGGTGCCAACCCTCAAGGAAAGCCATTTGGACATTTTGGTATCCTATATGGAGCCAAAATTAACCATAATAGAACCCTATATCACTTTTTGTTCAAATGAGCTCTTCTTGATCTAAGATTTTGTATGAAATTAGATCTTGTTGAGAGATTTTTGGAAAGTTAAAGAACATAATTTTCAGAAGTCTAGATAATATTTGATAAATTTTCAAAGTTGAAAAAAATTTTGGTTTTGGTCATGTAGTGTTCACTCAGGTCCAAAAATGAAATCTATCACATAGGGCCCAAATGATGTCCAATTGCCACAAAATTTTATATGAAAAAACTAGACATTTCCTGTGACTTGTAACAATTAGAAACACCTCATTTGGAGGTCTAGAGAGGGAGATATAAATTTTTAAAGAATCTGTCCAATACTAGGCACTCCAACTGACTTCGGATATTGTTTGATTGGATTTCGAGGTCTGTCCATGCCTGAGCTAGTCTGGAATTATTTTTTTCTCTCTTGATAACATCCATAGCTTTCCATATTGGTATCATTTTCATGGATTGGATTTTTTTGGAATTAATTAGATATTTTTGAAATTTGCTGTAGAATTTTGTGACATCACCAGTGAACAGCCAGACCTCTGAACCATTTCGAATGTCAAATGTCTTTTGTGTTTGTTTCATGGTCTAGACATATTTTTATCATAAAGTAGACATGTGTAGCTTTCCAGAATGGCCAAGAATGCATAATTTTGATTTATCTATAATTAGTTATGATTTTTCAAAATTTGTAACAGAAATGAAAAAAAATCTGGCCGAAAATATATATATGTATTTTATACTTCCCTTTGGTTTCCACAAGATTTAGCTACTTTTGATAATGCAAATGAGTTGTATTCATGTAATAAAATATGAGAATATGATGTATGAGCTCATATGGTCCACGTGACACCAAATAGAATTTTTATATGCGACGCAACACTAGAAAATGCTATTTTAATCTCCTTTTTCTTGCTCCTTCATGGAATGTATGACGTAAAGCATGGAAATGTGATGGAATAAGTTAGAAATATAAGGTGTTACATAACGCCTAGACAATGCATATGCTACAATATTTTCCTTTCCCTACTTATGCTTAATAATATAAGGGAAGGTTTCAATAAATTCAAGCTAACTTGCATGCCTTTTGTTCAATTTACCTTGGACTTAAGTAACTTAAGACTCTCATAATCAAAATGGATAATAAATTCTTTAGGCCACAAATAATGTTACCAAATTTCTAAAGTCCATTTCAAGGCATACAACTCTTTATCATATTTGGAATAATTTAAAGCAAGATTACGCAATTTCTCACTGAAATATGCAATAGGTTTAGAATCCTGCATCAACACGCCACCTATGCCTATGCCAGAAGCATCACACTCAATTTCAACCTTAGTAAAATCAAGCAACACAAGTACAAGGGCATTAGTTAGTTTTTCCTTCAGTATGTTAAAAGCACACTCTTGTGCTTCTCCCCACTTGAATACCACATTCTTTCTTACCAAATCATTCAAAGGGGCAGCAAGAGTAGAAGTCCTTCATGAACCGCCTATAAAAGCTTGCCAATCCATGGAAGCTCCTTACTTCACTCACATTCTTTGGAGAAGGCCACTCTCGGATTACTTTAACCTTCTCCTCATTCACTTGTATGCCACGGGCTCCTACAACAAATCCAAGACAAATCACAGAATCCAAAACAAAAAAAACACTTCTCTAAATTGGCAAAGAGTTTATTCTACCTAAGCACAACAAACACATCATGCAAATGACTCACATGCTCTTCTAGGCTCTTAGAGTAAATCAAAATGTCATCAAAGTGTCATAACAAATCTACCAATGAAAGGTCTAAAGACATGGTTCATTAAACTCATGAAAGTGCTAGGTGGGTTAGTCAAACCAAATGGCATAACTAACCATTCATATAACCCAAATTTGGTCTTAAAAGTAGTTTTTTGTTCATCACCTTCTTTTATTCTAATCTGATGGTAACCGCTTCTAAGATCAATTTTAGAGAAAACACATGCACCATATAACTCATCAAGCATATCATCTAACCTATGGATAGGATAGCGATATTTTATCATTATTTTGTTGATGGCACGACAATCCACATACATCCGCCACTTGCCATCCTTTTTGGGCACAAGAATCATTGGGATAGCACATGGACTCAGACTTTCACAAACAAAGCCTTTCTTTATGAGCTCTTCCACTTGATGTTGTATTTCCTTAGTCTCGTCTAGATTTGCTCGATAAACAGGTCTATTGGGGATAAATGCTCTTGGGATAAAATCTATATGATGCTCAATGCCTCTTAAAAGAGGCAATCCATCAGGTATTTCCTTTGGGAATAAATCACAGAATTCTTGCAATAAAGACATAACACTAGGGGCAAAGAGTGATCAATATCATCGATAGTAAGATAAACATCTTTATAAAGCAATAAAAAAGCATTTTCACAAATAAGAGCTCCCTTGATCTCACTTTTACTCGAAAATAAACTCACTTTCTTTTTTTCATGTTTTTCTCTAAGTTTCTTTTCCTTTCTACTCAGCTCTCCTTTCTCTTGCTTCTTCTCATTCTCAACACTTACACTTACTTTACCTTTCTTTTCTTGCTCTCTCTTCTTACACTTTCTTTCAATTTTTAACTGATCCTCATATGCTTGAATAGGACGAAGAGGGGGTCAACACAATGGTCTTACCATTAGAAACAAAGGAGTAATAATTTTTATATCCATCATATTTTACCTATCTATCAAACTGCCATGGCCTACTAAGTAACAAGTGACCAGCATACATGGGTGCTACATCACAAAGAATCTCATCATGATAATTACCAATAGAAAAAGAAATGATCACTTGTTTTGTTACCTTTACCTCCCTACTATCATTAAGCCATTATAATTTATAAGGGGTAGGGTGCCTCAAAGTAGGCAAGTTTAGCTTTTCCATAAGTAAACCACATTTGTGCAACTACCACCATCAATAATCAAACTACATAACTTCTTGTGGATGAAACAACGAATATGGAAAATATGCTCACTCTGCTCTACCTCGTGATACAATATCAGTAGGCATGCCCATTGAAGCATTATAAGTTCGAGAAACTCTCATCCATCAAGAAAGCCAAATCATTCAAAAGCCCTAATTCAAGTCTAAATAGTTCATGAAAGGATGGCCTATGCTCAATAGGCTCAAATTGTGTTAGTATATGTCCAAAAATTTCAAAGAGCTCAAAATAATATCTATGTTGGACGTCGGCCCAAGTTTAAAGCCCAAGATCCATATTTCATAAATATCTCTTTAAAGATGTAAAAGTGAAAGTCCAAGTGGAAGCCCAATTTCCTAAAAAGAGTCCATGGAGTAACTAAAGTTAGTATCCAATATGTTAAAGGCCCAATGCAATTATACACATATAAGAGGAGTGTCAAGGCCCAATTGGAGTCCAATTGCAAGATATTAAGAATCATGTGTTAACCATGTGATTTTTAATGAAGCATATGCATCCCATCTGACTACTTAAACAAGCTAATTAGTTTTGACTAGGATTCTTAAGAATTTCGTTTTTTATTATTTTATTATTTTTTTGAATTTGGTCAAAGATCTTATTTTGGAGATTAAGTTAAAATTAGTATCCTAATCTAGTTCCTTGATTTTAGGCACTATTTAAAATATTTCTAATCAGATTTTAGAGTTTTACTTTTATTAGGATTTTAAACTTTAAAAATTTTTGCCTATAAAAGGCTCCCTATTGTACTCTATTTAGAAGATCATGAATGAATGAATTTGAGTATTATTCAATACTATATGAGGCTTTTGCTTCTTTGTATTCTCTGAGAGTTTACATGACTTATCAAATGATTGGTTTTCCTATGTGGCGTCTTGAGGCTAGGGTTCTAAGAGGCGAGTTCTCTTAAGGTCTTTCCTTTGACCAACATTCTTGTTTTCTAGCCGGTCTCGGGCAAAGTGTCATCTTGTTGAAGGTTCCTAGGACAAGGTTCCTAGAGGGTCTTGCATCATTTGGTATCAGAGCTTTGGTTCGCTAGTACAAGGTATATCTTTGTGTTTTCCTACTGTTATTCTTCATATTTTCTTTCCTTCCATTTGTGTTACCTTTTCATCTTCACCTTTGTCTTCCATCTTCTTCTTTCTTCCATTGTTGTGTGCCTTCATCCTCATTCAAAAAAAAAAAAGAAGAGTGTGATACTCCAAAAAAATTTTGAAAAAAAAATTCAAAAAAAAAAAAAAAAGTGAAAAAAGAGTGAAAAAAAAAAGAAAAAATTATAAGTTGTGCAAATTCAAAAAGCTTGGATCGAGTTAGTTTCCTAATTGGAGTTAGTTTCCTAGTTAGAGTTAATTTCCTAATTGGAGTTAGTTTCCTAATTGGAGTTAATTTTTTAATTGGAATTAATTTCCTAATTGAAGTTAGTTTCCTAATTTGATTGCATTGAGTAGCCACCAAGTTATCTACTTTCCTATTTGCATTCAAGTAAGGATTTTCTTTCCTAATTGTTTTAAACTTGAATTGCAAGTAGTTTCCTATTAACTTGGTTCCCAAATAGTTTTCTATTTTTAAAAATTCTTATTTTCAGATTTTCCCTTTTCTTCTTCTTCCTTCCAAGCCATCCCAACCTCCCATTCCTCCTTATTTTCCTTTCCTCTTTCCCTTTTTGTTACATATCTCTTTTTTTCCTTTGTTTGATTCTTTGGAAATTTATATTTTAGGATTCTAGTTTTTGATTGCCATTAGTTTGATCTTTTCATTTGATTTGCTTGTGACGTTCTTAGAACACTTGTAAGAAGCAAATTATTGAGTGGTAAAAAGGCTAGAGTCTACCATTTTGATAAAAGCCAAAATTTGAGAGTAAACACGAGCGAATTACTATTCTTGAGTGTAAACACGTGAGAAGAGTGTGTGAGGCCCTATTCCTTCTTTCCTTCTTTGACTAACTTTTTAGGTGAAAAGATGCCCAATGAGTACAAATTCCTTGAATAGGCTAACAAAGAGAGATTCAAGCAAACTTGTGCATGGTTAGATGCATTCCAATCCAATTCCAACTCTACAGGACAAGATAAGGAAAAGTCATCCCCTGATTTCCATACTAGATGCCTTATCAAAGAGAAAGTTTGCAACATGACTATAGATAATAGTACCTATGTAAATGTTGCCAGTACCTGGTGCGAACCCACTAGGAGACAAGTCTCCTTGAACCCACAACCGATCTCAAATATACACACCCCAAGAAAGCCAAATCAAGTCTGAACGATCCACTTGGAACCCTTGAATACGAAGAGACAAGGACCCCGAGTGTTGGAAGACGCCACAAGGTTGATCAAGCCTTGATAAGTCTACAAGTTCAATGAAGAACCCTAGAGAGCACTCCTCTCAAGTCTGGGATTAGGACTTACAGTAGGTGGTCTTCTCTGCAAGTTTGCAATCATTGTGTCTTGCTTATCCATCCGGTCTCTTATCCCTCCAAGCACCACATTAAGACATTCAAATTGCTGCTGCATAGCCTTTACAACGAGGTCCATGTTCTGTGCACTACCTCCTTCACTTGATGTTTCCTCCCTATTAGACATTATAAGCTGCAAGAAAATTGATTAGAGAAAATAAAGATCCTCACAAATTTTCCTCACGTGTTTACCCTCAAAGATGTCACTCTTCACTCGTGTTTCACACTTTAAAGGCTTTTCAAATAATGGATTCACACTCTTGCCTTTTTCCACTCTTAGTCTCTCTATAGGCTTTTTAAAGAAACTAATCAGACTATACAAAGCTATCACAATTCTTGTAAGATTCAACCCAACACTTGGAGATAATGAATAGTAAGTGGGTACTATAGTAGAGAAATCAGGGAATGAAAGTTAAGGATGTAGAATTTTGTAAAAGCTTAGCTCAAACCAATACTACTTCCAGAACAGCACAATTTTTTTTTTTTGCCTTTTCTTTTCAGCAATTTTTTTTTTCTCTATATATATTTTTTTGCCTTGCTTTTTTTTTTTTCTGGAATATGAAGAACAAAAACGAAATTTGAATAAACAGAGCAGAAATAGCAGATTCAATCAGGAAAGCCCTGTAAACATGTCTGAATTTAAACAACAATATCTCAAGTTAGAGAACTCCAAATGAGATGATTTTAAAGCGATATGAAAGAAGAGAATCTGGGGTATAAGAAAGACCTACTACACGTTCAGAAACCCAACGAAGAACATGACAAACAAAGGATTACATTCAGCATGTCCATAAGAATGGAAGACAATAGAATTTCAAAAAAAAGGAAACAGAAACCCAATCTGGAAAATTACAAAGACAAACGGATATGACCTGATTTAGAGACCGAAGCTCTGATACCAAGATGGTGCGAACCCACTAGGAGACAAGTCTCCTTGAACCCACAACCGATCTCAAATATACACACCCCAAGAAAGCCAAATCAAGTCTGAACGATCCACTTGGAACCCTTGAATACGAAGAGACAAGGACCCCGAGTGTTGGAAGACGCCACAAGGTTGATCAAGCCTTGATAAGTCTACAAGTTCAATGAAGAACCCTAGAGAGCACTCCTCTCAAGTCTGGGATTTCCAGAAAATACTATTTTATTAATTCAAAATCTGATTACAATGGGAGGCAGAGTACAATTATATAGTGTGTAAGTCAAATCTGCCTTCAATGCTTATAGAAAAGGAAAACTAGGGAAATTAATGGCAATTATCCTAATTAATGACCTATGCAATCAGAATTATAAAAGTCAAATTCTCTTAAAGACTGAAAAGGAAATAAATCCCCCTAAATAAGCTAAATTCGTCCAAATACATTAAGGTTCTACAAATCAGCTCATTAAGCCCAAAATGGCATTATTTAGCCCTAAATGAGCCCACCAATGGATGGTCCATGGTTCAAGTACTTCAATTTATAATGTTTGGCCCAATTTAGCCTCAGCAACTCCATCTTTAGCCCATATGATGTTGAGGACGTCCACATTAGAAATGTTTGGATCTCGCTTGACTTTTGTTGCTTCAATTGCTAGTTGCTTAGTCCAGGTCTCTTGAACAAGTCCACTTAAGGCTTCTCTCATTCTTTTAGCTCGTGCTCTAGTCATTGGGCCACTTGGAATTTGTAGAGGATCATTCCAAGTATTTGAGACAGCTTGCTCCCTTTGATGGATCGCATCAGTACCTTACTAGTTGAGAAATTAAACTTGCCTACTATGAAGCATCCTAGGCCCTATACTTTGTTGAGGGGTAGTGCTGAGTTTATGGTTAATAAGCAAGTTTTGATTTCTTTCTCCATCGGTAAATATCATGATAAAATGTTATGAGATGTGCTTGATACAATATCAGTAGGGATGTCCATTAAAAAACACTACAAGTTCAAGAAGCCTTCATCCATTAAGAAACCCAAATCATTCAAAAGCCTATGATTTAGGTCCAAATGGCTCATGAAAGGATGGCCTATGCTCAAGAGGCCCAAATTGTGCTAGTATATGTCCAAAAATCTCAAAATAATATCTATGTTGGATGTTAGCCCAAATTTAGAGCCCAAGATCTATATTTGATCAATATCTCTTTAAAGATGCAAAAATGGAAGTCCAAGTGGAAGTCTAATTTTCTAAGAAGAGTCCATGGAGCAACTAAAGTCAATATCTAATAAGTTAAAAGCCCAATTAGAGTCCAATTGCAAGAGATTAAGAATCATGTGTCAACCATGTGATTTTTAATGAAGCATGTGCATCCCATGTGACTACTTAAAGAAGCTGATTAGTTTTGACTAGGATTCTTTATGAATTTCGTTTTTTATTATTTTATTATATTTTGAACTTGGTCAAAGAGCTTATCTTGGAGATTAAGTTAAAGTTAGTATCCTAATCTAATTCCTTGATTTTAGGCACCATTCAAATATTTCTAATTAGATTTTAGAGTTTTACTTTTATTAGGATTTTAGACTTTTAAAAACTTTGCCTATAAAAGGCTTCCCATTGTATTCTATTTTGGAAGATAATGAATGAATTTGAGTATTATTCAATACTTTGTGAGGTTTTTGCTTCTTTGTGTTCTCTAAGAGTTCACATGATTTATCAAAGGATTAGTCTTCCTTTGTGGCGTCTTAAGGCTAGGGTTCTAAGAGACGAGTTCTCTTAGGGTCTTTCCTTTGACCAACATTCTTGTTTTCTAGCCGGTCCCGGGCAAAGTTTCGAATTGTTGAAGGTTCTCTAAGGCATGTTCCTAGTGGGTCTTGCATCATTTGGTATCAGAGCTTTGGTTCTCTAGTACAAGGTATATCTTTTTGTTTCCCTACCGTTGTTCTTCATACTTTCTCTCCTTCCATTTGTGTTACCTTTTTCGTCTTCGCCTTTGTCTTCCATCTTCTTCTTTCATCCATTGTTGTGTGCCTCCATCCTCATTCAAAAAAAAAAGTGTGTGATACTCCAAAAAAAAAATGAAAAAAAAAGTGAAAACAAAGAAAAAGTGAAAAAAAAGTTGCAAGTTGTGGAGTTAGTTTCCTAATTGGAGACAATTTCCTAATTGGAGTTAATTTCCTAATTAGAGTTAGTTTCTTAATTGGAGTCAATTTCTTAATTGGAGTTAGTTTCCTAGTTGGAGTTAATTTCCTACTTGGAGTTAATTTCTTAATTGGAGTTAGTTTCCTAATTTGATTGCATTGAGTAGCCACTAAGTTTATCTACTTTCCTATTTGCATTCAAGTAAGGATTTTCTTTTCTAATTGTTTTGAACTTGAATTGCAAGTAGTTTCCTATAAACTTGGTTCCCAAGTAGTTTCCTATTTTCAGATTTTCCCCTTTCCTTCTCCTTCTTTCCAAGCCATCCAAACCTCCCCTTCCTTCTTGTTTCCCTTTTTGTTACACACCCCTTTTTCTTCTTTGTTTGATTCTTTGGGAATTTGCATTTTAGGATTCTAGTTTTTTTTATTGCCACTAGTCTGATCTTTTTTTTTGATTTGCTTGTGACTTGCTTAGAACACTTGTAAGAAGCAAATTGTTGAGTGGTAAAAAGCAAGAGTGCAATTAACATTAAAGAAAAAGCCAAAAAGAGAGTTAAATACGAGTGAACTTATCATCTTTTGAGTGTAAACATGTGAGAAGAGTGTGTAAGGTCATAATCCTTCTTTCTTTCTTTGACTTACTTTTCAGGTGATAAGATGTCCAATGAGTACAAATTCCTTGAAAAGGCTAACAAAGAGCAATTCAAGCAAACTTGTGCATGGTTAGATGCATTCCAATCTAATTCCAACTCTACAGGACAAGATAAGGAAAAGTCATCCCCTGATTTCCATACTAGATGCCTTATCAAAGAGAAAGTTTGCAATGTGGCTATTGATAATAGTAGCTATGTACATGTTGCTAGTACCTTACTTGTTGAGAAATTAAACTTGCCTACTATGAAACATCCTAGGCCCTATACCTTGTTGAAGGGTAGTGCTGAATTTAGGTTAATAAGCAAGTTTTAATTTCTTTCTCCATTGGTAAATATCATGATAAAGTGTTATTTGATGTGGCTCCTATGTATGATGGACATATTATGCTTGGTAAACCATGGAAACATGTGAGAAAAGCTAAATATATCAAGCTTAAGCACAAATATTGCTATTCATTTGTATTCAATGAAAAAAATCATGTATTGGTACCTCTTGATCCTATGGATGTTTATGAGGATCAAGTGAGAATAGCACAAGCATACAAAATGGAAAGAAAAAGAGAGAGAACATGAGTTAGAGAGAGAAAAAGACGAGTTTGAAAAAGAAAAGAATGTGAGTGAAAAGAAAGAGTGTGAACTTGTTTGATGAAAAAAGAGAGGTTAAGAGTGTGTATAAGGATATTTGTTTATCTACCAACAATCTTAACCCATTTTTGCCTATTGTTGGTTCTAGCACCTTGCAGGTATGTCGAGATTTGTTTTCAAAGAAGCTACCTAATGGACCCTCATCTTCAACTAGCATTGCAAAGAGTTGTGATTGCTTAGATTTGTTCCCTATGAAGCCACATAATGGCAAAGATTCAAGGACAAATCTTTTCAAAGAGGGAGGGAATGATACAATATCAGTAGGCATACGAAGCACTACAAGTTCGAGAAGCCTTCATCCATCAACAAACCCAAATCATTCAAAAGTCTATGATTCAGGTCCAAATGGCTCATGAAAGGATGATCTATACTCAAAAGGCCCAAATTGTGCTAGTATATGTCCAAAAATCTCAAAGAGCTCAAAATAATATCTATGTTGGACGTCGGTCCAAGTTTAGAGCCCAAGATCCATATTTGATCAATATCTCTTTAAAGATGCAAAAGTGGAAGTCCAAGTGGAAGCCCAATTTCCTAAGAAGAGTCCATGGAGCAACTAAAGTCAATATCCAATATGTTAAAGGCCCAATTGTAGTCTAATTGTAAGAGATTAAGAATCATGTGTCAACCATGTGATTTTTAATGAAGTATGTGCATCCCATGTGACTACTTAAAGAAGCTGATTAGTTTTGACTAGGATTCTTTATGAATTTCGTTTTTTATTATTTTATTATATTTTGAACTTGGTCAAAGAGCTTATCTTGGAGATTAAGTTAAAGTTAGTATCCTAATCTAATTCCTTGATTTTAGGCACCATTCAAATATTTCTAATTAGATTTTAGAGTTTTATTTTTATTAGGATTTTAGACTTTTAAAAACTTTGCCTATAAAAGGCTTCCAATTGTACTCTATTTTGGAAGATAATGAATGAATTTGAGTATTATTCAATACTTTTTGAGGCTTTTTGATATGACCCAGACTCATGAGGGGAAGGATGCTCGTGTGGAGAAAGACTTGATGATAGATGGCCCAATGACAAGAGGAAGAGTTAAGTGTCTACAAAGAGCAATTGGACTCCAATTTGCTGAATTAGAAGCCCATAATGTTAGTGCATGCATTGAGGAAGCAAATGGAGCCTTAATCATACTTTTTCAAGCCCAAGTTGATGCTTAAAAAGCCCATTGAAGCTAGAGGACGTGAATAGTACTTCAAATGCAAGATGTCCAGCCCATTAGTATTAATTAGTTTCTATTAGGCTGATTATCTTTCCTTTTTTGTTTTTAAAAGATTTGATTTTGTATCCCTATTTTTAGATCTTTCAGTTAGGATTATGTAGTTAGTTTCCTACTTTTCCTCTAGTAGATAGGTTTGAGCTACACTATAAACATATGTATTCTGCCTTCATTTGAAAACACATTTGGAAGTAATAGAATTATTTTGAGTGTTTCTTTAATTGTGAGAATCTTATCTTTTCTTTGCTCTTGTGAAACCTTTGTCTTGTCAACCTATCCTTAGGTTGGTGATTCAATTTCACAAAAGCCCCCAATTCGTGCTTCGATCCAAGTGTGTCGTTGTGTGGGTTGGTTTATTGTGTTCGTGGTTAGGTGCGTTGTCTAAGTAGTAGGTCAACGTTCTTATAACGTTGGTTGGCTATTTGCTTCTGTCGGGTCTCGAACCATCATCTATCCATCAACCTACATCGTGAAGATTGGGGCACCCCTTGATTTCGCATCATTTGGTATCAGAGCTTTGGTTTACATGGTAGGTTGTCTATCATACATTCATCATCCACCATTCTACTTCCTTTCTAGCCTCCATATTTTTTTTCCTTTTCCATATCCGTTCATTGCTACCTTTTATTATATAAAAAAAAAATACTAAACTTTCTACCTTCCCTTGTTTCCAGATTTGATCCTTACTGTGCAAGATTTGGTTTTTATGCTACAAGAGCCATTCATTTTGTAATCTGAAAAATTTTTGTTGTTCTGGACATTGTTATTTTCCCTTATCTGTTCAACCCCTTTTCTTTTGAGATTTTGGACGATTAATAGGTCAATCCTAAGTTTCAGAATCTCAACTTTCATTTCGGTTTAGAGTCATCAAATTCGGAGTTCTCTAGAGGAAGTTATTGTCATTTTAGTGGTAATGTTTTCTGATCTGATTTGTTTCCTATTGTGTGATCTTGTGATTCTCTTTCATCTAATCCAAAAAAAAAAGAATAAAAAAAAAGGAAAAGGAAAAGGAATAGAAAAGAAAGGCAAAAAAAGGGTTAGCCAAAAAAAAAAGTGAAAAAAAATGAAAAAAAAAATTGTGATCAGATTTCTTTCATTTGTGATCAGCATTGTTTCCTCTTCCATTTGTTTCCTAATTTTTGTGATCCATTTTCCTATTCCTATATTGTTTCCTTTCATCTTGTGATTGTGGACTTTCCTATTGTGACTTCAACTTGTTTCCTATTCCTTTGATTTGAACTTTCCTAATCTAATCCTCTATTGATTTCTCATATCTTGGGTTTTTAGAATCATTGCAATTGGCTCTTTGGTATTTTAAACTTGATTTTGCATTGCTAGGTGGTTAAATCTTCCCTTTTTTGTATTGGAACCCTAGCCTAACCAAACCCTAACCTTTACTTGTGACTTGTATGCGCCAATCACAACTTTTCATACCATCCACCAGCACATACTTTGGTGAACCGAGAATTGGCAGTCCTTGATCACTTGACGAGGTCTTAGGTAACATAAGAGCTTGGGATTTGATATTGAGAGGTAAAAGGCAAGAGTGGATAAGATCATTGCAGAAAAAGCCAATAAGAGATAGTAAACACGAGTGAGAGTGTTATATCTCAATTGAGTGAAACATATAAGGAAATATTTGTGAGGTCCTATATATACTTTTGTTTCTTTTTCACTAAAATGGCAAATAATCAAGAAAAAGGAGTTGCACATGAAAGTGATAATGATGATCACAATTCATTTGGAGTAGCGTCTTTGCAAATGAAAGCGTTAGTGAGTCATTTTGAAAGGATGCTTGATAAGAAGTTGGAAGGACTCCATGAACGCTTAGATCGAGTGGAGAGTAGAACCTCTAGCCAAAGGACTACTCAAGCTAACCAAAGACAAGCTCATGCTGCACATCCACAACATCGTGAATACGCGGAAGACATGGAGAGCCATGATGAAGATTATAAAGAAGAGGAGACTCAGCCAAGAAGAAGGCCACTCAACATACAAAGAAGACCATTGAGGAGGCCTAGAGATGAAGAAAAAGGCCTTGGAGGAGTCAAAGTCAAAATTCCTTCCTTTCAAGGCAAGAGTGATCTGGAAGCATACTTGGAGTAGGAGATGCGTGTAGAGCAAATCTTTTCATGCTATAACTACTCTGAGGGTAAGAAGGTCAAAATTGCTGCTCTTGAGTTTATTGATTATGCTCTTATTTGGTGGGACCAGATGCAAAAGGAGCGGATTAGATATGAAGAGCACCCTATCTCAACATGGGAAGAGATGAAGGCTATCATGAGGAGGCGATTCATTCCATCCTATTTTCGAAGGGAACTTCACAATAAACTTCAACGCCTCATTCAAGGATCCAAGAGTGTGGATGAGTACTACAAGGAAATGCAAATAGCCATGATTAGAGCTAATGTAGAGGAGGATCCAGAAGTAACAATGGCTCATTTCTTAGATGGGCTTAATCGTGACATAGTCGATGTTGTTGGAGATGTGCCACTATGTTGAGATTCATGACTTAGTCCACCAAGCTGCCAAGGTGGAAAAACAACTCAAAAGGAAGAATATTGCAAGAAAGAACTCCAGTTCAACTTCTTTCAACTCATGGAGGAACAACCCAAAGAAAGATATTCCCTCTACTTCAAGTTCAAAGGGGAATGAAATAAAGAAAGAAGAAAATCTGGCTACACCACCCAAAAAGGTTCAAAGTGGGCCTAATCCTTCAAGAAACCGAGACATAATATGCTTCAAGTGCCAAGGGAGAGGACACATCTCTAGTGAATGTCCTAACAAGCGAACCATAAATATCAACAACGTTGGTGAGTGGGAAACTGAAGGAGAAACAACAGAGGAAGAAGAAGGAATATTCATGGAAAATGAAGGTGGAGAGTATGCAGAAGAAGGAGAACTCCTTGTAACTAGGAGAGCCCTTAGTGCCCAGATGATGGCAGATGAAGATAAGCAAAGAGAGAACTTGTTCCATACTCGTTGCCAAATCTAGGGAAAGATATGTGGTGTGATTATAGATGGAGGAAGTTGCTGCAATGTGGCAAGCACCGAGCTAGTGGAGAAGTTGAATTTGTCTACTTTCAAGCATCAACGGCCTTACAAACTCCAATGGCTCAATGAATGTGGAGAATTGAGGGTAACCAAGCAAGTTAAGGTAATGTTTTCAATTGGCAAGTATAGGGATGAAGTGCTTTGTGATGTTGTACCAATGAAAGCATGTCATATTTTGTTAGGTAGGCCTTGGCAGTATGATAGACGTGTTATACATAATGGTTTTTTAAACCGTTATTCTTTTGTACTTAGAGAGGAACCTATAACCCTTCTTCCTATGTCACCAAAGCAAGTGTTAGAAGATCAAATCAAGAGAGAGAAGAAAAGAGAAAGTGAGTATGTAAAAGTGTCTGAAAAAGAGGAGAGTGAAATTGAGAAAAGAAAAGAGAGCAAGCCAAGAGAAGATAAAGGAAAAGGAGAGAGAGCTAAAGGTAAAAGAGAGAAAGAGGGAGAAAGAGAGAAAAGTTTGTTAGTAGCAAGAAAGAGTGAGATCAAACAAGCTTTGTTTTCTCAACAAAACCTCCTAGTAGTTATCTACAAAGAGGCTATGTTGAATACTAACGACTTAACCTCTACTTTTCCTAGTGTTGTTATGTCTCTTTTGCAGGAATATAAAGATGTCTTTCCCGAAAAGGTACCACCTGGGTTGCCACCAATTAAAGGGATAGAACATCAAATTGATTTTATACCTAGAGCACCTTTGCCCAATCGTCTAGCTTACCGAGCTAATCCTGAAGAGACTAAGGAGATTCAAAGACAAGTGCAAGAGCTGCTGGAAAAGGGATATGTGAGGGAGCCTTAGCCCATGTGCAGTACCAGTGTTGCTCGTGCCTAAAAAGGATGGCACATGGAGAATGTGCATTGATTGTCGAGCCATCAATAATATAACCGTAAGATATCGTCATCCTATCCCTAGGTTAGATGATATGCTTGATGAATTAAATGGCTCTACTATCTTCTCTAAAATTGATTTAAAAAGTGGCTACCATCAAATTAGGATGAAAGAAGGAGACGAATGGAAAACTGCATTTAAGACTAAACATGGACTTTATGAATGGTTAGTTATGCCTTTTGGTCTCACTAATGCACCTAGCACATTTATGAGGTTGATGAATCATGTCTTGCGTGCATTCATAGGTAAATTTGTGGTAGTTTACTTTTATGATATCCTTATGTACAGTAAGACTTTGCATGAGCACGTAGATCACTTGAGACAAGTCCTAGAGGTTCTAAGAAAAGAAAGATTGTTTGGCAATTTGAATAAGTGTGATTTCTGCACTAATAAAGTTGTTTTTCTTGGTTTTGTTGTAAGTGCTGAGGGTGATATGAACCAGACTCATGTGGGGAAGGATGCTCGTGTGGAGAAGGACTTGATGATAGATGGCCCAATGACAAGAGGAAGAGTTAAGCGTCTACAAAGAGCAATTGGGCTTCAATTTGCTGAATTAGAAGCCCATAATGTTAGTGCATGCATTGAGGAAGCAAATGGAGCCTTAATCATGCTTATTCAAGCCCAGGATGATGCTTAAAAAGCCCATTGAAGATAGAGGACGTGAATAGTACTTCAAATGCAAGATGTCCAGCCCATTAGTATTAATTAGTTTCTATTAGGCTGATTATCTATCCTTTTCTGTTTTCAAAAGGATTTGATTTTGTATCCCTATTTTTTAGATCTTTTAGTTAGGATTATGTAGTTAGTTTCCTACTTTTCCTCCAGTAGATAGGTTTGAGCTACACTATAAATTTATGTATTCTGCCTTCATTTGGATCAGATTGGAAGTAGTAGAATTATTGAGTGTTTCTCTAATTGTGAGAATCTTATCTTTTCTTTGCTCTTGTGAAACCTTTGTCTTGTCAACCTATCTTTAGGTTGGTGATTCAAGTTCGCAAAAGCCCCCAATTCGTGCTTCGATCCAAGTGTGTCGTTGTGTGGATTGGTTTACTGTGTTCGTGGTTAGGCGCATTGTCTAAGTAGCAGGTCAACGTTCTTATAACGTTGGTTGGCTATTTGCTTCCGTTGGGTCTCGAACCATCATCTATCCATCAACCTACGTCGTGAAGATTGGGCCACCCCTTGATTTCGCATCATTTGGTATCAGAGCTTCGGTTTACACGGTAGGTTGTCTATCATACATTCATCATCCACCATTCTACTTCTTTTCTAGCCTCCATATTTTTTTTTCCATATCCATTCATTGCTACCTTTTATTATAAAAAAAAATACTAAATTTTCTACCTTCCCTTGTTTCCAGATTTGATCCTTAGTGTGCAAGATTTGGTTTTTTATGCTACAAGAGCCATTCATTTTGTAATCTGGAAAACTTTTGTTCTGGACGTATTATTTTTCCCTTATCTGTTCAACCCCTAAAGCCTTTTTGAGATTTTGGACGATTAATAGGTCAATCCTAAGTTTCAGAATCTCAACTTTCATTTCGTTTTAGAATCATCAAATTCGGAGTTCTCTAGAGGAAGTTATTGTTATTTTTAGCGGTAACGTTTTCTGATCTGTTTCTTATTGTGTGATCTTGTGATTCTCTTTCATCTGATCCAAAAAAAAAAAAAAGAGGTAAAAAAAAAAGGAAAAGGAAAAGGAATAGAAAAGAAAGGCAAAAAAAAAAAAGGTTAGCCAAAAAAAAAAAAGTAAAAAAAAAAACGAAAAAAAAAATTGTGATCAGATTTCTTTCATTTGTGATCAGCATTGTTTCCTCTTCCATTTGTTTCCTTTTATCTTGTGATTGTGGACTTTCCTATTGTGACTTCAACTTGTTTCCTATTCCTTTGCTTTGAACTTTCCTAATCTAACCCTCCATTGATTTCTCATATCTTGGGTTTTTAGAATCATTGTAATTTGGCTCTTTGGTATTTTAAACTTGATTTTTGCATTGCTAAGTGGTTAAATCTTCCCTTTTTCATATTGGAACCCTAGCCTAACCAAACCCTAACCTTACTTGTAACTTGTATGCGCCAATCACAACTTTTCATACCATCCACCAGCACATACTTTGGTGAACCGAGAATTGGCAGTCCTTGATCACTTGACAAGGTCTTAGGTAACATAAGAGCTTGGGATTTGATATTGAGAGGTAAAAGGCAAGAGTGGATAAGATCATTGTAGAAAAAGCCAATAAGAGAGAGTAAACACGAGTGTGAGTGTTATATCTCAATTGAGTGAAACACGTGAGGAAATATTTGTGAGGTCCTATATACTTGTGTTTCTTTTTGACTAACATGGCAGATAATCGAGAAAAAGGAGTAGCACATGAAAGTGATAATGATGATCACAATTCATTTGGAGTAGCGCCTTTGCAAATGAAAGCTCTAGTGGGTCATTTTGAAAGGATGCTTGATAAGAAGTTGGAAGGACTCCATGAACGCTTAGATCGAGTGGAGAGTAGAACATCTAGCCAAAGGACTACTACTCAAGCTAACCAAAGACAAGCTCATGCTGCACACCCACAACACCGTGAATATGCGGAAGACATGGAGAGCCATGATGAAGATTATGAAGGAGAGGAGACTCAGCCAAGAAGAAGGCCACTCAACATACAAAGAAGACCACTGAGGAGGCCTAGAGATGAAGAAGAAGGCCTTGGAGGAGTCAAAGTCAAAATTCCTTCCTTTCAAGGCAAGAGTGATCCAGAAACATACATGGAGTGGGAGATGCATGTCGAGCAAATCTTTTCATGCCATAACTACTCTGAGGGTAAGAAGGTCAAAATTGCTGCTCTTGAGTTTACTGATTATGCTCTTATTTGGTGGGACCAGATGCAAAAGGAGCGGATTAGATATGGAGAGCACCTCATCTCAACATGGGAAGAGATGAAGGCTATCATGAGGAGACGATTCATTCCATCCTATTTTCGAAGGGAACTTCACAATAAGCTTCAACGCCTCACTCAAGGATCCAAGAGTGTGGATGAGTACTACAAGGAAATGCAAATAGCCATGATTAGAGCTAATGTAGAGGAGGATCCAGAGCAACAATGGCTCGTTTCTTAGATGGGCTTAATCGTGACATAGCCGATGTTGTGGAGATGTACCATTATGTTGAGATTCATGACTTGGTCCACCAAGCTGCCAAGGTGGAAAAACAACTCAAAAGGAAGAATATTGCAAGGAAGAGCTCCAGTTCAACTTCTTTCAACTCATGGAGGAACAACCCAAAGAAAGATATTCCCTCTACTTCAAATTCAAAGGGAAATGAAATAAAGAAAGAAGAAAAGCTGGCTGCACCACCCAAGAAGGTTCAAAGTGGGCCTAATCCTTCAAGAAATCGAGACATAATATGCTTCAAGTGCCAAGGGAGAGGACACATCTCTAGTGAATGTCCTAACAAGCGAACCATGAATATCAACAACCTTGGTGAGTGGGAAACTGAAGGAGAAACAACAGAGGAAGAAGAAGAGCTATTCATGGAACATGAAGATGGAGAGTATGCAGAAGAAGGAGAACTCCTTGTAACTAGGAGAGCCCTTAGTGCCCAGATGATGGCAGACGAAGATAAACAAAGAGAGAACTTATTCCATACTCGTTGCCAAATCCAAGGAAAGATATGTGGTGTGATTATAGACGGAGGAAGTTGCTGCAATGTGGCAAGCACTGAGCTAGTGGAGAAGTTGAATTTGTCTACTTTCAAGCATCAACGGCCTTACAAACTCCAATGGCTCAATGAATGTGGAGAATTGAGAGTAACCAAGCAAGTTAAGGTAATGTTTTCAATTGGCAAGTATAAGGATGAAGTGCTTTGTGATGTTGTACCAATGAAAGCATGTCATATTTTGTTAGGTAGGCCTTGGCAGTATGATAGACGTGTTACACATGATGGTTTTCTAAATCATTATTCTTTTGTACTTAGAGGGGAACCTATAACCCTCCTTCCTATGTCACCAAAGCAAGTGTTAGAAGATCAAATCAAGAGAGAGAAGAAAAGAGAAAGTGAGTGTGTAAAAGTGTCTGAAAAAGAGGAGAGTAAAATTGAGAAAAGAAAAGAGGGCAAGCCAAGAGAAGAGAGAGGAAAAGGAGAGAGAGCTAAAGGTAAAAGAGAGAAAGAGGGAGAAAGAGGGAAAAGTTTGTTAGTAGCAAGAAAGAGTGAGATCAAACAAGCTTTGTTTTCTCAACAAAACCTCCTAATAGTTATTTATAAAGAGGCTATGTTGAATACTAACGACTTAACCTCTACTTTGCCTAGTCTTGTTATATCTCTTTTGCAGGAATATGGAGATGTCTTTCCCGAAGAGGTACCACCTGGGTTGCCACCAATTAGAGGGATAGAACATCAAATTGACTTTATACCTGGAGCGCCTTTGCCCAATCGTCCAGCTTACCGAGCTAATCCTGAAGAGACCAAGGAGATTCAAAGACAAGTGCAAGAGCTGCTGGAAAAGGGATATGTGAGGGAGAGCCTTAGCCCATGTGCAGTACCAGTGTTGCTCGTGCCTAAAAAGGATGGCACATGGAGAATGTGCATTGATTATCGAGCCATCAATAATATAACGGTAAGATATCGTCATCCTATCCCTAGGTTAGATGATATGCTTGATGAATTAAATGGCTCCACTATCTTCTCTAAAATTGATTTAAAAAGTGGCTACCATCAAATTAGGATGAAAGAAGGAGATGAATGGAAAACTGCATTTAAGACTAAACATGGACTTTATGAATGGTTAGTTATGCCTTTTGGTCTCACTAATGCACCTAGCACATTTATGAGGTTGATGAATCATGTCTTGCGTGCATTCATAGGTAAATTTGTGGTAGTTTACTTTGATGATATCCTTGTGTACAGTAGGACTTTGCATGAGCATGTAGATCACTTGAGACAAGTCCTAGAGGTTTTAAGAAAAGAAAGATTGTTTGGCAATTTGAATAAGTGTGATTTTTGCACTAATAAAGTTGTTTTCTTGGTTTTGTTGTGAGTGCTGAGGGGGTTGAGGTTGATGAAGAGAAAATCAAAGCCATTCAAGATTGGCCAACCCCTACCACCATCGGACAAGTGAGGAGCTTCCATGGACTTGCAAGCTTTTATAGGAGATTTGTGAGGGACTTCAGCTCACTGGCAGCTCCTTTGAATGAGTTGACAAAGAAGAATGTTCCATTCAAGTGGGGAGAAGCTCAAGAGAAAGCCTTCCAAACCATCAAGGAGAGGCTCATACATGCACCTTTATTAGTCCTTCCAGATTTTGGTAAGATTTTTGAGGTTGAATGTGATGCTAGTGGAATTGGCATAGGAGGTGTACTCATGCAAGAAGGTAAGCCCATTGCATATTTTAGCGAAAAGCTAAGTGGTCCTACTCTTAACTATCCTACATATGATAAGGAGCTATATGCTTTAGTTAGAGTGTTGGAAACTTGGCAACATTATTTGTGGCCTAAAGAATTTGTCATACATTCTGACCATGAGGCTCTAAAACATATTAAGAGCCAAAACAAATTGAATCGAAGACATGCTAGTTGGGTTGAATTCATTGAATCTTTCCCATATGTGATTAAGCATAAGAAAGGTAAAGAGAATATTGTTGCTGATGCACTTTCACGTAGGTATGTTCTTCTTTCCATGTTAGACTCTAAGGTTCTTGGTTTTGAGTTCATCAAGGAATTATATACAAATGATGTTGATTTTGGTGAAGCTTTTAACTATTGCAAGCCTGGAGTTGGTTGGGACAAATTTTACTTGCATCAAGGATTCTTGTTTCGTGTTGATAAGCTTTGCATTCCTAATTGTTCTCTGCGTATGTTATTGATGAAGGAAGCACATTCAGGAGGTTTAATGGGACACTTTGGCATTGTTAAAACATTTGATATCTTGCATGAGCATTTTTATTGGCCTAAGATGCGTAGGGATGTTCAAAAGTTTGTGGGGAGATGCGTTGTATGTCATAAAGCAAAATCTAAATTAAATCCCCATGGACTGTATACTCCCCTCCCTATTCCTAGTATACCTTGGGAAGATGTTTCCATGGATTTTATTGTGGGATTACCTAGGTCTAAGAGGGGGAGGGACTCTATTTTTGTTGTTGTGGACAGGTTTTCTAAAATGGCACACTTCATTTGATACAATATCAGTAGGCATACTCATTGGAGTACAACAAGTTCAAGAAACCCTCATCCATCAAGAACTTCATAAAGCTCAAGAGGCCCAAATTGTACTAGTATATGTCCAAAAATCTCAAAGAGCTCAAAATAATACTTATGTTGGACGTCGGCCCAAGTTTAGAGCCCAAGATCTATATTTGATCAACATCTCTTTAAATATGCAAAAGTGGAAGTCCAAGTGGAAGCCCAATGACAAGAGGAAAAGTTAAGCGTCTACAAAGAGCAATTGTGCTTCAATTTGCTGAATTAGAAGCCCATAATGTTAGTGCATGCATTGAGGAAGCAAGTAGAGCCTTAATCATGCTTATTCAAGCCCAAGTTGATGCTTAAAGAGCCCATTAAAGCTAGAGGACGTGAATAGTATTTCAAATACAAGATGTCCAGCCCATTAATATTAATTAGTTTTGACTATGACTCTAGTTTTGACTAGAACTCTTTTTGAATTTCGTTTTTTATTATTATATTATTTTTTTGGACTTGGTCAAGGAGCTTATCTAGGAGATTAAGTTAAAATTAATATCTTAATCTTATTCCTTGATTTTAGGGATTGTTTAAAATATTTCTAATTAGATTTTAAGAGTTTTAGTTTAAGTAGGATTTTAAGTCTTTTAGAAACTTTGCCTATAAAAGGCTCCCTATTGTACTCTATTTTGAATCATGAATGAATGAATGAACTTGAGTATTATTCAATACTTTGAGAGGCTTTTGCTTCTTTGTGTTCTCTGAGAGTTCACGTGACTTATCAAAGGATTGGTCTTCCTTTGTGGCGTCTTAAGGCTAGGGTTCTAAGAGGTAAGTTCTCTTAGGGTCTTTCCTTTGACCAACAGTCTTGTTTCTAGCCGATCCCGGACATAGTTTCGAATTGTTGAAGGTTCTCTAGGGCATGTTCCTAGTGGGTCTCGCATCATTTGGTATCAGAGCTTTGGTTCGCTAGTACAAGGTATATTTTTGTGTTTTTCCTACCGTTATTCTTCATACCTTCTCTCCTTCCATTTGTGTTACCTTTTTATCTTCACCCTTGTCTTCCATCTTCTTCTTTCTTCCATTGTTGTGTGCCTCCATCCTTATTCAAAAAAAAAAATTCGAAAAAAAAAAAAAATTCGAAAAAGAAGAATTCAAAAAAAAAAGTGAAAAAAAAAAGAAAGAGTGAAAAAAAAGTTGCAAGTTGTGGAGTTAGTTTTCTAATTGGAGACAATTTCCTAATTAGAGTTAGTTTCCTAGTTGGAATTAATTTCCTAATTAGAGTTAGTTTCCTAGTTGAAATTAATTTCCTAATTGGACTCAATTTCCTAATTGGAGTTAATTTCCTAATTGGAGTCAATTTCTTAATTAGAGTTAGTTTCCTATTAACTTGGTTCCCAAGTAGTTTCCTATTTTTAAAGTTTCTTATTTTTATATTTTCCCTTTTCTTCTCCTTCCTTCCAAGCCATCCCAACCTCCTCTCCCCCCTTGTTCTCCTTTCCCTCTTTACCTCTTTGTTACACACCCTTTTTTTTTCCTTTGTTTGATTCTTTGGGAATTTATATATTAGGATTCTAGTTTTTTGATTACCACTAGTATGATCTTTCATTTGATTTGCTTGTGACTTACTTAGAACACTTGTAAGAAGCAAATTGTTGAGTGGTAAAAGGCAAGAGTGCAATTAACATTAAAGAAAAAGCCAAAAAGAGAGTTAAACACGAGTGAACTTATCATCTTTTGAGTGTAAACACATGAGAAGAGTGTGCGAGGTCTTATTTCTTCGTTGACTAACTTTTCAGGTGACAAGATGTCTAGTGAGTACAAATTCCTTGAAGAGGCTAACAAAGAACGATTCAAGCAATCTTGTGCATGGTTAGATGCATTCCAATCCAACTCCAACTCTACAAGACAAGATAAGGAAAAGTCATCTCCTGATTTCCATACTAGATGCCTTATCAAAGAGAAAGTGTGCAGCATGGCTATTGATAATAGTAGCTATGTAAATATTGCTAGTACCTTACTAGTTGAGAAATTAAACTTGCCTACTATAAAGCATCCTAGGCCCTATACCTTGTTGAAGGGTAGTGTTGAATTTAGGGTTAATAAGCAAGTTTTGATTTCTTTCTCAATTGGTAAATATCATGATAAGGTGTTATGTGACGTAGCTCCTATGTTTGATGGACATATTATGCTTGGTAAACCATGGAAACATGTGAGAAAAGCTAAATATGTTAAGCATAAATACAAATATTGCTATTGCTATTCATTTATATTCAATGAAAAACATCATGTATTAGTACCTCTTGATCCTATGGATGTTTATGAGGATCAAATGCGAATAGTACAAGCATATAAAATGAGAGCAAAAGAAAAAGAGAGAGAACATGAGTTAGAGAAAGAAAAAGAAAAAGAAAAAGAGAGAGAACATGAGTTAGAGAGAGAAAAAGATGAGTTTGAAAAAGAAAAGAATATGAGTGAAAAGAAAGAGCTAGAGAGTTGTGAGAAAAGTGAGAAAAGCATGAGTGTGAGCTTGTTTGATGAAAAAAGAGAGGTTGAGAGCGTGTGTAAGGATGTTTGTTTATCTACTAACAATCTTAACCTATCTTTATCTATTGTTGGTTCTAGCTTCTTGCAAGTATGTGAAGATTTGTTTTCAAAGAAGCTATCCAATGGACCCTCATCTTCAACTAGCATCGAAAAGAGTTGTGATTTAGATTTGCTTCCTATGAAACCACCTGATGGCGAAGATTCGAGGACGAATCTTTTCAAAGAGGAAGGGAATGATACAATATCAGTAGGCATACTCATTGGAGTACAACAAGTTTAAGAAACCCTCATCCATCAAGAACTTCATAGAGCTCAAGAGGCCCAAATTGTACTAGTATATGTCCAAAAATCTCAAAGAGCTCAAAATAATACTTATGTTGGATGTCGGCCCAAGTTTATAGCCCAAGATCTATATTTGATCAACATCTCTTTAAATATGCAAAAGTGGAAGTCCAAGTGGAAGCCCAATGACAAGAGGAAAAGTTAAGCGTCTACAAAGAGCAATTGTGCTTCAATTTGCTGAATTAGAAACCCATAATGTTAGTGCATGCATTGAGGAAGCAAGTAGAGCCTTAATCATGCTTATTCAAGCCCAAGTTGATGCTTAAAGAGCCCATTAAAGCTAGAGGACGTGAATAGTATTTCAAATACAAGATGTCCAGCCCATTAATATTAATTAGTTTTGACTATGACTCTAGTTTTGACTAGAACTCTTTTTGAATTTCGTTTTTTATTATTATATTATTTTTTTGGACTTGGTCAAGGAGCTTATCTAGGAGATTAAGTTAAAATTAATATCTTAATCTTATTCCTTGATTTTAGGGATTGTTTAAAATATTTCTAATTAGATTTTAAGAGTTTTAGTTTAAGTAGGATTTTAAGTCTTTTAGAAACTTTGCCTATAAAAGGCTCCCTATTGTACTCTATTTTGAATCATGAATGAATGAATGAACTTGAGTATTATTCAATACTTTGAGAGGCTTTTGCTTCTTTGTGTTCTCTGAGAGTTCACGTGACTTATCAAAGGATTGGTCTTCCTTTGTGGCGTCTTAAGGCTAGGGTTCCAAAAATCTCAAAGAGCTCAAAATAATATCTATGTTGGACGTCGGCCCAAGTTTAGAGCCCAAGATCCATTATTGATTAATATCTCTTTAAATATGCAAAAGTGGAAGTCCAAGTGGAAGCCCAATTTCCTAAGAAGGGTCCATGGAGCAACTAAAGTTAATATCCTACATGTTAAAAGCCCAATGACAAGAGGAAGAATTAAGCGTCTACAAAGAGCAATTGGGTTTCAATTTGCTGAATTAGAAGCCCATAATGTTAGTGCATGCATTGAGGAAGCAAATAGAGCCTTAATCATGCTTATTCAAGCCCAAGTTGATGCTTAAAGAGCCCATTGAAGCTAGAGGACGTGAATAGTATTTCAAATACAAGATGTCCAGTCCATTAATATTAATTAGTTTTGATTAGGACTCTAGTTTTGACTAGAACTCTTTTTGAATTTCGTTTTTCATTATTATATTATTTTTTTGGACTTGGTCAAGGAGCTTATCTAGGAGATTAAGTTAAAATTAATATCTTAATCTTATTCCTTGATTTTAGGCATTATTTTAAATATTTCTAATCAGATTTTAGAGTTTTAGTTTTATTAGGATATCAGATTTTAGAGTTTTAGTTTTACTAGGATTTTAAGTCTTTTAGAAATTTTGCCTATAAAAGGCCCCCTATTGTATTCTATTTTAAAAAGATTATGAATGAATGAATGAATAAATTTGAGTATTATTCAATACTTTGTGAGGCTTTTGCTTCTTTGTGTTCTCTGAGAGTACACGTGACTTATCAAAGGATTGGTCTTCCTTTGTGGCGTCTTGAGGCTAGGGTTCTAAGAGACAAGTTCTCTTAGGGTCTTTCCTTTGACCAACAGTCTTGTTTCTAGCCGATCCCGGGCATAGTTTCGAATTGTTGAAGGTTCTCTAGGACATGTTCCTAGTGGGTCTCCATCACAAGTTCTCTTAGGGTCTTTCCTTTGACCAACAGTCTTGTTTCTAGCCGATCCCGGGCATAGTTTCGAATTGTTGAAGGTTCTCTAGGACATGTTCCTAGTGGGTCTCGCATCATTGCATGTCATAAGGTTGATGATGCTTCTAATATTGCTAATTTGTTCTTTCAGGAAGTTGTGAGGTTTCATGGGATTCCGAGGACTATAGTGTCAGATCGTGATGCTAAGTTTCTAAGCTATTTTTGGAAAACTTTGTGGAGCAAGTTTGGAACTAAATTGTTATTCTCTACTACTTGTCATCCGCAAACTGATGGACAAACTGAAGTTGTTAATAGGACACTATTCTTTGTTACGAACTATGGTTAAAAAGAACCTGAAGAATTGGGAGGAATGTCTCCCACATGTCGAGTTTGCATACAATAGGGCTGTTCATTCCACTACTAAATATTCACCATTTGAGATTGTATATGGTTTTAATCCTCTTGCACCTATTGACTTAGCTCCTTTGCCTTTGTAGGAAAGAATCAATATGGATGGACAGAAATGTGCTGAGTTTGTTAAACAAATCCATGAGAAAGCAAAACAAAACATTGAGAGGATGACTCAACAATATGTAGAACGTGCTAATAAGGGACGAAAGAGGGTTATCTTTGAACCAGGAGATTTGGTTTGGTTGCACCTTAGAAAAGAGAGGTTTCCTGACAAAAGAAAGTCTAAACTTATGCCTCGCGGAGATGGGCCTTTCCGCGTGCTAGAGAGAATTAATGATAATGCCTACAAGATAGATTTACCAGGTGAGTATGGTGTAAGTGCTACTTTTAATGTTTCTGACCTTTCCCCTTATTTTGGTGCAGACTTTGAAGAGTCGAGGACGACTCCTTTTCAAGAGGGGGAGGATGATATGAACCAGACTCATGTGGGGAAGGATGCTCGTGTGGAGAAGGACTTGATGATAGATGGCCCAATGACAAGAGGAAGAGTTAAGCGTCTACAAAGAGCAATTGGGCTTCAATTTGCTGAATTAGAAGCCCATAATGTTAGTGCATGCATTGAGGAAGCAAATGGAGCCTTAATCATGCTTATTCAAGCCCAGGATGATGCTTAAAAAGCCCATTGAAGATAGAGGACGTGAATAGTACTTCAAATGCAAGATGTCCAGCCCATTAGTATTAATTAGTTTCTATTAGGCTGATTATCTATCCTTTTCTGTTTTCAAAAGGATTTGATTTTGTATCCCTATTTTTTAGATCTTTTAGTTAGGATTATGTAGTTAGTTTCCTACTTTTCCTCCAGTAGATAGGTTTGAGCTACACTATAAATTTATGTATTCTGCCTTCATTTGGATCAGATTGGAAGTAGTAGAATTATTGAGTGTTTCTCTAATTGTGAGAATCTTATCTTTTCTTTGCTCTTGTGAAACCTTTGTCTTGTCAACCTATCTTTAGGTTGGTGATTCAAGTTCGCAAAAGCCCCCAATTCGTGCTTCGATCCAAGTGTGTCGTTGTGTGGATTGGTTTACTGTGTTCGTGGTTAGGCGCATTGTCTAAGTAGCAGGTCAACGTTCTTATAACGTTGGTTGGCTATTTGCTTCCGTCGGGTCTCGAACCATCATCTATCCATCAACCTACGTCGTGAAGATTGGGCCACCCCTTGATTTCGCATCAGAGGGGGTTGAGGTTGATGAAGAGAAAATCAAAGCCATTCAAGATTGGCCAACCCCTACCACCATCGGACAAGTGAGGAGCTTCCATGGACTTGCAAGCTTTTATAGGAGATTCGTGAGGGACTTCAGCTCACTGGCAGCCCCTTTCAATGAGTTGACAAAGAAGAATGTTCCATTCAAGTGGGGAGAAGCTCAAGAGAAAGCCTTCCAAACCATCAAGGAGAAGCTCATACATGCACCTTTATTAGTCCTTCCAGATTTTGGTAAGATTTTTGAGGTTGCATGTGATGCTAGTGGAATTGGCATAGGAGGTGTACTCATGCAAGAAGGTAAGCCCATTGCATATTTTAGCGAAAAGCTAAGTGGTCCTACTCTTAACTATCCTACATATGATAAGGAGCTATATGCTTTAGTTAGAGTGTTGGAAACTTGGCAACATTATTTGTGGCCTAAAGAATTTGTCATACATTCTGACCATGAGGCTCTAAAACATATTAAGAGCCAAAACAAATTGAATCGAAGATACGCTAGTTGGGATGAATTCATTGGATCTTTCCCATATGTGATTAAGAATAAGAAAGGTAAGGAGAATATTGTTGCTGATGCACTTTCACGTAGGTATGTTCTTCTTTCCATGTTAGACTCTAAGGTTCTTGGTTTTGAGTTCATCAAGGAATTATATACTAATGATATTGATTTTGGTGAAGCTTTTAACTATTGCAAGCCTGGAGTTGGTTGGGACAAATTTTACTTGCATCAAGGATTCTTGTTTCGTGTTGATAAGCTTTGCATTCCAAATTGTTCTCTGCGCATGTTATTCATGAAGGAAGCGCATTCAGGAGGTTTAATGGGACACTTTGGCATTATTAAAACCTTTGATATCTTGAATGAGCATTTTTATTGGCCTAAGATGCGCAGGGATGTTCAAAAGCTTATGGGGAGATGCATTGTATGTCATAAAGTAAAATCTAAATTAAATCCCCATGGACTGTATACTCCCCTCCCTATTCCTAGTGTACCTTGGGAAGATGTTTCCATGGATTTTATTGTGGGATTACCTATGTCTAAGAGGGGGAGGGACTCTATTTTTGTTGTGGTGGACAGGTTTTCTAAAATGGCACACTTCATTGCATGTCATAAGGTTGATGATGCGTCTAATATTGCTAGTTTGTTCTTTCAGGAAGTTGAGAGGTTTCATGGGATTCCGAGGACTATAGTGTCAGATCGTGATGCTAAGTTTCTAAGCTATTTTTGGAAGACATTGTGCAGCAAGTTTGAAACTAAATTGCTATTCTCTACTACTTGTCATCCGCAAACTGATGGACAAACTGAAGTTGTTAATAGGACACTATCTTCTTTGTTATGAACTGTGGTTAAAAAGAACCTGAAGAATTGGGAGGAGTGTCTACCGCATGTCGAGTTTGCATACAATAGGGCTGTTCATTCCACTACTAAATATTCACCATTTGAGATTGTATATGGTTTTAATCCTCTTGCACCCATTGACTTAGTTCCTTTGCCTTTGCAGGAAAGAATCAATATGGATGGACAGAAACGTGCTGAGTTTGTTAAGCAAATCCATGAGAAAGCAAAACAAAACATTGAGAGGATGACTCAACAATATGTAGAATGTGCTAATAAGGGGCGAAAGAGGGTTGTCTTTGAACCAGGAGATTTGGTTTGGTTGCACCTTAGAAAAGAGAGGTTTCTTAATAAAAGAAAGTCTAAGCTTATGCTTCACGGAGATGGGCCTTTCCGCGTGCTAGAGAGAATTAATGATAATGCCTACAAGATAGATTTACCAGGTAAGTATGGTGTAAATGCTACTTTTAATGTTTCTGACATTTCCCCTTATTTTGGTGCAGACTTTGAAGAGTCGAGGACGACTCCTTTTCAAGAGGGGGAGGATGATATGAACCAGACTCATG
Organism: Erythrophleum ivorense; assembly: GCA_026724425.1. Lineage (NCBI taxonomy): Eukaryota > Viridiplantae > Streptophyta > Magnoliopsida > Fabales > Fabaceae > Erythrophleum > Erythrophleum ivorense. The sequence goes on from JAIUCV010000228.1 coordinate 526,248, forward strand.
AGGGGAAGGATGCTCGTGTGGAGAAAGACTTGATGATAGATGGCCCAATGACAAGAGGAAGAGTTAAGGGTCTACAAAGAGCAATTGGGCTTCAATTTGCTAAATTGGAAGCCAATAATGTTAGTGCATGCATTGAGAAAGCAAATGGAGTTTTAATCACACTTATTCAAGCCCAAGTTGATGCTTAAAGAGCCCATTGAAGCCAGAGGACGTGAATAGTACTTCAAATGCAAGATGTCCAGCCCATTATGATGTGAGACTCCGTAGAAACCCGTTATAGGAACCCCAAATAACACGGATTAGTGATCGAATTTTGGCAAGCAACACAAGAACAAATAATATGGACAATAAGCAACAAAGAACAAAGAACAAAGAAGAAGAATAAGAAGAGATGTTGGTCAATGGAATTGAACCCTAAGAGAACCCGTCTCTTAGAACCCTAATTCGGGACACCACAAAGGAAACCACTCCTTTGATAAGTCAAAGATTTTCTCCAGCACACAAAGGCCACAAGAGAAACCTCACAAATCAGAAATGATTATGAAAAGATAATTCATTCAATCTGCCATTCTTGGAGTACAAATGGGCCTTATATAGGCATTTGAAAATAAAACTCTAAACAAAATAACTCCTAGGTGGCGCCTTTTAAATGGCAGGAAAATAAAAGAAATTTAAATCTGAAACAGCAACAATCAAATTAAAACAAAATAAAACTAAGAGAATTTTGTGGAGAATGGCTGATTTTGTGGAAAATGGCTAGACTCCTTCAATTAGGCTCCCTTTGGGCTTGGGCTAACATCTTGTAGGAATGAAATAATCTTTATACCAATTTGTTCCTTTTGGACTTCATATTCAGCTAAGGCTATGGGTTCCAAGTCTATTAGTTTTTGGATCACTCCATTCAAGGCCTCCTTCATAGCTTTGGCTCTTGATCTTGTGCATGGGCCTCCCATACCTTGCAATGGATCTTTATTTGGCCATCTTTTAGAGTCACACCCAGCCCTTTTGTTTCCAAGTTCTTGATTTTGTTCAAACTTTTTCAAATCTCCTATCTCACCTCCATCACATTAGTATTAATTAGTTTCTATTAGGCTGATTATCTTTCCTTTTCTGTTTTTAAAAAGATTTGATTTTGTATCTCTATTTTTTAGATCTTTCAGTTAGGATTATGTAGTTAGTTTCCTATTTTTCCTCTAGTAGATAGGTTTGAGCTACACTATAAATATATGTATTCTGCCTTCATTTGAAAATACATTTGGAAGTAATAGAATTATTTTGAGTGTTTCTCTAATTGTGAGAATCTTATCTTTTCTTTTGATGCAATAACACCAAGTAATATGAACCAGACTCATGTGAGGAAGGATGCTCGTGTGGAAAAAGACTTGATGATAGATGGCCCAATGACAAGAGGAAGAGTTAAGTGTCTACAAAGAGCAATTGGGCTTCAATTTGCTGAATTAGAAGCCCATAATGTTAGTGCATGCATTGAGGAAGCAAATAGAGCCTTAATCATGCTTATTCAAGCCCAAGTTGATGGTTAAAGAGCCCATTGAAGCTAGAGGACATGAATAATATTTCAAATACAAGATGTTCAGCCTATTAATATTAATTAGTTTTGACTAGGACTCTAGTTTTGACTAGAACTCTTTTTGAATTTTGTTTTTTTTTTATTATTTTATTATTTTTGGATTTAGTCAAGGAATTTATCTAGGAGATTAAGTTAAAATTAATATCCTAATCTTGTTCCTTGATTTTAGGCATTGTTTAAAATATTTCTAATTAGATTTTACGAGTTTTAGTTTTAGTAGGATTTTAAGTCTTTTAGAAACTTTACCTATAAAAAGCTCCCTATTGTACTCTATTTGAAATCATGAATGAACTTGAGTATTATTCAATACTTTGAGAGGCTTTTGCTTCTTTGTGTTCTCTGAAAGTTCACGTGACTTATCAAAGGGTTGGTCTTCCTTTGTGGCGTCTTGAGGCTAGGGTTCTAAGAGACAGGTTCTCTTAAGGTCTTTCCTTTGACCAACATTCTTGTTTCTAGCCGGTCCCGGGCAAAGTTTCGAATTGTTGAAGGTTCTCTAGGGCATGTTCCTAGTGGGTCTCGCATCATTTGGTATCAGAGCTTTGGTTCGCTAGTACAAGGTATATTTTTGTGTTTTTCCTACCGTTGTTCTTCATACCTTCTCTCCTTCCATTTGTGTTATCTTCTCATCTTCATCTTTATCTTCTATCTTCTTCCTTCTTCCATTATTGCGTGCCTCTATACTCATTCAAAAAAAAAAAAAGGAGAGTGTGATACTCCAAAAAAAAAAATTCAAAAAAAAAGTTAGAAAAAAAAGAGAAATTCAAAAAAAAAGTGAAAAAAAAGTGAAAAAAAAGAGAAAGAAAGAGTAAAAAAAAAAGTTGCAAGTTGTGGAGTTAGTTTCCTAATTGGAGACAATTTCCTAATTAGAGTTAGTTTCCTAGTAGGAATTAATTTCCTAATTGGACTTAGTTTCCTAATTTTCAGATTTTCTTAAAGTTGGTTTCCTAATTTCCCAAGTAGTTTCCTATTTTTAAAGTTTCTTATTTTCAGATTTTCCCCTTTTCTTCTCCTTCCTTCCAAGCCATCCCGACCTTCTCTCTCCCCTTGTTTTCCTTTCCTCCTTACCTTTTTGTTACATACCTTCTTTTCTCCTTTGTTTAATTCTTTGGGAATTTGCATTTTAGGATTCTAGTTCTTTTTTATTGCCACTAGTATGATCTTTTCTTTTGATTTGCTTGTGACTTGCTTAGAATACTTGTAAGAAGCAAATTGTTGAGTGGTAAAAGGCAAGAGTGCAATTAACATTAAAAGAAAAAGCCAAAAAGAGTTAAACACGAGTGAACTTATCATCTTATGAGTGTAAACACATGAGCTAGTGAGTTGTGAGGTCCTATATCTTTCTTTGCTTGTTTTTTTTTTGTACAAATTAATATTTCAGGATGTCTGGAGAATCTAAGCATAGTGACTTTGACATGAAAGTCTGGGTTAAAGCTGTTCAAAGTACTATTGAGAAACTAAGTGCTAGATTAGATGATGTGGAGTCTTCTTCCAATAAGAGGACCCATAGAAGGCGAGCTCAAGTGGAGCTTGATAATGATGCTGAGTTTGACTTTGAGGAGTCCCATACTCAAAGAGGTAGACAATCATCATGCAATAAGGATGGTGGTATCGGAAATATCAAGATGAAGATTCCATCATTCCCTAGGAAAAATGACCCAGACCAGTACTTAGATTGGGAAAGAAAAGTGGAGCATGTATTCGAGTTCCACTCTTACATTGAGGCGAAGAAAGTAAAACTTGCTGCAGTAGAGTTTACTGACTATGCTAGCATCTGGTGGGATCAACTCTTACTCACCCGAAGATGTACCGGTGAAGGTCCAATTCATGATTGGAAAGAGATGAAAATTATCATGCGCAAACGGTTTATCCCTAGTTACTATTATAGGGAATTGCATAAGAGGCTCCAAAAGCTGAAGCAAGGTTCTATGAGTGTGGAAGATTACTATCAAGAAATGGAGATTGCCATGATTAAGGCAAATGTGGAGGAAGACCGTGAAGCAACCATGGCCCGATTCATTGAGGGCTTAAATCCTGATATAGCTGCCTAAGTTGATTTATACAATTACCTAGATATGGAGGAACTATTGCATAGAGCTATCAAGGTGGAAAAGCAACTAAGGGCTCGACAAAAGCTAAAAGTGACATCTAACTCGAGTTCTTGGAGGGATTCCAAAGTCCCTTTCAAACCAAAGACTGATTTCAAGTCTAAGGAGGAAAGTAAGGTAAAACCCTTTCAGGTTAAGGGTAAAACTGAGTCAAAATCTTTCTCATCTTCTAATCCTACTACTTCCTCCTCTAAGCTTAGATGCTTTATGATGCGAAATCAAGGGGTGCCCCAATCTTCACGACGTAGGTTGATGGATAGATGATGGTTCGAGACCCGACGGAAGCAAATAGCCAACCAACGTTATAAGAACGTTGACCTGCTACTTAGACAATGCGCCTAACCACGAACACAGTAAACCAATCCACACAACGACACACTTGGATCGAAGCACGAATTGGGGGCTTTTGCGAACTTGAATCACCAACCTAAAGATAGGTTAACAAGACAAAGGTTTCACAAGAGCAAAGAAAAGATAAGATTCTCACAATTAGAGAAACACTCAATAATTCTACTACTTCCAATCTGATTCAAATGAAGGCAGAATACATAAATTTATAGTGTAGCTCAAACCTATCTACTGGAGGAAAAGTAGGAAACTAACTACATAATCCTAACTAAAAGATCTAAAAAATAGGGATACAAAATCAAATCCTTTTGAAAACAGAAAAGGATAGATAATCAGCCTAATAGAAACTAATTAATACTAACGGGCTGGACATCTTGCATTTGAAGTACTATTCACGTCCTCTATCTTCAATGGGCTTTTTAAGCATCATCCTGGGCTTGAATAAGCATGATTAAGGCTCCATTTGCTTCCTCAATGCATGCACTAACATTATGGGCTTCTAATTCAGCAAATTGAAGCCCAATTGCTCTTTGTAGACGCTTTACTCTTCCTCTTGTCATTGGGCCATCTATCATCAAGTCCTTCTCCACACGAGCATCCTTCCCCACATGAGTCTGGTTCATATCACTTTAAATGTAATGGTTTCGGTCACATTGCTTCACAATGTCCGAACAAACGAACTATGATTGTTCTTGAGAATGGTGATGTGACCTAGTAGTGAGTCTGAGGAGGATGAGATGCCACCCCTGACTGATGACTCAGATTTAGAGTTAACGGAAGCTGTAAATGGTGAAGCCCTTGTGGCTAGGCATGCTCTCAACATTCAACCTAAAGGAGATCTTGAGGTAGAGCAGCATGAGCATATTTTCCATACTCGATGTTTCATCCACAAGAAGGTATGTAGTTTGATTATTGATGGTGGTAGCTGCACAAATGTAGCTAGTACTTTACTTGTGGAAAAGCTGAACTTACCTACTTTGAGGCACCCTACCCCTTATAAATTACAATGGCTTAACGATAGTGGGGAGGTAAAGGTAACAAAACAGGTGCTCATCTCTTTTTATATTGGTAATTATCATGATGAGATTCTTTGTGATGTAGCACCCATGTATGCTGGTCACTTGTTACTTGGTAGGCCATGGCAGTTTGACCGAAAGGTAAAACATGATGGATATAAAAATTATTATTCTTTTGTTTTTAATGGTAAGACCATTGTGTTGACCCCTCTTTATCTTGTTCAAGCATATGAGGATCAGTTAAAAATTGAAAGAGAGTGTAAGAAGAGAGAGCAAGAAAAGAAAGGTAAAGTGAGTGTGAGTGTTGAGAATGAGAAGAAGCAGGAGAAAGGAGAGCTAAGTAGAAAGGAAAAGAAAATTAGAGAAAAACATGAGGAAAAGAAAGTGAGTTTATTTTCGGGTAAAAGTGAGATCAAGAGAGCTCTTATTTGTGAAAATTCCTTCTTATTACTTTATAAAGATGTTTATCTTACTATCGATGATCTTGATCACTCTTTGCCTGCTAGTGTTACCTCTTTATTACAGGAATTTTGTGACTTGTTCCCAGAGGAAATACCTGATGGATTGCCCCCACTAAGAGGCATTGAGCATCGAATAGACTTTATCCCAGGGGCATCTATTCCCAATAGACCTGCTTATCGAGCAAATCTAGACGAGACTAAGGAAATACAACATCAAGTGGAAGAGCTCATGAAGAAAGGCTTTGTTCGTGAAAGTCTGAGTCCGTGTGCTGTCCCGGTGATTCTTGTATCCAAAAAGGATGGCAAGTGGCGAATGTGTGTAGATTGTCGTGCCATCAACAAAATAACGGTAAAATATCGCTATCCTATCCCTAGGTTAGATGATATGCTTGATGAGTTGCATGGTGCATGTGTTTTCTCTAAAGTTGATCTTAGAAGTGGTTACCATCAGATTAGAATGAAAGAAGGTGATGAATGGAAAACTGCTTTTAAGACCAAGTTTGGATTATATGAATGGTTAGTTATGCCATTTGGCTTGACTAACGCACCTAGCACTTTCATGAGTTTAATGAACCATGTCTTTAGACCTTTCATTGGAAGATTTGTTGTGGTTTACTTTGATGATATTTTGATCTACTCTAAGAGTCTAGAAGAACATGTGAATCATTTGCATGATGTGTTTGTTGTGCTTAGGGAGAATAAACTTTTTGCCAATTTAGAGAAGTGCTCTTTTTGTTTGGATTCTGTGGTTTTTCTTGGATTTGTTGTAGGAGCTCGTGGCATACAAGTGGACGAGGAAAAGGTCAAAGCAATCCGAGAGTGGCCAACTCCAAAGAATGCGAGTGAAGTAAGAAGTTTCCATGGATTGGCAAGCTTCTATAGGCGATTCGTGAAGGACTTCTCTACTCTTGCTGCCCCTTTAAATGATTTGGTAAGAAAGAATGTGATATTCAAGTGGGGCGAAGCACAAGAGCGTGCTTTTAACATACTGAAGGAAAAACTAACTAATGCCCCTGTACTTGTGTTGCCTGATTTTACTAAAGTTTTTGAAATTGAGTGTGACGCTTCTGGTATAGGCATAGGTGGTGTGTTGATGCAGGATTCTAAACCTATTGCATATTTCAGTGAGAAATTGAGTGGTCCTGCTTTAAATTATTCCACATATGATAAAGAGTTGTATGCCTTGAAACGAACTTTAGAAACTTGGCAACATTATTTGTGGCCTAAAGAATTTATTATTCATTCTGATCATCAAAGTCTTAAGTTTCTTAAGTCTCAGGGTAAATTGAACAAAAGGCATGCAAGTTGGCTTGAATTTATTGAAACCTTTCCTTATGTGATTAAGCATAAGAAGGGAAAGGAAAATGTTGTAGCTGATGCATTGTCTAGGCGTTACACTTTGATTACTTCCATGCATGCTAGATTGATAGGTTTTGAGATGATAAAAGGCATGTATGAATCTGATTTTGATTTTGCTGATATTTGGAAATCTTGTGAATTGCATGGTGCTAATGACTATTATAGGTTTGATGGATTCCTTTTCAAAAAGAACATGTTATGCATTCCTATGTGTTCCATTCGTGAGCTTCTTGTTAAGGAAACTCATGGTGGAGGATTGATGGGCCATTTTGGTGTAGAAAAGACTTTGGCTCTTTTGAATGAGCATTTTTATTGGCCTAGCATGAGAAAAGATGTGGTTGCTGTTTGTTCTAGATGTATTACTTGTAAGCATGCTAAGTCTAGAATTCAATCACATGGCTTGTATTCTCCTTTACCAGTTCCCTCTCACCCATGGACTGATATTTCTATGGACTTTGTTTTGGGTTTGCCTAAATCTCCCACTGGGAAAGATAGTGTCTTTGTTGTTGTGGATAGGTTTAGTAAAATGGCTCATTTTATTGCTTGTTCCAAAACTAATGATGCTATGTATGTGGCAGAATTATTTTTCAAGGAGATTGTTAGGTTGCATGGTGTGCCAAAAACTATTGTTAGTGATAGAGATGTAAAATTCTTGAGTTATTTCTGGAAAACATTGTGGAATAAACTTGGCACTAAGCTTTTATTTTCTACTATAGCGCATCCACAAACTGACGGGCAGACCGAGGTTGTTAATAGAACCCTCTCTACTTTATTAAGAGCTATCATTCAAAAGAATCTTAAGAATTGGGAGAAGTGTTTGCCCCATGTCGAATTTGCTTATAATCGTGCTATTCATTCTGCAACAAAATTCTCTCCTTTTGAAATTGTTTATGGCTTTAATCCTCTAACCCCGTTAGATTTGCTTCCTTCACATGAGTTTACTAACCTTGATGGTGCTAGGAAGGCAAAGTTTGTACAGGATTTGCATGAGAAGGTGAAAGCCAATATTGAAAGAAAGAATGAGCAAATTGCCAACCAAGTTAACAAGGGTAGAAGGCGTGTAGTATTTGAACCCGGCGATTGGGTGTGGGTTCACTTGCGAAAAGAACGTTTCCCGGAGAAAAGGAAGTCAAAACTCCAACCTAGAGGAGATGGTCCCTTTCAAGTTCTTGAAAGGATTAATGATAATGCTTATAAAATTGACTTACCTAGTTCTTATGGAAATATTAGTGCTACTTTTAATGTAACTGATCTCTCTTCCTTTGATATTGCAGATTCGAGGACGAATCCTTTTCAAGAGGGGGGGAATGATGCAATAACACCAAGTAATATGAACCAGACTCATGTAAGGAAGGATGCTCGTGTGGAAAAAGACTTGATAATAGATGGCCCAATGACAAGAGGAAGAGTTAAGCGTCTACAAAGAGCAATTGGGCTTCAATTTGCTGAATTAGAAGCCCATAATGTTAGTGCATGCATTGAGGAAGCAAATAGAGCCTTAATCATGCTTATTCAAGCCCAAGTTGATGCTTAAAGAGCCCATTAAAGCTAGAGGACGTGAATAGTATTTCAAATACAAGATGTCCAGCCCATTAATATTAATTAGTTTTGACTAGGACTCTAGTTTTGACTAGAACTCTTTTTGAATTTCGTTTTTTATTATTATATTATTTTTTTGGACTTGGTCAAGGAGCTTATCTAGGAGATTAAGTTAAAATTAATATCTTAATCTTATTCCTTGATTTTAGGGATTGTTTAAAATATTTCTAATTAGATTTTAAGAGTTTTAGTTTAAGTAGGATTTTAAGTCTTTTAGAAACTTTGCCTATAAAAGGCTCCCTATTGTACTCTATTTTGAATCATGAATGAATGAACTTGAGTATTATTCAATACTTTGAGAGGCTTTTGCTTCTTTGTGTTCTCTGAGAGTTCACGTGACTTATCAAAGGATTGGTCTTCCTTTGTGGCGTCTTAAGGCTAGGGTTCTAAGAGACAAGTTCTCTTAGGGTCTTTCCTTTGACCAACAGTCTTGTTTCTAGCCGATCCCGGGCATAGTTTCGAATTGTTGAAGGTTCTCTAGGGCATGTTCCTAGTGGGTCTCGCATCAAAAGGTGTATTGTAGCAAGCACGCTAAATCTAAAATGCAACCACATGGTTTGTATACTCCTTTACATGTTCCTTCTCATCCTTGGGTAGATATTTCAATGGATTTTGTGCTTGGATTGCCTAGAACATCTAGTGGAAAGGATAGCATATTTGTTGTTGTTGATCGATTTAGTAAAATGGCTCATTTCATTGCTTGCTCAAAAACAAATGATGCTGTCCATATTTCTAATTTGTTTTTCAAGGAGATTGTTAGATTGCATGGTTTGCCCCGATCTATTGTGAGTGACCGTGATGTTAAATTTGTTAGTCACTTTTGGAAAACTTTGTGGGCTAAGCTAGGTACAAAGCTTGTGTTTTTCTACAGTTGCACATCCTCAAATGGATGGACAAACTGAAGTGGTGAATCGAACACTTTCTTCCTTATTGCATGTTGTAATTCAAAAAAATTTAAAGAATTGGGAAAAGTGTTTGCCTCACATTCAGTTTGCATATAATCGTGCCTTGCATTCTACAACTGAGTTTTCTCCTTTTGAGATTATTTATGGTTTTAATCCTTTGACTCCCTTGGATTTACTTCCTTTGCCTTGTAATGAGTTTGCTAACCTTGATGGTGCAAAGAAAGCTAAGTTTGTGCAGGATCTTCATTCTAAGGTTAAGGCGAACATTGAGCGCAAGAATGTGCAATATGCTCAACATGCTAATAAAGGTTGAAGGAAGGTTATCTTTGAACCAGGAGATTGGGTGTGGGTTCATTTGAGGAAAGAGAGGTTTCCTGAACAAAGGAAGTCCAAATTACACCCAAGAGGTGATGGTCCTTTCCAAGTGTTGGAAAGAATAAATGATAATGCATATAAAATTGATTTACCCAGTTCCTATGGGAATGTAAGCGTAACTTTCAATGTGGCTGACCTTTCTCTTTTTGATATTGCAGATTCGAGGACGAATCCTTTTCAGGAGGGAGGGAATGATGGAGGTGAGATAGGAGATTTGAAAAAGTTTGAACAAAATCAAGAACTTGGAAACAAAAGTGCTGGACATGACTCTAAAAATAAAGATCCATTGCAAGATATGGGAGGTCCATGCACAAGATCAAGAGCCAAAGCTATGAAGGAGGCCTTGAATGGAGTGATCCAAAAACTAATAGACTTGGACCCCATAGCTTAACTGAATATGAAGCCCAAAAGGAACAAATTGGCATAAAGATTATTTCATTCTTACAAGATGTTAGCCCAAGCCCAAAAGGGAGCCTAATTGAAGGAGTCTAGCCATTTTCCACAAAATTCTCTTAGTTTTATTTTGTTTTAATTTGATTGTTGCTGTTTCAGATTTTTAGGCACCATTCTTGGTGAATTTGTTTAGATTTAAATTTCTTTTATTTTCCCGCCATGTAACCTAGGAATTATTCTATTTAGGGTTTTATTTTTCAAATGCCTATGTAAGGCCCACTTGTACTCCAAGAATGGCAGATTGAATGAATTATCTTTTCAGAATCATTTCTGATTTGTGAGGTTTATCTTGTGGCCTTTGTGTATTGGAGAAAATCTTTGACATATCAAAGGAGTGGTTTCCTTTGTGGCGTCCTGGATTAGGGTTCTAAGAGACGGGTTCTCTTAGGGTTCAATTCCATTAACCAACATCTCTTCTTCTTCTTCTTCTTTGTTCTTTGTTGCTTATTGTCCATATTATTTGTTCTTGTGTTGCTTGCCAAAATTCGATCATTGATCTGTGTTATTTGGGGTTCCTAGAATGGGTTTCTAAGGGGTCTCACATCATGATGGTTCGAGACCCGACGGAAGCAAATAGCCAACCAACGTTATAAGAACGTTGACTTGCTACTTAAACAACGCGCCTAACTACGAACACAATAAACCAACCCACACAACGACACACTTGGATCGAAGTACGAATTGGGGGCTTTTTGTGAATTTGAATCACCAACCTAAGGATAGGTTGACAAGACAAAGTTTTCACAAGAGCAAAGATGATGCGAGACCCACTAGGAACATGCCCTAGAGAACCTTCAACAATTCGAAACTTTGCCCGGGACCGGCTAAAAACAAGAATGTTAGTCAAAGGAAAGACCCTAAGAGAACCTGTCTCTTAGAACCCTAGCCTCAAGACGCCACAAAGGAAGACCAATCCTTTGATAAGTCACGTGAACTCTCAGAGAACACAAAGAAGCAAAAGTCTCTCAAAGTATTGAATAATACTCAAGTTCATTCATTCATGATTCAAAATAGAGTACAATAGGGAGCCTTTTATAGGCAAAGTTTCTAAAAGACTTAAAATCCTACTTAAACTAAAACTCTTAAAATCTAATTAGAAATATTTTAAACAATCCCTAAAATCAAGGAATAAGATTAAGATATTAATTTTAACTTAATCTCCTAGATAAGCTCCTTGACCAAGTCCAAAAAAATAATATAATAATAAAAAACGAAATTCAAAAAGAGTTCTAGTCAAAACTAGAGTCCTAGTCAAAACTAATTAATATTAATGGGCTGGACATCTTGTATTTGAAATACTATTCACGTCCTCTAGCTTTAATGGGCTCTTTAAGCATCAACTTGGGCTTGAATAAGCATGATTAAGGCTCTATTTGCTTCCTCAATGCATGCACTAACATTATGGGCTTCTAATTCAGCAAATTGAAGCCCAATTGCTCTTTGTAGACGCTTAACTCTTCCTCTTGTCATTGGGCCATCTATTATCAAGTCTTTTTCCACATGAGCATCCTTCCTTACATGAGTCTGGTTCATATTACTTGGTGTTATTGCATCATTCCCCCCCTCTTGAAAAGGATTCGTCCTCGAATCTGCAATATCAAAGGAAGAGAGATCAGTTACATTAAAAGTAGCACTAATATTTCCATAAGAACTAGGTAAGTCAATTTTATAAGCATTATCATTAATCCTTTCAAGAACTTGAAAGGGACCATCTCCTCTAGGTTGGAGTTTTGACTTCCTTTTCTCCGGGAAACGTTCTTTTCGCAAGTGAACCCACACCCAATCGCCGGGTTCAAATACTACACGCCTTCTACCCTTGTTAACTTGGTTGGCAATTTGCTCATTCTTTCTTTCAATATTGGCTTTCACCTTCTCATGCAAATCCTGTACAAACTTTGCCTTCCTAGCACCATCAAGGTTAGTAAACTCATGTGAAGGTAAAGGAAGCAAATCTAACGGGGTTAGAGGATTAAAGCCATAAACAATTTCAAAAGGAGAGAATTTTGTTGCAGAATGAATAGCACGATTATAAGCAAATTCGACATGGGGCAAACACTTCTCCCAATTCTTAAGATTCTTTTGAATGATAGCTCTTAATAAAGTAGAGAGGGTTCTATTAACAACCTCGGTCTGCCCGTCAGTTTGTGGATGCGCTATAGTAGAAAATAAAAGCTTAGTGCCAAGTTTATTCCACAATGTTTTCCAGAAATAACTCAAGAATTTTACATCTCTATCACTAACAATAGTTTTTGGCACACCATGCAACCTAACAATCTCCTTGAAAAATAATTCTGCCACATACATAGCATCATTAGTTTTGGAACAAGCAATAAAATGAGCCATTTTACTAAACCTATCCACAACAACAAAGACACTATCTTTCCCAGTGGGAGATTTAGGCAAACCCAAAACAAAGTCCATAGAAATATCAGTCCATGGGTGAGAGGGAACTGGTAAAGGAGAATACAAGCCATGTGATTGAATTCTAGACTTAGCATGCTTACAAGTAATACATCTAGAACAAACAGCAACCACATCTTTTCTCATGCTAGGCCAATAAAAATGCTCATTCAAAAGAGCCAAAGTCTTTTCTACACCAAAATGGCCCATCAATCCTCCACCATGAGTTTCCTTAACAAGAAGCTCACGAATGGAACACATAGGAATGCATAACATGTTCTTTTTGAAAAGGAATCCATCAAACCTATAATAGTCATTAGCACCATGCAATTCACAAGATTTCCAAATATCAGCAAAATCAAAATCAGATTCATACATGCCTTTTATCATCTCAAAACCTATCAATCTAGCATGCATGGAAGTAATCAAAGTGTAACGCCTAGACAATGCATCAGCTACAACATTTTCCTTTCCCTTCTTATGCTTAATCACATAAGGAAAGGTTTCAATAAATTCAAGCCAACTTGCATGCCTTTTGTTCAATTTACCCTGAGACTTAAGAAACTTAAGACTTTGATGATCAGAATGAATAATAAATTCTTTAGGCCACAAATAATGTTGCCAAGTTTCTAAAGTTCGTTTCAAGGCATACAACTCTTTATCATATGTGGAATAATTTAAAGCAGGACCACTCAATTTCTCACTGAAATATGCAATAGGTTTAGAATCCTGCATCAACACACCACCTATGCCTATACCAGAAGCGTCACACTCAATTTCAAAAACTTTAGTAAAATCAGGCAACACAAGTACAGGGGCATTAGTTAGTTTTTCCTTCAGTATGTTAAAAGCACGCTCTTGTGCTTCGCCCCACTTGAATATCACATTCTTTCTTACCAAATCATTTAAAGGGGCAGCAAGAGTAGAGAAGTCCTTCACGAATCGCCTATAGAAGCTTGCCAATCCATGGAAACTTCTTACTTCACTCGCATTCTTTGGAGTTGGCCACTCTCGGATTGCTTTGACCTTTTCCTCGTCCACTTGTATGCCACGAGCTCCTACAACAAATCCAAGAAAAACCACAGAATCCAAACAAAAAGAGCACTTCTCTAAATTGGCAAAAAGTTTATTCTCCCTAAGCACAACAAACACATCATGCAAATGATTCACATGTTCTTCTAGACTCTTAGAGTAGATCAAAATATCATCAAAGTAAACCACAACAAATCTTCCAATGAAAGGTCTAAAGACATGGTTCATTAAACTCATGAAAGTGCTAGGTGCGTTAGTCAAGCCAAATGGCATAACTAACCATTCATATAATCCAAACTTGGTCTTAAAAGCAGTTTTCCATTCATCACCTTCTTTCATTCTAATCTGATGGTAACCACTTCTAAGATCAACTTTAGAGAAAACACATACACCATGTAACTCATCAAGCATATCATCTAACCTAGGGATAGGATAGCGATATTTTACCGTTATTTTGTTGATGGCACGACAATCTACACACATTCGCCACTTGCCATCCTTTTTGGGTACAAGAATCACTGGGACAGCACACGGACTTAGACTTTCACGAACAAAGCCTTTCTTCATGAGCTCTTCCACTTGATGTTGTATTTCCTTAGTCTCGTCTGGATTTGCTCGATAAGCAGGTCTATTGGGAATAGATGCCCCTGGGATAAAATCTATCCGATGCTCAATGCCTCTTAGCGGGGGCAATCCATCAGGTATTTCCTCTGGGAACAAGTCACAAAATTCCTGTAATAAAGATGTAACACTAGCAGGCAAAGAGTGATCAAGATCATCGATAGTAAGATAAACATCTTTATAAAGTAATAAGAAGGCATTTTCACAAATAAGAGCTCTCTTGATCTCACTTTTACCCGAAAATAAACTCACTTTCTTTTCCTCATGTTTTTCTCTAATTTTCTTTTCCTTTCTACTCAGCTCTCCTTTCTCCTGCTTCTTCTCATTCTCAACACTCACACTCACTTTACTTTTCTTTTCTTGCTCTCTCTTCTTACACTCTCTTTCAATTTTTAACTGATCCTCATATGCTTGAACAGGACGAAGAGGGGTCAACACAATGGTCTTACCATTAAAAACAAAAGAATAATAATTTTTATATCCATCATGTTTTACCTTTCGGTCAAACTGCCATGGCCTACCAAGTAACAAGTGACCAGCATACATGGGTGCTACATCACAAAGAATCTCATCATGATAATTACCAATAGAAAAAGAGATGAGCACCTGTTTTGTTACCTTTACCTCCCCACTATCGTTAAGCCATTGTAATTTATAAGGGGTAGGGTGCCTCAAAGTAGGTAAGTTCAGCTTTTCCACAAGTAAAGTACTAGCTACATTTGTGCAGCTACCACCATCAATAATCAAACTACATACCTTCTTGTGGATGAAACATCGAGTATGGAAAATATGCTCACGCTGCTCTACCTCAAGATCTTCTTTAGGTTGAATATTGAGAGCACGCCTAGCCACAAGGGCTTCACCATTTACAGCTTCCGTTAACTCTAAATCTGAGTCATCAGTCAGGGGTGGCATCTCATCCTCCTCAGACTCACTACTAGCACTAGTCACATCACCATTCTCAAGAACAATCATAGTTCGTTTGTTCGGACATTGTGAAGCAATGTGACCGAAACCATTACATTTAAAGCATCTAAGCTTAGAGGAGGAAGTAGTAGGATTAGAAGATGAGAAGGGTTTTGACTCAGTTTTACCCTTAACCTGAAAGGGTTTTACCTTACTTTCCTCTTTAGACTTGAAATCAGTCTTTGGTTTGAAGGGGACTTTGGAATCCCTCCAAGAACTCGAGTTAGATGTCACTTTCAGCTTTTGTTGAGCCCTTAGTTGCTTTTCCACCTTGATAGCTCTATGCAAGAGCTCCTCCATATCTAGGTAATTGTATAAATCAACTTGGGCAGCTATATCAGGATTTAAGCCCTCAATGAATCGGGCCATGGTTGCTTCACGGTCTTCCTCCACATTTGCCTTAATCATGGCAATCTCCATTTCTTGATAGTAATCTTCCACACTCATAGAACCTTGCTTCAGCTTTTGGAGCCTCTTATGCAATTCCCTATAAACTAGGGATAAACCGTTTGCGCATGATAATTTTCATCTCTTGCCAATCACGAATTGGACCTTCACCGGTACGTCTTCTGGTGAGTAAGAGTTGATCCCACCAGATGCTAGCATAGTCAGTAAACTCTACTGCAGCAAGTTTTACTTTCTTCGCCTCAGTGTAAGAGTGGCACTCGAATACATGCTCCACTTTTCTTTCCCAATCTAAGTACTGGTCTGGGTCATTTTTCCCAGGGAATGATGGAATCTTCATCTTGATATTTCCGATACCACCATCCTTATTGGATGATGATTGTCTACCTCTCTGAGTATGGGACTCCCCAAAGTCAGACTCAGCATCATCATCAAGCTCCACTTGAGCTCGCCTTCTATGGGTCCTCTTATTGGAAGAAGACTCCACATCATCTAATCTGGCACTTAGTTTCTCAAGAGTACTTTGAACAGCCTTAACCCAGACTTTCATGTCAAAGTCACTATGCTCAGATTCTCCAGACATCCTGAAATATTAGTTTGTACAAAAACACAAGCAAAGAAAGATATAGGACCTCGCAACTCACTAGCTCACGTGTTTACACTCAAAAGATGATAAGTTCGCTCGTGTTTAACTCTTTTTGGCTTTTTCTTTAATGTTAATTGCACTCTTGTCTTTTACCACTCAATAATTTGCTTCTTACAAGTATTCTAAGCAAGTCACAAGCAAATCAAAAGAAAAGATCAGAGTAGTGGCAATCAAAAAAACTAAAATTCTAAAATGCAAATTCCCAAAGAATCAAACAAAGGAGAAAAAGAGGTGTATAACAAAAAAGCTAAAGAGGAAAGGAAAACAAGGGGGGAGAGGAGGTTGGGATGGCTTGGAAGGAAGGAGAAGAAAAGGAGAAAATCTAAAAATAAGAAACTTTAAAAATAGGAAACTACTTGGGAAATTAGGAAACCAACTTTAAGAAAATATAAAAATTAGAAAACTAAGTGCAATTAGGAAATTGAGTCCAATTAGGAAATTAATTCCAACTAGGAAACTAACTCTAATTAGGAAATTGTCTCCAATTAGGAAACTAACTCCACAACTTGCAACTTTTTTTTTTCTTTTTTTTTTTCGAATTTGTCTTTTTTTTCACTTTTTTTTTTCGAATTTCTCTTTTTTTTTTCACTTTTTTTTTGAATTTTTTTTTTTTGGAGTATCGCACTCTCCCTTTTTTTTTTTTTGAATGAGTATAGAGGCACGCAACAATGGAAGAAGGAAGAAGATAGAAGACAAAGATGAAGATGAGAAGATAACACTAATGGAAGGAGAAAAGGTGTGAAAGAACAACGGTAGGAAAAACACAAAAATATACCTTGTACTAGCGAACCAAAGCTCTGATACCAAATGATGCGAGACCCACTAGGAACATGCCCTAGAGAACCTTCAACAATTCGAAACTATGCCCGGGATCGGCTAGAAACAAGACTGTTGGTCAAAGGAAAGACCCTAAGAGAACTTGTCTCTTAGAACCCTAGCCTTAAGACGCCACAAAGGAAGACCAATCCTTTGATAAGTCACGTGAACTCTCAGAGAACACAAAGAAGCAAAAGCCTCTCAAAGTATTGAATAATACTCAAGTTCATTCATTCATGATTCAAAATAGAGTACAATAGGGAGCCTTTTATAGGCAAAGTTTCTAAAAGACTTAAAATCCTACTTAAACTAAAACTCTTAAAATCTAATTAGAAATATTTTAAACAATCCCTAAAATCAAGGAATAAGATTAAGATATTAATTTTAACTTAATCTCCTAGATAAGCTCCTTGACCAAGTCCAAAAAAATAATATAATAATAAAAAACGAAATTCAAAAAGAGTTCTAGTCAAAACTAGAGTCCTAGTCAAAACTAATTAATATTAATGGGCTGGACATCTTGTATTTGAAATACTATTCACGTCCTCTAGCTTTAATGGGCTCTTTAAGCATCAACTTGGGCTTGAATAAGCATGATTAAGGCTCTATTTGCTTCCTCAATGCATGCACTAACATTATGGGCTTCTAATTCAGCAAATTGAAGCCCAATTGCTCTTTGTAGACGCTTAACTCTTCCTCTTGTCATTGGGCCATCTATTATCAAGTCTTTTTCCACATGAGCATCCTTCCTTACATGAGTCTGGTTCATATTACTTGGTGTTATTGCATCACCTTTTACATATAGCAATCACATCGTAGGCATATGAGGCCAATAAAAATGTTCCTTCAACATGGATAAACTCTTTTCTATCCCAAAGTGCCCTATCAAACCACCCCCATTTTAACCAAAAGCTCATGCATAGAGCAAGCAGGCACACACAATTTATTTCTTTTAAACAAGAAACCATCAAATCTAAAGAAATCATGAGCACCATGTTTTTCACACAACTTTCAAGTTTCAGCAAAATCAGCATCACATTCAAACATGCTTTTGAAAGATTCAAAACCAATCAACCTAGCTTGCATAGATGTAATGAGACTATACCTCCTAGACAAAGCATCAGCCACAACATTTTCTTTCCCCTTTTTATGTTTAAATACATAAGGAAATGACCCAATGAATTCAAGCCACACATCATGCCTCTTATTCAACTTATCTTGGGTCTTTAAGTATTGAAAACTCTTATGATTAGAATGCAAAACAAATTCCTTAGACCATAAATAATGTTGCCAATGTTCTAGAGCTCTTTTTAAAGCATACAATTCCTTGTCATAAGTTGAATAATTCAAACAAGCACCATTAAGCTTTTCACTAAAGTAAGCAATAGGCCTAGACTCTTGCATCAAAACAGCACCAATACCAATTCCAGAGGCATCACATTCAACTTCAAAAACTTTAGAGAAATCATAAAGAATAAGTAGAGGGGCATTGGTCAATTTATTTTTCAAAGTGTTAAAAGCTGCCTCTTGTGCCTCACCCCATTTAAAGACAACATT
This sequence comes from Erythrophleum ivorense, assembly GCA_026724425.1. Classification (NCBI taxonomy): domain Eukaryota; kingdom Viridiplantae; phylum Streptophyta; class Magnoliopsida; order Fabales; family Fabaceae; genus Erythrophleum; species Erythrophleum ivorense. Next base: position 544,900 of record JAIUCV010000228.1, read on the forward strand.
TTTCTTTACCAGCTCCTTTAAAGGTGCAGCAAGGGTTGAGAAGTCCTTTACAAAATGTCGGTAGAAACTTGCAAGTCCGTGGAAACTCCCCATCGCATTAGCATTCTTAGGTGTTGGCCACTCCCGAATTGCCTTCACCTTCTCTTCATCCACCCGGAGGCCATCAGTAAGTACAACAAAACCAAGGAAAACAACAGAATCCAAACAGAAAGAGCATTTCTCTAAATTTGCAAAGAGTTTATTTTCTCTTAAAATAACAAACACAGAATGCAAATGTTTAACATGCTCTTTTTAATTCTTAGAAAACACAAGAATGTCATCAAAATACACAACAACAAACTTTCCTATGTAAGGGCGAAACACATGATTCATTAAGCTCATGAATGTACTAGGAGCATTAGTTAAGCCAAAGGGCATAACAAGCCATTCATACAAACCAAACTTAGTCTTAAATGCAGTCTTCCACTCATCACCCTCTTGTGATATGAACCAGACTCATGTGGGGAAGGATGCTCGTGTGGAGAAGGACTTGATGATAGATGGCCCAATGACAAGAGGAAGAGTTAAGCGTCTACAAAGAGCAATTGGGCTTCAATTTGCTGAATTAGAAGCCCATAATGTTAGTGTATGTATTGAGGAAGCAAATGAAGCCTTAATCATGCTTATTCAAGCCCAGGTTGATGCTTAAAGAGCCCATTGAAGATAGAGGACGTGAATAGTACTTCAAATGCAAGATGTCCAGCCCATTAGTATTAATTAGTTTCTATTAGGCTGATTATCTATCATTTTCTGTTTTTAAAAGGATTTGATTTTGTATCCCTATTTTTTAGATCTTTCAGTTAGGATTATGTAGTTAGTTTCCTACTTTTCCTCCAGTAGATAGGTTTGAGCTACACTATAAATATATGTATTCTGCCTTCATTTGAAGGGGATTGGAAGTAGTAGAATTATTGAGTATTTCTCTAATTGTGAGAATCTTATCTTTTCTTTGCTCTTGTGAAACCTTTGTCTTGTCAACCTATCTTTAGGTTGGTAATTCAAGTTCGCAAAAGCCCCCAATTCGTGCTTCGATCCAAGTGCGTCGTTGTGTGGATTGGTTTACTGTGTTCGTGGTTAGGCGCATTGTCTAAGTAGTAGGTCAACGTTCTTATAACGTTGGTTGGCTATTTGCTTCTGTTGGGTCTCGAACCATCATCTATCCATCAACCTACGTCGTGAAGATTGGGCCACCCCTTGATTTCGCATCATCTTGCATCCTAATTTGATAATAACCACTCCTAAGATCTATTTTTGAAAACAAGCAAGCACCATGCAACTCATCAAGCATGTCATCAAGTCTAGGAATGGGATATCTATACTTAACTGTGATTTTGTTAATGGCTCAGTAAGACACACACATCCTCCATTTGCCATCCTTCTTGGGCACAAGTATTACCGGAACAGCACATGGACTAAGGCTTTCTCTCACAAATTCCTTTTTTAAGAGTTCTTCCACTTGTCTCTGAATTTCCTTAGTCTCTTCTGGATTTTCCCTATAAGCAAGTTGGTTAGGAAGAGATGCTCCAGGAATAAAATCAATCCTGTGTTCAATGCCTCTTATGGGAGGCAATCCATCCGGTACCTCTTTCGAAAACAAGTCTTTATATTCCTGCAACAAACTCAACACACTAGAAGGAAGAGATTCATCAAGGTCACTAAGGGTTAGATAAACATCCTTATACAAGAGTACAAAAGAGTCTCACTACATAAAACCCTCTTAATCTCTCCTCTACTAAAAAATAATGTTACTTTCTTTTCTTCACTCTCTTGACTTTTCTTTTCAGTAGCTCTCTTTCCTTTTCTCTCCATCTCACTTTCTTTTCTTTCTTTCTCACGCACTTTCTTTTCTTTCTCTCTTAGCTTGCATTCTTGAGTAATTCGCTTTTGATCCTCGTATGCCTGCAAGGGTCTGAGAGGGGTTAGCATAATGGTTTTCTTATTAAACTCAAGAGAATACCTGTTCGTATAACCATCATACTTAACTTTCCTATCAAATTGCCAAAGTCTACCCAATAATAATTGTCCAGCATACATAGGAGCTATATCACACAAAACCTCATCATGGTAACGTCCTATGGAAAATGCTACAACAACCTATTTAGTAACTTTAACATGCCCATTATCATTGAACCACAACAAATTATAAGGAGTGGGGTGTTTTCTAGTAGGTAAACCTAACTTTTCAACTAACAAGGTACTAGCAACATTAGTGCAGCTCCCATTATCAATGATAAGACTACATACCTTGTTGTTAACAAAACAAAGGTAGTGTGAAAGATATGCTCTCGTTGTTCTTTTTCAAGCTCTTCTTTAGGTTGAATGCTAAGAGCACGCCTGATGCGAAATCAAGGGGTGGCCCAATCTTCACGACGTAGATTGATGGATAGATGATGGTTCGAGATCCGACGGAAGCAAATAGCCAACCAACATTATAAGAACATTGACCTGCTACTTAGACAATACGCCTAACCACGAACACAATAAACTAACCTACACAACGACACACTTGGATCGAAGCACGAATTGGGGGCTTTTGTGAACTTGAATCACCAACCTAAAGATAGGTTGACAAGACAAAGGTTTCACAAGAGCAAAGAAAAGATAAGATTCTCACAATTAGAGAAACACTCAAAATAATTCTATTACTTCCAATTGTGTTTCAAATGAAGGCAGAATACATATATTTATAGTGTAGCTCAAACCCATATACTGGAGGAAAAGTATGAAACTAACTACATAATCCTAACTGAAAGATCTAAAAAATAGGGATACAAAATCAAATCTTTTTGAAAACAGAAAAGATAATCAGCATAATAGAAACTAATTAATATTAATGGGCTGGACATCTTGCATTTGAAGTACTATTCACGTCCTCTAACTTCAATGGGCTCTTTAAGCATCAACTTGGGCTTGAATAAGCATGATTAAGGCTTCATTTGCTTCCTCAATACATGCACTAACATTATGGGCTTCTAATTCAGCAAATTGAAGCCCAATTGCTCTTTGTAGACGCTTAACTCTTCCTCTTGTCATTGGGCCATCTATCATCAAGTCCTTCTCCACACGAGCATCCTTCCCCACATGAATTTGGTTCATATCATCCTCCCCCTCTTGAAAAGAAGTCATCCTCGACTCTTCAAAGTCTGTACCAAAATAAGGGGAAAGGTCAGAAACATTAAAAGTAGCACTTACACCATACTCACCTGGTAAATCTATCTTGTAGGCATTATCATTAATTCTCTCTAGCACGCGGAAAGGCCCATCTTCGTGAGGCATAAGTTTAGACTTTCTTTTGTCAGGAAACCTTTCTTTTCTAAGGTGCAACCAAACCAAATCTCCTGGTTCAAAGACAACCCTCTTTCGCCCCTTATTAGCACATTCTACATATTGTTGAGTCATCCTCTCAATGTTTTGTTTTGCTTTCTCATGAATTTGCTTAACAAACTCAGCACGTTTCTGTCCATCCATATTGATTCTTTCCTGCAAAGGCAAAGGAACTAAGTCAATGGGTGCAAGAGGATTAAAACCATATACAATCTCAAATGGTGAATATTTAGTAGTGGAATGAACAGCCCTATTGTATGCAAACTCGACATGTGGGAGACACTCCTCCCAATTCTTCAGGTTCTTTTTAACCACAATTCATAACAAAGAAGATAGTGTCCTATTAACAACTTCAGTTTGTCCATTAGTTTGTGGATGACAAGTAGTAGAGAATAGCAATTTAGTTCCAAACTTGCTCCACAAAGTCTTCCAAAAATAGCTTAGAAACTTAGCATCACGATCTGACACTATAGTCCTCGGAATCCCATGAAACCTCACAACTTCTTGAAAGAATAAATTAGCAATATTAGAATCATCATCAACCTTATGGCATGCCATGAAGTGTGCCATTTTAGAAAACCTATCCACTATAACAAAAATAGAGTCCCTCCCCCTCTTAGACCTAGGTAATCCCACAATAAAATTCATGGAAACATCTTCCCAAGGTACACTAGGAATAAGGAGGGGAGTATATAGTCCATGGGGGTTTAATTTAGATTTTGCTTTATGACATACAACGCATCTCCCCACAAGCTTTTGAACATCCCTACGCATCTTAGGCCAATAAAAATGCTCATTCAAGATATCAAAGGTTTTAATAATGCCAAAGTGTCCCATTAAACCTCCTGAATGTGCTTCCTTCATTAATAACATACGCAGAGAACAATTAGGAATGCAAAGCTTATCAACACGAAACAAGAATCCTTGATGCAAGTAAAATTTGTCCCAACCAACTCCAGGCTTGCAATAGTTAAAAGCTTCACCAAAATCAACATCATTAGTATATAATTCCTTGATGAACTCAAAACCAAGAACCTTAGAGTCTAACATGGAAAGAAAAACATACCTACGTGAAAGTGCATCAGCAACAATATTCTCCTTACCTTTCTTATGCTTAATCACATATGGGAAAGATTCAATGAATTCAACCCAACTAGCGTGTCTTCGATTCAATTTGTTTTAGCTCTTAATATGTTTTAGAGCCTCATGGTCAGAATGTATGACAAATTCTTTAAGCCACAAATAATGTTGTCAAGTTTCCAACACTCTAATTAAAGCATATAGCTCCTTATCATATGTAGGATAGTTAAGAGTAGGACTACTTAGCTTTTCGCTAAAATATGCAAATCCTGGTTATGTTGTCAAAAAGAAGATTCCTAGGACTTATTCCTGCGGGGTCTCTCATCACAAAATCAAGCACATTATACTATTCTAAAAGGATAGAGATGTCTACTTTATGCTACAAATAAGTCCAGACTAGAACAAGAATGTCTAGCTATAGGAAATCGATGGAATAGTACCCAAACTCATCTGGCACTACTAGTACTATCACAAAACTTCAAAAATTCATATATCCTTGCTCAGACATCCAATTGGGATGATATCAGTGGCCATAGAAAGCTTATCATATCTAATTTATGCTTGTAAAATTTCATGAGCATTAGATACCATTTGATCCTCAAATGACATAGGAGAAGAAATTGGCCATATGAATAGTAACTATACCAAAATCGCTAAAATTTGGCAACTTTGAAAATTTATAATTAATTCCACAGAGTTCCAAATAATCTGTTCTTTAGCTTCTCAAAAAGCTCTTGATGAGATCTATATGCAAGCCAAATTTCATGAGAAAATTCATTCATTTGGTTAGATCTTGACATTAGGTTCCAAAATGGTCAATTTTGTACTTTCTAATAGTCTCAAATGGTCCAAATTTGCTCCCAAGGCTTTCATGGCCAATTAAGCACGTGGGAAGGCACCAAAATAGTTTATTAAACATGTTTCAAAGGTGCATTGACCCAAAATTTATAAACTCATTCTCTCACCATGAGGCATACACAAGAATACATAAACTTTATCTTGCCATTCAATGTCAAGAACTTATTACAACATTCACATGGCATCAATTCTTATATATACATTAAGTATCCATGTAATTACACATGTTCAAATGGTTACACAACATATTCATCATAGGATTATATCATATGCCATCACAATGGTTACAAAGTGAACAAAATCACACACTTTCTTATCAATCTTTTCTCCTTCAAGCTTGGTGGCTCCCATTCCTTAGTTGATGAGAGACCCCATAGGAATAAGTCCTAGGAACCTTTTTTTTTTGACAACATTACCCGGATTGTGCAAGATTCAAGAACACAATCACACAAATAGAAGACAAAAACACTAGTAAAGAATAAGAACACGTATAAACAAAGATAGTTGGTCAAGTGGGTAAGACCCTAAGAGAACTCGTCCCTTAGAACCCTAACCATAAGACACCACAAAGGAAGACCACTCCTTTGATAAGTCCGAGTTAAATTCACTCCATCGCTCAAGAAGCAAGAGGAACCTCACAAAAACAGAACATAAGTCCTGAAAAGAAAATTCTATTTATTCATCTCATTGCTTTTTACTTGAATACAAAGATAGCCTATTTATAGGTAAAGGAAATCCAAAACTTGAATACTAAGCAAACCCTAACTAAAAGTAAGACTTAAGAAACTTCCTAAAACATAATTCCCAAGGTTGTGCACTGTTCACGTGCACTGTTCATCCAGAAATAGAAAGAAAATAACCCAAATAAATGGAAACAAATCAACCCCTAAAAGAAATGGAAACAAATAATTATGAAATAATAAGGAAATAAAACTTTCTAAAAACTTAATGGACCACATGGCCTTATTCAAATCATTAAAATAGAAACTAATTATTCCGGGTTTGGTCTGAAAATTGATGCTCACGTTCAGCAACTTGCCCAAGCTTTCCTTGATGGTTACGCCATGCATGGTCTTCTTGAAGGTGGTCATTGAAGGTCCGTGGTACTTTATCATTAGTTCACTTGGTCCACTTAGACATGTTAGGCAATAGGGAGGAAGGAATGAGATAATAGGAATCTCAATAGCTCTTTTCCCTTTCAACTATACATAAAAGGATGCAAATTCAAGTCTAAAAATGCATACATGGATATCATGGATTACATAATCATTCATGAAACATTGCTTGCATCCAAGTCACATAAAACATACATATATTTGCCAAGAAGATGGTTTAGTGATGCAAGACCCACTAGGAACATGCCCTAGAGAACCTTCAACAATTCAAAACTTTGCCCGAGACCGGTTAGAAACAAGAATGTTGGTTAAAGAAAAGACCCTAAGAGAACTTGTCTCTTAGAAAGAAACAAGAATGTTGGTTAAAGAAAAGACCCTAAGAGAACTTGTCTCTTAGAACCCTAGCCTCAAGATGCCACAAAGGAAGACTAATCCTTTGATAAATCACGTGAACTCTCAGAGAACACAAAGAAGCAAAAGCCTCACAAAGTATTGAATAATACTCAAATTCATTTATTCATGATCACGGGAGGCCTTTTATAGGCAAAGTTTCTAAAAGACTTAAAATCCTAATAAAAATTAAACTCTAAAATCTGATTAAAATTATTTTGAATGATGCCTAAAATCAAGGAATAAGATTAAGATATTAATTTTAACTTAATCTCCTAGATAAGCTCCTTGACCAAGTCTAAAAAATAATAAAATAATAAAAAACGAAATTAAAAAACAATCCTAGTTAAAATTAATTATCTCTTTTAAATAGTCCACATGGGATGCTCATACTTCATTAAAAATCACATGGTAGACATATGATTTTTAATTTCTTGCAATTGGGCTCCAATTGGGCCTTGGCACTCCTCTTGTATGTGCAAAACTATATTGGGCCTTCAACATGTTGGATATTGATTCTAATTGCTTCATGGCCCTTCTTAGAACATTGGGCTTCCATTTAGACTTCTACTTTTGCATTTCTAGGGAAATCTCATGTCCAAAGTCCAATTCAGCATGTTTTGAATTGTTCAAATATGGATCTTGGACTCTAAACTTGGGCTGACGTCCAACATAGATATTATCTTGAGCTCTTTGAGATTTTTGGATATATACTAGCACAATTTGGGCCACTTGAGCTCTATGAAGTTCTTGATGGATGATGGTTTCTTGAACTTGTTGTGCTCCAATAGGTATGCCTACTGGTATTGTATCATTTAGCCTCACCCACTTTTCTTTGGGATTTTGGACTTGCCTTACCTATTTTTTTAAGTGGCTTTTGACCAAGCCTCACTCTTTAGAGACTTTTAGCTTTGTCTCACCCATTCTTGGGGGCTTTTGACTCATCCTTACCCTAGTTAAGGGACTTTTGGCTTTACCACACTCAAGCAAACCAAAATATGTTCATAAAACATCATTCAAGTGCATAACAAAGTATCATGGTACCATGGCATATAGATACATGCTAGAAACATCTTTCATGGTTTAAACATACACACATGTATTCAAAGACAATAACAACACTCAATCATGCATGAAAGAAAGAAGAGAGAGCTAGCTTGGTGCACAACAACACACTTTTCTCCTTGAATTTGGTTCATCTCCCTCGGCAACACACTCACAAGGATGTGAGACTTGATTCCTTTGACCTAGACACATTATATGGAAGCCAATTACACTCTTAGAACAATTTCTAAAGCTACACATACACTAGGAAAGCTAGATGGCTCATATGGTTCAATTATGGTTCTATAAGGCACCTAATGAAGCAACACTAATAATTCATGATCTTGGCTTCATTCCATTTATGATCTTGAATCTATTTAAGCCTCTTGGAGTCATCTCATAATTAATTTAAGGAGCCTAACTACATGTTGCTTCTTTAAGTCATAATATGGAACCTAAGGTATCATTTCACTTCCTAGACTTCTTAAAATTTTTCTAAGGCTTCCACTCATCCTCTCCCATCATATATGATACAAATCCAAGCTTGAAAGAAATTAAAACATTCCCTTGGTGCTCCTTTCATGCTAGGCAAAGGCTATGACTTTATATGGCACCAATGGAGTTGTTTTGATTTCCTTGGTGGGAAAAACATGTGGGAGGCTCTCTTGGTATCTTAGAAACTCATATGAACTCTTAAACATCTTAATTTATCGCTAGAACTCATCTTGTAAGCCAAGGTGCAACTAAAACCCTAGCTTTTCTATCTTACAATTTTATGGTTCTTTCTTTGTTTCCTTTATATATTCTTATTCTTCTCACTCAAATTCCTAAGATCTATCCTTCGTTTGGTTAAAATTTCAACTCCTCTTGGCTGCTCATATGTAGGATGAAAAACTCAAGAAGAGGAACAAGGAGGATCAAGCATGAAAGTAGCAAAATCCTTGTTTTCCTAGCCTTTCTTGGATGCTTCTTCCTTTGCTTGGATTTTCCTTTTGAATTTCAAAATTTCCCCCCTTGGTCTGACCCAAAAGAGACCTAAAAGTTTCAACAAATCCATAGGAAAGAAGAGAAAAAGGAGGAGAAGGAATTTGCTAAAGAGAAACTAAGAAAATCCATACTTTTCACTTGCTTTTTCTTTTCCTTTTTCCTCCTCCCTTGTGCGCCTCACTCTCTAGGTCTCTCTTCTATTTTGGGGCAGAAATAAAACCAACCAAATGAGGAGTGTGGGCCGTGACCTATATATAGGTGGGGAAATAAGATTGTTCTAAAGAAATTCCATTTAGGTCCTATAAACTTGGCATTTTCGTTTCTAGTTTGTTTTAGCTCCTTTTTTAGAACTACTTCCATCATAAAATTTAGATCCTCAATCTTGTAAAATGCCTTCAGAATCATTTAATTTGGAGCTAAAACCTTTCCAAATGAAAGGGTCAAAGTGATGGAGGTGAGATAGGAGATTTGAAGAAGCTTGAACAAAATCAAGAGCTTGGAAACAAAAGGGCTGGACGTGACTCTAAAAGATGGCCAACTAAAGATCCATTGCAAGGTATGGGAGGCCCATGCACAAGATCAAGAGCCAAAGCTATGAAGGAGGCCTTGAATGGAGTGATCCAAAAACTAATAAACCTGGAGCCTATAGTCTTCGCTGAATATGAAGCCCAAAATGAACAAATTGGCATAAAGATTATTTCATTTCTACAAGATGCTAGCTCAAGCCCAAAGGGAGCCTAATTGAAGGAGTCTAGCCATTTTCCACAAAATCAGCCATTTTCCACAAAATTCTCTTAGTTTTATTTTGTTTTAATTTGATTGTTGCTGTTTCAGATTTTTAGGCACCATTCTTGCTGAATTTGTTTAGATTTAAATTTCTTTTATGTAACCTAGGAATTATTCTGTTTAGGGTTTTATTTTTCAAATGCCTATATAAGGCCCACTTGTACTCCAAGAATGGCAGATTGAATGAATTATCTTTTTAGAATTGTTTCTGATTTGTGAAGTTTCTCTTGTGGCCTTTGTGTGCTGGAGAAAATCTTTGACTTATCAAAGGAGTGGTTTCCTTTGTGGCGTCCCGAATTAGGGTTCTAAGAGATGGGTTCTCTTAGGGTTCAATTCCATTGACCAACATCTCTTCTTCTTCTTCTTTGTTCTTCGTTCTTTGTTCTTTGTTGCTTATTGTCCATATTATTTGTTCTTGTGCTGCATGCCAAAATTCGATCACTAATCCGTGTTATTTGGAGTTCCTAGAACGGGTTTCAAAGGGGTCTCACATCATAGAAAAGGCTAAAAATGTAAAAATTCTTGCACTTTTTCATGACAGACTACTTATAAAACTTCTTCTCTTCCTTAAGCTCTCTTCATTGATGGTTTTGGTATTCTAAAAGGACCATTTTGGTGGCTGAATTCTTGGAGGAGGAAGGAAATTTGAAGTAACCAATTGTGGTATAGAAATCTCCATTGAGCAATGATTAAGAGAAGGTATGATACCATGTGAGAAACTTGTTTTTTCTTAGCTTTCCATGCCTCTCTTGGTTTGGCCAACATGTGAAGAGTCTAAAGGGAGTGTGGTTTTGGCCGAAACATGATAGAAATAGAGGTTTAGGAGTGTAGAGAATTAAATGATGCAAAAAAAATCAAGTAAGAAGCAATAGAATGTAAAATATAGCATTTAAGGTTTTGGTTGCACCTTGGAAAGTTTGGAACCCTAGGAAGGTATTTCAAGCCATGTAAAATCATATCTAAACTAGAAAGGAGCCAAGGAACTTCCACATGTATCAATTTACTAGGAGAAATAAAAGAGAAAACTCCATTAGGCTTCCATATAGCATAGGTTCTGCCATAAGCTAGAAAGAGTACTTAAGAAGAGTTTTCTTTGATTGTAAGGTTATAAATGGCCTATATATGAATTATAAATACCAATGAAACTATTCAATTGAATTTAGAAGCCTTATTTTGAAAGGTGAATTTTTAAAGCACCTAAAAGGCCTAAAGAAGCATGTTAACCCTAGGCTTGTATAATCATGTAAATGATAGTCCAAATAAGTTCTATTAGAGTTATATGGCTCATAGCAAGTGAGAATTTAGGACCTACAAAGTGAAATCTAATAGTTGCCTCTTAAGGAACCAAAAATGACCTAAAATAGCATATTGAATCCTAATAGGGTTTGATAAAAATGATGTAAGTTACAGTGAATCCTAATGCCTTATCTTGTCTTGCAATTGCCATATGTGTGCCAAGCTATCACAAGCTCACTTTTTTGTGAGTGTCAAGCTAAGAAAAGTCAAGGAAAAGAGAACACCCAAGTGGGTTAGTGGTAGCTTCAAGTCACCAAAGACATAAGGTAGTATTATCTCCCTATCTTGCATGCATTTAAATGTTGAAATGAGTTGCGATACTTCTGTGTATAGTTACTTGATGTATTCATGAGCTATGCTTTGATATGAGTTTCATTATAAGTTTTATGTAAGAGTATTGTATGTTTATGGTAGGGAATTGAGCCTAGTAGCTCTTCCTTAGCCTAGAAATGAGTTTAGTTGAACCTAACTAATACGTTTTGATGTCATGGCTTGATAAGAAATGAAGTTTTGTAACATTCGGTCCTTTCGTAAACGTGAGAAATGCGATGTTCGATTTTTCTGTAAATGTCAAAAATAGGCCAGATACAAAAGGAAGTCCTCAAAATAAAAGGAATTGGGGCCAACTAAAATTAGAATAAAATTCTAAATAATAGAAAATGAGGATTTGAGCTTTGAGTTGCCTAGAAACTAGGTTTGGAGTGATTTCAAAAATTTGCTGAAAGGCCAGTGGCATTTTTGTAAATATGGGAACTTTTTGAAAAACTTATAGGAGGGCTTTTTAAATGAAAGTTTTGAGTTCTTCGGGGTTCTCAGAGGCCCTGAAAACTATGGGAAACCCCGGGATATTTAAAACGCCTCCGATATATGTTTTTTAACGGTGGTGAGCCCGAACTTTGACTGGATCGTTCGGGAAGGTTTTAGCTCCAAATTGAGTGATTCCAAAGACATTTTATAAGATTGAGGATCTAATTTTATAATAGAAGAGACGGTTCTAAAAAATGAGCTAAAATAAAGCTAAAACAAAATGCCAATTTCAAGGGACATAAACGAAATTTTTCAAAACAAATTCTTCCCCATTCTCCCTTTATAAGTGGTGTCCTTTCCTCTCTCCCTTATGACTGACTTATTGCTTCATTCAAACCAAGGAGAGGAGCCGCCAAGAGAGATGCACAAGAAGGGTAAGGAAGAAGGGAGAAAAAGCTAAAGAAAGGAGAGAGTTTCTTAGGAATTTCACGCTTCTTCTTCTTCAAGCCTCATTCCTCTTCTCTTAAGCTCTCTTCCCATGGTTTTGGAGAGTAATATGGTTCTGTTTTGGCCTTAAACTAGAGGAGAAAAGTTAGAAATTCAAAGAGGAAGTTAAGGCAAGGAGAAACACTCTTGAATCCAAGGTAGCTTCCATTTCTTCTTGCTTTTCCTTTTTCCTTCCTTTGATGCTATGGTTCAGCCACCTTGAGAGCTAAGGGGGGGAGGAAGTTTCTGACTTAGAGCAAGCATGAAATCCATGAATAAGGCTATGGCAACTTAGAATATGCCAAGAAATGGGAAGAAAAGAAAGTAAAGTTCAAGTTAGGAAAGTGAAGAAGTCTTGAACACATTGTAAAAACTGATTTGATTCATACATTCTTTAGCATATGTAAGTGTTTGTTTGAGTTCCTAAGACCCCTAGGAAGCCTCTCAAGTGACTCTCCCATCAAGGAAAAATTGAAAACCCCTTGAACCCCAAATGCTTCCATAATGTCGGCCTAGGACAGATGGAGGGGTTAGAGAGTGTTTTAATTTATTCTAGCCTTGGTTTGGAACTTCATATGATGGTAGAAGGTGGGAGGAATCCTTGGAAAAAATTTAGAAGCCATAGATAGTGAGATGGAGGTGTAGGCTCCATAATGTAGTATAATGAAGTAAGTCCTAGCTAGGCTCCTTAAAATAATTGTTTGATAACTCCAAGGGGTCTAAATGGAGTCAAGAATCATAGATTAAAGGAGAGAAGGGTTGGAAGATCATGAATTTTTGTAATTGCTTCATTAAGTGCCTTATGGAAGAAGCATAATGGAGCCATAAACTAAAGTAGCATCATGTAAAGTGTGTATAATGCCAAGGCTTGTTCCCATAAGTAATTCATGTTTCTTTTGGTGTGTCTAGATCAAGAGAAATGATCTCCACCTTCTTGGGTGTGTGAGGTCAAGGGAGAGGACTCAAGGCTTAAGGAAAAAATGTGTAATTGCTTCTAAGGTAACTCTCTCCACCTTCTCTCATGCATGTATGTGTGTTTAACTTGTCTTAGAATGTGTGTATGTGTATTTTCAAGCCATAAAAAGTATGCTAGCATCAATTCATATGCCATGGTTTTATGATGACATATTATATTTTATATGATGTTTATGATGTGTGCTTGGGTTTGCTTGAGTGTGGTGAGGCCAAGAACCCTTATCCATGGTGAGGATGAGCCAAGAACCTTTAAAATTGGTTGAGACAAAGCAAAGAGTCTCCCAAAAGCAAGATGGACTCCCAAGAGCATGGTTGAGTCCAAGAATGTCTTAAAGAATGGGTGAGGCAAGTCCAATCCATAAGAAATTGGGTGAGGCCAATCCACTTTCTTAGCAAGCCTTTGTATGCTATGTATGACTTTCTTGAATGATGAAAATGATTCTTGAATATTTGCACATGTCCACATGCCATGCATGTATTTATGAGACTTGTTGGCATCCATTATGTATGATTGAATGGGAGATGAGCTATTGGGATTCTTTGAATCTCATTCCCTCTTCTCTAATATTCTAATATGCTAGGTGGACCCAAAGAGCAAGGCAATGAGAGCCAACCACCTTGAAAAAAGAAGATTAACATCAATATGTCTAGCTCTTGTTTCTTTTTGAACCTTAATGATGCTTAATGATGTATATTATTGTTGTAAATGGTCTATGACCCTTGAGACATATGTAATTATGGTATTATGTGATACAGGAATGAAAGAATATGTTATATGAATGATAGAATGTAAATTGAGTATGTTATGGCATTATAGCTTCATGAATGGCTTTATGGAAATATGCATAAATGTGGATGAAAAGGCCAAAATGATATGTATGAGGTTTGGGACCATTTGGGCAGCTCACATAAGTCCTAAATGTGGTTTTAGACTTGTATAAAAGGTGCCAAGGCCAAGGGAAAATCATTTGGTTGCTTTGGTACCCTATATGGAGCAAAAATTGACCATAATGGAACCCTATATCACTTTTTATCCAAATGAGGTCTTCTTGATCTAAGATTTGGCATACAATTAGGTCTCATTGAGCGCTTTTTAAGAAGATAAAGACCATAATTTTTGGAGGTCTACAAAATATTTGATAAATTTTCAAAGTTGGCAATTTTTCTGATTTTGGTCTGCTACACTACTCATTTGGTCTGAAAATGAAATCTGTCACACAGAGCTCAAATGATATCCAATTATCATAAACTTTTATACAAAGAAACTAAACGTTCATAGTGACTTGTACCAACTAGACACCTCATTTGGATGTCTAGAGAGGGAGGTACGAATTTTTAAAGAACCTGTCAGTATCAGGGGTGTTGTCCGACCTCAGTTACTATTCCATTGATTTTTGAGGTCTGGGCTATCTGAGCTGGTTTGGAAGTATTTTTTAGGTCTGGAAAGCTGTGGATGTTAGCTAGAGGAAAAAAATACTCCAAACTAGTTCAGGCATGGTCAGACCTCAAAATCCAATCAAATAGTACCTAAATCAGCTTGAACGCCTGATACTGGGCAGAATCTTTAAAAATTCATATCTCCCTATCTAAACATCCAAATGAGGTTCTTCTAGTTAACACAAGTTACTGGAAATGTCTAGTTTCTCTATATAAAATTTTGTGGCAATTGGACATTATTTTCCCCATGAGTGACAGAATTTAATTTTGGACCAATGCTACAATCCCAATGACCAAAATTAGAAAAATTTTTAACTTCAACAATTCGCCAAATATTCCACAGACCTCTAAAAATTACCAACTTTAGCTTCCCAAAAATATCTCAATAAAATCTAGATGCATGCCAAATCGCAGACCAAGAAGAGCTCATTTGAACAAAAAGTGATAACCTTCATGAAATGGTCATTTTTGCTTCCTATCAAGAGTCACTTTGATCCAAATGGCCTCTTCTTAAGTTTGGCACCTCTTGGGCAAGTTTAAAAGCATAATTATAACTTGTGGGAACTGCCCAAATGGTCTCAAACCCCATATATCTAAATTTGGCCACTCCACATCCAATAATACACATTTATCCATAACCACATAGGAGGCAATTTCCATGATTTAATGTCACACATGGGCTACATAATATTCACACATCATGCTACATGTACTCAAGGTCTTACATTACAAAAATAATATGTACAAAGCTTCTTGACATTCCATTACAAGTTTGACTATAAAATGAACAAAGTGTAGCCATTTAATGTTCTTGGCTTGCATTTCCCTGGTTTGGAGTACCACCTAGACATTTCAAGAATGAGAGGGAAAGGGGAATGAGATTCTAAGAATCCTAATAGCTCACACACACCCATTCACATACATTCAAGGCATATATACATCAATGATACAATTATGAAACATAAAGTGTGCAAAGTTACAATCTCATGCCACATCTACACATCAAGATCATTCTCATGCTCTAAGAACTTTTGGTTTTGGCTCACCTCATTTCTAGGACTTTTGGAGTTGCCTCACTAAGAGGTTTAGGAACTTTTGACTTAGCCTCACCCATCAAAAGGACTTTTGGTCTAGTCTCACCCATGCCTTGAGACTTTTGGCACATCCTCACCCACTTTAAGGGACTTTTGGCATCACCTCACCCTTATGAGCCAATCTCACATTCAAAGCCATTCAAGAGCACACATTGGTACCAATGCAATTCCATGAGATTATATGGCATATTACTAAGTCATAAGAACACATACAAGCACACAATGACATATATATGCACACAAGAAAGTATGAAGAATAAGGTGGAGAGCTACCTTTCAATTAATGCAAGCCTTACTTTGCTAATTCCTTCCCCTCCTTGATTTCACAAGAGCACTTAGGTGGTTGATTGTTCTCTTGGCCTAGATATCACAAGGAATACACAATCACATAATTGAAGCAAGCCAAGACATTAAACTATAGCTTAAACACATACTTGGTTTCATACTTGGCATTATGGTTCCATAATTAGTCTAATGAAGCAACTCTTGTAATTCAATTTCTAGGATCCATTCTCTTATTATTTCTAGATTTCTTGGACTCATTTAAGGTCCTTAGAGCCATCATATATTCAATTGCACAATTGGAAAACCAAGTTGCTTCACAAAGCACCATTATGGACACCATTGTCCCATCTCCCAATCTATAGCTCCTAATTTTTTTTCCAATGGTTTCTCCCATCTTCTAACATCATATAAAGTCTCAAATCAAGGCTAGAATAAATTAAAACATCCTCTAGCTCTTTCTTCCTAGCTTGGCTGAGACACCCTCCATAAATGGGGCTCTTGGAGCTTTTGAATTTTCTTTGATGGGAGAGCCAATTGGGAAGGTTTCTAAGGGTCTTAGGAACTCAAGGAAACATTCAAATAGCCAAGAAAACTCACACAAAATCAGATTTTACAAAACCCTAAGAAAGCCTACACTTTTCTTTCTTGATTTCCTTTTGTTTTTACTTGAATTTCTTGCCATATTCTTAATCCTTGGCACTCTTTTTCCTAAGTTCCTCTCTTGGTTCTGCCCAAAATTCATCTCCTCCTACCCCCACTTATGTTGGCTGAAAATAGCACAAGGATGAAGCATCAAGAATGGAGAATTACCTTGGTTCCAAGCTTGTTTCCAAAGTCTTTCTTCCTTGCTTCTCTTCTCCTTGGCAACTTCAAAATTTTTCCCTTGGTTCTGGACCTAAAACAGAACCTAAAAGCTCAACTAAACCATAAAAAGAGAGGAAGAAAAAAGGAGAACAAGATTGGAAGAGAAAGAGGCATAAAATTCCATAAAATTACCTAGCTTTTCCTTAGTTTTCTTCCTCTTTTTCTTCCCCTTTTGGTGCACCTAAGAGAGCAGATCAACTTCTGTATTTTGGGTAGAAAATTTCGTGCTTAAGAAGGTGGGAGAAGAAAGGAGAAGTGTGTGGGAGTTTCTAGAAACATACTTTTCCAAAAATTCTAATTTCATCCTTTTGTAATGGCAATTTCATTTTGGCTTTGTTTTAGCTCCTTTTTTAGAACCATTTTTTTCATTGTAAAATTTAGGTTCCCAATTTGATAAAATACCTTTGGAATTACTCAATTTGGAGCTAAAACCCTACTAAATGACTCCGTCAAAGTTCAGGCTCATCGACATTGAAAAATATATACCAGAGGGGCTTTACCAGTTTTGGGGCTTTCCATAGTTTTTGGGGCCTCTGAGAACCTTGGACAACTCAAAATTTTCATTTAAAAAACTCTCCTATGTGTTTTTCCAAAAGTTTCACTTATTTATAAAAATATCATTACGTTTTGTCGGTTTTTGTCACAAATTGTTTCTCCTTCCTAACTCCATTTTTCTTTCCGTTTGAGCCTAGAATTATTATTTTTAGGAGTCTAGGACTCTACCTAAATTTTTTGGGGCATTATCTAGGTCATTTTGAAGGACTTGCTTTTATACGACTCATTTTGTCATTTTACAGAAAATTATGTTCGTTATACAATATAACTCTCTTATGCCAATGGGGTTTGTATCTTGGTTTTATAGATCCAAAAAAACTTGTCTATGGTAGCCAAGAGTGAAAAAGAAGAGAAATTAAAACTTTGACCCCTCTAGTTCAAGTTGAGGTATCAAAGAGGCAAAAAATGCCACTTTAAGTGTTGTCGTGGTTGATATCTTGTTACTATTAAATAGAATGACATAAGAATGTTCCTATAAAGTATGTCATGACATGGTGCCTCCACCTAGACTGAGACCCAAGACAGGGTGTTTACTCTCATACAGGAGGAGGCTAATGTGTCTCTTAGTTTGATAAAAAACATGATTAAAGTTTATGGTTTTCCTGTGATTACTATATTTGATTCGGTGTGAGTCACTTGTTTATATCCTATGACTATATGAGGAAACTAAGTCTATTTATTGATATTTTACCATATGATTTATCTGTATTTGCCCCTACTGGATGCCATGTGATTACTTCCCAAGTTTGCTTGAATGTTATTGTACATTTTAATCATTGTTTCACTACTATTGATTTGATTTGCAAACCTTTCTATGATATTGATTTGATTATTGGCATAAATTGGATGGTTACTAATACTGATGTACTTGATTGTGAACATAAAACTATTACCTTACCTAAGTGCAGGACCACACTTAGTGCTGGGGCTAAGTTATCTTTCTTGTCCACCACTCAGGTTAAGAGATATTTAGAGCATGGATGTAACACCCGTAATACCTATTTATTCTAAAACTAAGGAGATTACAAAAGGAAGTCCTTTAAATTGAATAATTAGAGGCCAAAGAAAATTAAAGTGGTAATCTAGACATCTAAAAATGTGAATACAAGGCTAAAGATACCCATAAACTAAAGACAAAATAGCTAAATAAAATTAGATGAAAAGGCAGTGGCATTTTTGTAATTTAAGATAACTTTTAGAAAACTCAAACGAAGGATCTTTAAATGAAAAAAATTGAGCTTCCTAGGATTCTCAGAAATCCTAAAAATCATAGGAATCTCTAGAATGGTTAAAACTTTTTCGGTATGCATTTTAGAGTATCAGTTGACCAAAACTTTAACTGAATCATCTAATAAAATTTTAAATCCAATTTGGATGAAACCAAAGGTATTTTATAAATTAGAAGACTCAAATTTCATGATGGAAAAGACAGTTCTAAAAAATGAGTTGAAATGAGCCTAAATAAAAAGAACCAAGAAAAAGGACTAAATTAGAATTTTGAAAAAGTGTTATAACTTGGCCTAGATTTTTATATATCATGCCCCGCTTTTCTCTTATGCCTAAACCAACTCTTCTCTTGACTAAAATAGAACTAGATACCTACTTTAGATGGTGCATTAAGAGGGAGGAAGAAGGAAAGAGAAAATCAAGTAAAAAAGTAGGAGGAAGAAAGGAATTGAAGGAGAGATTGGAGTTTTTAGAAAGCTCCTTTGAAAGGCTTGAAAACAAGGTAAAATACTATGGCCTTCTTGCTTCTTCTCTTTTGAGTTTCAGCCAAACTTAAGCCCATCTAGGAGAGTATGAATTCTAGTCATAGCATGGTAAGAGCAAAAAAGAAGCTTTAGAAATTAAGTTATGATACCAAGGATTTTAGTTGCAACTAGGAAGTTTTTAAGCTTTCTAATGATAATCTAGTTTATATAAGAGTTTGTATGAATTCATAAGAGGTCTAGGAAGCTTCATGGATGCCAAAACTCTTAGCAAATTGAATGAAACTCCATGGGTTCTTCACCTAGTGTAAGTCTCAGCCAAGGAGGGAATTATGCAATTAGGGAGAGTTTTTTTTAATTCCAGTGATAGAAATGGTCTATATATGAATAATAAATACCAAAGGAACCATTGGTTTGAGTTTAGAACCATGATTTGAAAGATGAAAGTTTAGGCTCCTTTTTAGGTAGAAAGAAGCAATATGATATTTGGCCCTTTGAATTGAGTTTGAGATGATTCTAATGAGTTTAAATGGAGTCATGAGACTTAGATTAAGTAAGAAATTGGAGCCAAGATCATGAATCATAGGAGTTGCTTCATTATGCCCTTGTATGGAACCATAACTATACCATAAGCTAGAATATGGTTGTGTAGAGTTTGTGTGAGGATAAAATTGGTTCCAATGATATAATTATGTCTTATTTAATATGTCTAGGCCAAGCAAATCAAGCTCCTCCTAGGTGTGTGTGTGTGTGGCCGAAAAGGGGAAAGTGAACTTGATACGATATCAGTAGGCATGCCTATTGGAGTGCTACAAGTCCAAAAATATCAAAGAGCTCAAAATAATATCTATGTTGGACGTCGGCCCAAGTTTAGAGCCTAAGATCCATACTTGATCAATATCTTTTTAAAGATGCAAAAGTGGAAGTCCAAGTGGAAGCCCAATGTACTAAGAAGGTCCATGGAGATGTTGAAGGCCCAATGTAGTTATACACATACAAGAGGAGTGTCAAGGCCCAACTGGAGTCTAATTACAAGAGATTAAAAATCATGTGTCAATCATGTGATTTTTAATGAAGCATAAGTATTCCATGTGACTATTTACAAGAGCTAATTAGTTTTGACTAAGATTCTTTTTGAATTTCGTTTTTTTATTATTTTATTATTTTTTTGGACTTGGTCAAAGAGTTTATCTAGGAGATTAAGTTAAAATTAATGTCCTAATCTTGTTCCTTGATTTTAGGCATTATTTAAAATATTTCGAATTAGATTTTAGAGTTTTAGTTTTATTAGGATTTTAAATCTTTTAGAAATTTTGCCTATAAAAGGCCCCCCTATTATACTCTATTTTAAGAGGATCATGAATGAATAAATTTGAGTATTATTCAATACTTTGTGAGACTTTTGCTTCTTTGTGTTCTTTGAGAGTACACGTGACTTATCAAAGGATTGGTCTTCCTTTGTGGCATCTTGAGGCTAGGGTTCTAAGAGACAAGTTCTCTTAGGGTCTTTCCTTTGACTAATAATCTTGTTTATAGCCGGTCCCAGGCATAGTTTCGAATTGTTGAAGGTTCTCTAGGGCATGTTCCTAGTGGGTCTTGTATCATTTGGTATCAGAGCTTTGGTTCGCTAGTACAAGGTATATCTTTGTGTTTTTCTACCATTGTTCTTCATATTTTCTTTCCTTCCATTTGTATTACCTTTTCATCTTCACCTTTGTCTTCCATCTTCTTCTTTCTTCCATTGTTGTGTACCTCCATCTTTATTCCAAAAAAAAAAATTTGAAAAAAAAAATTCAAAAAAAAAGTGAAAAAAAAAGAAAAAAAAAAGAGAAATTGCAAGTTGTGCAAATTTAAAAGCTTGGAGTTAATTTCCTAATTGGAGTTAGTTTCCTAATTAGACTCAATTTCCTAATTGGACTTAGTTTCCTAATTTTCAGATTTTCTTAAAGTTGGTTTCCTAATTTCCCAAGTAGTTTCCTATTTTTAAAGTTTCCTATTTTTTTTTAGATTTTTCCTTTTCTTTTCCTTCCTTCCAAGCCATCCAAACCTCCCCTTCCTCCTTTTTTTTTTCTTTGCTCCTTCCTTTTCTGTTACATACCCCTTTTTTTGAATTTGTTTGATTCTTTTGGAATTTGCATTTTCAGATTCTAGTTTTTTTTTTATTGCCACTAGTCTGATCTTTTCTTTTGATTTGCTTGTGACTTGCTTAGAACACTTGTAAGAAGCAAATTTTTGAGTGGTAAAAGGCTATAGTATACCATCTTGATAAAAGCCAATTTTTGATAGTAAACACGAATGAATTACTATTCATGAGTGTAAACATGTGAGAAGAGTGTGTGAGGTCCTATTTATTCTTTCCTTCTTTGACTAACTTTTCAGGTGACCAGATGTCTAATGAGTACAAATTCCTTGAAGAGGTTAACAAAGAGCAATTCAAGCAATCTTGTGCATGGTTAAATGCATTCCAATCCAACTCCAACTCTACAAGATAAGATAAGGAAAAGTCATTCCCTGATTTCCATACTAGATGCCTTATCAAAGAGAAAGTTTGCAGCATGGCTATTGATAATAGTAGCTATGTAAATGTTGCCAGTACCTTACTTGTTGAGAAATTAAACTTGCCTACTATAAAGCATCCTAGGCCCTATACCTTATTGAAGGGTAGTGCTGAATTTAGGGTTAATAAGCAAGTTTTGATTTCTTTCTCCATTGGTAAATATCATGATAAAGTGCTATGTGATGTGGCTCCTATGTGTGAGGGACATATTATACTTGGTAAACCGTGGAAACATGTTAGAAAAGCTAAATATGTTAAATATAAGCACAGATATTGCTATTGCTATTCGTTTGTATTCAATGAAAAAAATCATGTATTAGTACCTCTTGATCCTATGGATGCTTATGAGGATCAAATGAAAATAGTACAAGCATACAAAATGAAAGAAAAAGAGAGAGAACATGAGTTAGAGAAAGCAAAAGAAAAAGAGAGAGAACATGAGTTAGAGAGAGAAAAAGATGAGATTGAAAAAGAAAAGAATGTGAGTGAAAAGAAAGAGCTAGAGAGTTATGAGAAAGCATGAATGTGAGCTTGTTTGATGAAAAAAGAGAGGTTGAGAGAATGTGTAAGGATGTTTGTTTATCTACTAACAATCTTAACCCATCTTTACCTATTGTTGGTTCTAGCTCCTTGCAAGTATGTGAAGATTTGTTTTCAAAGAAGCTATCCAATGGACCCTTATCTTCAACTAGCATTGAAAAGAGTTGTGATTGCCTAGATTTGCTTCCTAAGAAACCACCTGATGGCGAAGATTCAAGGACGAATCTTTTCAAAGAGGGAGGGAATGATACGATATCAGTAGGCATGCCCATTGGAGTGCTACAAGTCCAAAAAACTTAAAGAGCTCAAAATAATATCTATGTTGGACGTCGTCGGCCCAAGTTTAAAGCCCAAGATCCATACTTGATCAATATCTTTTTAAAGATGCAAATAATTGCTCTGATACCAAATGATGCAAGACGCATGCCCTAGAGAACCTTCAACAATTCGAAACTATGCCCGGGACCGGCTAGAAACAAGATTGTTGGTCAAAGGAAAGACCCTAAGAGAACCTGTCTCTTAGAACCCTAGTCTCAAGACGCCACATAGGAAGACCAATCCTTTGATAAGTCACATGAACTCTCAGAGAACACAAAGAAGAAAAAGCTTCACAAAGTATTGAATAATACTCAAATTCATTTATTCATGATCTTCCAAAATAGAGTACAATAGAGGGCCTTTTATAGGCAAAATTTCTAAAAGATTTAAAATCCTAATAAAACTAAAACTCTAAAATCTAATTCGAAATATTTTAAATAATGCCTAAAATCAAGGAACAAGATTAGGATATTAATTTTAACTTAATTTCCTAAATAAGCTCCTTGACCAAGTCCAAAAAATAATATAATAATAAAAAATAAAATTCAAAAAGACTCCTAGTCAAAACTAATTAGCTCTTTTAAATAGTCCACATGGAATGCTCATGCTTCATTAAAAATCACATGATTGACACATGATTTTTAATCTCTTGCAATTGGACTCCAATTGGGTCTTGACACTCCTCTTGTATGTGTATAACTACATTGGGCCTTCAACATCTCCATGGACCTTCTTAGGACATTGGACTTCCACTTTTGCATCTTTAAAGAGATCTCATGTCTAAAGTCTAATTCAGCATATTTTGGATTAATCAAATATGGATCTTAAGCTCTAAACTTGGGCTGACGTCCAACATAGATATTATCTTGAACTCTTTGAAAATTTTGGACATAATGCATGATTTGGGCCACTTGAACTCTTTGAAGTTTTTGATGGATGAGGGTTTCTCAAACTTGTTGTGCTCCAATGGGTATGCCTACTGGTATTGTATCATTCCCTCCCTCTTTAATGCAAGATATTGTATTATCAAATGATACAATACCAGTAGACATACCCATTGGAGCACAACAAGTTCGAGAAACCCTCATCCATCAAAAACTTCAAAGAGTTCAAGTGGCCCAAATTATGCATTATGTCCAAAATTTTCAAAGAGTTCAAGATAATATCTATGTTGGACGTCGGCCCAAGTTTAGAGCCCAAGATCCATATTTGATCAATTCAAAATATGCTGAATTGGACTTTAGACATGAGATCTCTTTAAAGATGTAAAAGTGGAAGTTCAAGTGGAAGCCCAATGTCCTAAGAAGGTCCATGGAGATGTTGAAGGCCCAATGTAACTATACACATACAAGAGGAGTGTCAAGGCCCAATTGGAGTCCAATTGCAAGAGATTAAGAATCATGTGTAAACCATGTGATTTTTAATAAAACATGTGCATCCTATGTGACTACTTAAAGAAGCTAATTAGTTTTTACTAGGATTCTTATGAATTTCGTTTTTATTATTTTATTATTTTTTTGGGACTTGGTCAAAGAGCTTATCTAGGAGATTAAGTTAAAATTAATATCCTAATCTTGTTCCTTGATTTTAGGCACTATTTAAAATATTTCTAATCAGATTTTAGAGTTTTAGTTTTATTAGGATTTTAAGTCTTTTAGAAATTTTGCCTATAAAAGGCCCCCTATTGTACTCTATTTTAAGAAGATTATGAATGAATAAATTTGAGTATTATTCAATACTTTGTGAAGCTTTTGCTTCTTTGTATTCTCTGAGAGTACACGTGACTTATCAAAGGATTGGTCTTCCTTTGTGGCGTCTTGAGGCTAGGGTTCTAAGAGACAAGTTCTCTTAGGGTCTTTCCTTTGACCAACAATCTTGTTTCTAGCCGGTCCCGGGTATAGTTTTGAATTGTTGAAGGTTCTCTAGGGCATGTTCCTAGTGGGTCTTGCATTAGAACTCAAGGAAGAAAGTTTATGATTCTTGACTCAAGGTAGCTCTCCATCCTTTCTTGTATGCATTACTTGGTTGTTTGATTGTCATTGGATGCTTGTATGCATGTATGTTTCATGAGATATGCTTATAGCCATTAGTTTAATGCTATAGTACCATTATATTTCTTAAATGAAAATTTGAATGTATATGGCTCTTAATGGATGAGATTGTGCCAAAAGTCCTTTAAAATGGGTGAGGACAAGCCAAAAGTTCCTAAAAATAAGTGAGACAAAGCCAAAAGCTTTAAGAGGAAGTAAGGCTAAGTTAAAAGTCCCTTAAAGTAGGTAAGGCTAATCCAAATTGGGTGAGGCCAGACTAAAAGTCTCTAGAGCTTATATTTGAATTGGAATGACTTCATATGACTTGAAAATGTGATGATATATGTTTACTAGAAGCATTTGTAGCATACTTGCATTCTTTCACATGAAAATGTGCCATATATGTAGCCATCTTAGATGCAAACTCCTCTTAAGTCACAGCCAATGTCCTCAAACTCCCATTTTAGCTTCTAGAACCTAGTTTTCACTATGTTCATGATAAGTAATTTCTCATAAGCGACTCTATAGGAGTTTCGAGCTTCTAGATCCATTTAAATGAGTTAGAGGTTCTAAATAAGGATTTAAATTCTATATGGACTTAAGTCTTCTATATTATATGACTAATGGTCATTAATTAATAAAAGGTTCAAATTTTTCACATTTTCACCTTCTAGTAAACTAATATTGGCTTTAGACTTTAAGTATTGATAATCAATTGTGTGATTATGCTTAATTAACATAATTAGAAGTTAGGATTGTTACAATGTATGCCAAGGGTTTCTAGTCTTTTTCTCTATACTAGCAAAGATAGAGAAAGGTATAGATGAAATTCTAGTAGCTAGGGAATTCCTAGAAGTTTTACTTCAGGATTTTGATTTTAGTGGTTTACCTCATGAAAGAGAAATGGAGTTCCTTATTAACATTGTGTTGGGGCAAGACCAATGTCTAAAACTCCTTATAGGATGACTCCCACTAAGTTAGAGGAATTGAAAAGCAAATTGAGGAATTATTAGAGAAAGGATTCATATGCCCTAGTGTGTCACCCTAAGGAGCTCTTATGTTATTGGTGAAAAAGAAAGATGGTAGCCTGAGATTATAAACTTAATGAAGTAGTCGTTAACAATAAGTATCCTCTCCCTATAATTAATGATCTATTAGATCAATTAATAGGGGCATTGGTATTCTTTGAAATAGATATTAGATTTGGTTATCACCAGTTAAAGGTTAGAACTAAGGACGTCCCAAAGCTGGCCTTTAGGACTAGATAAGGGCATTATGAGTTCTAAGTTATGCCATTTAGTTTGATTAATGCACCACCTATTTTTATGGACTATATAAACAAGATATCTAGACCTTATTTGTATAAATTTATTGTAGTATTTATTGATGATATTCTTGTGTACTCTAGGTCACTTGAGGAGTATGAAAGACATTTATGAATAGTCTTAGAAATCTTGAGAGATAAGAGATTGTATGCCAAATCTAGTAAATATGAGTTTTGGCTAACTAAAGTAAAGTTTTTAGGGTCAACAAAAAAAAAAGAAGTTTTTAGGTCATATGATCTCATAGGCGGGGGTTGTCATTGATCCCTATAAAATTGAGTTGTATTACAATGGGATAAGCCTAAAACTATCACTAAGGTTAGAAGTTTTCTAGGTTTGGCAGGGTATTATAAAAAATTCATACAAGGCTTTTCTCAGATAGCCTTACCACTGATGAGGTTAACTAGGAATAAGAACCATTTGTGTGGGATGATAGTTGTGAGAGAAGTTTCAAGGAGTTAAAACTCCATTTGACTACTGCCTTGTGTTGATCATACCTGATCTTAGTAAACCTTTTGTGCTTTATAGTGATGTATTGAGGAAAGGGTCAGGATGTATGTTGATGCAATAAGATAGGGTAGTGGCATATGCCTCTAGACAATTGAAGCCTTATGAGGAAAATTATTGCACACATGATTTAGAGTCAACTACAATGGTATTTGCTCTCAAAATATGAAGGCATTATCTATATAATGCTATAGTGGAAATATAATAACCACAAGAGTCTAAAATACCTATTTGATTAGAAAGAATTGAATATGAGAAAGAAAAAGATGGATAAAATTCTAAAAAGATTATGACTATATATTGAAATACCATCTAGATAAGGCCAATATAATGGCCAATTCTTTGAGTAAAAAGCCCATACATGTAGCCTACATGATGATTAGAGAACAGGAACTCATATAGGCATTCAAAATTATGAATATTTCCTACTGTACACTTTTAGGCAAATTATTGATGAGTGAGACTAAAATAGAGAATGACCTAAAAGCCTAGAGAGAGGATGACTTTTTGAATCAGATGAGGAGTGAAATTTCCCAAGGTAAGATCTTAGAGTTTTGGGTATCTAAAGATGTTATGGTAAAATACTAGGATATTATTTGTGTGCCAAATAAAATTCAATTGAGATAAAAGAATTTAGAGGAAGCACACAAGAGCAAATACATGATTTATTCAGGTGCCATGAAAATGTACCAAGAATTAAAAGATTATTTTGGTGGCCAGGGATAAAAATTGATATAGCTAGTTATGTGGCTAAGTGTTTGGTATATTAGAAAGTGAAAGTTCGACATTAGAGACCCATCTGGGGTAATACCTATTTGTTCTAAAAGTCCTAAAATTAAGGAGATTACAAAAGGAAGTCCCCTAAATTGAATTATTAGAGGCCAAATAAAATTAGAGTGATAATCTAGATATCTAAAAATAAGAATACAAGGCTAAAGATGCCCAAAAATTGAAGCTAGAGTAGCTAAATAAAATTAGATGAAAAGGTAATAGCATTTTTGTAATGTTGGCCAACTTTTAGAAGACTCAAAGGAGGGATCATTAGATGCAAAAATTGAGTTTCCTGGAGTTTTCAGAGGCTCTAAAAACTAAAGGAACCCTTAGTTAAAACCTCTCCAGTATGCATTTTAGAGTGTTGGTTGACTAAAACTTTGGCTAGATTGTTTGATAAGGTTTTAAATCCAATTTGGGTGAAACCAAAGGCATTTTATAAATTAAAAAACCTAACTTTTATGATGGAAAAGATGGTTCTAAAAAAGGATTTGAAATGAGTCCAAATAGAAGAACCAAGGAAAAGGACTAAATTAGAATTTTGAAAAAGTGTTATAACTTGGCCTAGCTTCTTATATATCATGCCCCACTTCTTCCTTATGCCTAAACCAACTCTTCTTTGGACTAAAATAGAACTAGAACCTACTTCAAGTGGCAAACCAAGAGGGAGGAAGAAGGGAGGAGAAAAGCAAGTAGAAAAGGTAAAAAATAGCCATTTTCTCAGACTTTCTCCATTACTAAACTTCTTTTCCTCTTTTCTCTCATGGTTTTGATGACTTATTTGGAGCTATTTCATAGCTGGTTCAGTAAGAGGAAGACCATAATTGAAGGAGAGATTGGAAACTTTAGAAAGCTCCTTTGAAAGGCTTGAAAACAAGGTAAAATGCTATGGCCTTCTTGCATCTTCTTGGTTGCTTCTTCTCTTATGAGTTTCAACCAGACCTAGGCCCATCTATGAGAGTATGAATTCTAGTCACAGCAAGGTAGGAACAAGGATTTTAGAGCATGAGGAGTAAGAATATGCAGTAGGAACTAAAAGATAAGGTTTAGAAGTCAAGTTATAATGCCTAAGGTTTTAGTTGCACCTAGGAAATTTTGAAGCTTTCTAATGATAATCTAACTTATGTAAGAGTATATATGAGTTCATAAGAGCTCTAGGAAGCTTCATGGATGCCAAAACTCTTAGGAAATTAAATGAAACTCCATGGGTTCTTCACTAGTGCGAACCCACTAGGAGTCAAGTCTCCTTGAACCCACAACCGATCTCAAATATACACACCCCAAGAAAGCTAAATCAAGTATGAATGATCCACTTGGAACCCTTGAATACGAAGAGACAAGGACCCCGAGTGTTGGAAGACGCCACAAGGTTGATCAAGCCTTGATAAGTCTACAAGTTCAATGAAGAACCCTAGAGAGCACTCCTCTCAACTCTGGGATTTCTAGAAAATACAGTTTTATTAATTCAAAATCTGGTTACAATGGGAGGCAGAGTACAATTATATAGTGTGTAATTCAAATCTACCTTCAATGCTCATAGAAAAGGAAAACTAGGGAAATTAATGGCAAATATCCTAATTAATGACCTATGCAATCAGAATTATAAAAGTCAAATTCTCTTAAAGACTAAAAAGGAAATAAATCCCCCTAAATAAGCTAAATTCGTCCAAATACATTAGGGTTCTACAAATCAGCTTATTAAATCCAAAATGGCATTATTTAGCCCTAAATGAGCCCACCAATATGGATGGTCCATGGTTCAAGTACTTCAATTTATAATGTTTTGGCCCAATTTAGCCTCAGCAGCTCCATCTTCAACCCATATGATGTTGAGGACGTCCACATTAGAAATGTTTGGATCTCGCTTGACTTTTGTCGCTTCAATTGCTATTTGCTTAGTCCAGGTCTCTTGAACAAGTCAAGTCCACTTAAGGCTTCTCTCATTCTTTTAGCTCGTGCTCTTGTCATTGGACCACTTGGAATTTGTAGAGGATCATTCCAAGTATTTGAGACAGCTTGTTCCCTTTGATGGATCGCATCATCCCCTCTCTCCTCAAAAGGATTCGTCCTCGAATCACCACCTACATCATAAGGAGATAAATCAGCAACATTAAAAGTAGCACTAACATTATACTCACCTGGTAGATCTATCTTATAAGCATTATCATTGATTTTCTCAAGGACTTGAAATGGTCCATCCCCTCTTGGAGCTAATTTAGATTTCCTTTGTGCCGGAAACCTCTCTTTTCTCATATGCACCCATACCCAATCACCAGGTTCAAAAGTGACATGCCTTCTCCCTTTGTTGGGCTTGGATGCATACTGCTCATTCTTCTTTTCAATCTGCAATTTAATCTTTGCATGAAGTTGCTTAACCACCTCAGCTTTCTTTTTGCCATCAAGGCTTGCTCTTTCATTAATGGGCAATGGTAACAAATCCAAAGGGGTTAGTGGATTAAAACCATAAACAACTTCAAAAGGAGAATAATCAGTAGATGAATGCACACTTCTATTATATGCAAATTCAATGAATGACAAGCAATCCTCCCAATTTTTCAAATTTGTTTGGATGATGGTCCTAAGCAATTGAGTTAAGGTTCTATTAACAACTTCAGTTTGACCATCAGTTTGTGGATGACAAGCTGTAGAAAATAATAACTTAGTTCCAAGCTTTCCCCACAAAACTCTCCAAAAATGACTCAGAAATTTTGCATCGCTATCTGAGACAATACTTTTAGGAACACCATGAAGCCTCACAATTTCTTTAAAGAACAAATCAGCAATATAAGTAGCATCATCAGTTTTATGGCATGCAATAAAATGTGCCATTTTTTAAAATCTATCAACAACCACAAATATTGAATCCATTCCTCTTTTTGACCTAGGTAATCCCAAAATAAAATCCATTGAATAGGTACAGGTAATGGAGTATACAAACCATGTGGTAAGACTCTAGACTTAGCCCTTTTACATGTTATGCATCTACCACAAATCCTTTCCACATCACGCTTCATTTTAGGCCAAAAGAAATGTTCATGCAAAACATCTAATGTCTTTTTCACACCAAAATGTCCCATTAGTCCTCCCCCATGTGCTTCCCTCACAAGCAATTCACGCATAGAGCATTGAGGCACACATAATTTATTTTCTTTGAACAAAAATCCATCAAGCTTATAGAATTTTTCGAAAGCTCCTTTTTCACAAGCAACAATTATTTCAGCAAAATCACTATCATTGGCATACAAATCCTTGACATATTCAAAACCAAGCAATCTTGCATTCAGAGAAGTGAGAAGAATATACCTTCTAGATAATGCATCTGCAACCACATTCTCTTTACCCTTCTTGTATTTGATCACATATGGAAAAGGCTCGATGAACTCCATCCATCTAGCGTGTCTTTTGTTCAGCTTACCTTGACCTTTAATGTACTTCAAAGATTGATGATCTATATGGATCACAAATTGTTTAGGCCAAAAGTAGCGTTGCCAAGTCTCCAATGCTCTCACAAGTGCATAAAGCTCCTTGTCATAAGTTGGGTAATTCAAAGTGGCACCGTTCAGCTTTTCACTGAAATAAGCAATTGGCCGCCCTTCCTGCATCAGAACAGCTCCTATCCCTACTCCTGAGGCATCACACTCAATCTCAAAAGTTTTGTTAAAATCAGGTAAAGCTAAAATAGGTGCAGAACACAATTTTTCTTTAAGAACATTAAATGCATGATCTTGTGCTTTTTCCCATCTAAAGCCAACTGATTTCTTAATTACTTCAGTGAGTGGTGCAGCAATTGTGCTAAAATCTTTCACAAACCTCCTATAAAAGCTAGCCAACCCATGAAAACTTCTAACCTCAGTTACATTTGTTGGTGTTGGCCATTCTTTAATAGCCCTTACCTTCTCTTCATCAACTTGTACTCCCTCAGCACTCACCACAAATCCAAGGAAAACAACTTTTTCCATGCCAAAGCTACACTTTTTCAGGTTAGCATACAACTTTTCTTTTCTCAAAACATCAAGCACACAGCGCAAATGATTCAAATGCTCATCAAGACTCTTACTAAAAATTAGAATATCATCAAAATAAACTACAACAAATTTTCCAATATATGCACGCAAAATATGATTCATCAACCTCATAAAAGTACTAGGTGCATTTGTTAGCCCAAATGGCATGACTAACCATTCATACAGCCCATGCTTTGTTTTGAAAGCAGTTTTCCACTCATCTCCTTCCCTCATCCTAATTTGATGATATCTAGATTTTAAATCAATTTTTGAGAAAATAATAGACCCATGCAATTCATCAAGCATATCATCTAATCTAGGAATGGGATGGCGATACTTTACAGTGATATTGTTGACAGCTCTACAATCAATGCACATCCTCCAAGATCCATCTTTCTTTGGTACTAAGAGGACTGGTACGGCACATGGACTCAAGCTTTCTCGAACATACCCTTTTGTCATGAGCTCTTCAACTTGCTTTTGAAGCTCTTTTGTCTCCTCAGGGTTAGTTCTATAAGCTGGCCGATTAGGAATTGTTGCTCCAGGAATGAAGTTAATTTGATGCTCAATGCCTCTTATGGGTGGCAATCCACTAGGGATATCTTCTGGAAATATATCATCAAATTCCTGCAACAAAGAACTAACAACACTCGGAAATGAAGAGTCAAGGTCATTAGTGCCTAAAAAGGCCTCCTTGTAAACAAGTACAAGTAAAGGCTGTTCAGCAAGATATGCACTCCTCACCTCACTTTCTTTTGCATAGAAACTCACTTTTTCTCTTTCTTTTCTCTCCACTTTCTTTTCTTTCTTCTGAATCTCTTTTTTTGAGCTCTCAGATTTTCTTTCTTTCTCACTCTCATTTCTTTTTGATCTCTCTTCTCTATTTTTCTTATCACCCTCTCTTTTATCTCTCTCTTGTTTCATTTTGAGCTAATCTTCATACACTTGCTTGGGTGTTAATGGTACAAGAGTGACGGGTCTGTCATTGATTACAA
This sequence comes from Erythrophleum ivorense, assembly GCA_026724425.1. Classification (NCBI taxonomy): domain Eukaryota; kingdom Viridiplantae; phylum Streptophyta; class Magnoliopsida; order Fabales; family Fabaceae; genus Erythrophleum; species Erythrophleum ivorense. The sequence continues at coordinate 577,015 of JAIUCV010000228.1, forward strand.
ATGAATATCTATTGGTAAACCCATCCTTTGTCGCCTTCCTATCAAATTCCCAAGGTCTACCCAAAAGTATATATCCAGCATGCATAGGAACAACATCACATAAAATCTCATCACAATATCTTCCAATTGAGAATGAAACAAGAACTTGTCTATCAACCTTAATCTCCCCACATTCATTCAGCCACTGCAACTTGTATGGTCTAGGGTGTTTAATGGTAGAAAAATTTAATTTCTCAACTAAAGTGGTACTAGCAACATTGGTACAACTCCCACCATCAATAATCATATTGCATACCTTATTGCTTATGAGACAGCGAGTATGAAAGATATTTTCTCTTTGTTGCTCCATGTCATCTTCCTTAACTTGAGAATTCAAAGCTCTTCTAGTCACAAGTGCTTCTCCTTCTACAGCATACTCAAACCCATCATCACTAGCATCTTCAAGTGACGGCATGGAATCATCACTTTCACTTTCAGTCACCACTTCACGGTCCTTCATGATCATTACTCTCTTGTTGGGGCATTGTGAAGCTATATGACCTGTTCCCAAACACTTGAAACATTTAATATCTCTATTTCTAGATGATTGGGAATCAGATTTACCTTTGTTCTTAAATGAAGCTTCCTCTTTGCCTTTTGAGACTTCTCTTTGAACATCTTTTTCTTCCTTCTTCCATTTTGGTCTCATTGAAGAACTAGAGCCTGAAAGGTACCTTGCTGCTCCTTTTTGTTTAAGTTGCCTTTCAACCTTCATTGCCATGTGCAACATGTCTTCTAACTCCACATAATGCTGCAACTCCACAGTATTAGCAATTTCTTTATTCAACCCATTCAAAAATCGAGCCATTGTTGCTTCCCTATCCTCCTTCACATTTGCTCTAATCATAGCCACTTCCATCTCTTTGTGGTATTCCTCTACACTCTTAGAGCCTTGTATAAGGGATTGCAACTTTTGAAAGAGGTCTCTATAGTAATGACTGGGTATAAACCTCTTCCTCATGAGAGCCTTCATCTCCCTCCATGTTTCTATGGCCCTCTCACCATTCCTCCTCCTCTCTAAGACTAATTTATCCCACCAAATTAATGCATAATCCGTAAATTCAATGACTGCCAATTTCACCTTTTTTGCTTCAGAATAATTATGGCACTAAAAAATGAACTCAATTTTCTTCTCCCACTCCAAATAAGATTCAAGATCATTTCTACCTTGGAAAGAAGGTATCTTCATCTTAATACTTCCAAGGTTTCCATCCACCCTATTTCTAACCCTTGGAACATCTTTACCATGTCTCCTTTCATGCCTAACTTCCCTAGGCCTATTTCTACCCAAATCAAATTCAGATTCATAATCTTCTTCACTACCAGCTCCTACTTCATTTTTAGACTCAAAATCATCCATAGAATCATCTCTACACCTCTCATATCTTCTAGGATTAGGACTTACAGTAGGTGGTCTTCTCTGCAAGTTTGCAATCATTGTGTCTTGCTTATCCATCCGGTCTCTTATCCCTCCAAGCACCATATTAAGACGTTCAAATTGCTGCTGCACGGCCTTTACAACGAGGTCCATGTTCTGTGCACTACCTCCTTCACTTGATGTTTCCTCCCTATTAGACATTATAAGCTGCAAGAAAATTGATTAGAGAAAATAAAGATCCTCACAAATTTTCCTCACGTGTTTACCCTCAAAGATGTCACTCTTCACTCGTGTTTCACACTTTAAAGGCTTTTCAAATAATGGATTCACACTCTTGCCTTTTTCCACTCTTAGTCTCTCTATAGGCTCTTTAAAGAAACTAATCAGACTATACAAAGCTATCACAATTCTTGTAAGATTCAACCCAACACTTGGAGATAAGGAGTAGTAAGTGGGTACTATAGTAGAGAAATCAGGGAATGCAAGTTAAGGATGTAGAATTTTGTAAAAGCTTAGCTCAAACCAATACTACTTCCAGAACAACACAATTTTTTTTTTTTTGCCTTTTCTTTTCAGCAATTTTTTTTTCTCTATATATTTTTTTTTCCTTGCCTTTTTTTTTTCTGGAATATGAAGAACAAAAACGAAATTTGAATAAACAGAGCAGAAATAGCAGATGCAATCAGGAAAGCCCTGAAAACGTGTCTGAATTTAAACAACAATATCTCAAGTTAGAGAACTCCAAATGAGATGATTTTAAAGCGATATGAAAGAAGAGATCTGGGGTATAAGAAAGACCTACTACACGTTCAGAAACTCAATGAAGAACATGACAAACAAAGGAGTAAAAACATTCAGCATGTCCATAAGAATGGAAGACAATAGAATTTCAAAAAGGAAACAGAAACACAATCTGGAAAATTACAAAGACAAACGGATATGACCTGATTTAGGGACCAAAGCTCTGATACCAAGATGGTGCGAACCCACTAGGAGTCAAGTCTCCTTGAACCCACAACCGATCTCAAATATACACACCCCAAGAAAGCTAAATCAAGTCTGAACGATCCACTTGGAACCCTTGAATACGAAGAGACAAGGACCCCGAGTGTTGGAAGACACCACAAGGTTGATCAAGCCTTGATAAGTCTACAAGTTCAATGAAGAACCCTAGAGAGCACTCCTCTCAAGTCTGGGATTTCCAGAAAATACAGTTTTATTAATTCAAAATCTGGTTACAATGGGAGGCAGAGTACAATTATATAGTGTGTAATTCAAATCTGCCTTCAATGCTCATAGAAAAGGAAAACTAGGGAAATTAATGGCAAATATCCTAATTAATGACCTATGCAATCAGAATTATAAAAGTCAAATTCTCTTAAAGACTAAAAAGGAAATAAATCCCCCTAAATAAGCTAAATTCGTCCAAATACATTAGGGTTCTACAAATCAGCTTATTAAATCCAAAATGGCATTATTTAGCCCTAAATGAGCACACCAATGGATGGTCCATGGTTCAAGTACTTCAATTTATAATGTTTTGGCCCAATTTAGCCTCAGCAGCTCCATCTTCAGCCCATATGATGTTGAGGACGTCCACATTAGAAATGTTTGGATCTCGCTTGACTTTTGTTGCTTCAATTGCTATTTGCTTAGTCCAGGTCTCTTGAACAAGTCCACTTAAGGCTTCTCTCATTCTTTTAGCTCGTGCTCTTGTCATTGGACCACTTGGAATTTGTAGAGGATCATTCCAAGTGTTTAAGACAGCTTGTTCCCTTTGATGGATCGCATCATTCACCTACTGTAAGTCTTAACCAAGGAGGGAATAATGCACCTAGAGAGAGTTTTCTTTGATTCCAAGGATAAAAATAGTCTAGATATGAATAATTAACACCAAAGGAACTATTTGTTTGAATTTAGAAACCATGGTTTGAAAGTTGGATATTTAGGTTCCTTTTTAGGCATAAAGAAGCAACTTTATGTTTGGCCCTTTGAATTAAGTTTGAGATGACTCTAGTGAGTTTAAATGGAGTCATGAGACTTAAATTGAGTGAGAAATTGGAGCCAAGATCGTGAATTATAAGATTTGTTTCATTATGCCCTTGTGTGGAACCATAACCATACCATAAGTTAGAATATGGTTGTGTAAAGTTTATGTGAGGCTAGAATTGGTTCCAATGATATAATTATATCTTATTTGATGTGTTTAGGCTAGGCAAATCAAGCTCCTCCTAGATATATGTGTGTGTGGCAGAAAAGGGAAAAGAGAACTCAAGGAAGAAAGTTTGTGATTCTTGACTCAAGGTAGCTCTCCATCCTTTCTTATATGCTTTACTTAGTTCTTTGATTGTCATTAGATGCTTGTATGTATGTACGTTTCATGAGATATGCTTATAGCCATTAGTTTAATGCTATGGTATCATTATGTTTCTTAAATGGCAATTTGAATGTGTATGGCTCTTAATGGGTGGGGTTGTGCCAAAAGTCCCTTAGAATAGGTGAGGAGAAGCAAAAAATCCTTACGAATAGGTGAAATAAAGCTAAAAGCCTCAAAAGAGAGTGAGGATAAGTCAAAAGTCCCTAAAAATGGGTGAGGCTAATCCAAAAGTCCTAAAGAATTGGATGAGCCTAGACTAAAAATCCCCAGAGCTCATATTTGAATTGGAATGATTTCATATGACTTGAAAATGTAATGATGTATGTTTACTAGAAGCATTTGTAGTATGCTTGCATTCTTTCACATGAAAATGTGCCATATATGTATGCTTGAAAGGGTGAATAAACTATTGGAATTCTTTGAATCTCACTCTTCCCTACTTTATGTCTAACCATGTCTAGATGAACCTTATAGAACAAGAAATGGAAGCCAAGGAGCTTGAGTGATGAGACTTTAACAATAGAATAGGATTTTGTGTAAAGTATGTATATATATGATATTTATGAGATATAAACCCTTGAGCACATGTAAAAGTATGTAATATGATGTATGAACCAAGTTTGTAACCAAATGTATGAGTATGTAAGTTTTTGACATCCTTGAGCCTTAGTATGCATGTGTATAAGAACAAGTGGATGAGTGATTTTGAGTTTCATGATGATTTAGGCCTATTGGGATGCTTCTATATGCAGTGTTTAAGCTTTTGGATGTGTTCAAATAGTCATGATATGATTAGAAGGCCATATGGTACCATTTGAAGCCATGTGGCTCCTAAAATTGACTAAATTCTTGCACTAGACCAAAGTTTGACTAAATGAATAAGTTTTTGCATGAAATTTGGCAAGCATATAAGTCTCATCTAGAAATTCTCATAAAACCAAGGATCACTATTTTTGAAGCTTTTGAGAATTTGTTATGATTTTTCAAAGTTAGCCAATTTATGCAGAAACTATCACTGTTACTATTCATATGATTAGTTTGGCTTTTGGTGTCATTTAGGGACCAATGAAAACCAATGCTCATAAAATTTTATAGACATATAGTAGACATCATAAGCTTTCCATAGTCACCAAGATTACTTAATTTGGAGCTCTGTAAAGGGAGAAATGAATTTTTGAAATTCCAAGTCTATTGTTGTCTGAACTAGTGACCCAGTTACTGTTCTATTGCCATTTTGAGAGCCAAACGTTATTGTTTTGATATGAGATTTTCATGGTAGTTAGAGGACATCCTGAGATTTTAAGAAAGCTATAATTTTCATGATTTAGAATTTTTTAGAATTAGTTATGAATTTCCAAAGTTTATATCAGAATTTGGAACATGTGGAAAATTGCAAGTGTGATGTGATTTTGTGATGTATGCCTTAGACCTTAAAATTTATGGTTTAAAATGTGATATTTCTAATTGAAAAAATGTGTTATGAATGGAAAATGAGTTTGGTAAGTCCACATAGTCCATTTAGCCAAAGATAAATTATTTTGGCTTTTAATAATGGTACTTTCTATTGCCAAAGGTGTAAATTTTATGGAAATGGCTACTCTACTCCATTTGTGATGTAAATTAAGTAGTAACTAGATAAGGTGTTACATTTAGTGGTATCAGAGCAAAGGTTCAGGCATTCATAGTAGGTTGTGGATTAAGAATATGATTTGTCGATTATGTATAATGCATATGAGATGAAATTGAGTGTTAGATTATGGCCTGTGTTCATGTTTTATGTTAAAACATGTTTAAATTGTTTTAGATAAGATAGTGAACACTAGGAGAGGTAGGCTTTCTAAAGAGGCTAAAGCAGAGCCAAAGCCTAATGATCCTATGGTTAGAGTCTTACGAGCTATCATGGCTCGCCGGGATCAACAGCAAGCCATGATTATGTAGTTGCAAGAAAGACTTACTTAGAGATATAGTGAGAGATGTAACACATAATGTAACACCATAGATTTCTAGCTTTGCCTCATGCTAATTTTAAGTCTCATACCAAACATTACATAGGGAAGCAAGAAAAATGGCATTAAAATATTGAGTTTTCTTGCGTTGCACTATGCATAAATTTTTCATTCAAAGTCTTGTGGACCATATAGATTCATATATCACATTTTCATATTTAATTATCTAGATACAACTCAAATCTATTGCCAAAAGTGTCCTAAAACTCGTGTAAGTGCAAGAAACACATAAAATATCATGATGTAGCATCAGCCAGAAACTTCACCTTTCTATCACAAAATTTGAAAAACCATAACTAATTCTAGAAAAATTAAAATCATACATTCTTTACAATTATAGAAAGCTACAGATGTATACTTTATGCTAAAAATATGTCTAGGTCATGAAATGCCTAGTAAAAGATGTTTGACATTTGAAAATGTACAGAGGTCTGACTAGCTCTGGTACTGATACAAGTTTTTGCTATAAACTTCAAAAATTTCCCATTAATTTCACAAAATTCCAATCTATATACATGATATCAATCTAAAAAGCTACAGATGTTAGCTAGAGGAAAAAGGTAACTTTAGATTAGTTCAGGTACACTTGGGTCTCAATAACTAATCAAACAGTAACATAGATCTGGTTGGATGCCTAATACTGGATAGAAACTTCAAAAATTTATATCTCCCCCTCTAGGTATCCAAATGAGGTACTTCTAGCTAACACAAGTCATTGGGAATTTCTAGTTTTTCCCTGTAAAATTTCGTGGCAATTGGACATCATTTGCCCTATGAATGATAGAATTTCATTTCAGATCAGAGTAAACAGTGCATCGAACCAAAATCAAAAAAAATTTTCAACTTTGAAAATTCATCAAATATTCCATAGACCTCCAAAAATTCTACACTTTAGCTCCTTAAAAAGTTCTCAACAGGATCTAAATTTATTCCAAATATCAGATCATGAAGAGCTCATTTGAATAAAAAAGTGGTATAGGTTTCCAATATAGTCAATTTTGCTCCATATTAGATACCAAATATGCCCAAATGGTCTTTCTTAATATTTGGCACCTCTTGGGCAAGTATAAAAGCATGAATATGACTTTTATGAACTATCCAAGTGGTCCCAAACCTCATGCATCTCAATTTGGCTATTCCACTTCCATTTATACATGCATTTCCATGATGCTAGTTGCCATTACATGTTCAAAATGCACATTTTCATACATACAACCTTAAACTTCATTTATACATGATACATTAGCATAATTATACATGTCCATAACATCATAGAACATATACAACAATGGATTACAACATTTGACATTCATATGGCATTAAAGTAACAAAATCTATACACTTTAATGTCATGCTCTCCTCTCTCAAGTGGTTAGCTTCCATTTCCTTATTCTCTTGATCCACCTAGTATGTTAGAACATTGGAGAGGAGGAATGAGATTCAAAGAATCCCTGTAACACCTTATATTTCTATCTCATTTCACAATATTCACATGCTTCACATTCATAATTTCCATGAAAGAGCAAGAAAGGGATAAAATAATGCATTTTCTTGCGTTGTGTCGTGTATGAAAAATTCATTCGGTGTCACGTGGGCCATGTGAGCTCATACAATACATTCACATATTTAATTACATGAATACAACTCATTTGCATCATCCAAAGTGGCCTACACCTCAAGGAACTCGAAGGGAAGCATGACATATACATACATATTTTCGGCCAGATTTTTCCACTTTTCTATTATAACTTTGGAAAATCATAACTAATTCTAAAAAAATTAAAATCATGCATTCTTACCCATTCTAGAAAGATACAGATGTCTACTTTATACGAAAAATATGTCTAGACGATAATATCCAACACAGGATGTTTGACATTTGAAATTGTCCAGAGGTCAGGCTATCCACTGAAGCTATCACAAAATTCTGTAACAAACTTAAAAAATGTTCAATTAATTCCAAAAAAATCCAATACACACAAATGATACCAATAGGGAAAGCTATGGATGTTAGCTAGAGGAAAAAAATAACTCCAGACCAGCTCAGGCATGCCCAGACCTCAAAACTCAATCAAACAGTAATTGAGGTCAGCTGGAGTTCTTGATACTGGACAAATTCTTTGAAAATTCATATTTGGCTCTAGACATTCAAATGAGGTGCTTCTAGTTAGCATAAGTCACTGGGAGTGTCTAGTTTCTCTGTATAAAATTTTATGGCAATTGGACATCATTTGAGTTGTATGTGACAGATTTTATTTTCGGACCAGTATAAATAGTGACATGACCAAAACTAGAAAATTTCTTAATTTTGAAAATTCATCAAATATTCTCTAAACTTCCAAAAATTTTGTTCTTTAGCTTTCCAAAAATCTCTTAACAAGCTCTAATAGTATGCCAAATCTTAGATGAAGAATAGCTCATTTAGGCAAAAAGTGACATAGAGTTCTATTATGACATTTTGGCTCCATATAGAAAACCAAAATGTCCAAATGGCTTTCCTTGGGGTTTGGCACCTTTTAGGCAAATCTAAAAGCATAATTAGGACTTATGTGAGCTGCCCAAATGGTCCCAACCTTCATGCATCTCATTTTGACTATCTTATCTACATATATGCATAATTCCATAATGTCATTCATGAAACTAGTTTGCCACCATATATCAAATCGCATTCTAATGGCTACATAACATGTTCTCTCATTCTTACATGACATATTATTATAATTACATGTGTTCATTACATCCTAATATATATACATCCATTGGTTATATCTTTTGCCATTTGTATGGCCTTAAAGTAGCAAAACTCAAGCATTTTCATGTCATCCTCTCATTTTCAAAGAGATTGGCTTCCATTACCTTGCTCTCTTGGTTCACCTAGCATATTAGGACATTGGAGAGGAGGGAATGAGATTCAAAGAATCCCAATAACTCATCTTATATTGATGCGAGACCCACTAGGAATATGCCCTAGAAAACCTCCAACAATTTGAAACTTTGCCCGGGACCGGCTAGAAAACAAGAATGTTGGTCAAAGGAAAGACCCTAAGAGAATTTGTCTCTTAGAACCCTAGCCTCAAGACGCCACAAAGGAAGACCAATCCTTTGATAAGTCACGTGAACTTTCAGAGAACACAAAGAAGCAAAAACCTCTCAAAGTATTGAATAATACTCAAGTTCATTCATTCATGATCTTTAAAATAGAGTACAATAGGGGGCCTTTTATAGGCAAAATTTCTAAAAGACTTAAAATCCTACTAAAACTAAAACTCTAAAATCTGATATCCTAATAAAACTAAAACTCTAAAATCTGATTAGAAATATTTTAAATAATGCCTAAAATCAAGGAATAAGATTAAGATATTAATTTTAACTTAATCTCCTAGATAAGCTCCTTGACCAAGTCCAAAAAAATAATATAATAATAAAAAGACGAAATTCAAAAAGAGTTCTAGTCAAAACTAGAGTCCTAGTCAAAACTAATTAATATTAATGGGCTGGACATCTTGTATTTGAAATACTATTCACGTCCTCTAACTTCAATGGGCTCTTTAAGCATCAACTTGGGCTTGAATAAGCATGATTAAGGCTCTATTTGCTTCCTCAATGCATGCACTAACATTATGGGCTTCTAATTCAGCAAATTGAAGCCCAATTGCTCTTTGTAGACGCTTAACTCTTCCTCTTGTCATTGGGCTTTTAACATGTTGGATATTAACTTTAGTTGCTCCATGGACCTTCTTAGGACATTGGGCTTCCACTTGGACTTTCACTTTTGCATATTTAAAGAGATGTTGATCAAATATGGATCTTGGATTCTAAACTTGGGCCGACGTCCAACATATATATTATTTTGAATTCTTTGAGATTTTTGGACATATACTAGTACAATTTGGGCCTCTTGAGCTCTATGAAGTTCTTGATGGATGATACAATATCATATATTCAATTATACAAGTCTCATAAATGCATGTATGGCTATGTAGACATATGCAAATATTCAAAAGGCATATTCATCATTTGAGAAAGTCATACATAGAATACAAAGGGCTTGCCAAGTAAGTGGATTGGCCTCACCTAATTTCTTGTGGATGTTGGACTTGCCTCACCCATTCTTTAAGAGATTTTTGGACTCAACCATGCTCTTGGGAGTCCATCTCACTTTTGAGAGATTTTTTACTTTGTCTCAACCAATCTTAAGGGTTCTTGGCCTCACCACACTCATGCAAACCCAAGCACACATCATAACATCATTTAAAAACATAATATGTCATCATAAAATCATGGCACATAAAATTATGCTAGCATACTTTTCATGGCTTGAAAATACACATACACACATTCTAAGACAAGCTAAGCACACATCCATGCATGAGAGAAGTTGGAGAGAGCTACCTTGGATACAATTACACACTTTTTCTCTTGAATCCAAGCTCCCTCTTTCGGCCACACACACACCAAAGTGTGGGAATGATTTCTCTTGGCCTAAACACAATTTATGGAAGCCAATTAGGTTCATGGAATTAATTTTAAGGCCATACAACTTGTTTAGATACTAACTTGATCTATAAACCTCATTATGATTCCATAATTGCACCTAATGAAGCAACATCCTTCAAATAAATTCTAGGCTCCATTCTTTTCTTTCAAATATGATTCTTGACTCCTTTTAAGGCTCTTGGAGTCATCACACAATTAAAACCAAGAGCCTAACTACATGTTGCTTCTTTAGATCATAATATGGAACATAAAGCACCAACTCACTTTCTATGAGTTCTAAATTTTTCCCAAGGTCTCCCCTCATTTTCATTCATCATATATGACTCAAAAATAGACTTGAAAAAATTTAAAACTCTCCCTAGGTGTCTCATCCCCTTTAGCTCGAGCTTATGTTTTGGCCTCCATAGAGTTTGCTTTGTTTTCTACATGGAAGATACATATGAGGAGACTCCTAGGGATCTTAGGAACTCATTTAAACATTCATTTAGGCTTAGGAATAATTATATCAAATCAGATTTTCAAGGGAACCCATGAAACCCTAGGTTTGCTACCTTGAAAATCCATGGCCTTTTCTTGAATTTCTTTGCATATTCTTACTCTCCTCCCTTAAATTCATAGAATTTACCCTTGGTTCTCCTCAAAATTCCAGCCCTCTAATATCTACATACATGGGGCGAAATATGGAGAAGAAGGAGGGAGGAGTAGCTGATGCGAGACCCACTAGGAACATGCCCTAGAAAACCTCCAACAATTTGAAACTTTGCCCGGGACTGGCTAGAAAACAAGAATGTTGGTCAAAGGAAAGACCCTAAGAGAATTTGTCTCTTAGAACCCTAGCCTCAAGACGCCACAAAGGAAGACCAATCCTTTGATAAGTCACGTGAACTTTCAGAGAACACAAAGAAGCAAAAGCCTCTCAAAGTATTGAATAATACTCAAGTTCATTCATTCATGATCTTTAAAATAGAGTACAATAGGGGGCCTTTTATAGGCAAAATTTCTAAAAGACTTAAAATCCTACTAAAACTAAAACTCTAAAATCTGATATCCTAATAAAACTAAAACTCTAAAATCTGATTAGAAATATTTTAAATAATGCCTAAAATCAAGGAATAAGATTAAGATATTAATTTTAACTTAATCTCCTAGATAAGCTCCTTGACCAAGTCCAAAAAAATAATATAATAATAAAAAAACGAAATTCAAAAAGAGTTCTAGTCAAAACTAGAGTCCTAGTCAAAACTAATTAATATTAATGGGCTGGACATCTTGTATTTGAAATACTATTCACGTCCTCTAACTTCAATGGGCTCTTTAAGCATCAACTTGGGCTTGAATAAGCATGATTAAGGCTCTATTTGCTTCCTCAATGCATGCACTAACATTATGGGCTTCTAATTCAGCAAATTGAAGCCCAATTGCTCTTTGTAGACGCTTAACTCTTCCTCTTGTCATTGGGCTTTTAACATGTTGGATATTAACTTTAGTTGCTCCATGGACCTTCTTAGGACATTGGGCTTCCACTTGGACTTCCACTTTTGCATATTTAAAGAGATGTTGATCAAATATGGATCTTGGGTTCTAAACTTGGGCCGACGTCCAACATATATATTATTTTGAGCTCTTTGAGATTTTTGGACATATACTAGTACAATTTGGGCCTCTTGAGCTCTATGAAGTTCTTGATGGGCCTCTTGAATAAATAAAATAAAGAAGGGAGAAACAAAAAAACCAATGATAATAAGTTAGGATAGTGACACATTGACATGTCATTCCCTCATAATACACATTCGTTATTCGGTCATGGTGTAGTACTCTATCTAGCCGTAGGAATTAGTAAGGAGTTGCATGGAAATGGTAGGAAGCCTAAACAAAAGTGAGAGGAGACACTAGGTGTAATACCATATATTTCTAGCTCATTTCGTAATATTCCCATGCTTTATATTATAGATTCCATGAAAGAACAAGAAAAAGGGATTACAAATAATACATTTCTTTCCGTTGCATCGCATATAAAAATTTCATTTGGTGTCACGTAGGCCATGTGAGCTCATATATCACATTCTCACATTTGATTACATGAATACAACTCATTTCATTATCAAAAGTAGCCTATATCTCGTGGAACTCAAAAGGAAGCTTGAAATACATACATATATTTCTGGCCAGATTTTCCATATTTCTGTCACAAACCTTGAAAAATCATAACTAATTCTAGAAAAATTAAAATCATGCATTCTTAGCCATTCTAGAAAGCTACACATGTCTACTTCATACTAAAAATATGTCCAGACCATAACATCCATCACAAAAGGCATTTGATGTTTGAAAATATCCAGAGGTTAGGCTGTTCACTAGTGCTGTCACAGAATTTTGCGACAAATTTCAAAAATGTCCAATTAATTCCACAAAAATCCAATTCATACAAATGATACCAATTTAGAAAGATGTAGATGTTAGCAAGAGGGAAAAAAATAACTCCAGACTGGTCAGGTACGTCCAGACCTCGAAACTCAATCAAACAGTACCTGAAGTCAGTTGGAGCACTTGGTACTGGATAGATTCTTTGAAAATTCATATCTCCCTCTCTTGACATCCAAATGAGGTGCTTCTAGTTGGCATAAGTCACTGTGAATTTTTAGTTTCTTTGTATAAATTTCGTGGTAATTGGACATTATTTGTGCCCTCATGTGATAGATTTCATTTTTGAACTAGTATGAACAGTGACATGACCAAAACCAGAAAATTTTTCAAATTTGAAAATTCATAAAATATTCTCTAGACTTCTGAAAATTCTGTTCTTTAGTTTCCCAAAAAGTTCTAATTTCATGCCAAATCTCAAATCAAGAAGAGCTCATTTGGACAAAAAGTGACATAGGGTTCTATTATGGTCAATTTTGGCTCCATATAGGATACCAAAATATCCAAATGGCTTTCCTTGGGGTTTGGCACCTCTTGGAAAAGTCTAAAAGCATAATTAAAACTTGTGTGAGCTACCCAAATAGTCCTAACCTGATACAATATCAGTAGGCATGCCCATTGGAGCACTACAAGTTCAAGAACCCTTCATCCATTAAGAAACCCAATCATTCAAAAGCCTATGATTCAGGTCCAAATAGCTCATAAAAGGATGGCCTATGCTCAAAAGGTCCAAATTGTGCTAGTATATGTCCAAAAATCTCAAAGAGCTCAAAATAATATCTATGTTGGACGTCGGCCTAAGTTTAGAGCCCAAGATCCATATTTAATCAATTCAAAACATGCTGAATTGGACTTTGGACATGAGATTTCCTTAAAGATGCAAAAGTGGAAGTGCAAGTGGAAGCCCAATGTCCTAAGAAGGTCCATGGAGCAACTAGAGTCAATATCCAAGATGTTGAATGTAATACCTCCCTATATAATGCCTCTCCTACTACTGATGCCCCATATAGGACTTAGAAGAGCCATTGGAAATTTGAACTGATGAAAATTTTCTTCCCCAAAGTATGTTTTCTGTACTTGCTCATACAATTTACTATTCATTTGGTCATTCCCATAATATTGTCTGACTTTGAAAACAATCAATTAATTATAGAAAAATCGTATGAGGTTAGTTCAAGGCTCTAATTCAAGCTCTCTAAGTCCTTTACAAGGGAAAAATACTTACTCAACAGAATACATATGAATTCATATAAAAATGTTCTTACAAAAATTGGATGATTGTTACCCCTCCTTCAACATATTATTGTATTTATATTGATTTGTCCTTATATGAGTGCATGTATCTTTGCATTTTAGGCACGCTATTCATATTCTCTTTACGTAAGAGTCGAGTATATACATGGCTCTCTATTACATACCTGAGTACCTTACAACACCATAGCATAACTTATACATACAAGAATTCAAGATACTTAATTACATGACCAAAATGTGATACATAAAAGCAAAATCCTCAGTTTATGCCTCCACACCTTTTGCCTTTTCTTTGCTTGAGCTCGGACCTAATATAAGTTATGTTTGGGGTGAGATTATGAAATCTCAGTAGTAGTAAACCAATCTCATCCACAAGCTAGCATGTAAGTACATAACATAATGCCAATCAAGGTATCACATACTACATAGTGATGGAGGGAATTTCATACAAGGCCAAGCAATATTCTAGCATACATGTCTCATTGTATAGCATCAATGCCATTCAGTACAACATAATACTCATCATTATACCAACACACAAGCTTAAAGAAAGAGAAAGGAAAACTACTACCTTAGAAATCTTGCTCCTTAAGCTTTAGGATTCAGCCTACTTACTCTTGGAGTTTCCAACAATTATCAAATCCTATAATCATAATGATAATTCATTACAATTAGCATAGGGACCTAAAATTCTAAAGTAATATAGCCCTTTTTAACTTAATAGGACCATTGGAATTGAAAAAATCTAACTTCTTCCCTTCCGTTTGACTATGGCCGAATAGTATGTATTTCTTGGCCAAAATTTAACAATTTTATTCCATGAGTTTTGGGGGCTTTCTTATAGGTATTCCTAACTAAAAGCACCCTTTTGAATCCATTGGAAAGGATAAAATTATCAAATTCTAGCCCCAAGAACACGTTTTGTCATAACATAAGCTAGCTCCGTTTTAGGTCCGAAAGTGAGTTTCTTTGGTTCTAAAAATTCCATAGCCTCTTCCTTTATGTTTCAAGGCATGAAATTTGGTATATATGACTTTAAGACATTGAGAAAATACCATAAAAATTTTGGAAAAATTCGGACAGCATCTCCCCAACATTTTCATTTTCCCAAAAATTTACAAGCTTTGTGTTTTTCAAGGCTCCAACAAACAACAAAATGGATGAGCTCATGTGCCCTCCATAGCCAATATATAAACTCCATTCCTAGGCCTTCATATTCAACATATAAAGTCAATTTCTAATGATCCATATTCTGTCCAAAAGTGACTCATAACTAGGGTTTAACAAGACTAACTTAAAACATGTGATTTTCAAGTGCAAGGTGGAGAAAACTTACTCTTTAAGTTTAATCCTTGCTTCCTTTGCTTTTCTCACTCTAAAATCCTTTCTCTTCCCACTTAGAGCAACATTCCACCTTGAAGAAAAGATGAATATGCAGCTGCCCTTTGGAGAAAATGGTTGGAGGATGGAGAAGATAAAGAAATTTGGTGAAGAATGGTGGTAATTTTGCTTGGTTTCACTTCTTCTCACACTTTTTCTCCCTCTCTCTCTCTCTTCACGGTTTTCTTTCTCTCTCCCTTGGGTGTGGCATGAAAATGGTGGAATGGAGGTGAAGAAGATGAATCTAATGAAGTTAAATGGTCACACTAAATTTGGACTCTTGGATCAACCTTTTCAAGATCAAATCTTAACCTTCCATTCCTTTTTCTTTTGATTTTTTTCTAATTTCATAATTACATATCTTTTCCAAAAAATTTTGGCCACATACTTGGAAGCCTTTTCTTAGCCCTTAAGTCATGGTTAGTAACCATGGTTAATTTCCTTAACTCAACCATGGTCAACTTTTAACTTAACCATGGTTACTTCTTTAAAATAACTAAAATCATTTTCTTCTTTCTTTTTATTTTATTTTATATTTATATTTGGGTTTCATCTTCTCTAAAACCCTAATTATACCTTCTCTTCTCTTTTGGGCCTTTAGAATCAGCTATTGGGCCTTACAACTGTATAAAAATCGGTATCCGGGTCCGATTAAGGTTTTACGGTACAGTACCTACCTTTAGACTTTCTACAATTTATAAATATGATTTTTTCTACTTTTTGGCCATGCTGAGCTTCACACATGGATAAGGGGCCCTTAACCTCAATCCTTATAAATTTCGGTGTCAATCAGACACTCAGGTCATATAGGTGTAATTTTCACCGTTCTGTATTATGATTGTGCTATAAAATTTTTATTTGCTACAATTTAATCCTTGAAACTCCTTCAGGATTTCCTAGCATTTTAGCTATTTCTA
This sequence comes from Erythrophleum ivorense, assembly GCA_026724425.1. NCBI lineage: Eukaryota > Viridiplantae > Streptophyta > Magnoliopsida > Fabales > Fabaceae > Erythrophleum > Erythrophleum ivorense. The sequence continues at coordinate 593,284 of JAIUCV010000228.1, forward strand.
TTTTTGTAGTTGTTATAACTCCTTTTTTCTATTTTGCTCATAATTACTGATCGAACTAACTAGATCCTGCCCGGCCATTTGGATAACTTGGCTTCATTGGACCCATCTCATCAATTGGAGTTTAACCATGGGTCACGGATTTCTGAGCTTCTTGCTCGATTTTTTGATATTCATGCCTAAAGCCACGAATATAGGGTGAAACTAGAGTTCCCTAAACTTTCGGGCAATTTATACATCTTGCCCTACTCATAATTTTTTCTTTGCATTTTGGTCCCTAACTCCTTTATACTTGACTTTGGAGGCTCTTCGGGACCTTTTTCTGATCCCTTTTTTTCCATCTATTTTAGCCCCAATTTTAGGGCACTTCTGGCCTTGACTCATCATTATTTGCAATCTAAAAGATTATTTTAATTTTATTAGACCTTAATTTATTCTATTTGGGGGACTTCCTTTTGTATCCGGTAAATTTCGTACGGTGACGGAGAAACCATATGCTACGTTTCTCACGTTCCCTTATGTTTTCCTGAATTTCCCAAAAATTGGATGTTACATTTCTCCCCCCTTAAATAAATTTCATCCTCAAAATTTAGGGTACATTCTCATCTGACCTTCCTTATATCCTTGCTAACTGGTTTTTTCTGTGTTTTACTCTCTTTATTCATTCGAGAGGGCTTATATAACTCTTTGTCTAAATAACTAATCATTATGCTCTTACTCTTTCCTGTACTATCATCAAAGAGTAACTACCATTGACAACTGGTCAATTCTAGTGGGATGTTAACTATACTCACAATCTCGATTAATGGAGACATACTACACCACTTACCTTATTTACAACTGTATCTTACCCCTTTTTGAATACATAGTCTAGTATATAGGGATCTCTCTATCCCTTGGTCAAGGCTAATATATGCTAGGTAGTGGTTTATCTGGCTTTAGCTCTGAAAAGCTACTTTCTTGTTTTCTTCATCCCACATGCTACGCTCATCTAACAAGGGCATAGCTAGTGGTCTAACTATCTGAGCATAGCCTCACTGCCTCTTATGGCAATAGTATTTCTAGTCTCTGAGACTAACTGCTTTGTACAAACTATCTCAGGTTGTCATTTTACCAGAGAAATATCATATTGTAACTGGAGGCTTTCTGTAACTCTGTGGGATCTACTGTGACCCCTAGGTCTACTGCGACCTTTTAGAGCCCTGCTAGGGTCTACTGTGACCCATTGTACTATGGTAAGATCTACTACGATCCATCTCTGGAAGACATCAAAGCCTAAGACATGCTTACTAAGTTTGGTGATTATCGATCATAATGGCTTAACTCAGATGTTTCTCATGCTCTTCACACGATGTGGGTTCTATATCCTTTAATTCTCTATGATCCTATCATACTACTAGGATACTCTTCGATCACTGGGACACTTTTTATGGTTGATGCCATTGTTTGCTACATACTTAAGTCACATTACTACTGGGTTGGCCAGACCCATTATCATGTAACCATTGTTGCGAGCAAATCATAACATCAAACACTAATACACAAGTACCTCATGGCCAAGCTCAAAGCCACTGCCACTTGTATATTACAAGTTTCCTAATAATCTAAAGTATTCCTCTCTTACTTTTCTTCATCTTCTTTACTTTTGTAGGACACTCAGGGAAAAGAGAAATTTTTCTCTACTTTATCCTGGGGTCACTTTACATTGCCCTACTATTTTTTTAATTCGGGCACTATTATGCTAGAAAGGCGTTTGTGCCAAGGATTTAGTTGGTGAAGAAAAGAATACTAAAACTCCTAACAATTACACTCATATCCTGCCTCCTTACATAGTCATGGGACATAAAAAGTAGCTAGTACTCAAATCAAATCAATCAATGAAAATATCAAACAAACATTAATTTTCAAAGTACCTTGAATTAAACTCGAGGACTCGTTCACTTCTTGTTTTGTCAAGGCAAAAATTCTACCTTGGGTCTGTGATCTAGGTGCAAGGGCTACCTCCCTCTGGGGTGCAAGCTGTGTGCAATCTTTGGCCATGTGTCCTAGCTTACCACATTTGAAACATACATTCTAACCGGCATAACATGGTCTATTCCCATGGTTCCGGCCACATTGAGCGCAATCCATTGGCGTGGAACTAACTCTACTAAATTGAGTTGGTTTCCTTCTATTCTTATCTCCCTTGTCCCACTGGCCTTTGCCTTCTCTTTTGTTGCTGCCCATAGTAGGTGTCTCCTCATGTGGCCTCTTACTTTTTGGAAAGGGAGGTTTAGCATTCGAGGCGGGATGCATTGTCCTCAAATTCGCCTCGGTGACTCTACATATCTCCACGAGGGCATTAAAATTCCTAATTCTTTGGGGCATGACTCTATCTCTAATTTTTGGTAAGAGCCCCTTCTCTAGTTTATCCGCTCTCTACCTTTCATTGTCATGTTTTTGCAAATAGGAAGAATATCCGGAGAGCTCTACAAATTTTGTCACGTACTGATCCACCGACATTCCCTTAGTTTGTCTTAGGAGTACAAATTCAGACTCTTTCACATCTCGAATAGAACTGGGAAAATACTGCTCACAGAATACTTGTAAAAATGTTTCCCAATCGATTGGGAGATTCTTTGACTTAATGATAGGTTCAGTGCTTCTCCACCAATAGTCTGCCTCTTTCTCTAATTGAAAAATGGCCATCACGGCCTTCTACTTAAATGTGCACTCCATGACCCTAAATATCTTCTCTAGCTGCATAATCCAGGCCTCGACTTTTTTTGTGCTTAACTCACCATCAAAGGTGGGAGGCCTGAACTTTCTAAATTGTGTTATGACCTGCCTTATGGAAGGCTGTTCAGGGACTAGAGGCATTTGAGCTGGGGGGAGTCTGTGGCATCTGCTGTATCTGGGGTTGTGGGTCTGCTTAAGTCGCCCCTGAGTGCTCGGGATGATCTGTTTGTTGTAGTGGCTAGGGTGGGGGAGGAGTAGGGCCCTTACTATCTCTTTGCGCAAGCCGTTCTTGAAGTTGCATAATCATGGCCTCCTGCTGATCCAAGCGAGCCATAATGGCCTGAAAGGCTCCAGCCATAGGATCATTAGACTAAGCTTCTGCTCGAGTCTCTCTAGAGGGCCTACCTCTTTGAGTGTTCACCATCTTGAGAATTTCTTAATCAAGAGAAAGAAAACACACATTAACCTTTATTTATCTATTTATTCTTATCTAATAAGAACAAATGGGCAAAGGTGTGATAAGGCATGCTCAAGTTATCATATCTAATATCCACATATATTCCTGTTGCATCTAATTACATCATATTAGTCATAGTCATTACAAATCAAAATATCATACTACTAACTTTGTACGTCACTAACAATCCTAACTAGTCATTTATACATCATCAAAACATCAGTGACTAGCTCTATTCGTCATTAGTCATAACCATTCCTAGCTAACTATCATCTCTAAGGACTATCATGGCCTAAGATTCTAATTCGAGCAAGGGTGTCAATCTCCTTGTAGCATAAGGCAAAAACCCTATCATAACCTCCTGCTCTAATCTCAGATTTGATATAACTTCCAACATCACCTTGCTCTGGGAGATAACTCAGTAAGGCGTCTACCCACTCATATTCCTCATAATCCTTTTGATCCACAACGGTGGCAACATAGACAGTGTGTGCCTCCTATGTATAATGGTGATACTTCTCTAAAGGATAATTCTTCTTCATGATTGCTTCCTCAAAGTTCAACTTAAACTTAGCTCTGATCTCATATATTGAATCCATACTATACTGCCATGTACCTCTATCAGTGCTCTCTGAATGAGCTCTGTCTCCCACTCTGTCAACTGCTCTCTCACCAAAATACCATTGGAAGACACTGATTCCCTGTCCTCACCTAGGATCTCAGGTGGTACTGTATCTGCAGAGTCCACAGATGTAACACTGTCATAGTTGGGATCCTCCTCTGGATCCTCTTTTATAAAATCATACTCTTTTTGTACTACTGGCATAGCTCGAAGCTCATTTGATATAGGATCTCAAACTATCCTCTTCTTAAATGGAAGGTCACTCCACCTCTGTAATTTCCCAGCAGTCTCATCATAGGCACGGGAGTTGTTAGAATCCCTAGAGGAATACTCTCTTGCTAAGTTCTGAACTGTGTCCTCTGACCGGTGCTCCTGAGATACCTCTATGCTTCTCTCGGACATCCTTAGCAAATGGAACTAGGTAAGTCTAAGCAAATGACTAAACTTAATAAAGGAGAACTGACTTGAACAAATGAGAAACACTAAATTTACTACTCTTTCTAAAAAGTCACATATCATAGCTATATACAGTGCCAGGACCCTTGGCTTTGATACCACAAATGTAATACCTCCCTATATAACGCCTCTCCTACTACTAATGCCTCATATAGGACTTAGAAGAGCCATTGGAAATTTGAACTGATGAAAATTTTCTTCCCCAACATATGTTTTCTATACTTGCTCGTACAATTTTACTATTCATTTGGTCATTCCCATAATATTGTCTGACTTTGAAAACAATCAATTAATTATAGAAAAATTGTATGAGGTTGGTTCAAGGCTCTAATTCAAGCTCTCTAAGTCCTTTACAAGGAAAAAATACTTACTCAACAGAATACATATGAATTCGTATAAAAATGTTCTTACAAAAATCGGATGATTGTTACCCCTCCTTCAACATATTATTGTATTTATATTGATTTGTCCTTATATCAGTCCATGTATCTTTGCATTCTAGGTACACAAACACTCCCATAGGCCGAGACTAGGAAGCTTGATGATCTCCTTGAACTTTGCTTTGCTTTCTTGATGGAGGAAGCACATGGGGAGACTTCGAGAATCTTAGGAGCTCATTTAAACTCTCATTTAAACATAGGAATCAAGGTATCAATTTAGATTTTACAAGGAACATATGAAACCCTAAACTTTGCATCTTGAATTTCCATAGTTATTTGTTAATTCTCTTTGCATATTCTTAATCTCCACATGCTTTTCCTAAGAATCACCCTTGGTTCTGCCTAAAAATCAAACCTTCCTAGGTTTTCTTGAGTGGGGAAAAATGGTAGAGGAAGAGGAGCAAGGGGAGCAACCATGGAAGAAGAAATTACCTTATTCTCTTACTTTTTCTCACTTGAATCTTGTCTTCTTCAAGCTCCTCTCTTCAAATCCAGATTTTTCCCTCAATTTCTCCCTTAAAATAGATTTATAAACTTCATTATAATCAAAGGAAGAAAGCTCAAGAGGAGAGGAACAAGTATAGAAGAAGAATGAGTGTGAAAATCCATGAAATTCCTTACATTTTCTTTGCTTTTTCTCCTCCTTTCTTCTCCTCCATGGTGCGCCTAAGAGAGCTGGTGTTTTTTTTGGTTTTTGGGCAGAATGGGTCATGCAAATGAAGGGGAGAATAAATAAGAAACTTAAAGTGTGTTCAAGAAGCTTCCACTTTCTCAAAAATTTCAATTTTGCCTTTCGTTTTTGGTATTTTTATTTCTAATTCATTTTAGATCTTTTTTTAGAACCGTCTTTTCCATTATAAAATTTAGGTTCCAATTTAGTAAAATGCCTTTGGAATCACTCAAATTGGAGCTAAAACCTTCCTAAACGAATCAGTCAAAGTTATGGTCAACTGATATTAGAAAACGTCCACCGGAGGGGTTTTAACTGTCTCGGGGCTTTTCATGGTTTTCAGGGCCTCTGAGAACTCCGAAAAACTCAAAACTTTCATTTAAAAAGCCCTCCTATGTGAATTCAAAAAATTACTCAAAATGACGAAAATGCCATTTCGTTTCATAAGTTTTCCATAAGAAATTATTCTTCATTCTAGCTCTATTTTTCTTTCCTTCTGAGCCTGGGATTCTCATTTTTAGGAGTTTAGAATGCTTACTAAATTTTTTGGGACCTTAACCAATTCATTTCGAGGGACTTCATTTTGTATCCAATGAATTTTTTTCGTTGACAGAGAAACCGTACGTTATGTTTATCATGTTTTCTTTCATTTTTAGAGAATTGAATGTTACATTTCTCTCCCCTTAAAAAATTTCATCATCAAAATTTGGGGTACACTCTCTTTTACTTTTTTTCTACTCTGGCTAACTGTTCTTTTCTTTCCCTTCTTCTTGGCTCTATTCACTTCTCTCAGTGATTTCACTCTTTGAGTTTTTCTTAGCCAGGGAATTTTCATACTACCTTTTAATGAAAGCTCTATTATTATAACGTATTAGCTAGTTCTTTTCATGAGGGAAGGAAATTTCTAAGTCTGGAGGCCTATCTTAAGAGAGCTTGTTAGTCATATCGGGTTAGCCTTAACCTGATCACAAAGGTTAACGTTTCTTTCAGTGGGCTCTTTTACACATCTCGGGAGGTGAAATATTTTGTATCACATCCCCCGTATCCTCTCCTAATGGCTCCTCATAACATCTCATCATCTTTTCTAACCATTACAGCTATCAGAGGTTTCTATCTATCTACTTACTTATTTAAAATATACTATCCACTGTCCATCTTTGCATTTTTTCTTACTAGCTCATCCCATAATTACAATTCACATTTCTTTCTATCATAGGCCTTACATCTCAATTACTTACTGGGGTTACAACTCCTTTGAGGAGTTTTTGCTTTCAATGATCCTAGCTTCTCTGTTTACTACTACATCCATCTCTGTAGGCCGGGACTTTTCCTCACTTTCTTTGCTCACTTATAGTGGCATTTTATAGTCCCTCATTTCAATACTAATAGGCCTAACATATATATATCTCATACTGGCACTGAAGAGCGATTGCCATTGACTACTGTTGAGCTTTGATGGGATACTAGGTATTATCACGGTTTTGCTCACTAGAGACAGACTATACCACTTACTTTATGTAAACCTGCACCTGACCCCTTTCTGAATACATAAGCTAGCATGTGGGGGATCTCCCTATCCCTCAGTCAGGGTTAATATCTGCTTGGTAGTGGTTTATCTAGCTTTTACTTTAGAAAGCTAATTTTTTGCTTTCCTCATCCCATATACTATGCTCATCCTTCAAGAGAGCTAGTCAGTGGTCTAACTATCTGAGTAAAGCTTTCATATCTCTGTAATAATGGTCTACTAGACTCAGGAGGTCTATAGTCTCTGAGACAAAAGCTAACTGAAACTGTACTGGTCTCTGAGATTAACTACTCGATAAAACTATCTCAGGCTATCATCTCACCAGAGAACTATCATGCTGTGGCTAGGGCTCTGCATAACTCTGTGGGATCTACTGTGACCCTTGGGTCTACTACGACCTTTCAGAGCCTTGTTAAGGTTTACTGCATCCCGCTGTGCTATGTTAGGATCTACTGTGATCCGTCTCTGAGAGATGTCAAAGCTAAAGATTACTATATTTAATAGTAAATACATGCTCACTAAATCCGATAACCATCACTCATAATAGCTAAGGCTAAACTCAGAAGTACGTCGTGCTCTTCGTGCAAAGTAGGTTCTGTGTCATCTAATTCTCTAGAATGCCATCATACTGATACCTAGGAGCATTTTAATTTTTATTCCGCACTCTTTATGGGATCCTCAGATCCCTACTTTAACCCTTTTTTACTTAAGCTTTCTTTTCTTACTTTATTAACTTACTTTATGTGTACTCGTTAACTTCCCTCTCATATCCTGCAATTTCTAACTATGTCCACGTTCTGCTTTTAAGTGCTTTGGCACTAGGGCATCTCACACACTAAGTGTGGCTAACATTTTTGGTAGGAGAGAGGTTATACACTGGTCCTTTCTCATTTCATTTACATGTACTATGAGGGACTCAGATCATACATGCTGAACTCGTGCTATCTAAATCTGAACATTCCTTATTGGAGATTCCTTTCTACATACTTTTATCATCATTCTGATATTACTAGAATTCCTTTACCTTCTCTTCTGATTTATCTCGTTATTTCGCTAACTAGGATACCCTTCGATTATTAGGACACTTTGGTAATTGATATCGTCGTTTGCTATGCACTTAAGCCACATTACTACTAGGTTGGCCAGACCTAATATGATGTAGCCTCTGTTGCAAGCAAAATATAACATCAAACACTAATACACTGGCACTTTATGACTGAGCTCAAAGCCACTATCGCCTATATATTACAAGTTTCCTAACAACCTAAAGTATTCCTTTGTTACTTTCTTTATCTACCCTATTCTCGTAGAGTGCTTGGAGAAAATAGTATTCATCCTCTATTTTATCCCAAGATCCTCTGTATTGCTCGACTATTTTTACTTAAGGTGCTTTCGTGCTAGAAGGGCATCTATGCCAAGGATGAGTGTTCTTTCTTTAGTACTCAAGCACATTAATTGAATATTTATTCTCAATCTACTATGTCCTTGGCTTGAACACTGTCATACTTTCTTTCTCTTTTTACCTTTCTTATCCTCTTACTTAGGTAAAGGATGTTCTATTACTGGCTGTTTCTGTTACTAGTTTAGCTTTCTTTACGCTTAAGAGCACCTGCATTTTCCCAAGTTTCTTCACTTATTCACACTCTGTAACATCAAGGGGATATACTTTTCGCTCATTTCTTGCTTTATTTTTAACTAGACCATCCCTCGATAAGAAGAGTTATATTATCTGTAACCTCAGGAATTACATTCTATGGAGCTCTCGGTTTACACTCTTCCCTGCATCATACAAAACTTGCCTTCTGGGGCAGTCTCTAGCTCCCTCAAGCTTTTCTAAGGGTATTAAGGCACTAGCTATTTGTCTCAACTCATTTTCTACGTTCGGATCAGAGCTAGGCTTTCTTTCTATTCAGCCTCTTTAGCCTCATCCCCAGGAGCACAGTATACTATTTCTAGGGTTCTATTAACCCAATCTAGGACACGTACTCTCAATGTCTGGATTCTACCTCACTAAAACTTATGCTCTACTGGGTGCTCTAATCACTCACGTGCCTTAACCCTATATTATTCTTATCTTAGGGGGCTCATCTAATTAACTATTGGATCCCTATCCATTTACCTTTCTGAGCTTAATTTATGCATTTGCTTGTTACTAAAGTGAGGGCATCTCTTCTATGGCTAGTTTCGCAGCTCTTCATCGCTTCCTTTATCACTATGCTCTACAATCAGGGGGTCTATCTAGAGGAATTTACTAACCACTAATAGGTGGCTTTCCCGACTCAAGATGTCTCATCTTTCCTTTCTCGATCCAGGGAGAACTTTCACTGGGTCTTTCAATTACATATCTCACCTGGAACGATGCTACTAGTCATCTCCCCTAGGTTTTAGCTTATACTCAACCTAGGCTAGCCATCTCATTGGACCTGTAGCTTACTAACTATTCTCATTCTTTTCTGAGCCTCTGTTATTGGGCTACTCATACTTACCTGTAGGTGTTACCTATGGGGTACACCTTTCTAGGCCATTTACTATATGTCTCACTGCCGGTAGTCTTATCTTACGTTATTTCAAGGCTATACTAACATTCTATCATTTAGTGTCTTATAAGGTAGTATCCTAGGTTGGAGTCAACACCTTAAAGGTGGGTCTTACATCCCTGTGTCTAACTTTCTCTATAATGAGCTCTTTTCTCAGTCTCATTTGCTAGGCCCACGAATTTCTTACCGATCTTCCGTGACTATTCACTACCCTTTTTTCTACTTATACTAGGGGTTCCCGCTCTCTGTGGGTTGTTTGACCCCTTATTAACTCCTTTCTCAAGTTAGCCTAAATATGACCAACAAGGCATTCATGGTACCATTTGCCGCAGCTAACATATCATTCGCTGCGACTAATTAGCCTCAGGTTCACCCTAGTTTTCCTGTCTGAGTATTAGTCGCAGCAAGGAACTATCTAGATTGCCTTGCTGCTATCTGGAATAATTGGCTGTGGCTAAGTAATTAATTGGCTGCGGCTAATGGCCTCTGATTGGCTTGCTTTTCCTGGGATTGGATTTTCATCTTTAGCTACTAACTTAAGCCTCATTGCCTCTATATCTAGTCCATCATTAAGCTAGAGGGTTCTAGCTCTTGCTTTGTTCACACATATATATAGCTATCACCTCTGGCTTATCGACTCTAGGGTGTAGCTTGTAACTCAACCTTTGGCATGAGGGAATTAGTCTTTTAGGCTCTAAAATTCATCTAGACATTTGGGTGTTGTGGCAAAGGGGAAATTCTTTTTCTCACTTTCCCTCTAAACTAATCTCGTGCAGCTGTAGTCTCATTTCATACTGCGCTACATCCTACTTGTCTCTGCATTAAGCAGGACATCTAGAAATGGTCTGAGTATGACTATCAGGGAGAATTAGGCCTCAAGTACTCTCTCTAGCAAGCCTCTTCATATCAATAAGATCATTTCTCATCATTTAGATCTAGGGCTTGCCATTGATCCCGATGAGCTATCACATCTCATCAAGCTCTAGCCGTTAGATCCCTTAACTTTGTTTAAGCTTAGCTTTGCTCAAGCTACTCTAGAGGCTACTCTTTCTCGGTATCCACTAGCTTCTCTAAGACTATCATACAACTTACTCATCATGAACTTAGCCACTAACTATCCTTACACACCCAACATGTCTCATACAAGGCTCTACCTAACCATTCAAGCCTTTTATATAGCCCTATTGCTACATCCTCAAGCCAAATCCAATCTAAGAGAGCGTGGAACTTTGCTCTAATACCAAAAATGTAATACCATATATTTCTAGCATATTTCATAATATTCCCATGCTTTATATCATAGATTCCATGAAAGAACAAGAAAAAGGGATTAAAAACAAATTATTTCTTTTCATTACGTCACATATAAAAAATCCATTCAGTGTCACGTGGGCCATGTGAGCTCATATATCACATTCTCATATTTGATTACATGAATATAACTCATTTGCATCATCAAAAGTGGCCTACATCTCGTGAAACTCAAAAGGAAGCTTGAAATACATACATATATTTCTGGCCAGATTTTTCACATTTCTATCACAAATTTTGGAAAATCATAACTAATTCTAAAAAAATTGAAATCATCAATTCTTAGCCATTCTAGAAATCTAAACATGTCTACTTAATGCTAAAAATATGTCCAGACTATAAAATCCATCATAGAAGGCGTTTGACATTCAAAAAGGTCTAGAGGTCAGGCTGTTCACTGGTGCTGTCATAGAATTCTATAGCAAACTTCAAAAATGTCCAATTAATTCCAAAAAAATACAATGCATGAAAATGATACCACTATGGAAAGCTGGAGATGTTAGGTAGAGGGAAAAATAACTTTAGACCAGTTCAGGCACGCCCAAATCTCAAAACTCAATCAAATAGTACCTGAGGTCAGTTGGAGCACCTGGTATTGGACAGAATCTTTGAAAATTCATATCTCCCTCTTTAGATATCCAAATGAGGTGCTTCTAATTCGTACAAGTCACTATAAATTTCTAGTTTCTTTGTATAAAGTTTCGTAGTAATTAGACATTATTTGAGTCCTATGTGATAGATTTTATTTTTGGACCAGTATGAACAGTGACATAACCATAACCAAAAAAAATTTCAACTTTGAAAATTCATCAAATATTCTCTAGACCTTTGAAAATTCTATTCTTTAGCTTCCCAAAAAGCTCTAATTTCATGTCAAATCTCAAATTAAGAAGAGCTCATTTGGACAAAAAGTGACATAGAGTTCTATTATGGTCAATTTTGGCTTCATATGGGATACCAAAATGTCCAAATGGCTTTCCTTAGGGTTTGGCACCTCTTGGGCAAGTCTAAAAGCATAATTAGGACTTGTTCGAGCTGCCCAAATGATCCTAACCCTTATCCATCTCATTTTGGCCATCTCACTCACACTTATATACATTTCCATAATACCATTCAAGAAGCAAATTTGCCATATCATACTCAAATCACATTCTAATGGTCATATATCATATTCTTTCATTTATACATCACATATTAAAATAATTTTACATGTTCAAGAGGTCATAAACCATACACAACAATGGGTTACATCATTTGACACCAATATGGCTTCAAAGAACAAAAGCTATGCATTTTGATGTCAAGCTCTCATTTCTCATATGGTTGGCCTCCATTCCTTTGATCTTTTGGTCCACTTAGCATGTTAGAACGTTGGAGAGGAGGAAATGAGATTCAAAGAATCCCAATAGCTCATCTCCCATTTCATCATACATAAAGCATACAAAACTAGTCTCACAAATGCATGTATGGCATATGGACATGTGGAATCATTCAAGAAGCATTCTTAGCCCTTTAAAAAGTCATACATAGCATACATAGGCTTGCCAAGCAAGTGGATTGGCCTCACCCATTTACTTGTGGATTTTAGACTTGTCTCATCCACTCTTTAAGAGGTTCTTAGACTCAACCTTACTCTTGGGAGTCAACCTCACTTTTGGGAGACTCTTTACTTTGTCTCAACGAATTTTAAGGGTTCTTGGCTCATTCTTATCATGACTAGAGGGTTCTTGAAAGCAAGCATCATAAGTATCATTTAGAAACATAATGCATCATGATGGCACCATGACATATAAAATTATGCTAAAATAATTTTCATGGCTTAAAACATACATACACACATTCAAGACAATGTAAGCACACATCTATGCATGAAAGAAGGCAGAGAGAGCTGCCTTGCTAGCATTTATACACTTTTTCCTTAAGTCTTGAATCCTTTCCCTTGATCTCATACACCTAAGAAGGTGGAGATCATTCCTTTTGGCTTAGATATAATTTGTGAAAGCCAATTAGGTTTATGGAATTAATTCAAAGGCCACACAACTTGCTTAGACTTTAGCTTGGTCTACAAACCCCTTTATGTTTCCAAAAATGCACCTAATAAAGCAACACCCATTAAATAAATTTTAGGCTCCATTCTTTTCTTTCAAATTTGATTTTTGACTCCTTTTTAAGCCTCTTGGAGTCATCACATAATTAAAATAAAGAGCCTAACTAGATGTTGCTTCTTTAGGTCATATTATGGAACATATAAGACTAAATCACTTTCTATGATTTATAAATTTTTCCCAAGGCTTCCCCTCATCTTCGTTCATCATATATAACTCAAAAATGGGCTTAGAGCAAATTAAAATTATCCCTAGGTACACAAACTCCCTTAGGCCTAGATTAGGAAGCTTAATGATCTCCTTGAACTTTGCTTTGCCTTCTTGATGGAAGCAGCACATGGGGAGACTTCTAGGAATCTTAGGGGCTCATTTAAACTCTCATTTAAACATAGGAATCAAGGTATCAATTCAGATTTTGCAAGGAACATATGAAACCCTAGACTTTGCATCTTGAATTTCCATGGTTAGTTGTTAATTCTCTTTGCATATTTTTAATCTCCACATCATTTTTCCTAAGAATCACCCTTGGTTCTACCTAAAAATCAAACCCTCTTAGGTTTTCTTGAGTGGGGCGAAATGGTAGAGGAAGAGGAGCAAGGGTAGCAACCATGGAAGAAGAAATTATCTTGTTTTCTTGCTTTTTCTCACTTGAATTTTGTCTTCTTCAAGCTCCTCTCTTCAAATACGAATTTTTTCCTCAATTTCTCCCTTAAAACATAAGGAAGAAAGCTTAAGAGGAGAGGAACAAGTTTGGAAGAAGAAGGAGCTGAAAATCCATGAAATTCCTTACCTTTTCCTTGCTTTTCTCCTCCTTTCTTCTCCTCCATGGTGTGCCTAAGAGTGTTGGTGTTTTCTCTGGTTTTTGGGCAGAATGGGTCGTGCAAATGAAGGGGAGAAGAAATAAGAAACTTAAAGTGTGTTCAAGAAGCTTCCAATTTCTCAAAAATTCCAATTTTGCCCTTTGTTTTGGCATTTTCGTTTCTAACTCATTTTAACTCCTTTTTTATAACCATATTTTCTTTTATGAATTTTGGTTCCTGATTTAGTAAAATGCCTTTGGAATCACTCAAATCGGAGCTAAAACCTTTCCGAACGAATTAGTCAAAGTTTGGGTCATTTGACATTAGAAAACGTCCACCGAAGGGGTTTTAACTATCCTGGGGCTTTCCATGGTTTTCAAGGCCTCTGAGAACCCCGGAGAAGTCAAAACTTTCACTTAAAAAGCCCTCCTATGTGAATTCCAAAAATTACTCAAAATTACGAAAATGCCATTACATTTCGTAAGTTTCTCATAAGAAATTATTTTTTCATTCTAGCTCCATTTTTCTTTCTATCTAAGCTTGGGATTCTCATTTTTAAGAGTCTAGAATGCTTGTCAAATTTTTCAGGACCTTAACCAATTCATTTCGAGGGACTTCCTTTTGTATCCGGTAAATTTCGTTCGTTGATGGAGAAACCGTACATTATGTTTATCACATTTTCTTTCGTTTTCAGAGAATCGAATGTTACACTAAGGGATGGTGAAGTTGTAACACCCCAAAATTAATTAAGGTTTTAATCATGGATTAGGCATAATTAAGAATAATTATTAGAAAATAATTGGGCAAACCATGTGAATGAAAATCTAGAGAGAAATAAATTAATAATATGGATTTGAGATTTAATTGGGTTAGAAACTTTATCTAGGCTCAAATTAAATTAAGTAGGCTATAGTTAGAGACTAATGGAGGCCCAATGAATTTAGGTGAAGACCCAACTTTCTATTGTGAGTCTTGGCCCAAGAGAGACCACCTAACAATGGCCCAATTTGATTTAATGAGTTAAAGACCCAAGAACCAACTTACATCAACTCTTATAATTGGCCCAACAACCCTTATGCAGACCCAAATCAAATGAGCTCTTAAAATTTGGCCTAACCTAACTACAATTCTGCAACCCAACTCATGAAGCTTAACCTAACAAAGCTTAAATCTGAAACTCACTTGGAATTGGACCATTGGGTCAACCCACAACCCATTTAGGACCCAACTTAAACCTAACTAAAACCCTAAACACATGCAGCCCCTCCACACTTTGTTGAAACACAAACACAAGAAGCATTTTCGCACCTTGAGAGGGAAGCTAGGGTTCTAAGCAAGAAATCCACTATTTCTCACTTCTATGTTCAAAATTAGTTGAGGAAATTATTATATAACTTAATCCTCTTCTCTTTCCCTTCATTTTAACCCAATTAGTTTTTCATTTGGAGCATTTTCACCTTACCCAAAATTTGAAATGTGGTTGTTTAGGATTTTCTTGGTGAAATTTTGTTAGTTAAGGCTAGGAGTGTTGTTAAGTAAGCATAAACTCTTCATTTTAATGTATTTTTTGCTAGTTTAAGGCCTCCATGGTTGATTTGTAGTATGAGTATTAATTTTATACGAATTTGCTTAAGATTTAGGGTGATACATTGAAGTTTCTGGTATTCAATCCGAATTTCACTCTTGTAGTGGCTGGGCTAAGGTAGCATTGTTGTTGGTTCTCTAAACAATTTATTGCAAGTGAGGTAACAGGGGGCTATATTAATTCCATGCATATATCTACTTTAATTTCATATTTGTTGCACATGAATGATTTGAAATGCTAAATGAATTGGTTGGCTATCTATTGTATTGTGTTTGGACCTTGTGAGTCCATGGTGGAGCTATGGTGCAACTGCCACCTATGCATGTGCTTCGATCGGGCACCGGGTTATGATCAGACCCCAGATGCACTGAGCCCTAGTTGTGCTCATTAGGGAGTGGGTGTCGTGGACGGGCTTCTCTCAGTGTTATTAGCCTTTAACATGTAAAAATGTAATTGCTAGTATGGGATGGTAATTGTAGTAGCCTAATCATTTCATTTTCTGATATGACTGATATGATTCTAATGCTTATTTTGATTCATGCATATATGTTAATCAAATTAGATTATATGAATGAAAATTATCTCAGTTACTGAGATTTACATCTCACCCCGTTTCATGGGATCATACTTTTAGGTGATGGCTTTTTGGGTAAGGATAATAGGAAGTAAGTAGATGAAAATCCATAAGCTCCAACCATGTGTGGGGAAGGCTACACTTAGACTGATTTGAATAGAGTATATGCTAATTTTTGCATACTTTTTTGTATAGCATCATCATGTAATCATGTTGCCAAGTGTAGATGTTTGTAATTTGACTACTTAGAATGTATCTATTGAGGAGTTATGTCTCATTTTAGTTTGGTATTAGATGTATGAACTTATAACATCTGTTATGAACTTTGTTGACCCTATGATATGGTTTATTATTTGGGAAATGTAATTACGTTACATTGGATGTGGATCTAAACTAGTGATGCATGAAATCTCTAATAGAATATGTATTTGAATGGTAATTATTGGTAGCTTATGAAATTCTTACTATCATTAATCCACGAACTTGTTGATATATGGTAGTTGGATGAGTAGGAATTAATACTTAAGTCTTGAACTAGTAATGATAGATAAGCTGGGTAAATTAGGTAAGTGAAAGCTATCAGAGCCCCATAAATTAAGGTTGAGTGGCCCTAGGGTATCACTAGAGGGAGAATTGGAGTGTATAAGACAAGAGTTTAGAAGTTGTAGGATCAGAAGGCATTTCGCTGTGGCCAATAGAGGCGAAGTTGCCCAGGGAGAGGTCCAGAGAGCAATTTATCACGGCAAGAAATGGAATTAGCCATGGTGAAATGTGAGAGGTAAATCTGGAAGTCATCCAAAGAGTAAATCACCACAGTGCAAAATGGAGTTAGTCGTGTAACACCCCCAAAAATTAATTAAGGTATTAATCATGAATTAGGTTAATTAGGAATAATTAATAGGGGATAATTGGGCAAGTTAAGTGAAAGGAGGTTCTAAAAAGATAAAATTATTAATATGGGTTTGAGATTTAATTGGGATAGAAATTTCATCTAGGCCCAAATTAAATTAAGTAGGCCAAGGTTAAGACTAATGGAGGCCCAATAATTTTAGGTGCAGACCCAACTTTTTATTGTGAGGCTTGGTCCAAGAGGTAGCATCTAGTGATGGCCCAATTCAATTTAATGAATCAAAGACCCAAGACCCAACTTGCATAAGCCCATATAGTTGGCTCAATAACCCTTGAGCAGACCCAAATCAAATGAGTCATTCAAATTTGGTTTGGCCCAATTGAATTTCAACAACCCAATACATAAGAGCTAGCCCAACAGAGTAAAAATCTAAAGCCTATTAGGAGTTGGATCCTTGGAGCAGCCCATAACCCATCTTAGACCCAACTAAAACCTAAATACTTCAGCCTCTTCCCCATTTACTGAAACACAAAAACACATCTCAAAATTCGGAGATCCAAATGAGGCTCTAGGGTTCTTGGCATAAATCCACCATTTCTCACTTCTAAGTTCAAAATTAGTCAAGGTAATAGTTATATAACTTAATCCCCTTCTCTTTCTCTTTAATTTGATCTAATTAGTTTTTCATTTGGAGTATTTTCACCTACACCCAAAATCTGAAACTTGCTATGTGATGTTTCCATGGTGAAAATTCGTAGGTTAAGGCTAGAGCTGTCATTAGATAGGTATGAACTCTTCTTTTTGAGGTAATTCTACTGATTTGAGACCCTAATGACTTGATTATAGTATGGGTATTAATTTTTCACGATTTTGCTTAGGATTTAGAGTGATATATTGAGGCTTTTGCTAGTGGACAACTCCATTCCGAATTTTGGGAATTAATAGTGGCTGGGGAGATTTTTGTACTATTGGTGGCTTTTGCAAATTTGTCTACAAGTGAGGTAACTGGGTTTATATTAATTATATGCATATATCTATTTTTATTTCATGTTTATTGTACATGAATGATTTGAAATGCTGAATGAATTAGTTGGCTATCTATTGTGTTAAAATTGGACCTTGTGAGTCCATGGTGGAGCTGTGGTGCAGCTGCCACCTATGCATGTACTTCGATCGGGCACCGAGTTAAGCCTCTCCCGGTGTTAATGGCCTTTAACATGTGAAAATATGATTGTTAGTATGGGATAGTAATCATCATAGCCTAATTGTTTCATTTACTGATATGACTAGTATTTTTCTGATGCTTATATGAAATTATGCATGTATGCTAATTAAACTGGAATATATGATGAAATTGCCTTAGTTACTGAGATTCGTATCTCACCTCATTTTATGGGATTAAACATTTCAGATGTAGGCTTTTCGGGTAAGGATAAGGGCAAGTAAGTGGATGAACATCCATGAGCTGAGACCTGGTGTGGGGAGATACACTTGGTCTGAGTAGAATAGAGTAGATGCTAATTTTTGTTAACTTTTGTATAGCATCATCATGTATCTATATTGCTAAGTGTAGGAGTTTGTATTTTGTTAACATAGAATGTAACCATTAAGAAAATAGGCTTCATATTAGCTGTTGATGGATGTATGAACTTTGACACTTATCTTAGCTGGTGAATCTATGATATAACTGACTATTTGAGTAACGTAATCCTATGATATATTGATTGTAGACTTGAACTATTTATGCATGAAATACCTAATGAAAGTATGATTGAATGACCATTGTGAGAAATTTGTAAATCTGTTGATATAAGACCAATAAATGAGTAGGAGAATCCATCTTTAATTATGGGATGGGTAATGATCTACTGGCTAGGGAACTTAGTAGATAAATGCTATTAGAACCTCATAACAAGTGGGAGAGTGGCCCTAGAGAGTCCCTAGATAGAGAATGGAGAGTATGAGGCAAGGTCTTAAGAGTAATAAGATTAGAAGGCATTTGGCAGCAGCCAACATATTATTAGTTGTGGCCAATAGAGGCGAAATTGCCCAGGGGGAGTCCAGAGAGCAATTCACTGCGATGAAATGTGGGAGGCTAAATTGGGAGTTGTCAAAGGGAAATTCGTCGTGGCTAAGTGGGGAATTAGCCGCAGCAAACTTTTGTAAAAATGAGCTAGGCATTCTAGAGAGGAATTGGCTGCCGCAAAAAGAGGTATTAGCCGCGGCTAATATCGAGAGGAGAGCGAGGTAGGTTCCAGGAGGCTTCCTCACCACGGTGCCATGTGGTTGGCCGCATGGGAAGGTCCAACTCACAGTGGTGAAATTAGTAACAATGCGAGGGGTGAAGCCAAGGGGAATTGGCCGCAGCTAAGGGGAAATTGGCCACAATGAACTCCCTGAAACCCTCATATTGACTAGGAAATCTTGGCTTTTCATATGGTAATCTCAAGGGATGACTTAGAAGTATTGATAGAAGATTCTTGTGAATTGGAGTTGATAGGTAATAGAATCAAGGTTTATAAATGAACGTTTGTTTTCCCTAATGTAGTAAGTGGTTGTAATTATATGGGTGATGATTCTAATAATACTAAGGTTGAAATTTCCCCATATTTCTATAATGTAATTAGTCTTAATGACTTATAACCCTACTTCATGGTTATTAATCACATGTTTAACCTTAATTACAATGATTAGAAGTTAAGGTCGTCATAAGTCGCGGCTAAAATCAAGGGGCGAGATTGGTCGTGTTCCAGAGAGGAATTAGTTGGGCTAAAAAGGAAATTGGCCGCGGCCAATATTGAGGGTGAGTGAGTTTTGTTCCAGGAGGTCCTCTCACCACTAAGAAATCTGTGACGATGTAAGGAGTGAACTTGAGAGCAATTGGCTGCGTATGTGAAATTATTTAGTTGCAGTGAAGGTCCTGAAACTCTTATATTAACCTAGAAACCTTGGTTTCTCTTATGGCAACATCAAAGGATAACTTCGAAGCACTTGTAAGGGATTCTTGAGAGTTGAAAATAAATGAGTAATAGATTTAAAGGCTTTTAATTGGAGATTTGTTTCACTTATGTACATGAATGCTAGTAAATGCTTGGTTAATGATTCTAATAACATTAAGCTTCAAATTTCCTCACTTTTTCCTAAATTGATTAATTTAAATAGTGCTAGACCTTGATTTATAATTATTAATCGCATGCTTAAGCTTAATTACACAATTAAAAGTTATGGTTGTTACAGAAGTGGGATCAAGAGGGGAGGATTTAAATAGATAACATACTTGCACCCATTCTTTATATGTATGGTCTAGAAGAAAACAAAAATATGTATATAATAGATGTATATGAGTAGGTAGCATTTTGTTATAATACTACCCTATGTCCAGCTGTGGGGAATAATGAATAGTGTATACAATATAATGGTTGGCATAAGTTAAAAGAGAGACACCTAGCATGCATGGATGGATAGGCAATGGAAGAGAATTAAGGCAATTAAATCACAACCTCCCTTGACACCTCATGCTTCCTTATGTGTAACATGTGCATATGAGTATGTAGATGGTATTTGATTAACTTAAATGGTGTGCCAGCCATGGAGAAGCTAGGGATAAATATAAGAGGCAGTGTTTGAGTGGAGAATGGGAGGAAGAGACACATGGCTGGATGATCAAGTAGGAAAGGAAGTAAGAAAAACTAAATTAAATCTTCATCCTTGCCACCTTATGCTTACACCCTCCACCCCCATGTATGTGTATTCAATTAGTAATTGGTTAGTGCTTTAAGTTTTGCAATTGTTGTGGGAGTTAAATGCTATATAATAGATGTATTAGGTGGGAATAAGATGAAGGGCTGCCACATAAATTGGCACCGAACATAGAATAGAAAAAGAGAAGACAATTCAAGAATCAAATCAAGGTGGTGACACCTCATGCTTTCCTCTTCAAGACATACATGTATAATGCTCCATTTAGCCATGGGAAGGGATAGGAAATTGAAAAAAAATTGGATAGCTTAAACAATATCAAATGAAGATGCATAATTGGGATGGTGATGTGGGGGGCCAAGGAAGAAAGGAATATTATAAAACAAATTACACTTACACCTCATGCTTCACGCCCCACAATCCATATATATATATGTATATACCTACAAATTGTATTTGGTCAGGATCACATTCTAATTTGACCATGGAAACTAAACACTACACCTAATACATGGCTTAGATGAGGATAACACACATATGCTGCCACCTAACCATGCACCAAATGAATGATGAGAAGCATGAGTTGTCTATTATGATGATTACCATCCACCTTAATTCATTTTAGGCCGAGGGAAGTAATGGTAAGAGGGGAGAAGGAAACTCGGACAGCCATAGAAGAGGAGAGATGGAAAGATGAACCAAGGTACAATGATTCCAAAAAGGTAAGTAGAAAATTTAGTATTTCTAAGTTGCTTCCTTTGACCTAGTCGAAATTCTGGACTAGAACATTTTGCCTTTTGTAGAATTAGCTAGAAAAGGATTTTAAAGCCCAAACTTTTATAACAGGTCATCCATTCATTATACTTGAAATCTGGAAAATTATAAAATTTTTGGAACAAGGTAGATCAAAGAAACAACATACTAACTCAACCTAGCTCCTGGATGAGATAGCTTAGGGCTGATTTCATAACAAATCTTGTTAAATAGGTAAATGAAGGAATTAGTGGATGAAATCTGGTGGGAAGGTAGCTAAGATGTATAAATTTAGATCTACAAAGCCTTAGAATTTTCTAAACTCATTTGGTAGGGTAACAAAGCCAGAAACAGCAAGGACAGTGTACAGTGAGCACAACTGAGGTAGTGGCCAAAATAGTAGGAGTTTGGGGGCTATCCTTGGGAATTCTTAAAAATTGTTTCTATGGATTATAATTAACATAATAAGGTGTCATTATACCCATTTTTATGATTTTTGGAGGTCATTTAATGGGGGAAAGAAATTTCACAAAAAATAGGCTCTAAAATGTAGTTAAATTGTGACTATAGTATCTTTCATTTCTTACTATTGTAGTGTGAATTTGTATGGTAATTAGAGAATCAAGCTTGAAAATAAGGACTAAGGACTTAACTTCAAAGCACTGGACCATACATGAATAACTTAGATGGTAACTAACTAATGAGAAGGAAAAGAAAATGAAGATGTGATTGTTTACAATTAGGAATTCCAATCGTCAACTAACGAAAGGGGTTTAGGAATTTTGTATGAGGGGATTAGTAGTTTAATTGAAATATAAATATTAACCATGACTTGTTCTTAATTAAGGTAATGCATGATTGAAATTTAGGAAGACAATTGGGGTATAAGAGCTAAGGAATAACATGACAAAACAACGGTGACGAAATAGGTAGTTAACATGGTATTCTATCTGTTTACATACATAAATGCACTGAATCATTTCTGAATTTCTTATGCTGTGTATGGTTTCATATATGCCCACTAAGTGACTCTCATAAGTACTAGATCACTGTTATTGGCTAATGACTGAAGTATATTAGCCTAACGAATGATACCCTACTACTTGGGATTTTCATGCTACTACACCGAATTATTCATCGACTGTAAATTATTTTTATTTAGTGTTCCTTATGTGTGTATACCATGAATCCATTGTTATTTACTGGGATTAAATCTCATTGTAAAGCTAATCATTTTTCAGCTGTCGTCCACACTACAGATGGAGTTAGACCAACAGAGGATAACCATACCAATTAGTAGACTATGTATTGACTGTAGTTAGTTGTAAATTCCCTAAATAATGTTAGGTGCTAAAGTTTGACTTTAGATGAGTAAGTAATGTTGTTTTATTAACCACTCATTGGTTTCTGTATAAATATAATACATGCAGAATTTACGGTATGTTTAACGGCAACACCTATCAGAACTATTGAACTTTATGTACAAGTAATCTCTCGTAATTGCATTTGCATGAAGCTAATTATCGTAATCTTTGAAGCAATCCTAGAATAATAGTATGTATTCAATTGATGGGAAGGGACTATGTTTAAGCTTGTACAAAGACTTCTTGAGTGGATTAAAATGACAAAACATATGTGATATGTACTGTTGTATTGTTGTGCCTTATGAGCAAGCTGAAGTTTCAGTAGTTCCATTTTCCCACAACGAAGTAAGAACCTATAGGCTAATTAGAATAATAACATTATGAACTTATGGTTTTTCTTGTGAAAATGATAAAGGTTATCTAGGTATGACATAAGCTTTTCTTTGGGAAACTCTAAGCTTTGTCTCAACCATTCTTAAGGGTTCTTGGCTCATCTTCACCATGGCTAGAGGGTTCTTGGCTTCACCACACTCAAGCAAAACTAAGCAAGTGCACAAGACATCATTTGAATGCATAAAACAACCTCATGGTACCATGGCATACAAAATCATGCTAGAACACATTTTCATGGCTTAATATATACATACACACATTCAAAGACAAGACAACATTCATCCATGCATGAGAGAAAGGAGAGAGAGCTACCTTTGTCACACATGCACACTTTCTTCCTTGAACTTAGTTCCTCTCCCGCGGCCACACACTCACAAGATGTGTTTCCTTTGGGCTAGACACATAATATGGAAGCCAATTATACTCTTGAATCAAATTCTAAGGCTACACGTTCACTAGAAATACTAGGTGGTTTATATGACTCTTTTATGGTTTCATAATGCACTTAATGAAGCAACCTTAAGAAAACATCATCTTGGCTCCATTCTCTCCATCCATTTATGATTGTTGACTCTATTTAAACCTCTTGGAGTCATCACACAATTAAATTAAGGAGCCTAACTAGATGTTGTTTCTTTAAGCCAAAATATGGAACCTATGATGCCATCTCACTATCCATGGCTTCTAAAATTTTTCTAAGGCTTCCTCTCATTTTTTTCCACCATATATGACTCAAAAATAAGTTTCAAACAAATTAAGACTACCCTTAGGTACTCCAACCTCTCTAGGCCATAGCTATGGAGCATGTGAGAACCAAGTGAGTTTGCTTTGTTTTCTTGATGGAAGATGCATATGAGGAGCCTTCTAGAGATCTCAAGAGCTCATCAAAACACTCATTTAAGCTTAGGAATTATTGTATCAAATTAGATTTTTTGTGGAGCACTTGAAACCCTAACTTTGTTATCTTGAAAATCAATGGCTTTTACTTGATTTTCTTTGCATATTCTAAATTCCCACACCTTAATTCACATGATTCATTCTTGGTTCTGTCCAAAAACACTCTCCCCTTGGCTGGTTATAAGGAGGACGAAATGCACACAAGAAGAAAAAGAAAAGTGAAGTATGGAAACTAAGAATTTCACCTTGAATTCAAGCTTTTCTTGAATGCTTTCCCTTTTCTTCTAGCTCTCCTCCTCAAATCCAAAAAATTTTTCCCCTGGTCTGACCTCAAAATAGCACCAAAAACCTCAATAAAACCATGGAAAGGAAGATGGGAAGGAGGAGAAGAAGTTTAGTCAAGAAAAGTGCTTGAAAAACTAAGATTTTCATACTTTTCTTACCTTGTCCTTCCTCTTCCTGTTGACTCCTCTTGTGTGCCTATTTCCCTTGCTCTCACTTCTGTTCTTGGGTAGAAATAAAGTCGACTCTAAGAGGGAAAGAAGAAGGGTGTGTAAATTAAAAGGAGTTTCTTGAAGCTTCCTTTTCAAAAATTTTAATTTTTCCTTTCGTTCTTGGCATTTTTGTTTCTAATTTGTTTTATCTCTTTTTTGAGAACTGCCTTTTTCGTCATAAAATTTAAGTCCTTAATCTTATAAAATACCTTTGGAATCACTCAATTTGGAGCTAAAACCTTTCCAAACGAATTAGTCAAAGTTTGGGCTTACCACCGTTGAAAAATATCTATCGGAGGGATTTTAACTGCCCCAGGGCTTTCCATAATTTTTCAGGGTCTCTAAGAACCCCAGAGAACTTAAATTTTTCATTTAAAAAGTCCTCCTATGAGTATTCTAAGAATTGCCTAAAATTACAAAAATGTCATTATTTTCGTTGCATTTTTCATAAAAATTTGTCTGGCTATTCTTGCTTCGATTTCAAGGCACCTCTAGCCTTGAATCATCATTATTTAAGGTTTAGAATGTTATTCTAATTTTATTGGACCTCAAATTACACTATCTGAGAGACTTTCTTTTGTATCTAGTGAATTTCGTGTGTTTATAGAGAAACTGTACATTACATTTCTCACGTTTTCTCATATTTTCAAGGAGCTGAATATTATAAGAGGCCTACTCCTCCTTAGCCATAGCACTTAGATCTTCTTGAGAATTCAAAGGTAGTCCTCTCAGGCTAGCACCCACAGAATTCTCAGAGTCCACTAGTTCAAATGCCTCCTACTTAGCTATATTTGAATGATAAATGTTGGTAGCTTATGAATTCTTGCTGTTATTAATCCATGAACTTATTGATATATGGTAGTTAGATGAGTAGGAATCAATACTTAAGTTTTGAATTAGTGATGATGGGTAAGTTGGGTAAATAAGGTAGATGAAAGCTATTAGAGTCTCACAAATTAAAGGAGAGTGGCTTTAGAGTATTGCTGGATGGAGAATGGGAGTATATGGGATGAAACTTAGGGGAAAATGGTGTAGAAGAGGGCCATGCTGCGGGTAAAGTGGGTGAGTCATAGCCATGTGTCAACCAGAGGTGAGAAGCGTCGCAATGCAAGGTTTATCGCCACAACTCAAAATGAAAATGTTGCCGAGGGAGGGTAACAAAGACTAACCTCGTCATAGCGTAACATGTTCCATCGCAACGCAAGTTGAGGAAATCAGGTGATGAGTGTCCTAGTCGCTAGTTTCACCACAGCACAAGTATAGCCCACCATGGCATGAATAGGGAAATTTGCTACAGTAGATTCCAAGGTGTCTTTCTGCTATAGTGCCATATAGGCTTGCTGCGGTGAGGGTCTGACTCACCGAGAGGTTGAAAATGTGAGAGGTTGAACTCAAGAGCAACTTCACTATGGCACAAAAATTTTAGGCCATGGTGCAAGATGCAAAACTTGGCTTTTAGGTTCTAGTAACCAATTTAGCTGCGGCAATGAAGGTTCCCAAACTCTTATTTTTAATTTAAAAACCTTGAATTTCACTATGTTCGTGTTGTGTAATGACTTGGGAGTCTTTATATGAGATTTTTATAAGTTGAAATTAGTAATAAGATGAATCAAAAGTCTTAAATGATAACTATGATCGCTTGTAAACTTGATTAGTTGTGATTGTTTAGCTAATGACCCTAATGATATCAATGTGACGACCTTAACTCCTAATCATTGTAACTAAGGTTAAATATGTGATTAATAATCATAAATCAAGGTTAAAAGTCATTATTATGACTAATTACATTCAGAAAATGCAAGGAAATTTGAACCTTAATGTCATTTGAGTCATTAACCAAATAATTACAAGTATTCATGTACATAAGATAAACAAACCCTCATTTATAAGCCTTTGATTCCATTACCCATTAATTCCAACTCACACAAATCTTCTACTAGTGTTTCTAAGCCATCCCTTGAGGTTACCATAGGAAAAACCAAGGTTTCTAGGTTAGAATGAGAGTTAAGGACCATTAGCCATGGCTAAATGTCTTTGCGCCGCGGCCAATTGCTCTCGGGTTCACTCTTATATCTTCACTCACTATGGAAAGTTAGAGCTTCACTACGGCTAACCTACATGATGTCGCGGCAAGGAGACCTCTTGGAGCCTACCTCACTCGCCTTTCGTTATTGGCTGCAGTCAAATTCAATTTTCGCCGCGGCTAATTCCTCTTTGGAACACCTGGAACATTTTCACAAAGTTCGCTATGGCCAATTCCCATTTAGCCACAGCGAATTAGCCTCTGGAAGACTTCCAGTTTGGCCTCTTATATTTTGCCGTGGTGAATTGCTCTCTAGTACTCTTCCTGAGCAACTTTGCCTCTATTGGTCGCGGTTAATACTATTTTGGCTGCGGTGAAATGCTTTCTGATCCTATAACTTCTAAAATCTTGTCTCATACTCTCCACTCTCCCTCGAATGACACCCTAGGGCCACTCTACTTTAATTTGTAGGGCTCCAATAGCTTTTATTAGCCTAATTTACCCAGCTTATCTATCATTACTAGTTTAAGACTTAAGTGTTAATTTCTACTCCTCTAACTACCTTATATTAGTAAGTTCATGGATTAATAACAGCAGAATTTCATAAGCTACCAACAATTATCATTCAAATATATATTCCATTAAAGATTTCATGCATCACTAATTCAGGTCTACATCTAATATATCACATAATTACATTTCCCAAATGGTAAACCATATCATAGGTTTAACAAAGTTCATAACAGACTTTATAAGTTCATACAACCCATACCAAGCTAAAGTGAGGCCTAACTCCTCAATAGATACAGTCCAAGTAATCAAAATACAAACACCTACACTTGGTAATATGATTACATGATGATGCTATATAAAAAGAATAGAAAATTTAGCATTTATTCTAATTAAATCAATCTAAGTGTAGCCTTCTCTACACATGGTTAAAGCTCATGGATTTTCATTCACTTGCTTCGCTTTATCCTTACCCAAAGAGCCTTCACCTGAAAGTATGATCCCATGAAATAGGGTGAGATGCAAATCCCAATAACTAAAGGCAAATTCCACTTATATATTCCAGTTTAATTTACATATATGCATGATTTCATATAAGCATAAAAAAATATACCGACCATATCAGTAAATAAAATAATTAGGCTATCTATGATTACTATCCCATACTAGCAATCACAATTCCACATGTTAAAGGCCAATAATATCAGGAGAGGACCGTCCACGGTACCTACTCCCCAATGAGCATAACTAGGGCGTGCATTTGGGGTCTGATCATAATCCGGTGCCTGATTGAAACACATGCACAGGTGGTAGTCGCACCAAAGCTCTACCATGGACTCACAAGGTCCAATCACATATAACAGATAGCCAACCAATTCATTTAGCACTCAAAATCATAATCATGCAATAAATACAAAATTAGAATAGACATATGTATGGAATTAGCATGAAACCCTAGTTACCTCACTTGTAGCCAATCTTCTAAGAGCCAACTGAATGCTACTTCAGCCTATGGATACAACACCAAGCCATTACTATCCTTAATCACAATTTATATCAACAAACCCATTACTCAAGGGGTTAAGCTATATAGGACTACTCAGAAACACTTACCCACTTACCATAAGAACCAAATTCGGATTTGGTTAAGCTTACCCTAGAAATCTCAAAATAACACTTCAAATTCTGAGTAAATTCGCATAAAAACAATACCTATATCATAAATCAGCTATAGGAGTCCCAAACTAGCAGAAAAAGCATCAAAATGAAGAGTTTATACTTACTTAACAACACCCCTAGCCTCAACCTACAAAATTTCACCAAGAAAATCCCAAGCAACCACATTTCAAATTTTTGGGTATGGTGAAAATGCTCCAAATGAAAAGCTAATCAGGTCAAAATGAAGAGAAAGAGAAGGGGATTAAGTTATATAACAAGTACCTTGGCTGATTTTAAGCCTAGAAGTGAGAAATAGAGCCAAGAAGATAGGAAAAGACCTAGCCTCCAAGGGACCTCTGAAAATGTGTTTGTGTTTCTTGTGGTTGTATAGAATGAGGGGTGGCTAGAATGATTTTTAAGGTTTAAGTTGGGTCTTGGAATGAGTTATAGGTTGACCCAAAGGCCCAAGTCTATATGCGTTCAGATTTTAAGTTGGTTTAGGTTGAGTTTCATAAGTTAGGCTGTAGAATCTTAATTGGGTTAGACCAAATTTGAAGAACTTAATTGATTTGGGTCTGCATAAAGGTTATTGGGACGTTTATAAGAGCTTATGTAAGTTAGATCCTAGGTCCCTAACTCATTAAACCAAATTGGGCCATTGCTAGGTGGTCTCTCTTGGGCCAAGACTCACAATAGGAAGTTGGGTTTGCACCTAACATTCTTGGGCCTCTATTAGTCCCTAACCATGGCCTACTTAGTTTAATTTGGGCCTAGATAAAGTTTCTAATATAATTAAATCTCAAACCCATATTATTAATTTACTTTTCTCTAGATTTCCATTCACATGGTTTGTCTAATTATTCTCTAATAATTATCTTTGATTATGTTTAATTCATAAATAACACTTTAATTAATTTTGGGGTGTTATAATTAAGGTTCAAAATTTTCCCACTTTCTCCTATTTTAATTAATCATAATGACTTTAAACCTTAATTTGTGATTATTAATCATGCTATTAAGCTTAATTACGGTAATTAAGAATTAGGGTCATTTTAGAAATAATCAAAAAGAAACTCTTAATAGCTAAAAGTAAACAAAAAAGATATGCAAACAAGAGGAGGAGGCCATTAGTGGTTGAGGTTAGAGACCATATGTTTATTAGAGCATTTCTAGTTATAGGGATAGGTAGGTCCATCAAGAGTAAAAAGCTCAGTCTGAAGTATATAGGTCTGCTCTAAATTCTTAATAAAGTTGGATTTGTGGCCTATAGACTTATTCTTCCCTCAAACCTGAGCCAAATACATAATGTCTTCCATGTATCCTAACTCAAAAAGTACCAGGCCGACCCCTCACATGTCATTGAATATGAGAGTGTGCATTTATAGGACAATCTATCTTACATAGTATCACCAAATCAGGTTATGGATGCTAAGCTAAAGCAGTTAAGGAACAAGACTATACTGCTAATGAAAGTGGTTTGGAAAGGGCTATCTCTAGAGAAAGCTACCTAGGAGCTGGAAGAAGAGATGAAAAAGAAATATCTAGAGTTATTTCAATGAGATATGTATCTAAATTTTGAGGAGGAAATTTTATTTACGGGGGAAGAAATGTAATATCCATTTGTTCTAAAAGTCCTAAAACTAAAGAGATTACAAAAAGGGTGTCTCCTAAATTGAATGATTAGAGGCCAAATAAAATAAGAGTGATAATCTAGACATCAAAAAATGAAAATACAAGACTAAAGATGCCAAAAAACTAAAGCCAGAATTGCTAAATAAAATTAGATGAAAAAGCAATGGTATTTTTGTAATTTTAGCTAGATTTTAGAAAACTCAAAGGAGGAATCTTTAAATAGAAAAATTGAGTTTGTTAAGCTTCTCAGAGGCCCTAAAAACTATAAGAATCTCTAGAATAGTTAAAACCCCTTCGGTATGCATTTTAGAGTATTAGTAGACAAAAAATTTGACTGAATTGTTTAGTAAGGTTTTAAATCCAATTTGGGTGAAACCAAAGGCATTTTATAAATTAGAGGATAAATTTCATGATAGAAAAGAAGATTCTAAAAAAAGAGTAGAAATGAGCCCAAATGGAAAGAACCAAGAAAAATGACTAAATTGAAATTTTGAAAAAGTGTTATAACTTGGCCTAGCTTCTTATATATCATGCCCCACTTCTTCCTTATGCCTAAACCAACTCTTCTTTGGACTAAAATAGAACTATAACCTACTTCAAGTGGCACACCAAGAGTGAGGAAGAAGGGAGGAGAAAATTAAGTAAAAAAAGGTAAGAAATGGCCACTTTCTCATGCTTTCTCCTTCACCAAACTTTTTCTCCTCTTTCTCCTATTTTCTCACATGGTTTTGATGACTTATTTAAAGCTATTTCATGGCTGGTTCAGTAGGAGGAAGTGAGGAATTGAAGGAGAGATTGGAAGTTTAGAAAGCTCCTTTGAAAGGCTTAACAAGGTAAAATACTATGGCCTTCTTGCATCTTCTTGGTTGTTTCTTCTCTTGTGAGTTTCGGCCCAGACATAGGCCCATTTAGGAGAGTATGAATTCTAGTCACAATAAGGTGAGAACAAGGGTTTTAGAGCATGAGGAGTAAGAATATGCAATAGGAACTAAAAGAGAAGTTTTAGAAATCAAGTTATGATCCTAGGGTTTTAGTTGCACCTAGAAAATTTTCAAGCTTTCTAATGATAATCTAGCTTATGTAAGAGTATGTATGAGTTCATAAGAGGTCTAGGAAGCTTCATGGATGACGAAACTCTTAGGAAATTGAATGAAATTCCACAGGTTCTTTGCTTAGTGTAAGTCTCGACCAAGGAGGGAATTATGCACCTAAGGAGAGTATTCTTTGATTCCAAGGATAGAATGGTCTAGATATGAATACTAAACACCAAAGCAACTACTGGTTTGAATTTAGAAATTATGGTTTGAAAGATGGAAGTTTAGGTTCCTTTTTAGGTATAAAGAAGCAACTTGATGTTTAGCCCTTTGAATTGAGTTTGAGATGACTCTAATGAGTTTAAATGGAGTCATGAGACTTAGATTGAGAGAGAAATTGAAGCCAAGATCATGAATCATAGTAGTTGCTTTATTCTACCCTTGTATGGAACCATAACCATACCATAAGCTAGAATATGGTTGTGTAGAGTTTATGTGAGGCTAAAATTGGTTTCAACGATGTAATTATGTCTTATTTCATGTGTTTAGGCCAAGCAAATCAAGCTCCTCCTAGGTATGTGTGTGTGGCTAAAAATGGGAAAGAGAACTCAAGGAAGAAAGTTTGTGATTTTTGACTCAAGGTAGCTCTCCATATTTTCTTATATGTATTACTTGGTTGTTTGATTGTTATTAGATGCTTGTATGTCTGTATGTTTCATTAGAATATGCTTATAGCCATTAGTTTAATGCTATGGTATCATTATGTTTCTTAAATGACAATTTGAATGTGTATGGCTCTTAATGGGTGAGGTTGTGCCAAAAGTCCCTAAGAACGAGTGAGACAAAGCCAAAAGTCACAAAAGGGAGTGAAGGTAAGTCAAAAGTCCCTAAAAGTGGGTGACACTAATCCAAAAGTCCCAAGGAATTGGGTGAGGCTAGACCAAAAGTACTTAGAGCTCATGTTTAAATTGGAATGACTTCATATGACTTGAAAATGTGATGATGTATGTTTACTAAAAGCACTTGTAGCATGCTTGTATTTTTTTCGCATGAACATGTGCCATATATGTATACTTGAAAGGGTGAATGAGTTATTGGGATTCTTTAAATCTCACTCTTACCTACTTTATGTCTAACCATGTCTATGTGAGCCTCATAGAGCAAGAAATAGAAGCCAAGGAGCTTGAGTGATGAGACTTTGACAATAGAATAGATTTTATGTAAAGTATATATGTATATGATATTTATAAGATGAAACCCTTAAGCACATGTAAAAGTATGTAATTATGATGTATGAGCCAAGTTTGTAACTAAATGCATGAGCATGTAAGTTTTTAACATGCTTAAGCCTTAGTATGCATGTGTATAAGAACAAGTGGATGAGTGATTTTGAGTTTCATGATGATTTGGGCCCATTAGGATGCTTTTATATGCTGTGTTTAAGTTTTTGGATGTGTCCAAAATATCATGGTATGATTAGAAGGCTATATGGCACCATTTGAAGCCATGTGGATCTCAAAATTGACCAAATTCTTGCCCTAGTCCAAAGTATGACGAATGGATGAGTTTTTTTTTTGAAATTTGGCAAGTATATAGGTCCATCTAGGGTAGAAATTGAGCTAAAGATCACTATTTTTAGAGCTCTAGAGAATTTATTATGATTTTTCAAAGTTGACTAAAGATCATATAGTTAGTTTGGCTTTTGGTATCATTTAGGGGATAAATGAAGTTTAATACTCATGAAATTTTACTAACATATAGTAGACATCATAAGCTTTCCATAGCTATTGAGAGCACCCAATTTGGAGCTCTAGAGGAAGAGATGAATTTTTGAATTTCTAGGTTTACAATTGTTCAAACTAGTGACCCAATTACTGTTCCATTGCCATTTTGAGGGCCAAACGTTATTGTTTTAATTTGAGATTTTT
Organism: Erythrophleum ivorense; assembly: GCA_026724425.1. Taxonomy (NCBI): domain Eukaryota; kingdom Viridiplantae; phylum Streptophyta; class Magnoliopsida; order Fabales; family Fabaceae; genus Erythrophleum; species Erythrophleum ivorense. The sequence goes on from JAIUCV010000228.1 coordinate 625,816, forward strand.
ATGGTAGTTAGAGGACATCCTGAGCTTTCATAATGCTATAATTTGCATGATTTGAAATTTTATAGAATTAGTTATGAATTTCCAAATTTTATATCAGAATATGGAACATGTGGAAAATTGCAAGTGTGATGTGATTTTGTGATGTATGCCTTGGACATGAAATTTATGGTTCAAAATGTGATATTTTTGATTGAACAAATGTGTTGTAGATGGAAAATGAGTTTGGTAAGTCTACATGATCCATTTAGGGGAAGATAAATTATTTTAGCTTTTAATAATGGTACTTTTCATTGCCAAAGGTGCAAATTTTATGAAAATGGCTACTCTCCTCTATTTGTGATGTAAATTAAGTAGTAACTAGATAAGGCATCACATCTGGTTATTGTAACCCTTAGATATCCCAAAGTAGAAATGAGATAGTATAACTATGAACTTTATTATGGGGTTACCCAAAATATCATTTGGATATGATGCAATTTGAGTGATAGTAGATATATTGATGAATTTTGTATGCTTTTTACTTATCAAGGCTATGTATATATTAGATATAGCTTAGTTGTATATAAAAGAAATAGTGAGACTTCATATGTTTCCAAATAGCATTCTATTTGATAGAGACCCCATGTTGACATCAAGTTTTAAGAAAGTGCTCTTGAAAAGTTTTAAGAAAAGGTATGTTTTACCATGAATAGCTTGCTTTTCATTGGCTTCCTCTTATATGTATGTTTCGACCATACCTAGGGTGATATGTAGGGGATTTGATTTTGATCCAAACTTGATAGAAATTGGGTTTTTACGCTTAAGAAATCATTTGGAAGCAATAGAACTCAAAAAGAGGCTACAGATAATAACTTATGGAAATTAAGGTTTTCAATGCATCTAAGGATTAATAAAGCTTTCCAATGATGATTTAATTTGTATAAGAGCATATTTGAGTTCATAAGAGACCTAAGAAGCTTCACATGTGCCAATTCCCTAAGAAAAACAAACAAACTCCATGGGTTTCTAATATGGTGGGTGTCTCAGACAAGAAGGGAATGAAGCACCTAGGGAGAATTTTATTTGATTCCAATGATAGAAATAGCCTAGATATAAATTATAGATACCAAAGGAACCATTAGTTTGAATTTAGAAACCATATTTTGAAAGTTAAAAGTTTAGGGTTCCATTATACATCAAGAAGTAACTTGATGTTAGGCTCCTTGATTTGAGTTGGTGATGACTCTAATGAGTTTAAATGGACTCATGTGACTTAGATTGAGTGAGAAATTGGAGCCAAGATAATAAATTATATGAGTTGCTTCATTATACTTTTGCATGGAATCATATGTATGCCTTAAGCTAGAAATAGCTTGTGAAGAGTTTATGTGAAGCTAGAGATGGTTCCATTAACATATTTGTGTCTTGTTTAATGTGTCTAGGCCAAGCAAATTAAGCCTCCTCCAAGTGTGTGTGTGAGGCCAAACCAAGGAGCTAGGAATTTGTGCTTCTTGACCCAAGGTAGCTCTTTGTCCATTATTATACGTATTTTTTCATTGTTTGATTGTCATTGATTGCTTGTATGTATGTTTGAACACCATTATTGGATTGATAGTTTGATACCATTATGCTTCTTGATTTGCATTTTGAATGTGAGATGGCTCTTGATGTGTAACACCATAATTCTCTAGCTTATCTCATGCTATTTCCATGCCTTATCCCATTCATTTCACAAGAAGGCAAAATAATAGCATTAAAAATAATAAATAAATTTTTGTTGCATAGCAGATAAATTTTTTCATTTGATGTCCTGTGGACCATATGGACTCATCCATCTTATTCTCATATTTAATTTCACAAATACAACTCATAACTATTTCAAGAAGTGGCTAAGAACTCATGCAACGTACACATAAAAATCAATGATGCAGCCTCGGGTAGGATTTCTAGGTTACTGTCATAAACTTTGAAAAATCATAACTAATTCTAGAAAAATCAAAATCAAGCCTACTTTACCATTCTGGAAAGCTAAAGATGTTTACTTTATGCTACAAATAATTCCAGACCACAATTGGGATTTCCTAGCCACTGGAAATTGATGCAATAGTACCAGAGATCGACTATCATTACTAGTACTATCCTCTAACTTCAAAAATTCATATCTCCCTACTCAGAGGTCCAATTGGGGTGATCTTAGTGGCCATGAAAAGCTTATCATGTCTAGTTTATCCTATAAAATTTCATGAGTGTTAGACATCATTTGTTCTTTAAATGACACAACCAAATCCTTGCTCTTGGGAGACTTTAGACTTTGTCTTAACCATTCTCAAGGGTTCTTAGCTCATTCTCACCATGGCTAAGGGGTTCTTGGCTTCTCCACACTCAAGCAAACCAAGCAAACATATTAAGCATCATTTGAAAACATAATACAACATCATGGTACCATAGGATATAGGCATGTACTAGAACACTTTTCATAGCTTAAAAAACACACATACACATTCAAAGACAAGGTAAGCACATACTTATGCATGAGAGAAAGTGGAGAGAGTTACGTTTGTTACACTTGCAAACCTTTGCCTTGAACCTTGAATCCTCTCCCTTGGCCTTACACACACAAGGGTGTGGGGTTTGTTTCTCTTAGCCTAAACACAATATATGGAAGCCAATTAAGTTCTTGGACTTATTTCTAAAGCTATACATCTTCCTTAAACACTAACTTGGTCTAATAGCCCTTTTATGGTTCCAAAATGCACCTAATGAAGCAACATCCATCATTTGAATTTTAAACTCTGAGAGGCTCGTTGCGCAACCCTCAAAATAAACTAGGTTGGATATTATATGCAATATAGGGGACAACCTAAGTCATCTCCCTTGGAAATGGAGTTTAATATTTAATTGGATTTTCTAAGTATTAAAGGATCCTAAAAGCTATTTAAATTAAGCGGGTTTTTGATCTAATTAAATTGAGTAAAATGAAATTGAAATAAAGTTCCCAAATTCTACCTAATTAGATGAATTATGGTTGAATGATAGACTTGTGACTAGCTTTGGATTCATTCCTTGGTATCCACTATCATTATTCTAATTCAATTGTGATTAATTTTGGTTTAAGAGTCCCTAATAGTGTCCATTGGCAAATGATCTTGAATTACCACTCAAGATTCAAGAAATTAATAAGTTAATATTGAATTGAGACTTTAATCCTACACCAAATCATTAATTCTTGCCTTTAGGATCAATGAACACTTGAAATGAATGATTAATTGATTAATTAGCCTCTGAATTAACACCCTAGGATATTTAATTAACCAACCAAACACTAAGGAATCCTTAAATCAAATAATAAAGCACTCAATCTCTCTGATGTGAGACCCCTTAGAAACCCATTCTAGGAACCCCAAATAACACGGATCAATGATCGAATTTTGGCATGCAGCATAAGAATAAATAATATGGACAATAAGCAACAAAGAACAAAGAACAAAGAACAAAGAAGAAGAAGAAGAAGAGATGTTGGTCAATGGAATTGAATCCTAAGAGAACCTGTCTCTTAAAACCCTAATCTAGGACGCCACAAAGGAAACCACTCCTTTGATAAGTCAAAGATTTTCTCCAGCACATAAAGGCCACAAAAGAAACCTCACAAATCAGAAATGATTCTGAAAAGATAATTCATTCAATTGCCATTCTTGGAGTACAAGTGGGCCTTATATAGGCATTTGAAAAATAAAACCCTAAACAGAATAATTCCTAGGTGGCGCCTTTTACATGGTGGAAAAAATAAAAGAAATTTAAATCTGAACAAATTCACTAAGAATGGTACCTAAAAATCTGAAACAACAACAATCAAATTAAAACAAAATAAAACTAAGAGAATTTTGTAGAAAATGGTTGATTTTGTGGAAAATGGCTAGACTCCTTCAATTAGGCTCCCTTTGGGCTTGGGCTAGCATCTTGTAGGAATGAAATAATCTTTATGCCAATTTGTTCCTTTTGGGCTTCATATTCAGCTAAGACTATGAGGTCCAAGTCTATTAGTTTTTGGATCACTCCATTCAAGGGCTCCTTCATAGCTTTGGCTCTTGATCTTGTGCATGGGCCTCCCATACCTTGCAATGGATCTTTATTTGGCCATCTTTTAGAGTCACATCCAGTCCTTTTGTTTCCAAGTTCTTGATTTTGTTCAAGCTTTTTCAAATCTCCTATCTTACCTCCATCATTCCCTCCCTCTTGAAAAGGATTCGTCCTCGAATCTGTAATATTAAAAAGAGAAAGGTCAGCCACATCGAAAGTTATGCTTACATTCCCATAAGAACTAGGTAAATCAATTTTATATGCATTATCATTTATTCTTTCTAGCACTTGGAAAGGACCATCGCCTCTTGGGTGTAATTTGGACTTCCTTTGTTCAGGAAACCTTTCTTTCCTCAAATAAACCCACACCCAATCTCCTGGTTCAAATTTAAGACATTTAAAACCAAAGAAAGGAAATTTAAAATCAAAACTTTCTAAAAATCTATCAAAGCCAATAAAATCTATTGGACTCCCATCAGTAAGAGTCACTGCATCAACAGAAAAATTTAATTGTAACTTCTCACAGTCCTTTGAGTTCAAGGTGTCTATCAGTTGCTTTTTCTCAGTTGGGAGTGTCAGTGGCTTGTTGGAAATTACTTCACCAATTTCAAGAATTTGTTCAGGACTCTCAACAAGAGAAATAGTATCTTCCCTGACCAAAGAGACATTAGTAGGCTCACAAAATTCTAAACAATGATCAATAGCAAAATTCAGTGTCTCACTAGTATCAATAACAGCACAAGGATCAATCGGGTTTTCAATATCAGTAGTATCACTATGCATGCCCTCATCAATACTAGTATGATCAGTAGAATCAATTTTATCAACAAATTTAGTGCAAATAAAGGACTCTTTAGATTCAATAAATTTATCAGACTCCAGAAATTCATTAATCTCAGCACACACAGGACATGCATGCATATCATCACATAAGCATTTAAGGGTTAAGTCTGATTCATCAATAAGCTGTCTAACAATTTCAATGTCTATATTCTTATCACATGATACATTCATTGTTTCATCAGTCATACCATCACATGTTAGTGAGGAATCATGTTGATTAGAATATGTGAGGGACTCACTAGACTCAATGAAAGCATTAATTTGAGAGTATCTATCATATATAGTGGATCCAGCATACACACAATCAACAAAATCATTTAAATCATCTATATCACATGATCCAGATGGTATGCTATCCTTAAACTCAGTAGATGCATCATCAACAGACTTATCAACCAATTCCACACCAAGACCAGAATGATCATTACATTCTAGGTCACCCCCACACTTATCTACTACCCTAGACTCAATAGATTCATCAATTGGTTCAGACATGCATTCATCACTATGGTCACAGCTAGGAGTAGAAATTCCAAGTGCATCAGTACACAAGGAATCATGAATATCAACAAATGTGTCAATTTTGCTCAATGAGTTACCACAATCAATCAATTCAGGAGATTCAACAACAATTTCCTCATTAACTTCCTCATCATGCAATTTAGAATCAACAACATTATATGCATCAAGAATCACAGTGCTATTAAGCAAACTAGATTCAGTTTCAACCAATTGCAAAGTATTAGAAGATGGAAGGATATTACCCAATGAATAGGACTCTTCCTCCTCTATAACTTCCCTTCTAATTTGCTCTTCAATTGATTCATTAGCACTTGAAGTCGATTGATTCATTTGAAATCCTGAATCCATCATGAGGTTGTCCATCATTTGTTGATGGAGTTGCAACCATTCAGTTCCTTGTTGGACCATTTGCTCTAATTGTCGGTTTTGAATAATACAAGCTTCCATTAGCTGCTCTTCCTAACTTGGTTCCTTTGGGACCTCTTGTTGCATGTACCCCTCATGATAATTGTAATTATCATACTCTGGCTCTTGCCTATGGAAGTTATGGTATGGTTGGTAGCTAGGGTGAACTTCATAAGGATGATGGTGTGGTTGGTAGCATGGTTGTTGGACTTGTTGATATTGTTGGCTTTGTTGCTCTTGTCTTTGTTGTTCAAGAAGACCTTGAAGCATTGACATGGCTTCATCTAACTTATGAGAAATCCTATGCTCTGCACAAGAATCATAGACACCTTGATTAGAATAATGATATGGATTCATTTAAAGCAAAGAAAAATGAGAGATTCAATTAATATCAGCACAAACACAATTCACTAACAAATTATAATTAAAATTAATTCTAATTCAAGAAAATAAAATTCAAATGAAGCTAAGACTTACTTAACTCTCAAAAACACTCCTAAACAGAGGTTAATGATATAAAATAAACTCACAAAAAATAAAGAAATTAAATTTGGAAAAATTGAAAAATTCCAAAAAAAATTTGAGAAAATACTAAAAAATTCGAAAAAGTGCCTTAAATGTTGGAATTTGGCCAAAAAATGATGCACCTAATAGCTTTTCTATTAATTTTGCTCAAAACACCCAAAAACCTTGGAAAACAAAGTTTGAGAATTTTTTGGGCACTTTAAATAAAAACTTCAGCAAGCATGACACTTGATGCGTAACACCGAAATTACCCAATTCCAAGCTCAAAACAGAACAAAAATTAAACCAAAATAGAACAAAAATAGAGCTAAAACACTTAGAAAATTTTCTCAAACAATTGAAAATCCAATTCCCCGGTAACGGCGCCAAATTTTGAGTGGCTCGTCGTGCAACCCTCAAAATAAAACTAGGTTGATAAAATATATAGTTAGTGGCACAACCTAGGTCATCTCCCTTGGAATTGGAGTTCAATGTTTAATTGAGTTTTCCAAATGTTAAAAGACTCTAAAAATTCCTAAACTAAGGGGGTTTTGATTTACTTAAACTATTTAAAATAAAATTGACTTAAAATTCCTAATTGCTATCTAATTGGGTGAATTATGGTCTTGTGACTAGCTTTGGATTCGTCCCTTGGTATCCACTATCCTTATCCTATTCTAATTGTGATTAATTCTGGTCTAAGAGTTCCTAATTGTGTTCATAACAATTTATCTTGGGTAACCACTCAAGATTCAAGAGATTAACAATCTAACGTTGAATTGAGACCTCAATCCCGCATTAAACTGTTAAATCTTGTCTTTAAGATCTTGAACACTCAATTTGATTGATTAACTAATTGATTAGCCTCTGAATCATCCTAAATATTTAATTTACCAACTAAACATTAAGGAATCCTCAAATTAAACATTCAAGCACATAATCTCACTCATGTATTTTATCGAACACCTTCGAAGCACACATGGGAAATTAGATAATATTGAAATTAACCAATGTCTAATCAGATCAATTAATCAACAAAAGACTTCCTAATTAGTGTCTAACCAGCCACTAATTACAATTATACAAATTCCCTATCAAATACAACTTAACCAAGATAATATGTGAAAGAGAAAAAGTATAGGAAAATAGAGAAATCATTAGCCAAAATTCTGAATTTTCTCCATGGATTCAAGCTTCTCCAAGGCTTCCTCCTAGCTAGCCTCAAGATGGATTAAAACTTCATTTGAGTGGAGAGAGATGGAGATGGCGAAGGGATGTGCTGGACGAAGGAGTGGAATATGGTGTGTATTGCGAATGGGGTGGTGTTTCAATAAATAGGCAAGGGGTTTCAAAAATATGAAGACGTGACAAACTTGTAGAGACATGAATGAAGTGTAGAGGTGTGAATGAAATATACTCCCTTCCTTATTAAAAGTCACGTGCCCAGCTGATTCTCTTCGTTAATGATTTACGTGATATTCCTTCTCTAAAACTCAGCTTCTTTGTGTGTATTATGCTTGGGGCTGCATAGATGTGTGTATGAGAGTGGGCCCCATTATGAATATAATAATCCACTTGCCTCCTTTAACTCCACGTGCTCAGCTGCTTCTCCTAATGCCCGTAGCTTCTTCTTCGTCTAGCTCTCCAAAACAGAGGTTGCCTCATTTTCTTTCCATCATTAGCTTCATCGTCTTCCTTCTCCTTCCCCACGTGCAGCTTGATGATCCAGCGTCTTCATGCATTTGTCCTTAGACTCGAGCATTCTGCTATTCTGGAGCTGCCTCTTCTGTTTCTGTATGAGTGTGAGTTCACGTGAGATGCTCTTCTCCAGCCAACTTCTTCACGTTGCTTCCTTTCATTTAATCCTTCATCCACATGCAACTTTGCATGCAAGAATAAACCATTAAATCTGCTGCTCGTGCTCTCTTCTTTCTTCCTGCAGCTTTTCCACGTAGATTTCAACATGGTTTCCACAAGCTCCCAGCTTCCTCTGCCTAGTTCAGCATCCTCCCTTCAGCTGCTGCACATTCTTCCAATGTTCAACGCTTCCCAGCACTCCCCCAGTAGCTTCCAGAACTTTTTCTTCTTCTCATTCAGCTTGCCTTTCTTCACGTTAATTGCTCGATACTGTTATCGTTCTCAGCTCAGCTCGTAGCTTCCTTCACTCATTGCATCTTCAGTAACTCTTCTTTGTGTTTCATTCTTCCACGTGTTCCTTTGTTCTGCTCAAGTTTGTGAGCTACTGCACCATCTCGTTTCTTCATCACACCGGACTGCATGCTTCATGTTTCATCCAACATGTAGAAAACATATGGTTCCTCTCCTTCATTCCTTCTCCTTCCACATAAACTCAAGCTCAAGCTTCTACATGCTTTCTTCGAACCTTCTTAGACCCTGTGGCTTTCTTTGTTTAGCTCTCCCACAGTCTATCCAGCTCTCCTAGCTTCAGCTCGTAATGATTCCCACGTCAGCCTGTAGCTTATAGCTAGTGCAACCTGTAGCTCTTTCCTTTCATTCTTTTTCTCCAGCTTGCAGCGTTGTTCTTCTTTGTTCAGTTACTGTCCATGCTTCCTTCTTTCGAAACTAGAACATGGCTCAACCTGAAGCCAGATTCACGCTTCTGCTTCATGCAAACTCATGATTCCACTCTCTTCTACTCCCACATTTGGCTATGCTCGTGTGTTTATTCTGTTCAAGAGCTTCTTCATGGTTTCCTACTCATTCCAACGTCCTCATGCTTCTTGTGCTACATGAATGTGTGTCTTGTTTCATCACAAAAATCTTCATTCCATCTTCTCTTCAAGTAGCCAGTTGGAGTGGTTCTTTTCTATTCAACTTATTCTACCTTCTTCCTTCATTGTTTTGTGAGTTTCCTTTCCATTTTGCTCGCATGCATGTGGCTATCTCATGCTTCTTGCTTCTCTTCCAATCGAGAACATCATCCACATTTCTTTCCACGTAAATTGCCTCTTACCCATCTCCATACCACTCCACTTTTATTTCCTCCTAACTACACACATGAAGCCTTCATCTTTTTCTTTAAATCAAATGTTCGTTCAAGCTGTTTGCCCATCAAAAATTCTTCACAATGGAATGCAAAATATTAAATAGAATTATCCACAAAATTATTTAAAAGCAATTCATGCATTGAAACTCAATAATTATGCAAATTAATTCATAAGGTGCAAAAGTGGCTACTAAAATCAATTATCACCTAAGAAAATCCATTAAGCCTTATTTAACTATTAAAATGCTTAAGTTAAAGGAAATAAAATACATAAAAATTATGCTTATCAAAGGGTTAAGAGCTATTGGGATTCTTTGAATCTCATTCTTCCTCCACATATGCTTAACCATGTTTAGGTGAGCCAAGTGAACAAAGAAATGGAGGCCAACAACCTTGAAGATCAAGACTTTGATAAATGGTTATGACAAATGGGCATTTTGATGGCATATTGATGTCAAACTATGTAACCATAAGATGTATACATGATACAAACCCTTGAACATGTTCTAATATATGTACAAATAGTGTATGTATCCATGTAGAAGCTAGATGAATGAGAATGTAAGATTTTGCCACTCCTTTGCCATTATGTGACTTGATGTTCTTGTGTATATATAGATGTGGTAAGGTGAGATTGTGCTCCATGGTGATTTGGATCATTTGGCATACTTTTATACATGGCATTTATGCTTTTAAACTTGCTCATGTGGTGGTGAAAAATGTAGAAGAGCATTTGGTACTTGAAATGCCCATTTTGAACTTTAATTTTGACCAAATGATGTGTTAAACCAAAGTATAACCAAATGAATGATTTTTTTTCATGACATTTGGCCAAAAAGTAGGTCTCATCTAGATCTTTTCACAAAGACAAAGAGAACTTAATTTGGAGCTCTAGAAAATTTATTATGATTTTTCAAATTTGGCCAAATTATGCAGAAAAGGTATGGTTACTATTCACTTGGTTAGTTTGATTTTCTATGTCACATGTGGGCCAAACGAAATCCACTGCTCATGAAATTTTACAAGCATAAACTAAACATCATATGCTTTCCATAGCTATTGAGATCAGCTCATTTGGAGTTTTGTAGAGGGAGATATGAATTTTTGAAGTTGTATGATAGTACCAATAATGCAGCCTGACCTGTGTTACTGTTCCATCGATTTTTGATGGCTTAAGGCTATTGCATTAGTTTGGACTTATTTTTAGTCAAAAGTAGACATCCACAAATTTCCAAAATGGTATGGTTTGCTTGATTTCAATTTTTCTAAAATTCGTTATGAATTTTCAAAATTTATATTAGAAAACTAAATTCTGAACCTGAGAGCAAACCATGTAATTTATGTGATGCAGCTTCAAACCTGAAGTGATTGAGATCAAAAAGTGATGAGTATGACTTGTATGGATGTGCTATGACTAGAAAATGATGTGGATGAGTTCACATGGTTCATGGAGCATAAGATGAGGAAATGAAACTTTATGTAACACAAATATATACATTTAAATATTCAATATTTTCTTTATGTAAGGTATGTTCTTCCTTGAAATGGTGCTCCATCATGCATGCTATGAATGAGATAGCTTAATGTACTAATATATAAGGGTAAAGAGTCTAAGGTATTACATTTAATGTCAAAGTGTATATGTATATATTATTTATGAGATGTAACCTTTCACTCATATGCAAGAGCATGGAAATATGTTGTATGTACCATATTTGGAGCCAAATGTAGGAGAACATAGATTTTTGGTATGTGTCTGGCTTGCCAAGTGTGTGTATAAAGCCAAGTGAAAGAGTGGTTTTGAGTTCTATGATGATTTGGATCTATTATGATGCCCATATATGCTGTGTTGAGGTTTTGGACATGCTTAAATGGTTACATTGCATGTGAGAAGCCATTTTGGCTCATTTGAAACCATTTGTGCACCATGTTGAGCCATAATTTTCCCCTAAATCAAAACCAGACCAATGGACGAATTTTGGGATGAACTTTGGCAAGCATATAGATTTCATTTATAGCTTTTTATAGAGTCAAAGAACATAATTTTTAAAGCTCTATAAAATTTCTTATGATTTTTCAAAGTTGGCTAATTTATGTGGAAGTGCCCTATCATTGTTCATTTGATTAGTTCTAGTTTTCTTAGTATTTGAGGAAACAAATGAAGTCCAATACTCATGAAATTTTATAAACATATATTTGACATCATAAGCTTTTCATAGCCACTGAGATCACTCAATTTGGAGCACTGTAGCTCAAGATATAAATTTTCAAAGTTTTAGGTATGCACTTGGGCAAAATTTTGATAGTGGTATTATTCCATTAGAATTTCATAGACCAAATGATATTGTCTTAATTTGAAATCTTTGGAACATATAGATTATGTATTGAGCTTCCCATAGAGTCCTAGATTACATGATTTAGAGTATTCTAGCTTAAGTTATGAATTTTTGAAATTGTGACAAAAATTATGGAAGCCATGATAATGGTTGTATATTGTGCTATCTTGATGTGCATGACTCAAACCTGAATTCTATACCTCTTTTTGTGATGTTTCTATATGAACAAGTGTATTAAGGATGAAGGATGAGTTTAGTAAGTTGAATTGGTTCATTTAACCAGAAATGAAATAATTTGACATTCAATGACGATATTTTCCGCTGCTAAAAGTATTGAAATGGCAAAAATGGATATTTTAGGCCCTTTGTCAGAAATTAAATGCTATCTAACTATGGTATGGCAATAAGCATATAAGAATGGATGAAGAGCTACCTTTCTCAATGGTGCACCAAGTTTTCCCTTATGTTTCTCTCTTCCCCTTCTTGGCCTCTCATTCACACTTAGGAGAGGCTTGACTTGCTTAGCCTAGACACATCAAACAAGACACAAATGCATCAATGAAACCATCTTTAGATTCACATAAGCCTTACAAAAGCCCATTCTAGTATTAAGCTTCCATATGGCTCCATTTAGTGGCATAATGAAACAACTCATATAATTCATCATCTTAGCTCCAATTTCTTACCCAATCTAAGTCATATGACTCCATTTAAATTCATTAGGGTCATTACAAAATCAAATCAAAGAGCCTAGCACCAAGTTGCTTTCTTTATGCATAATGGAACCCTAAACTTTCACTTTTCAAAATAAGGCTTCTAAATTCAAACCAAATGCTGATAAATGTACCAATGGTTCCTTTAGTGTTTATAATTTATATCTAGACCATTTCTATCCTTAGAATTAAAGAAAACTCTCCTTAGGTGGTTCATCTAATCCATGGCTGAGACATGCACCATTCTTGCCTTCTACGGAATTTTTGTTTCATTCTTTGAGAGATTGATGTTTATATGAGTCCTTTAGCCTCTTCATAGCTCAATTGTACTCTTACATGTTTTAAAACATTATTCTAAGACCTCATAATTCCAAGGGTGCAATCAAACCCTAAGTTTCTAATTATGCATTCCATGGCTTCTTATGTAATATCTGGTTCTCTAAAAACGAGAGAAAACATAAGAAATATAACGTATGGTTTCTCTGTAAATATACAAAATTCACCGGATATAAAAGGAAGTCCCCTAAAATGACTTAGTTAAGCTCCCAAAAAATTTGGGAAGCATTTTAGACTCCTAAAAATGAGAATTCCAGGCTCAGACAGAAAAAAAAGGAGCTAGAATAAAGAAATGAAATGTAACGAAATGTTGACAAAACGTGAAGGCATTTTCATCATTTTGAGCAAATTTTGAAATTCTCATAGGAGAGCTTTTAAAATGAAAGTTTTGAGTTCTCTAGGGTTCTCAGAGGCCCTAAAATCATGGGAAGCTTGGGGACAACTAAAGCCCTTCCGGTGGACGTTTTTCAATATCGGTTTACCTAAACTTTGACCAGGTCGTTAGGGAAGGGTTTAAATCTAATTTGGATGAAAAAAAGGAATTTTATGAATTAGAGGACCTAAATTTTATGATGGAAAAGATAATTCTTAAAAAGGAGTTAAAATGAGCCTAAACAGAGCAAACAGGCGTGTAGGGGCAAAATGGTCATTTTGAAAAATTGTAAAAGAGGCTTCTTAAGTAAGATTACACCTCATCACCTTATCCAAGCTTCCATTTGCAGAAGAATGGGCAGTAATGGCGTGATATTAAGAGGGGGGAGAGAGAAGAAGTTTAAGCTTCCGTTTAGATAAGTAAATGGCCTCGTTTCATCCCGCATTAGTTAAGAAAGTTGTTCTTCTCTCTAAGAGCTATCTAATGGTGGTTTTCTTTTCTTGAAAACATAAAGATTCAGGTCTAACCCAAGCCAAAAAGGAATTCTTTTTAAGAAATCAATCGGTGAAAAATAATCTAAGCAAAGAGAGCTCTGTTTTAAGATAAGACTTCACTTGAAACATTTGCAAAATCTTATGTTTTCAAACCATTTAAGCTTAGTTCTAGAGAAAGAAAGTAAGGAGGAGAGTTTTTCTTTATGTGTTCTTGATGGAACCAAAGGTTATGGAGTGTGAAGGTTAAGAATATATAACTAAAATTGAAAAGGGAGCTTTAGAATGCAAGTTATGAAATTTAGGGATTTAGTTACACCTAGGCTAAGATGAAGCTTCCAAGTAGTAATATAAGTTGTCTAAGAGTATATATGAGTTCCTAAGACACCAAGAGAGCCTTTCACATGCTTCTCCCATTAGAAAAATTAAAACAACTCCATTGATGCCATATGGAAGCATAGCTTCGGCCAAGGAGAGTTCATGCACCTAGGGAGTGTTTTAATTCCTTCAAGCTTAGTTTTGTATCATGTGTGCTGGGAGAGTATGAGAGGAAGCCTTGGAAAAATTTTAGAAATCATAGATAGTGATATGGCCTTATATATTCCATAATATGGCTTAAAGAAGCAACACCTAGCTAGGCTCCTAAAGTTGATTGTGTGATGGCTCCAAGAGGTTTAAATGGAGTCAAGAATCATAAATAGATGGAGAGAATGGAGCCAAGATGATGTTTTCCAAAAGTTACTTCATTAAGTGCATTATGGAACCATAAAAAAGTCTTATGAGTCAACCAGCTTGTCTAGTGATTGTGTGGCCTTGGAAATTGATTCAAGAGTATAATTAGCTTCCATATAATATGTCTAGGCCAAGAGAAATGATCTCCATGTTCTTGGGCATGTAAAGTCAAGGGAGAGGACTTAAGGCTCAAGGAAAGTGTGTGAATGCAAGTAAAGTAGCTCTCTCCTCCTTCTCTCATGCATGAATGCATGCTTACATTGTCTTTGATATACATGTTTTGGGCTATGAAAAGTAATTTAACATAAGCTTTTACTCCATGGTACCATGATGATGTTTTATGTATTCAAATGATGTTTTATGTGCTTGTCTTGGTTTGCTTAAGTGTGGAGAAGCCAAGAACCCTCTAGCCATAGTAAGGATGAGGCAAAAACCCTTGAAATTGGTTGAGACAAAGTAAAGAGTCTCCCAAGAGTAAGGTTAAGTCAAAAACTTCTTAAAGAAATGGGTGAGGCAAGTCCAAAATCCACAAGTGAATGGGTGAGGCTAATCCACTTACTTGGCAAGCCTATATATGCTATGTATGACTTGTTCAAATGTTAAAGATGTTTCTTGAATGATTGCATATATCAATATGCTCATGCATGCATTTGTAAAACGTGTTTTACATTCTTTATGTGTGATTGAAACGGAGATGAGCTATTGGGATTCTTTGAATTTCATTCCCTCCTCTCTAATATTCTAACATGCTAAGTGGACCAAGAGAGCAAGGAAATGGGAGCCAACCACTTGAGAGATGAGAGCATGACATTAAAGTATATAGATTTTGTTACTTTAAGGCCATATGAATGGAAAATGTTGTAATCTATGGTTGTATATGTCTTATGATATTATGAACATGTATAATTATACTAATGTATCATGTATAAATGAGAGCTAAGATTATATGTATGAAAATGTGCATTTTGGACATGTGGTGGCAAACTAGTGTTATGGAAATGTATGCATAAATGGAAGTGGAATCACCAAATTGAGATGCATAAGGTTTGGGACCACTTGGGTAGCTCATACAAGTCATATTCATGCTTTTAAACTTGCCCAAGAGGTGCCAAACATCAAGAAAGACCATTTGGACACATTTGGTATCTAATATGGACCAAAATTGATCATATTGGAAACCTATATAACTTTTTGTCCAAATGAGCTCTTCTTGGTTTAAGATTTGGCATGCAGTTAGAGCTTATTGAGATATTTTTGAGAAGCTAAAGTATAGAATTTTCGTAGTTCAATGGAATATTTGATGAATTTTTAAAGTTGGGAAATTTTTTGATTTTGGTCAAGGGTACTATTCATACTGATCTGAAAATAAATTCAGTCACTCAGGGGGCAAATGATGTCCAATTGTCACAAAATTTTATAGAGAGAAAATAGATATTCCTAATGACTTGTGCCAACTAAAGCACCCTATTTGGATGTCTAGAGAGGGAGATATGAATTTTTAAATTTTCTACCCAATGTTAGGCATTCATACAGACCCTAGGTACTATTTGATTAGTTTTCAAGATCTAGATGTGCCTGGACTAGTCTAAAGTTCTTTTTTTCTTTTAGCTAACATCTTTAGCTTTCCATATTGGTATCATTTGCATAGATTGGATTTTTTTGAAATTAATTGGATATTTTTGAAGTTTAGAGCAGAAAAGTTGTATTAGTACTAGTAGCTAGTCAAACCTCTGCAACTTTTGTAATGTCAAATGTCCCTTGTGTGGTGTTTCATGGTCTGAACATATTTTTACATAAAGTAGACATTTGTAGCTTTTCAGAATGGTAAAGAATGTATGTTTTTGATTTATCTAGAATTAGTTATGATTTTCCAAAGTTAGTGACAGAAAAGACAAAATTCTGGTTGAGGTTACAACCATGAATTTTATGTATTCCCTTGCCTTGCACAAGTTCTAGGGCACTTTTGGTGATGGATTTGAGTTGTATCTATGTAATTAAATATGAGAATATGATGCAGGAGTCCATATGCCCCACAGGACTTCGAAGAAAAAATTTTATCTATGGCAAAGTACATGTACATTCATTGTTCTCATGTTACCTTTCTTGCTTCATTATGAAATGCATAGAATAAGACCTAGAAATTGCATGAGGCAAGCTAGATAAATATGGTGTTATATTTATTGGTATCAGAGCAAAGTTTTAGGCTCTCTTAGGTTGGATTTGTCTTGAAGATGTGGTAACAAGGCTATGTAAAGGTTTATATAGTTATGTAAAGCCTTATATGAGATATTTGGGTGTGTGAAGATAATTTATGGCTATGTTTATGATAAGTGAGTTGTAAAATGGTCTTAGAGTAGTTAATGGATATCAGGGAAAGCTGGCCCCTAGAGTAACTTGAGCAAAGCTAAGTGATCCGATAGCTAGAGTTCTATGAGATATGATAGCTCGTCGAGATTAGTGGCAAGCCCTAGGTATGAACGAAGAGAAAATATCTCTTTGATATGAAGAGGCTTGCCAGAGAAAGAGTATGTGAGGCCTAATTCTCCTTGGTAGTCATACTTAAACCATTCTGAGATGTCTCGTGTAATACAAAGATGAGTAAAGATACAATATAGTATGAGATGAGATTGCGGCTGCATGGGACTTGTTTAGAGGGGAAATGAGAAAAAGAGTTACCCCCTAGCCATAACACTCAAATGTCTAGATAAGTTTCAGAGCCCAAAAGGCTAATTCCCTCAAGCCAAAGGTTTAAGTTACGAGTTACACCCTTTAAAGCTCGATAGCCAAGAGGTGACAGCTAGTTATGCATGAATGAAGCAAGAGGTGAAACCCTCTAGCTTGATGATAGGCTAGATATAGAGGCAATGAAGCTTGGGTTGGTAGCTAAAGATGAAATTTCAATCTATGAAAAAGCAAGCCATGGCCAATTAACTGCTTAGCTATAGCCAATTATTCTAAGAAGTAGTGATGCAATCTAAAGAATTCTCACCACGACCAATTAAAAAGTTTGCCACGCTAATATTTAGATAGGAAAACTAGGGTGAACCAAGGTTAATTAGTTGTGGCGAATGATGTGCTAGCCGCGGTGAATGGCAGTATGAATGCCTTGTTGTTTATATTCATGCCAGCTTGAGGAATGAATTGATAAAGGATCAGTCAATAATAGATCCCACAGAGTTATAGAGAGCCCATAATTACAGTATGATAGTTCTCTAGTGAGATGACAGCCTGAGATAGTTTTTATAGAGCAGTTAGTCTCAAAGATCAGTACAGTTTCAGTTAGCTCTTGTCTCAGAGACTAGAGACCTCTTGATTTTGGTAAACCATTGCTATAGAGATATGAAGGCTTTTTTCAGATAGTTAAACCACTGACTAGACCTCTTGAGAGATGAGTATAGTATGGGATGAGAAAAGCAAAAAAATATATATATATAGCTTTCCAAAGCTAGAGTCAGATGAACCACTACCCAACAAATATTAGCCGTGACTGAGGGATAGAGAGATCCTCACATACTAGACTATGTATTCAGAAAAGGGTCAGGTGTAGCTTTTAAATGAGGTAAGTGGTACAGTATGTCTCCAGTGATCGAAACTGTGAGTATAGCTAGCATCCCACTAGAGCACAATAGTAGTAAGTGGTAGTCACTCTTCGATACCAGTATGAGACACATATGTTAGGCTTATTAGTATTGCAATGAGGGACTATAAAATGCCACTGTAAGTGAACAAAGAAAGTGAGGAAAAGTCCTAGCCTACAGAAACAAATGTAATAGTAAATAGAGAAACTGAGATCATCAAAAGTAAAAACTCCTCAAAGGAGTTGTAATCTAGTACGTAACTAAGATGTAAGGCCTATGATAGAAAGAAATGTGAATTGTAATCATGAGATAAGCTAGTAAGAAAGAATGCAGAGATGAATAGTGGACAGTATATATAAATAAGTAAACAAATAGACAGAAACCTCCGATGGCTGTAATGATCAAAAAAGAAAAGGAAACTTTATGAGAAGCCATTGGGAGTGGATACAGGAGACTTGATATGAAATAAGTTACCTCTTAAGATGTGTAAATGAGTTCACTAAAAGAAATGTTAACTCTTGCAAACGGGTTAAGACTAACCTGATATGATTTGTAAGCTCTCCCAAGATAGGCCTCCAGAGTTAGAAATTTATTTCCCTTACGAGAAGAACTAGCTCATACTCTATAATAATAGAGCCCTCATTAAGGGCTAGTAATAAAAAATTCCTGGCTAAGAGAAAATTCAAACGAGTGAAATCACTAAAAAAAAGCATATAAAGCCAGGAAGAAGGGAAAAAAAAGAGCAGTTAGGTTAGGAAAGAAAAGAGTAAGAGAAAAGCATACCCCAAATTTCAAGGACAAAATTTATTTAAGGGGGGAGAAATGTAATATTCGGTTCTCTAAAAATGAGAGAAAATGCTAGAAATGTAACATACGGCTTCTCTGTAAATGTACGAAATTCACCGGATATAATAAAAAGTCCTTGAAATGACTTAGTTAAGGCCCCAAAAAATTTGGAAAGCATTCTAGACTCCTAAAAATGAGAATCCCAAGCTCAGATGAAAATAAAAATGGAGCTAGAATGAAGAAACGAAATGTAACGAAAGGTGATGAAACATAAGGGCATTTTTGTCATTTTGAGCAAATTTTGGAATTCTCATAGGAGTACTTTAAAATGAAAGTTTGCATTCTCTAGAATTTTCAGAGGCCTTGAAAATCATAGGAAGCCTCAAGACATTTAAAGCCCTCTGGTAGACATTTTCCAACGTCAGTTGACCTAAAGTTTGACTAGTTTGTTCGAGAAGGTTTTAAATCTCATTTGGATGAAACCAAAGGCATTTTATGAATTAAAGGACCTAAATTTTATGATGGAAAGGACAGTTCTAAAAAAGGAGTTAAATGAGCCTAAGCAGAGCGAACAGGTGCGTAGGGCATAATTATCATTTTAAAAAATTGTAAAAGAGGCTTCTTAAGTAAGATTGCACCTCATCACCTTCTCCAAGCTTCCATTTTGTAGAAAAATGGGCAATAATGGCATGACATTAAGAGGGGAGAGAGAGAAGAAGTTAAGCTTCTGCTTAGGTAAGTAAATGGCCTCATTTCATCCCGCGTTAGTTAGGAAAGTTGTTCCTCTCTCTAAGAGATTTCTAATGGTGGTTTTTTTGAAAACCTAAAGATTTAGGTCTAACCTAAGCCAAAAAGGAACTCTTTTTAAGAATCAATTAGTAGAAAATAATTTGCGCGAAGAGAGCTCTATTTTAAGGTAAGACTTCACTTGAAACATTTGTAAAACTTATGTTTTCAAGCTATTTAAGCTTAGGTCTAGAGAGAGAAAGTGAGGAGGAGAGTTTTTCTTTATGTGTTCTTGATGGAACCAAAGGTTATGGAGTGTGAGGGTTAAGAATATATAACTAGAATAGAAAAGGGAGCTTTAGAATACAAGTTATGGAATTTAGGGATTTGGTTGCACCTAGGCTAAGATGAAGCTTCCAAGTAGTAATATAAATTGTCTAAGAGTATATATGAGTTCCTAAGACACCAAGAAAGCCTTCCACATGCTTCTGCCATATGGAAGCATGACTTCAACCAAAAAGAGTCATGAACCTAGGGAGTGTTTTAATTCCTTCCAAGCTTTGTTTTTGTATCATGTGTGATGGGAGAGTATGGGAAGAAGCCTTGAAAAATTTTTAGAAACCATAGATAGTGAGATGATCTTATATGTTCCATAATATAGCTTAAAGAAATAACACCTAACTAGGCTCCTAAAATTGATTGTGTGATAGCTCCAAGAGGTTTAAATGGAGACAAGAATCATAAATAGATAGAGAGAATGGAGCCAAGATGATGTTTTCCAAAGGTTGCTTCATTAAGTGCATTATGGAACCATAAAAAAACCTTATGAGTCACCTAGCTTTTCTAGTGATTGTGTGGCCTTAAAAATTGATTGAAGAGTATAATTAGCTTCCATATAATGTGTCTAGGCCAAGAGAAATGATCTCCACGTTCTTGGGCATGTGAGGTCAAGGGAGAGGACTCAAGGCTCAAGGAAAAAGTGTGTGAATGCAAGCAAGGTAGCTCTCTCCACGTTCTCTCATGTATGAATGCATGCTTACATTGTCTTTGAATGTATGTATACATGTTTTGAGCTATGAAAAGTAATTTAGCATGAGCTTTTACTCCATAGTACCATGATGATATTTTATTTACTTGTCTTGGTTTGCTTAAGTGTAGAGAACCAAGAACCCTCTAGCCATGGTGAGGATGAGCCAAGAGCCCTTGAAATTGGTTGAGACAAAGTAAAGAGTCTCCCAAGAGTAAGGTAAGTCAAAAACCTCTTAAAGAAATTGGTAAGGCAAGTGCAAAATCCATAAGTGAATGGGTGAGGCTAATCCACTTACTTGGCAAGCTTATGTATGCTATGTATGACTTGTTCAAATGTTAAAGATGTCCTTTGAATGATTACACATGTAAATATGCTCATGCATACATTTGTAAGACATGTTTTGCATCCTTTATGTGTGATTAAAAGGGCAATGAGCTATTGGGATTCTTTGAATCTCATTCCCTACTCTCCAATGTTTTAACATCCTAGGTGGACCAAGAGAGTAAGGAAATGAGAGCCAACCACTTAAAAGATGAGAGCATGACATTAAAGTGTATAGATTTTGTTACTTTAAGGCCATATGAATAGCAAATGTTGTAATCTATGGTTGTATATGTCCTATGATGTTATGAACATGTATAATTATGCTAATGTATCATGTATAAATGAGAGCTAAGATTATATGTATGGAAATGTGCATTTTGGACATGTGGTGGCAAACTAGTGTTATGGAAATGTATGCATAAATGGAAGTGGAATCACCAAATTGAGATGCATGAGGTTTGGGACCACTTGAGTAGCTCATACAAGTCATATTCATACTTTTAAACTTGCCCAAGAGGTGCCAAACATCAAGAAAGACCATTTGGACACATTTGGTATCTAATATGGACCAAAATTGACTATATTGTACACCTGTACCACTTTTTATCCAAATGATCTCTTCTTAGTTTGAGATTTAGAATGCAATTAGAGCTTATTGAGAGATTTTTGGGAAGCTAAAGTACAGAATTTTTGGAGGTCTATGGAATATTTGATGAATTTTTAAAATTGGGAAATTTTGTGATTTTGGTCAATGGTACTATTCATACTAATCCGAAAATGAATTCTGTCACTCAGGGGGTAAATGATGTTTAATTGCTACGAAATTTTATAGGGTGAAACAAGACATTCCCAGTGAGTTGTTCCAATTAGAAGCACCCCATTTGATGTCTAGAGTGGGAGATATGAATTTTTAAATTTTCTGCCCAGTGTTAGGCATTTAAACAGACCTCAGGTATTGTTTGATTAGTTTTCAAGGTCTGGATGTGCCTGGACTAGTCTAAAGTTATTTTTATCCTCTAGTTAATATCTGTAGCTTTCCATAATAGTATCATTAGCATGGATTGGATTTTTTGGAATTAATTGGACATTTTTGAAGTTTACAACAGAAAGTTGTATTAGTACTAGTAGCCTGTCGGACCTCTACACATTTTTGAATGTCAAATGTCCCTTGTGTGGTGTTTCATGGTCTGAACATATTTTTACATAAAGTAGATATCTATAGATTTCCAGAATGGTAAAGAATGCATGTTTTTGATTTATCTAGAATTAGTTATGATTTTTCAAATTTTGTGACAGAAAAGGCAAAATTCTAGTCAAGGCTACTACCATGAATTTTATGTATTCCCTTGCTTGCACAAGTTCTAGGCCACTTTTGGTGATGGATTTGAGTTGTATCTTTGTAATTAAATATGAGAATATGATACAAGAATCCGTATGGCCTATGGGACTCCAAAGGAAAAATTTTATCCGTGGCAAAGTGTATGTACATTCATTGTTCTCATGCTACCTTTCTTGCTTCATTATGAAATGCATAGAATAAGACCTAGAAATGGCATGAGGCAAGCTAGATAAATATGGTGTTACATCTTACTTTGTTATGATAGCAAAATCTTAATCTCCCCAAGCCAAAACCTTAATTCCTAACATGATTCAATGAAAAACTAGCTTCCCCCATATCCCTCTTAGGTTGGTCAAGCTCATGATGTGGAGGAGAAACAAAGAAGAGTGATTCTCCCATACCAAAACATATACTAATTGAAAAGGCATTCTATAGTGGTTATTTTGGTGTAATTGATTCCTTGTTAAAAGCTCTTCCCTCCATGATGATATGAACCAGACTCATGTGGGGAAGGATGCTCGTGTGGAGAAAGACTTGGTGATAGATGGCCCAATGACAAGAGGAAGAGTTAAGCGTCTACAAAGAGCAATTGGACTTCAATTTGCTGAATTAGAAGCCCATAATGTTAGTGCATGCATTGAGAAAGCAAATGGAGCCTTAATCATGCTTATTCAAGCCCAAGTTGATGCTTAAAGAGCCCATTAAAGCTAGAGGACATGAATAGTACTTCAAATGCAAGATGTCCAGCCCATTAGTATTAATTAATTTCTATTTTAGTGATTTGAATCTTCCATATGGTCAATTAAGTTTTTAGGAAGTTTTATTTCCTTATTATTTCAGAATTATTTGTTTCCATTTCTCTTAGGGCTGATTTGTTTCCATTTATTTAGGTTATTTTCTTTCTATTTTTGAATGAACAGTGCACGTGAATAGTGTGCACCATTGGGAATTATGTTTTAGGAAGTTTCTTAAGTCTTACTTTTAGGGTTTGCTTAGTATTCAAGTTTTAGATTTCCTTTGCCTATAAATAGGCCTCCTTTGTATTGAATTAAAAGACAATGATTGAAGTAATATAATTATTCTGAATGTTTTCTCTAAATTGTGAGAGTTATCTTTCTCGTGCTCTTGTAAAGCCTTTGTCTTGTTAACCTATCCTTAGGTTGATGATTCAAGTTCACAAAAGGCCCCAATCGTGCTTCGACCCGGGTGCGTTGTTGTGTGGGTTAGTTCATCATGTTCGTGGTTGGGCATGCAGTCTAAGTTGCAGGTCAATGTTCATCTAACGTTGGTTGGCCACTTGCTTCCGTCTGGTCTTGAACCATCCTTTTACTTAACCTACGTTGTGAAGATTGGGCCACCCCTTTGACTTCGCATCACATGAGTATCAGAGCCTTAGTTTACACGGTAGGTTGTCTATCATACATTCATCATCCACCATTCTACTTCTTTTTTAGCCTCCATATTTTTTTTTTCTTTTCCATATCCATTCATTGCTACCTTTTATAAAAAAAATACTAACCTTTCTACCTTCCCTTGTTTCCAGATTTGATCCTTAGTGTGCAATATTTGGTTTTTATGCTACAAGAGCCATTTATTTTGTAATCCAGAAAATTTTTGTTGTTCTAGACGTTGTTGTTTTTCCCTTATCTGTCCAACCCCTTTCCTTTTAAGATTTTGGATGATTAATAGGTTAATCCTAAGTTTCAGAATCTTAGCTTTCATTTCATTTTGGAATCATCAAATTCAAAGTTCTCTAGAGGGAGTTATTGTCATTTTTAGTGGTAACATTTTCTGATCTGATTTGTTTCCTATATTGTGTGATCTTGTGATTCTCTTTCATCTGATCCAAACAAAAAAAGAGGTACAAAAAAAAGGAAAAGGCATAGAAAAGAAAGGAAAAAAAAAGGTTAGCAAAAAAAAAAGTAAAAACAAAAAAGAAAAAAAAAAGAAAAGAAAAAAAATTGTGATCAGATTTCTTTTATTTGTGATCAGCATTGTTTCCTCTTCTATTTGTTTCCTAATTTTTGTGATCCACTTTCCTATTCCTATATTGTTTCCTTTTATCTTGTGATTATGGACTTTCCTATTGTGACTTCAACTTGTTTCCTATTCCTTTGATTTGAACTTTCCTAATCTAATCCTCCATTGATTTCTCATATCTTGGGTTTTCAGAATCATTGCAATTGGCTCTTTGGTATTTTAAACTTGATCTTGCATTGCTAAGTGGTTAAATCTTCCCTTTTTCGTATTGGAACCCTAGCCTAACCAAATTCTAACCTTACTTGTGACTTGTATGCGCCAATCATGACTTTTCATACCATCCACCAGCACATATTTGGTGAACCGAGAATTGGTAGTCCTTGATCACTTGACGAGGTCTTAGGTAACATAAGAGCTTGGGATTTGATATTAAGAGGTAAAAGGCAAGAGTGGGTAAGATCATTGCAGAAAAAGCCAATAAGAGAGAGGAAACACGAGTGGGAGTGTCATCTCTTATTTAAGTGAAACACGTGAGGGTGTGATTGTGTGGTCCAATATATTTTGTTTCTTGTTTCTTTTCCCCTAACATGGCAGATAATTGAGAAAAAGGAGTTGCTCATGAAAGCAATGACTTAAAGAACAATCCACTTGAGTTAGCACCATTACAAATGCAAGCAATTGTGAGCCATTTTGAGAGGATGCTTAATAAGAAGCAAGAGGGTCTCCATGAACGCCTAGATCGAGTGGAGGGTAGTAGTAGTTCTAGTCAGAGGACTACTCAAACTAACCAAAGACAGGTTCAAATTCACATAGGCATGACTGTGAGCATGAGGAAGCCATAGAGAGCCATGATGCAGAGTATGCAGAAGAAGAAGAACTTCTTGTAACAAGGAGAGCCCTTAGCGCCCAGATGATGGCAGACGAAGATGAGCAAAGAGAGAACTTGTTCCATACTCATTGCCAAATCCAGGGAAAGATATGTGGTGTGATTATAGATGGAGGAAGTTGCTGCAACATGGCAAGCATCGAGCTAATGGAGAAGTTGAATTTGTCTACTTTCAAGCATCAATGGCCTTACAAACTCCAATGGCTCAATGAATGTGGAGAATTGAGGGTAACCAAACAAGTTAAGGTAATGTTTTTAATTGGCAAGTATAGGGATGAAGTGCTTTGTGATGTTGTACCAATGAAAGTATGCCATATTTTGTTAGGTAGGCCTTGGTAGTATGATAGACGTGTTACACATGATGGTTTTCTAAACCATTATTCTTTAGTACTTAGAGGGGAACCTATAACCCTCCTTCCTATGTCACTAAAGCAAGTGTTAAAAGATCAAATCAAGAGAGAGAAGAAAAGAGAAAGTGAGTGTGTAAAAGTGTCTGAAAAAGAAGAGAGTGAAATTGAGAAAAGAAAAGAGGGTAAGCTAAGAGAGGAGAGAGGAAAAGGAGAGAGAGCTAAAGGTAAGAGAGAGAAAGAGGGAGAAAGAGAGAAAGGTTTGTTAGTGGCAAGAAGAGTGAGATCAAACAAGCTTTGTTTTCTCAACAAAACCTCCCAATAGTTATCTACAAAGAGGCTATGTTGAATACTAATGACTTAACCTCTACTTTGCCTAGTGTTATTATGTCTCTTTTGCAGGAATATAAAGATGTCTTTCCCGAAGAGGTACCACTTGGGTTGGCACCAATTAGAGGGATAGAACATCAAATTAATTTTATACCTAGAGCACCTTTGCCCAAACGACCAGCTTACCGAGCTAATCCTGAAGAGACCAAGGAGATTCAAAGACAAGTGCAAGAGTTGCTGGAAAAGGGATATGTGAGGGAGAGCCTTAGCCTATGTGCAGTACCAGTGTTGCTTGTGCCTAAGAAGGATGGCACATGGAAAATGTGCATTGATTGTCGAGCCATCAATAATATAATGGGGGTTGAGGTTGATGAAGAGAAAATCAAAGCCATTTAAGATTGGCCAACCCCTACCACCATCGGACAAGTGAGGAGCTTCCATGGACTTACAAGCTTTTATAGGAGATTCGTGAGGGACTTTAACTCGCTGGCAGCCCCTTTGAATAAGTTGACAAAGAAGAATGTTCCATTCAAGTGGAGAGAAGCTCAAGAGAAAGCCTTCCAAACCTCAAGGAGAGGCTCATACATGCACCTTTATTAGTCCTTCCAGATTTTGGTAAGATTTTTGAGGTTGAATGTGATGTTAGTGGAATTGGCATAGGAGGTGTACTCATGTAAGAAGGTAAGCCCATTGCATACTTTAGCGAAAAGCTAAGTGGTCCTACTCTTAACTATCCTACATAAGATAAAGAGCTATATGCTTTAGTTAGAGTGTTGGAAACTTGGCAACATTATTTATGGCCTAAGGAATTTGTCATACATTTTGACCATGAGGCTCTAAAACATATTAAGAGCCAAAACAAATTGAATCAAAGACACGCTAGTTGGGTTGAATTCATTGAATCTTTTCCATATGTGATTAAGCATAAGAAAGGTAAGGAGAATATTGTTGCTGATGCACTTTCACGTAGGTATGTTCTTCTTTTCATGTTAGACTCTAAGGTTCTTGGTTTTGAGTTCATCAAGGAATTATATACTAATGATGTTGATTTTGGTGAAGCTTTTAACTATTGCAAGCCTAGAGTTGGTTGAGACAAATTTTACTTGCATCAAGGATTCTTGTTTCGTGTTGATAAGCTTTGCATTCCTAATTGTTCTCTGCCCATGTTATTAATGAAGGAAGCACATTCAGGAGATTTAATGGGACACTTTGGCATTGTTAAAACCTTTGATATTTTGAATGAGCATTTTTAGTGGCCTAAGATACGTAAGGATGTTCAAAAGCTTGTGGGGAGATGCGTTGTATGTCATAAAGCAAAATCTAAATTAAATCCCCATGGACTGTATACTCCCCTCCCTATTCCTAGTGTACCTTGGGAAGATGTTTCTATGGATTTTATTGTGGGATTACCTAGGTCTAAGAGGGGGAGGGACTCTATTTTTGTTGTGGTGGACAGGTTTTCTAAAATGGCACACTTCATTGCATGTCATAAGATTGATGATGCTTCTAATATTGCTAATTTGTTCTTTTCAGGAAGTTGTGAGGTTTCATGGGATTCCGAGGACTATAGTGTCAAATCGTGATGCTAAGTTTCTAAGCTATTTTTGGAAGACTTTGTGGAGCAAGTTTGGAACTAAATTGCTATTCTCTACTACTTGTCATCCACAAACTGAAGTTGTTAATAAGACACTGTCTTCTTTGTTACAAACTGTGGCTAAAAAGAACCTTAAGAATTAGGAGGAGTGTCTACCACATGTCGAGTTTGCATACAATAGGGCTGTTCATTCTATTACTAAATATTCACCATTTGAGATTGTATATGGTTTTAATCCTCTTGCACCCATTGACTTAGTTCCTTTGCCTTTGTAGGAAAGAATCAATATGGATGGACAGAAATGTGCTGAGTTTGTTAAGCAAATCCATGAGAAAGCAAAACAAAACATTGAGAGGATGACTCAACAATATGTAGAACGTGCTAATAAGGGGTGAAAGAGGGTTGTCTTTGAACCAGGAGATTTGGTTTGGTTGCACCTTAGAAAAGAGAGGTTTCCTGACAAAAGAAAGTCTAAACTTATGCCTCGCGGAGATGGGCTCTTTCGAGTGCTAGAGAGAATTAATGATAATACCTACAAGATAGATTTACCAGGTGAATATGGTGTAAGTACTACTTTTAATGTTTTTGACCTTTCCCCTTATTTTGGTGCAGACTTTGAAGAGTCGAGGATGACTCCTTTTCAAGAGGGGGAGGATGATATGAACCAGACTCATGTGAGGAAGGATGCTCGTGTGGAGAAGGACTTGGTGATAGATGGCCCAATGACAAGAGGAAGAGTTAAGCGTCTACAAAGAGCAATTGGACTTCAATTTGCTGAATTAGAAGCCCATAATATTAGTGCATGCATTGAGGAAGCAAATGGAGCCCTAATCATGCTTATTCAAGTCCAAGTTGATGCTTAAAGAGCCGTTGAAGCTAGAGGACGTGAATAGTACTCCAAATGCAAGATGTTCAGCCCATTAGTATTAATTAGTTTCTATTTTAGTGGTCAATTAAGTTTTTAGAAAGTTTTATTTCCTTATTATTTCAAAATTATTTGTTTCCATTTCTCTTAGGGCTGATTTGTTTCCATTTATTTAGGTTATTTTCTTTCTATTTTCGAATGAACAGTGCACATAAACAGTGCACACTCTTGGGAATTATGTTTTAGGAAGTTTCTTAAGTCTTACTTTTAGGGTTTTCTTAGTATTCAAGTTTTAGATTTCCTTTGCCTATAAATAGGCCACCTTTGTATTGAATTAAAAGACAATGATTGAAGTAATAGAATTATTCTGAGTGTTTTCTCCAAATTGTAAGAGTTATCTTTCCCTTGCTCTTATGAAGCCTTTGTCTTGTTAACCTATCCTTAGGTTGGTGATTCAAGTTCACAAAAGGCCCCAATTCATGCTTCAACCCGGGTGCGTTGTTGTGTGGGTTGGTTCATCGTGTTCGTGGTTGGGCGTGCAGTCTAAGTTGCATGTCAACGTTCATCTAATGTTAGTTGGCCACTTGCTTCCGTCAAGTCTCGAACCATCCTTTTACTTAACCTACGCCGTGAAGATTGGGCCACCCCTTTGATTTCGCATCACATGAGTTTAGACCAAAACTTCATCTTTTGAAATGCCAAAACCATGGAGAAAGAGAGGAGAAAGAATAGAAACTAAGTGTAACACCATAATTCTAGCTCATCTCATGCCTTTGAATAGCATAATTATCATGAAACATACACATAATTCTCATAAAGGAGGCATGAAGATTTGGACTTCTATTTGCAAGTCATCATATCCAAAAACCCATTCGGTGTCACGTGGACTGTGTAAGCTCATTCTATGTATCCTCATATTTATTTTCATGATTAGGACTCATTTCAATCACAAAAACTAGCTTTAAACCCATGGAAACCAAAAAGGGATATGAGACATGTAGATTCATTTTCGGCAAACTTGGCCTCATTTCTGGGCAAAGTTTGGAAATTCACAACTAAATCCAAAAAAATCAAAAACATGTAATCTCAGTCATTATGGAAAGCTTAAGACGTCTACTTCATGCTAAAAATATATAGAAGTCTTAAAATCTCATATATAATGCGTTTGACAAGTGAAATCGTCTACTGGTCGGAGGGGTTCCTGATACTGTCACAGTTTACTGATATGGACTTCAAAAATGTCTAACTAATTCCACAAAAATCCAATGCTTTCAAATGATATCACTATGAAAATATGTGGATGTTAACTAGAGAGTAAAAATATCTCCAGATCAGTTCATCAAGCCAAACTCCCGGAAATCGATGGAATAGTACCTCGGGTCTGGCAAGATGTCTGATACTGGGTAGAACTTTTGAAAATGCATATCTTCCTCTATAGACCTCCAAATGAGGTGATCTCGGTGGCCACAGAAATATTATGACCTCTAGTTTATGCATATAAAATTTCATAAGCATTTGATACCATTTGACCATCGGGTGACACAGAATTCAAAACTGCCAGTATGAACAGTACCCATACCAGAATCCATGAAAAATCCCAATTTTAAAAATTCATCAAATATTCTCTAGGTCTCCGAAAATTATGATCTTTAGCTTCCCAAAAATCTCGTAATGAGACCTAATTGCATGCCAAGTTTCAGGGCAAGACTAACTCATTTGGCTAAAAAATGGCATATGGTTCCATTATGGTCAATTTTGGCTCCATATTAGGTACCAAAATTGCCAAATGGATTCCCCTTGGTCTTGGCACCTTTTGGGCAAGTTTA
Organism: Erythrophleum ivorense; assembly: GCA_026724425.1. Lineage (NCBI taxonomy): Eukaryota > Viridiplantae > Streptophyta > Magnoliopsida > Fabales > Fabaceae > Erythrophleum > Erythrophleum ivorense. Next base: position 655,745 of record JAIUCV010000228.1, read on the forward strand.
AAAGCATATTTTAGACTTGTGTGAGCTACCCAAAGGGTCCCAAACCTCATGCATCTCATTTTGGCCATTCAACCCACATTTATACACATTTGCATCAAACTTCCAATTTGCATAACTTGGCATTACATACCCAAATTCATTTCTAAAGTTCATGCATCATATCCATACATGTATACATCACATAATATCATATTTACATGTGTCTCAAGGGTCATGTGCTATTTACAATAATCATATACATCATTATAGCTCAAAAAGGGTAAAAGCTAGACATATGAATGTCAATCTCTCTTCTTCAATGTTGTTGGCTCCCATTAGCATATCCACTTGGTTCACCTAGCATGTTAGATCATTGGAGAGGAGGGGATGAGATTCAAAGAATCCTAATAGCTCATCTCCCATTCCATCACACATAATATGTGCAAGCAAGTTTTATATATGCATGCATGGAGAAAGTAGAAATCATAGGCATTTTAAAGCAACTTTGGCATGTGAATCAATCATGCAAGACATTCAAGAGCTCACTATGATGCAAGACCCACTAGGAACATGCCCTAGAGAACCTTCAACAATTCGAGACTTTGCCCGGGACCGGCTAGAAACAAGACTGTTAGTCAAAGGAAAGACCCTAAGAGAACTTGTCTCTTAGAACCCTAACCTCAAGACGCCACAAAGGAAGACCAATCCTTTGATAAGTCACGTGAACTTTCAAAGAACACAAAGAAGCAAAAGCCTCTCAAAGTATTGAATAATACTCAAGTTCATTCATGATTCCAAATAGAGTACAATAGGGAGCCTTTTATAGGCAAAGTTTCTAAAAGACTTAAAATCCTACTAAAACTAAAACTCTTAAAATCTAATTAGAAATATTTTAAACAATGCCTAAAATCAAGGAATAAGATTAAGATATTAATTTTAACTTAATCTCCTAGATAAGCTCCTTGACCAAGTCCAAAAAAATAATATAATAATAAAAAAATGAAATTCAAAAAGAGTTCTAGTCAAAACTAGAGTCCTAGTCAAAACTAATTAATATTAATGGGCTGGACATCTTGTATTTGAAATACTATTCACGTCCTCTAGCTTCAATGGGCTCTTTAAGCATCAACTTGGGCTTGAATAAGCATGATTAAGGCTCTATTTGCTTCCTCAATGCATGCACTAACATTATGGGCTTCTAATTCAGCAAATTGAAGCCCAATTGCTCTTTGTAGACGCTTCAAGATCTTTTTAATATTTCAAAAAGAGTTCTAGTCAAAACTAGAGTCCTAGTCAAAACTAATTAATATTAATGGGCTGGACATCTTGTATTTGAAATACTATTCACGTCCACTAGCTTCAATGGGCTCTTTAAGCATCAACTTGGGCTTGAATAAGTATGATTAAGGCTCTATTTGCTTCCTCAATGCATGCACTAACATTATGGGCTTCTAATTCAGCAAATTGAAGCCCAATTGCTCTTTGTAGACGCTTAACTCTTCCTCTTGTCATGGGGCCATATATCATCAAGTCTTTTTCCACATGAGCATCCTTCCTCACATGAGTCTGGTTCATATTACTTGGTGTTATTGCATCATTCCCCTCCTCTTGAAAAGGATTCGTCCTCGAATCTGCAATATCAAAGGAAGAGAGATCAGTTACATTAAAAGTAGCACTAATATTTCCATAAGAACTAGGCAAGTCAATTTTATAAGCATTATCATTAATCCTTTCAAGAACTTGAAAGGGACCATCTCCTCTAGGTTGGAGTTTTGACTTCCTTTTCTGCGGGAAACGTTCTTTTCGCAAGTGAACCTACACCCAATCACCGGGTTCAAATACCACACGCCTTCTACCCTTGTTAACTTGGTTGGCAATTTGCTCATTCTTTCTTTCAATATTGGCTTTCACCTTCTCATGCAAATCCTGTACAAACTTTGCCTTCCTAGCACCATCAAGGTTAGTAAACTCATGTGAAGGTAAAGGAAGCAAATCTAACGGGGTTAGAGGATTAAAGCCATAAACAATTTCAAAAGGAGAGAATTTTGTTGCAGAATGAACAACACGATTATAAGCAAATTCGACATGGGGCAAACACTTCTCCCAATTCTTAAGATTCTTTTGAATGATAGCTCTTAATAAAGTAGAGAGGGTTCTATTAACAACCTCGGTCTGCCCGTCAGTTTGTGGATGCGCTGTAGTAGAAAATAAAAGCTTAGTGCCAATTTTATTCCACAATGTTTTCCAGAAATAACTCAAGAATTTCACATCTCTATCACTAACAATAGTTTTTGGCACACCATGCAACCTAACAATCTCCTTGAAAAATAATTCTGCCACATACATAGCATCATTAGTTTTGGAACAAGCAATAAAATGAGCCATTTTACTAAACCTATCCACAACAACAAAGATACTATCTTTCCCAGTGGGAGATTTAGGCAAACCCAAAACAAAGTCCATAGAAATATCAGTCCATGGGTGAGAGGGAACTGGTAAAGGAGAATACAAGCCATGTGATTGAATTCTAGACTTAGCATGCTTACAAGTAATACATCTAGAACAAATAGCAACCACATCTTTTCTCATGCCAGGCCAATAAAAATGCTCATTCAAAAGAGCCAAAGTCTTTTCTACACCAAAATGCCCCATCAATCCCCCACCATGAGTTTCCTTAACAAGAAGCTCGCGAATGGAACACATAGGAATGCATAACTTGTTCTTTTTGAAAAGGAAACCATCAAACCTATAATAGTCATTAGTACCATGTAATTCACAAGATTTCCAAATATCAGTGAAATCAAAATCAGATTCATACATGCCTTTTAACATCTCAAAACCTATCAATCTAGCATGCATGGAAGTAATCAAAGTGTAACGCCTAGACAATGCATTAGCTACAACATTTTCCTTTCCCTTCTTATGCTTAATCACATAAGGAAAGGTTTCAATAAATTCAAGCCAACTCGCATGCCTTTTGTTCAATTTACCCTGAGACTTAAGAAACTTAAGACTTTGATGATCAGAATGGATAATAAATTCTTTAGGCCACAAATAATGTTGCCAAGTTTCTAAAGTTCGTTTCAAGGCATACAACTGATGCAATAACACCAAGTAATATGAACCAGACTCATGTAAGGAAGGATGCTCGTGTGGAAAAAGACTTGATAATAGATGGCCCAATGACAAGAGGAAGAGTTAAGCGTCTACAAAGAGCAATTGGGCTTCAATTTGCTGAATTAGAAGCCCATAATGTTAGTGCATGCATTGAGGAAGCAAATAGAGCCTTAATCATGCTTATTCAAGCCCAAGTTGATGCTTAAAGAGCCCATTGAAGCTAGAGGACGTGAATAGTATTTCAAATACAAGATGTCCAGCCCATTTATATTAATTAGTTTTGACTAGGACTCTAGTTTTGACTAGAACTCTTTTTGAATTTCGTTTTTTTTATTATTATATTATTTTTTGAACTTGGTCAAGGAGCTTATCTAGAAGATTAAGTTAAAATTAATATCTTAATCTTATTCCTTGATTTTAGGCATTGTTTAAAATATTTCTAATTAGATTTTAAGAGTTTTAGTTTTAGTAGGATTTTAAGTCTTTTAGAAACTTTGCCTATAAAAGGCTCCCTATTGTACTCTATTTTAAATCATGAATGAACTTGAGTATTATTCAATATTTTGAGAGGCTTTTGCTTCTTTGTATTCTCTGAGAGTACACGTGACTTATCAAAGGATTGGTCTTCCTTTGTGGCGTCTTGAGGCTAGGGTTCTAAGAGACAAGTTCTCTTAGGGTCTTTCCTTTGACCAACAGTCTTGTTTCTAGCCGGTCCCGGGCAAAGTCTCGAATTGTTGAAGGTTCTCTAGGGCATGTTCCTAGTGGGTCTTGCATCAACAACTCTTTATCATATGTGGAATAATTTAAAGCAGGACTACTCAATTTCTCACTAAAATATGCAATAGGTTTAGAATCCTGCATCAACACACCACCTATGCCTATACCAGAAGCGTCACACTCAATTTCAAAAACTTTAGTAAAATCAGGCAACACAAGTACAGGGGTATTAGTTAGTTTTTCCTTCAGTATGTTAAAAGCACGCTCTTGTGCTTCACCCCACTTGAATATCACATTCTTTCTTACCAAATCATTTAAAGGGGCAGTAAGAGTAGAGAAGTCCTTCACGAATCGCCTATAGAAGCTTGCCAATCCATGGAAACTTCTTACTTCACTCGCATTCTTTGGAGTTGGCCACTCTCGGATTGCTTTGACCTTTTCCTCGTCCACTTGTATGCCACGAGCTCCTACAACAAATCCAAGAAAAATCACAGAATCCAAACAAAAAGAGCACTTCTCTAAATTGGCAAAAAGTTTATTCTCCCTAAGCACAACAAATACATCATGCAAATGATTCACATGTTCTTCTAGACTCTTAGAGTAGATCAAAATATCATCAAAGTAAACCACAACAAATCTTCCAATGAAAGGTCTAAAGACATGGTTCATTAAACTCATGAAAGTGCTAGGTGCGTTAGTCAAGCCAAATGGCATAACTAACCATTCATATAATCCAAACTTGGTCTTAAAAGCAGTTTTCCATTCATCACCTTCTTTCATTCTAATCTGATGGTAACCACTTCTAAGATCAACTTTAGAGAAAACACATGCACCATGCAACTCATCAAGCATATCATCTAACCTAGGGATAGGATAGCGATATTTTATCGTTATTTTGTTGATGGCACGACAATCTACACACATTCGCCACTTGCCATCCTTTTTGGATACAAGAATCACCGGGACAGCACACGGACTCAGACTTTCACGAACAAAGCCTTTCTTCATGAGCTCTTCCACTTGATATTGTATTTCCTTAGTCTCGTCTGGATTTGCTCGATAAGCAGGTCTATTGGGAATAGATGCCCCTGGGATAAAGTCTATCCGATGCTCAATGCCTTTTAGCGGGGGCAATCCATCAGGTATTTCCTCTGGGAACAAGTCACAAAATTCCTGTAATAAAGATGTAACACTAGCAGGCAAAGAGTGATTAAGATCATCGATAGTAAGATAAACATCTTTATAAAGTAATAAGAAGGCATTTTCACAAATAAGAGCTCTCTTGATCTCACTTTTACCAGAAAATAAACTCACTTTCTTTTCCTCATGTTTTTCTCTAATTTTCTTTTCCTTTCTACTCAGCTCTCCTTTCTCCTGCTTCTTCTCATTCTCAACACTCACACTCACTTTACTTTTCTTTTCTTGCTCTCTCTTCTTACACTCTCTTTCAATTTTTAACTGATCCTCATATGCTTGAACAGGATGAAGAGGGGTCAACACAATGGTCTCACCATTAAAAACAAAAGAATAATAATTTTTATATCCATCATGTTTTACCTTTCGGTCAAACTGCCATGGCCTACCAAGTAACAAGTGACCAGCATACATGGGTGCTACATCACAAAGAATCTCATCATGATAATTACCAATAGAAAAAGAGATGAGCACCTGTTTTGTTACCTTTACCTCCCCACTATCGTTAAGCCATTGTAATTTATAAGGGGTAGGGTGCCTCAAAGTAGGTAAGTTCAGCTTTTCCACAAGTAAAGTATTAGCTACATTTGTGCAGCTACCACCATCAATAATCAAACTACATACCTTCTTGTGGATGAAACATCGAGTATGGAAAATATGCTCACGCTGCTCTACCTCAAGATCTTCTTTAGGTTGAATATTGAGAGCATGCCTAGCCACAAGGGCTTCACCATTTACAGCTTCCGTTAACTCTAAATCTGAGTCATCAGTTAGGGGTGGCATCTCATCCTCCTCAGACTCACTACTAGCACTAGTCACATCACCATTCTCAAGAACAATCATAGTTCGTTTGTTCGGACATTGTGAAGCAATGTGACCGAAACCATTACATTTAAAGCATCTAAGCTTAGAGGAGGAAGTAGTAGGATTAGAAGATGAGAAGGGTTTTGACTCAGTTTTACCCTTAACCTGAAAGGGTTTTACCTTACTTTCCTCTTTAGACTTGAAATCAGTCTTTGGTTTGAAGGGGACTTTGGAATCCCTCCAAGAACTCGAGTTAGATTTCACTTTCAGCTTTTGTCGAGCCCTTAGTTGCTTTTCCACCTTGATAGCTCTATGCAAGAGCTCCTCCATATCTAGGTAATTGTATAAATCAACTTGGGCAGCTATATCAGGATTTAAGCCCTCAATGAATCGGGCCATGGTTGCTTCACGGTCTTCCTCCACATTTGCCTTAATCATGGCAATCTCCATTTCTTGATAGTAATCTTCCACACTCATAGAACCTTGCTTCAGCTTTTGGAGCCTCTTATGCAATTCCCTATAATAGTAACTAGGGATAAACCGTTTGCGCATGATAATTTTCATCTCTTGCCAATCACGAATTGGACCTTCACCGGTATGTCTTCTGGTGAGTAAGAGTTGATCCCACCAGATGCTAGCATAGTCAGTAAACTCTACTGCAGCAAGTTTTACTTTCTTCGCCTCATTGTAAGAGTGGCACTCGAATACATGCTCCACTTTTCTTTCCCAATCTAAGTACTGGCCTGGGTCATTTTTCCCAGGGAATGATGGAATCTTCATCTTGATATTTCTGATACCACCATCCTTATTGGATGATGATTGTCTACCTCTCTGAGTATGGGACTCCCCAAAGTCAGACTCAGCATCATCATCAAGCTCCACTTGAGCTCGCCTTCTATGGGTCCTCTTATTGGAAGAAGACTCCACATCATCTAATCTGGCACTTAGTTTCTCAAGAGTACTTTGAACAGCCTTAACCCAGACTTTCATGTCAAAGTCACTATGCTCAGATTCTCCAGACATCCTGAAATATTAGTTTGTACAAAAAAACAAGCAAAGAAAGATATAGGACCTCGCAACTCACTAGCTCACGTGTTTACACTCAAAAGATGATAAGTTCGCTCGTGTTTAACTCTTTTTGGCTTTTTCTTTAATGTTAATTGCACTCTTGCCTTTTACCACTCAACAATTTGCTTCTTACAAGTGTTCTAAGCAAGTCACAAGCAAATCAAAAGAAAAGATCAGAGTAGTGGCAATCAAAAAACTAAAATTCTAAAATGCAAATTCCCAAAGAATCAAACAAAGGAGAAAATTGGTGTATAACAAAAAAGGTAAAGAGGAAAGGAAAACAAGGGGGGAGAGGAGGTTGGGATGGCTTGGAAGGAAGGAGAAGAAAAGGAGAAAATCTGAAAATAAGAAACTTTAAAAATAGGAAACTACTTGGGAAATTAGGAAACCAACTTTAAGAAAATCTAAAAATTAGAAAACTAAGTGCAATTAGGAAATTGAGTCCAATTAGGAAATTAATTCCAACTAGAAAACTAACTCTAATTAGGAAATTGTCTCCAATTAGGAAACTAACTCCACAACTTGCAACTTTTTTTTTTCACTTTTTTTTTTGAATTTGTCTTTTTTTTTTACTTTTTTTTTTCGAATTTGTCTTTTTTTTTTCACTTTTTTTTTCGAATTTGTCTTTTTTTTTTCTCTTTTTTTTTCACTTTTTTTTTTGAATTTTTTTTTTTGAGTATCGCACTCTCCCTTTTTTTTTTTTGAATGAGTATAGAGGCACGCAACAATGGAAGAAGGAAGAAGATAGAAGACAAAGATGAAGATAAGAAGATAACACAAATGGAAGGAGAGAAGGTATGAAGAACAACGATAGGAAAAACACAAAAATATACCTTGTACTAGCGAACCAAAGCTCTGATACCAAATGATGCAAGACCCACTAGGAACATGCCCTAGAGAACCTTCAACAATTCGAGACTTTGCCCGGGATCGGCTAGAAACAAGACTGTTGGTCAAAGAAAAGACCCTAAGAGAACTTGTCTCTTAGAACCCTAGCCTCAAGACGCCACAAAGGAAGACCAATCCTTTGATAAGTCACGTGAACTTTCAGAGAACACAAAGAAGCAAAAGCCTCTCAAAGTATTGAATAATACTCAAGTTCATTCATGATTCTAAATAGAGTACAATAGGGAGCCTTTTATAGGCAAAGTTTCTAAAAGACTTAAAATCCTACTAAAACTAAAACTCTTAAAATCTAATTAGAAATATTTTAAACAATGCCTAAAATCAAGGAATAAGATTAAGATATTAATTTTAACTTAATCTCCTAGATAAGCTCCTTGACCAAGTCCAAAAAAATAATATAATAATAAAAAAATGAAATTCAAAAAGAGTTCTAGTCAAAACTAGAGTCCTAGTCAAAACTAATTAATATTAATGGGTTGGATATCTTGTATTTGAAATACTATTCACGTCCTCTAGCTTCAATGGGCTCTTTAAGCATCAACTTGGGCTTGAATAAGCATGATTAAGGCTCTATTTGCTTCCTCAATGCATGCACTAACATTATGGGCTTCTAATTTAGCAAATTGAAGCCCAATTGCTCTTTGTAGACGCTTAACTCTTCCTCTTGTCATGGGGCCATATATCATCAAGTCTTTTTCCACATGAGCATCCTTCCTCACATGAGTCTGGTTCATATTACTTGGTGTTATTGCATCACACTAAGTGTTTGGATTGGCCTCACACTTTTCCTCATGGATTTTGGACTTGCCTCACCCATTCTTTAAGCACTTTGGACTCAACCATACTCTTGGGAGCCCACTTTGCTTTTGGGAGACTCTTTACTTTGTCTCAACCAAGCTCAAGGGTTCTTGGCTCATCCTCACCAAAGGGAAGAGTTCTTGGCCTTTCCACACTCAAGCAAACTCACACAAACATCATGTAATCATTTGAAAACATAACATAGCATCAAGCATAATGACATCTAAAGGCATGCTAGCATACTTTTCTTAAACCTCCATTATGGTCCATATTGGCACCTAATGAAGCAACACCCCTCAAATCATTTCTAGGCCTCATTCTTTATTCTCAAATATGATTTTTGACTCCTTTTAAACCTCTTGGAGTCATCATATCATTAAAACAAAGGGCCTAATATCATGTTACTTCCTTAGGTCACAATATGGAACCTAAAGCACCAACTCATTCTCTAAGCTTCCTAAATTTTTCCCAAGGCTTCCCCTCACATTCATTCATCATATATGACTCAAAAATGGGCTTGAAACAATTTAAAACTCTCTCTAACTATGCCATCCCTACTTGGCCGAAATTTAGAGCATAAATGGGATTTCATGGCTTCTTGATTTTTCCTTGATGGGAGAACCATTTAGGGAGGTTGTTAAGAGTTGTAGGAGGTCAAGGAAACACTTAAATAGCCAAAAGAACTCATAGATTAAATCAGTTTTTACAATCCCCTTATATGCTCTACACTTTTCTAACTTTGAGTTCATTAATTTTTCTTGCAATTTCTTTGCTTTCTTGGATGGGAGGTGCATGTGGGAAGCTCTCTAGGGGTCTTAGGAGCATGTTTAAACATTCAATTAAGTCTAAGAATATTCATATAAAATCAGATTTGCAAGGGAGCATTTGGATCCCTAATGGTTCTATCTTGTCTCCTAATGCTCCTTTCTTGATTATATTGGTTCCTTCTTAATCCTTATCATCTAAAACCTCTAATCCCTCCACAAATTGGGAAGAAAGCAGCCCCTAAGAATTGGGCTCATGGTGCCCAAATTCGTGCAAGAGGAAGGGGGAGGGAGAAGCTACCAAAGAATGGAAGTTTTACCTTGTTTTCTTGCTCTTTCTTGGTTGCTTTTCACTTTCCTTGGTTGCCTCACTCCAAACACGAATTTTTCCTCTCTGTTCTGCCCCCAAAACAGCACCAAACTCTCCATTAAAACCATAGAAAGAAAGCTTGAGAGGAGAGGAGCAAGGTTCAAGAAGGAAGGATATGAAATTTCTTAAAGTTTCTTATAAAGTAATCTAGGGTTTAAGCAAGTTGCATGGCCCTAGACATTATTTCATGAACTTAATTGGCTCCCATAATTTGTGTCTAGGCCAAGAGACACTATTTCCACCAACTTGTGGGTGTGTGGCTAAAAGAGGAGGCTTGACAGCTAAGGAAAAAGTGTGTGAAATTATGAAAGGTAGCTCTCTCCACCTTCTCTCATGCGTGGATGTGTGTTTAGCTTGTTTTAGAATGTGTGTATGTGTATTTTCAACTGCAAAATCTTCCTCCTCTTGTGCGCCTAAGAAGGGCAGCTTCTCCTCTGGTTTTTGGCATAATTAAGGCGGTCTTAGAGAGGAGAGAAAGAACGTGGCATATAAAGGAGAAGAAAGAAGCTTCCTTTTTAAATGGTTTCCAATTTCGCCCTTTGTAATGGCATTTCCGGTTTGGCTTCGTTTTAGCTCCTTTTTGAGAACCATCTTTTTCATCATAAAATTTAGATTCCCAATTTAATAAAATGCCTTTGGAATCACTCAAATCGGAGCTAAAACCTTCTCAAACGAATCAGTCAAAGTTTGGGTCAACCGATGTCGGAAAGAGTACACCGGAGGGGCTTCACTGGTCCCGGGGCTTCCCATGGTTTTTGGGGCCTCTGAGAACCCTGGAGAACTCAAAATTTTCATTTAAAAAGTCCTCCTATGAGTTTTTCAAAAAGTGCCCATATTTACGAAAATGCCACTGGCCTTTCGGCAATTTTATCGAATCACTCTGACCTTGATTTCTGGGCAACTCAAGGCTCAAATCCTCATTTTTCATTATTTATAATTTTATCATAATTTTATTTGGTTCCAATTCCTTCTATTTCAGGGACTTCCTTTTGTATCTGGCCTATTTCTGACGTTTATGGAGAAACCAAACATTATGTTTCTCACGTTTACGGAGGGACCGGATGTTACACTAAACAAAAAGAATAGCATAGGCAAATTCCTCATGTTTTGTTACCTTAGGTGGCTTCAATCTTCCTTAGCTTTTGGTGATTCTTGGGACGCCTCTTGATCTAGTTTGAAGGTGTAAAACTTCGGCCAAAATGAAGGGAAGAAAATGGGGTGACCCTTTTATAAGGAGGAGCTAAGGTTTCTTAAGTGGAAATTTTCTAATTTTGCCCTTATTCATTACTTTTATGGTTTGAACTCATTTTACCTCCTTTTTGATAACCATCTTTTCTGTCATAAAATTTTGGTTCTCAAATTTATTAAATGACTTTGGTTTCAATTTAATCGAATTCAAAACAATCTTGAATGATCTAGTCAAAGTTTTGGTCAATCGATAGCATAAATTATAAACTGGAAAGGTTTTCACCATTCCAATGGTTCTATGGTTTTCTAAGCCTCTAAAAACCTTAGTGAGCTCAATTTTATCATTTAAAGCTCCCTTATTTGAGTTTTCAAAAAGTTACCAAAATTACAATTTTGCCACTACGTTTCAATTTATTCTGTTTAGCTATTTTGGCTTCGATTTCAGGCTATTCTTGGCTTTATAACTTTATTTTCTAGATTTTCTATCTAGCATTCAAGCTTTACTTTACCTCAATTCATTTTACTTTAGGGTTATCATTCATTAGCCAAACGGTTCTAATTTTAGTTTCTCATAATGCAAACTAGCCTTTTCTAGCCCCGTGACCCTTCGCAAATAATTTATTCTACTTTTTAAAAATTGTTTTGAATTTCAAAATCATAGGATATTACACTTGCACTTTTTCTTCCACTTCAATTTGGCCTAGAGAGAGAGGGACAGGAGCAAACTTTTGTTTGATGGAAACTTGATAGAAACAAGGGTTTAAAAGAGAGAAGAGTAAGATTATGCAAAGAAAATTGCAAAGAGAGCCATAAAAAAGTGTTTCATGGATTCTAAAGTTATAGATGGTCTAAATATGAGCAATGAACACTAATGAAACCATTGAAATATATTTATGAGCCCTATCTTGAGAAGTGAAAATTTAAGTAGGCTTCTTTAGGGTTTTATAAAATCTGATTTGGTATGAGTATTTCCTTAGCTATTTGAGTATTCCTTTGAGCTCCTAAGACTCTTAGAAACCTTCCCAAGTGGCTCTCCCATCAAGGAAAAGTCAAGAACTCCAAGAAGCCCCATTATGGTGCATGTCTCGGCCAAGCATGAACAATAGGACTATAGGAAGTGTTTTAATTTGTTCTAACCTTGGTTTGTGACTTTATATGATGTTAGAAGATGGGAGAAATATTGGAAAAAATTTAGAAGCCATGGATTGGAAGATGGGACAATGGTGTCCAAAATGGTGCTTTGTGAAGTAACTTGATTCTAAGCTTGTGTAAATGATTGTGTGAGGGTTCCAAGGACTTTGAATGAGACCAAGAGGCCTAGAAATGGAAAGAAATGGGAGCCTAGAGCTTGAATTATGAAGGTTGCTTCAATAGAACATTTATGGAACCATTATACCACTTATGGAATTTGTGTGCATGTAAGAACATAATTAGTGTTGTAACAAAGGTAAATTTCATAAAATGATGAAATGAGCTGTATAAAAGCAAGTCCTCTGAAAATGAACTACATAATGTCCCAAAGAATTTGGATAGAGTCTTAGGCTTCTAAAAAAGATAATTTTAGGCTCTGACAGAAAGAAAAAATAGAGCTAGGATGGTGACATAATTTGTGATGAAAATTGACGAAATGCAATGGCATTTTCGTAAATAAGTGCAACTTTTGGAAAAACACATAAGAGGGCTTTTTAAATGGAAAATTTGAGTTGCCCAAGGTTGTTAGAGGCCCCAAAAATTATGGAAAGCCCCTAGACTAGAAAAGCCCTTTTGGTGTATGTTTTCTAATGTAAGTGAGCCTGAACTTTGACAGATTCATTCAGAAAGGTTTTTACTCCAATTTGAGTGATTCCAAAGGCCTTTTATTAAATTAGGAACTAAATTTTATAATGGAAAAGAAATTTTTCAAAACAGAGCAAAAATGAAGCCAAAATGAAATTGCCATTATGGAAGGATGAAATTGGAATTTTTGAAAAAGTGTGTTTCTTGAAGCTTCCACACACTTCTCCTTTTTTCTCCCACCTTCTTAAGCACGACTTTTTCTGCCCAAAATATAGAAATGGAGCAGCTCTTCTAGGCGCACAAGGAGAGGGAGAGAAAGAAGAGGAAAATAAAGGAAAAGGTAGGTAAATCCATGGAATTTCATGCTCTTTCTTCCTCCAACCTTGTTCCTCTCCTTTCCTCCTCTCTTTCCATGGTTTATTTGAGATGAATGGTACTTTTTTGGTCCAAAAATTAAGGGAGGAGTTAGAATTCCTTGTGGTGGAACAAACCAAGAAGAAAGAGCTTGGAAAACATACTTGAATCTAAGGTAAATTCTCACCTAGGTTGCTTCCTTCTCTTGCTTCTTCTTAGTGCATATTTCGGCCAAGAATAGAACCAAATAGGGGGAGGATTTTCTGTCCAAAAACAAGAGAGGAACTAGGGTTTTAAACTATTAGGAAGAGGAATATGGCAAGAAATTCCAAGAAAAACCCATGGAAAACAAGATAGAAAAGTGTAGGATTCTTTAGGGTTTTGGAAATTTTGATTTTGTGTGAGTAATTCCTTGGCTATTTGAATGCTTCCTTGAGCTCCTAAGACCTCTAGAAACCCTCCCAAGTGGCTCTCCCATCAAAGAAAGATCAAGAAGCTTATGAACCTCCATTATGGTGCTAGCTTCGGCCAAGGCAAGAATAATAGGTTAGAGAGTATTTTAATTTGTTCTAGTCTTGGTTTGGGACTTTATATGATGTTAAAAGATGAGAGAAATCATTAGAAAAAATTTAGGAGTCATGGATTGAGAGATGGGACAATGGTGTCCATAATGATGCTTTGTGAAGCAACTTAATTCTAAGCTTATGCAAATAATTGTGTGAAGGCTCCAAGGACTTTGAATGAGGCCAAGAGCCTTAGAAATGGAGAGAGATGAGAGCCTAGAGCTTAAATTGTGAAGGTTGCTTCAATAGACCATTTATGGGACCATTATGCCACTTATGGAACCAAGTGTTTGTTCAAGAGTCAATTTAGTGTCTTGGCTTGCTTTAAGTGTGTAATTGTGTGTTGTTTATGGTTTCTAGGCCAAGAGAACATCCACCCACCTATGTGTCCTTGTGAGGCCAAGAAAAGGAGGAAGTAAAGCAAAGGAAGCTTGCATTCATTGAAAGGTAGCTCTCCACCTTATTCTCCTTGCATTTTTGTGTGCATATATATGTCTTTGTGTGTTTGTGTATGCTCTTGTGACTTGAGAACATGCCACTTGATGCCTTGACTCCTTGAATGGCTTTGGTTGTGGAAATAGCTCATAAGGGTGAGGTGATGCCAAAAGTCCCTTAATGAAGGTGAAGACATGCCAAAAGTCTCATGGCATAGGTGAAACAAGGCCAAAAGTCTCTTAGAAGGGTGAGACCAAGTCAAAAGTCCCTAGACCAAGAGTGAGGCAAATCCAAAAGTCCTAGAAATAGGGTGAGGCAAAACCAAAAGTCCTTAGAGCATGGTCTTGGCATGAATGTGAATAAGTGGCATGGAAATTGTGACTTTGCATACTTTATAGTTGCCAAACCTTCCATACATATGCTTTGATGTGTATATACCTTGAATGTATGTGTGAATGGGTGTGTGAGCTATTGAGATTTTAGGAATCTCACTCTCCTTCCCTCTATTATCTTGAAATGCCTAGGTGATGTCCAAGAAACAAGGAAGGCAAGCCAAGAGCATTGAAAAGTCATACTTTATCCATTATGTAGCTTGTTATGTATTTGAATACCAAAGTTACTTTGTATATATTATTTTTGAGATTAAGCTCATGGACAAATGTAATATGCTGTATGAATCTTGTATAGACCATATGTGGCATGAAATCTATGGAAATGAGAATTTTGGCTTCTTGATGGCTTGATGTATTAGTGCATTAATGGAAGTGGAATGGCCAAATTAAAATACATGAGATTTGGGACTACTTGGACAATTTATACAAGTCATATTCATGCTTTTAGACTTGCCTAAGAGGTGCCAAACCCAAAGGAAAGCCATTTAGACCAAAGTAATACCTTATGAGAGGCAAAATTGGCCATTTTGGTGAACTATGTCACTTTTTGTCCAAATGAACTCTTCTTGGTCTAAAATTTGGCATGCATCTAGAGCTTGTTGAGAAATTTTTGAAAAACTAAATTAGGTAATTTTTGGAGGTCTACAGAATATTTTGCAAATTTTTGAAGTTGGAAAAATTTTCTGGTTTGGCCACTAGTATTGTTCATATAGTCCAAAATTTGTTCTTTGTCATTTATGGGGATGTCCAATTGCCATGAAATTTTACAGGGAGAAACTAGACCTTTGCACTGACTTGTGAAAACCCTCATTTGGATGTCTAGAGAGGGAGATATGAATTTTTGAAGTTGCTATCTAGTACTAAAGACCAGTCATACCTGTGTTATTGTTTGATTGATTTTCAGCATCTAAACATTCTTGGATTCATTTGAAACTATTTTTCCATTTAATTAACACCTATAGCTTTCCAAATTGGTATTGATTTCATGGATTGGAGTTTTATGGAATTATTTGGACATTTTTGAAGTTTATGACAGTAAACTATATCAATATTAGATGGTAGTTAGACCTTTATGGATATTTCATTGTCAAACATGATCTAGATGGAATTTTCTTGGCTGGGCTTATTTGTAGTGTAAATTTGACATCTAGAGCTTTCCATAAAGCTATGTTTTGTATGATTTCAATTTTTCTACATTTAGTTATGATTTTTCAAAGTTACCTCTAAAAATCTACCACATGCTGTCTGAGAAGAAATAATGAAATTTCTGGGTTTTGAGCTTGAAATTCGTGGATTGCTTGATGATTTGAGTTGTTTGTGATTTATTCCAATGATAAATGGCTAAAGAATGTTGTTGGATAATCCACAGGGCCCATGTAACATGAATTGAAGAATTTTACCCGATGCAACACAATAAAAGTATATTATTTTCATACTTTTCCTTACTTTTGTTTTGTGAATGTGCACCAATTGCTCGGAATGAAAGAGTATAATAATAGAAATATAAGGTGTTACATTTATTGGTATCAAAGCAAAGGTTCAAGCACTTTTTCTTGGTATTTGGCTTTTGGGTGATGATGTATTTGGTGTGTTTCGAGTGGAATATCTGTGTATATGTGTTTAAATTGTAATTGTGGGCTAAGGTTGTGACTCTTTTTCAGTAAAAATGGATGAGACGAGAGGAGGAAAAGGCAAGGACAGACCAGCTAGGGAACCAGAAGTTGAGTCTGAGGATCCTTTGTGGGCTGTCATGGAACGAATTGATCAGATTGAAAATGTGATGGCCCAGCAGCAGTACATGATTCAGTAGCAACATAAGATGATTGTGCAACTGTAGGAATCCCTGGCTAGGCAGGAGAAAGCTAAGAGAGAGGCCCTTCCACCTCAATCTTACCCTTCTGCTTCTGGTACTCCATAACCATCCACCTTAGGTGCTCCAGCCCCACCTCCCCAGGAGTTAGCTCGATCTCTGCCATCCATCTAGAAACAATTAAATCAATTCAGGAAGAACAACACGATAGTGTTTGAGGGGGAATTGGATACGGACAAAGTAGAGGCTTGGGTATGGAGATAGAGAAGATATTTAGAGTGATGGACTACACCTCTGAACAAAAAGCTCAGTTAGCCAGCTTTATGCTATAGAAAGAAGCTAACAATTGGTGGCCCAGTACAAAGTCTCTTATGGAGACTAGAAACTTGCAGATTACTTAGGAGAACTTCCTAGTATAGTTTTATGAGAAGTATTTCCCTAGTTCTATAAGAAAATAGAAAGAGGTGTAATTTATAGGGCTAAAGTAGAATGATGAGTATAACAGTAGATAAGTACATGGCCAAATCCATAGAGTTGTCTTGGTGTTCTTCCTACCTCTAGAGATATGATGATGAGCCCTGGAGGTGTGAGCAATTTGAGATTTGGCTAAAGTCCCTGATCAAAGATAGAGTAACTCCACATAGGGTCTAGAATTTCAATACCCTTGGGGAAATCAACAGTATGATTGAGAACAATCTAAGAGAGATTATGCCTACTGCTATAGTATCTGATCAAAGAAGGGCTCTGGGATCAAAGAGACCGAGACTAGATGAAGGAGCCAGCTCCACACTTACTAGTAAAAAGAAGAGCAAGGTGTAGTGGAGCAAGAGGCCACTAAAAGGGAAGAAGGTACAACCCCCAAGGACTCAGTCATCCACACAGCAGTATACAGTGACTTGTTTCAAGTGTGGGAAGCTGGGCACATAGCCAAGAATTGCCCCTAGGCAGATGTAGTGGTTCTAAGCCATAGACCCAGGGTAGAGTGTTCACCTTTTCTCAACAAGAGGCTAATGCGTCTCCCAGTCTTATCTGAGGTACACTCATAGTGAATGATTTTCCTATGGATACTATGTTTGATTCAGGTGCTAGTCACTCCTTTATATCCTATGACTGTGTGAGACGGTTGGGCCTGGTCATTAGTACTTTGCCATTTAATTTGTCTATCACGACACCCACTGGAGGCCATGTGATTACTTTCTATGCTTGCTTGAATGTCACTGTACAGTTTAACCATTGTTACACTACTATTGATTTAATTTGTATGCCATTCCATAACATTGATTTGATTGTTGGTATGAATTGGATGACTGCTAATAATGCCATTCTCGATTACAAGCATCACACCATCTCTATACCCTTCTTGTAGGACCATACCTAGGATAAGGGTCAAGTTATCCTTTATGACTACTACCCAGGTTGAGAGATACTTAGAGCATAGATGTCAGGGGTTTCTAGTCTTTTTCTCTATTTAGACCAAGGTAGAGGAAGGGATAAAGGAGATCCAGGATAGTTTGGGAATTCCTAAAGGTTTTCCCTAAGGACTTTGACTTTAGTGGCCTACCTCCTGAGAGAGAAATAGAATTCCCCATAGATATAGTGCCTGGGGCTGAATTAGTGTCCAAGGCTCCTTACAGGATGACTCCCACCGAGCTCGCTGAGTTGAAGAAGTAGATAGAGGAGCTGTTAGAGAAAGGGTTTATTTGCCCTAGTATGTCACCCTAGGGAGCTCTAGTATTATTTGTGAAAAAGAAATATGGTAGCTTAAGGTTGTGCAAAGATTATAGAGAATTGAATAAAGTTACTATAAAGAATAAGTATCCTCTCCCTAGAATAAATGACTTATTAGATCAGTTGGTTAGGGCATCTATATTTTCTAAGATAGATCTTAGATCGGGTATCACCAACTGAGAGTGAGAGCTTAAGATGTCCCAAAGATGGCCTTCAGGACTAGATATGGGCATTATGAGTTCCTTGTGATACCATTCGGGTTGACGAATGTGTTCGTTGTGTTTATGGATTATATGAACAGGGTATTCAAACCATATCTAAATAAATTTGTTGTGGTCTTTATTGATGATATCTTAGTGTACTCCAGGTCTTTTGAAGAGCATGAAAGGAATCTCAGATTAATCTTAGAGACTCTAAAAAGTAAGAGATTGTATGCCAAATTGAGTAAATGTGAGTTTTGGCTACTTGAGGTGAAATTCTTAGGTCATGTGATCTCATGAGACGAGGTCGTAGTAGATCCCCATAAATTCGAGGTTGTGTTACAGTAGGCCTAGGATGATCACTGAGGTTAGGAGTTTCCTTAGTTTAGCATGATATTATTGACGATTTATTCAGAGCTTCTCTCAGATGGCCTTGTCGCTCACGAGGCTGACTCGGAAGGATACACCTTTTGTGTGGGATGATAGATGTGAGAGGAGTTTCCAAGAGTTGAAACTCCAATTGACCACTGCCCCTGTACTAGTAATTCTTGACCCTAGTTTACCATTTATGGTATATAATGATGCCTCGAGGAGAGGGTTAGGATGTGTGCTAATGCAGTAAGGTAGGGTAGTGGCATATGTCTCCAGGCAGTTGAGGTCTCATGAGGAGAACTATTCCACACATGACTTAGAGTTAGCCGCAGTAGTTTTTGCTTTTAAGATTTGAAGGCACTATCTGTATGGAGTATAGAAATCTATAGTGACCACAAGAGTCTGAAATACCTATTCTACTAGAAGGAACTCAATATAAGACAGAGGAGATGGATGGAATTTTTGAAAGATTATGATTATGTGTTGAAATATCATCTAGGTAAGGCCAACATGGTGGCTGATGTATTGAATAAGAAATCCATCCATGTTGTTCATATGATGATTAAGGAGCAGAAGCTCATAGAGAAATTTAGAAATTTGAATCTCTTTTGTCAGCTGGTATCGGGTAGATTACATTTGAGTGAAACCCAGATTGAAAAATGAGCTAAGAACCCAGATATCATATGCCCAGAAAGAGGATGAATTTTTTAGACAGATTCAAAGCGAGATTTCCTAAGGTAGGACCTCAGATTTCAGGGTATTTGAGGATGGTGTGATAGTATACCAAGATAAAATTTGTGTGCCTAGTAATAACAAATTAAAAGAGAGAATTTTAGAAGAGCTACATAAGAGTAAATATACTATCCACCTACGTGCCACCAAGATGTATCAAGATTTGAAAAGATTTTCTGTGGCTAGGAATAAAGAATGACGTCACAGATTATGTGGCAAGATTTTTAGTGTGCCAGAGGGTTAAGATAGAGCATCAGAGACCAATTGGGTTGTTGCAACCCCTAGATATCCCTAAGTGGAAATGAGATAGTACAGCTATGGATTTCGTTATGAGGTTACCCAAGACATTCTCTGGACAAGATGCTATCTAGTTGTAGATAGACTAATAAAGTTTGTACACTTTTTAACAATTAAGGATACTTATTCATTAGATAGACTAGCCCAGTTGTATACACATGAGATAGTGCAACTTCACAGAGTACCAAGTAGCATAGTATCTAATAGAGACCCTACGTTCACATTGAACTTTTGGAGGTCATTACAGTATGCCTTAAGGACTAGGTTGCAGTTTAGTATTGCTTATCACTCCCAAATAGATGATCAGACTGAGAGGACTATCCAGACCTTAGAGGACATGTTGAGGGCATGTGTTAGAAATGAGGGGTAACTGGGATGTGTATTTGCCATTAGCAAAGTTTGCGTACAATAACAATTACCATTCCAGTATTCAGATGGCCCCTTATAAAGCTTTATATGGGAGAAAGTGTAGATCTCCATTGTGTTAGGTTGAGCTAGGTGAGAGAAGTTTACAAGGACTTGAGTTAGTTAACCAGACTACCCAACAAATAGAATTGATTAGAAAGAAACTCCTTACGGCCCGAAGTAGGCAGAAAAGTTATACCGATAAAAGAAGGAGGCTGTTAAAGTTTGAGATTGGAGACCATGTATTCATCCGAGTGTCTCCATTGACTGGGGTAGGTCAGTCTATAAGGGTAAGAAAGTTCAGTCCTGGGCATATTGGTCCATTAGAAATCCTTGAGAAAATTGGACCCGTGGCCTACTGGATAGCCCTACCTCCTAACCTAGCCCAAATCCATAATGTTTTTCATGTCTCCCAATTGAAAAAGTACCTATTAGACCCCTCACATGTCATAGAATATGAGCATGTTCAATTGCAGAAAAATATTTCCTATGTAGTGAAACTAGAGAAGATTATAGATGCTAAGCTGAAACAGTTGAGAAACAAGAGCATCCCTTTGGTGAAAGTGGTCTGGAAGGGTTTGACATCTGAGGAAGCAACCTGGGAGTTGGAAAATGAAATGAGACAAAAATATCTAGAGCTATTTCCCTAAGGTACATACTCAAATTTTGAGGATGAAATTTATTTTAAGGGGGTGGAAAATATAACAAACGTTAATTTTGTAAAATGACAAAATGAGCCGTATAAAAACAAGTCCTTTGAATTGAGCTAGATAATGTCTGAAAAAATTTGGATAAAGTCCTAAGCTTCTAAAAATGATAATTCTAGGCTATGTTGGAAAGAAAAACGAAGCTAGGATGATGAAACAATTTGTGACAAAAACTGACAAAACATAATGGCATTTTCATAAATAAGAGCAACTTTTGGAAAAACACATAGGAAGGCTTTTAAAATGGGAAATTTGAGTTGCCCAAGGTTCTCAGAGGCTTTAAAAATCATAGGAACCCTGGGATTGGTAAAGACCCTCAGGTGTATGTTTTTTAACGTTGGTGAGCCTGAGCTTTGACAGATTTGTTCGAGAAAGTTTTAGCTCCAATTTGTAATACCTTATATTTCTATTATCATACTCTTCCATTTAGGGCACTTGGTGCACATTTACAAGGCAAAAGTACAGAAAAGTATAAAAATAATGCACTTTTATAGCGTTGTATCAGGGTAAAATTTTTCAATTTGCATTATGTGGATCCCGTGGATTATCCAACAATGTTTCCTAGTCATTTATCATTGGAACAAATCACAAACACTCAAAACATCACATAATTCCATGGTTTCAAGCTCAAAACCCTGAAGTTCCATTATTTCTCAGACAGTATGTGGCAGATTTCAGAGGTAATTTTGAAAAATCATACCTAAATGTAGAAAAATAGAAATCACACAAACCATAGTTTTCTGAAAGCTCTAGATGTCAAATTTACACTAAAAATAAGTCCCAGCCACAAAAATCCCATCTAAGTCACATTTGACAATGATATAGCTACAAAGGTCTGACTGTCCTCTGATACTGATACAGTTTACTGTCATAAACTTAAAAAATATCCAATTAATTCCAAAAAAATTCAATCCATGCAAATGATACCAATCTAGAAAGATAAAGATGTTAGCTAGAGGGAACAAATAACTCCAGATCAACCCAAGAACGTTTAGGCCTTGAAAATAAATCAAACAATAATATAGGTCTGACTAGTCGCCTGGTACTGGACAACAACTTCAAAAATTAATATCTCCCTCTCTAGACATCCAAATGAGGTGCTTCCAATTGGTACAAGTCACTGGGAAGATCTAGCTTCTCCTTGTAAAATTTTGTGGTAATTGAACATCATTTGCCCTAAGAATGATAGAGAACAAATATAGGACTATATGAATAGTACTAGTGGCCAAACCAGAAAATTTTTCTAATTTCAAAAATTCACCAAATATTCCATAGAACTCCAAATAATACCCACTTTACCTTCCCAAAAATCTCTCAACAAGATCTAGATGTATCAAATTTTAGACTAAGAAGAGCTCATTTGGACAAAAAGTGACGTAGCTCACCAAAATGGCCAAGTTTGCCTCTCATAAGGTATCACTTTAGTCCAAATGGCCTTCCTTTGAGTTTATGCCTCTTTGGCAAGTTTAAAAGCATGAATATGAATTGTATGAACTCCCAAGTGGTCTTAAACCCCATGTATCTTAATTTGGCCATTTTGCTTCCATTAATACACTAATACATTGAGCCATCAAGAAGCTAAATTTCCCATTTCCATTGAATTCATGGCACATATGGTCTATACAATAGTCATACATCATATTATATTTATCCATGAGCTTACATCTAAAAAATAATATGTACAAAGTAACTTTGGTATTCAAATACATAACAAGCTACATAACGGACAAAGTTTATTTCAATGCTCTTGGCTTGCCTTCCTTGCTTCTTGGACATCACCTAGGTATTTCAAGACAATGGAGGGAAGGGGAGTGAGATTCCTTGAATCTCAATAGTTTACACACCCAGTCACATACGCATTCAAGGCATATACACATCAAAGCATATGTATGGAAGGTTTGGTAACCATAAAGTATGCAAAGTCACAATTTCCATGCCACATTTACACATCAAACCATTCTCATGCTCTAGGCACTTTTGGTTTTGCCTCACCCCATTCTTAGGACTTTTAGATTTGCCTCACCCTTGGCCTTATGACTTTTGACTTAGCTTCACCCATCCAAGAGACTTTTGCCCTAGTCTCACCCATACCTTGAGACTTTTGGCACATCCTCACCCATATTAAGGAACTTTTGGTATCATCTCACCCTTATGAGCCATTTCCACAACCATAGTCATTCAAGAAGACACATTGGTACCAATGTATTGTCAAGGCATAAAGTGGCATGTCATCAAGTCACAAGAACATACACAAGCATACAATAACATATATATGCACATAAGAATGCACGGAGAATGAGGTGGAAAGTTACCTTGAATTTATGCAAGCTTTTCTTGATCTTTTCCCTCCCTCTTTTTGGTCTCACACATGCACCTAGGTGGGCTGGTGTTCAAGACCTAAACACCATAAACAACACACAATTACACACTTGAAGCAAGGCAACACATTAAATTCCCTCTTGAACACACACTTGATTCCATAAGTGGCATAATGGTTCTATAATTAGCCCATTGAAGAAACTCTCAAATTTCAAGTTCTAGGCTTTATTCTCTTGTTATTTTTAGACTTTCTGGACTCATTTAAGGTCCTTGGAGCCCTCACATATTCACTTGCACAATTGGAAAACTAAGTTGCTTCATAAGGCACCATTATGGACACCATTATTCTGTCTTCCAATCCATGGCTCCTAAATTTTTTCCAATGGTTTCTCCTATCTTCTAACATCATATAAAGTCTCAAACCAAGGGTAGAACAAATTAAAACACTCCTTAGCTTAATTTTCCCAAATTGGTTGAAATATACACACCAATTTAATTTTTTCAAAAATTCTAATTTCATCCTTCCGTAACGGCAATTTTGTTTCGACTTCGTTTTAGCTCCTTTTTTAGAACCATCTTTTCTATTATAAAATTTAGGTTCCCAATTTAATAAAATGCCTTTAGAATCACTCAAATTGGAGCTAAACCTTCCTGAACGAATCTGTTAAAGTTTAGCTCACTGCCATTGGAAAACGTACACCGCAAGGGCTTTACAAGTCTTGGGGCTTTGCATGGTTTTTGAGACCTTTAAGAACCTTAGGTAACTCAAATTTTCTATTTAGAAGGCCCTCCTATGTGTTTTTCCAAAAGTTGCACTTATTAACAAAAATGTCATTACATTTCATCAGTTTTCATCACAAATTGTTTCTCCATCCTAACTCTATTTTTCTTCCTTCTAAGCCTAGAATTATCATTTTTAGGAGTCTATGACTTTACCCAAATTTTTTAGGACATTATTTAACTCATTTCAAAGGACTTGCTTTTATACGGCTCATTTTGTCATTTTACAGAAATTACATTCATTACACAATTTAAGTGATTCCAAAGGCATTTTATTAAATTGGGAATCTAAATTTTATAATGGAAAAGATAGTTTTCAAAAAAGTAGCTAAAACGAAGTCGAAACGAAATTGCCATTATGGAAGGATAAAATTGAAATTTTGAAAAAGTGTGTTTCTTAAAGCTTCCACATACTTCTCCCTTTTTCTCTCACCTTCTTAAGCATGAATTTTTTTGCCCAAAATATAGAAATGGAGCAGCTCTTCTAGGCACACAAGGAGAGGAAGAGAAAGAAGAGAAAAATCAAGGAAAAGGTAAGTAAATCCATGGAATTTCATGCTTTTTCTTCCTCCAACCTTGTTCCTCTCCTTTCCTCCTCTCTTTTCATGGTTTATTTGAGATGAATGGTTCTGTTTTAGTGTATAAATTAAGGGAGGAGTTTGAATTCCTTATGGTGGAACAAACCAAGAAGAAAGAGCTTGAAAAACACACTTGAATCTAAGATAAATTCTCACCTTAGTTGCTTCCTTCTCTTGCTTCTTCTTGGTGTATATTTCGGCCAAGAATACAACCATATAGAGGGAGGATTTTTTGTCCAAAAATAAGAGAAGAACTAGGGTTTTAAACCATGAGGAAGAGGAATATAGCAAGAAATTCCAAGAAAAACCTATGGAAAACAAGATAAAAAAGTGTAGGATCATTTAGGGTTTTGGAAAATCTAATTTTGTGTGAGTAATTACTTGGCTATTTGAATATTTCCTTAAGCTCCTAAGACCTCTAGAAACCCTCCCAAGTGGCTCTCCCATCAAGGGAAAATCAAGAAGCTTGTGAACCTCCATTATGGTGCTAGTTTTAGCCAAGGCAAGAATACTAGGTTAAGGAGTGTTTTAATTTGTTCTAGCCTTGGTTTAACTCTTTATATGATGTTAGAAGATGAGAGAAACCATTGCAAAAAATTTAGGAGCCATGGATTAAGAGATGGGACAAGTGTGTCCATAATGGTGCTTTGTGAAGCAACTTAATTCTAAGCGTGTGCAAATAAGTGTGTGAAGACTCTAAGGACTTTGAATGAGGCCAAGAAGCCTAAAAATAGAGAGAGAAGGGGGCCTAGAGCTTGAATTGTGAAGGTTGCTTCAATAGACCATTTATGGAACCATTATGCCACTTATGGAACCAAGTGTGTGTTCAAGAGTAAATTTAGTGTCTTGGCTTGCTTCAAGTGTATAATTATGTGTTGTTTATTGTGTCTGGGCCAAGAGAACATCCACCCACCTAGGTGTCCTTGTGAGGCCAAGAAAGGGAGGGAGTAAAGCAAAAAGGAAGCTTGCATCCATTAAAAGGTAGCTCTCCACCTTATTCTCCTTGCATTCTTGTGTGTATATATATGTCTTTGTGTGTTTGTGTATGGTCTTGTGACTTGAGAACATGCCACTTGATGGCTTGACATTACATTGATACCATCTTTGAATGGCTTTGGTTGTGGAAATGGCTCATAAGGGTGAAGTGATGCCAAAAGTCCCTTAATGAAAGTGAGGACATGCCAAAAGTCTCATGGCATGGGTGAGACAAGGCCAAAAGTCTCTTGGAAAGGTGAGGCCAAGTCAAAAGTCCTTAGACAAAGAATGAGGCAAATCCAAAAGTCCTAGAAATGGGGTGAGGCAAAACTAAAAGTTCCTAGAACATGGCCTTGGCTTGAATGTGAATAAGTGGCATGGAAATTATGACTTTGCATACTTTATAGTTGCCAAACCTTCCATACATATGCTTTGATGTGTATATGCCTTGAATGTGTGTGTAAATGGGTGTGTGAGTTATTGAGATTCAAGAATCTCGCTCCCTTTCCCTCCATTATCTTGAAATGCCTAGGTGATGTCCAAGAAGCAAGGAAGGCAAGCCAAGAGCATTGAAAAGTCATACTTTGTCTGTTATGTAACTTGTTATGTATTTAAATACCAAACTTACTTTGTATATATTATTTTTGAGATGTAAGCTCATGGAAAAATGTAATATGATGTATGAATCTTGTATAGACTATATGTGGCATGAAATCTATGGAAATGGGAATTTTGGCTTCTTGATGGCTTGATGTATTAGGTGCATTAATGGAAGTGGAATGGCCAAATTAAGATACATGAGATTTAAGACCACTTGAGCAGTTTATACAAGTCATATTCATGCGTTAAACTTACCCAGAGGTGCCAAACTCAAAGGAAGGCCATTTGGACCAAAGTGATACCTTATAAGAGGCAAAGTTGGCTATTTTGGTGAGCTATATCACTTTTTGTCTAAATGAGCTCTTCTTGGTCTGTAATTTGGCATGTATCTTGAGCTTGTTGAGAGCTTTTTGGGAAGCTAAATTAGGTAATTTTTAGAGGTCTACAGAATATTTTGTGAATTTTAAAGTTGGAAAAATTTTCTAGTTTGGCCATTAGTACTGTTCATATAGTTCGAAATTTGTTCTTTGTCATTTATGTAGGGAGAAACTAGACCTTTCTAGTGACTTTTCTCAATTAGAAGTACTTCATTTAGATGTCTAGAGAGGAAAATATGAATTTTTGAAGTTTTTGTCTAGTACCATCGACCAGTCAGATCTGTTTTACTGTTTGATTGATTTTTGGCATCTGAACGTTCTTGGATTGGTTTGGAACTATTTTTTCCCTCTAGATAACATCTGTAGCTTTCAAAATTGGTACTGATTGCATGGATTGGATTTTTGTGGAATTAATTGGACATTTTTGAATTTTATAACAGTAAATTGTATCAGTATCAAAGGGCAATAAGACCTTTGTGGATATTTCATTGTCAAACATGATCCAGATGGAAATTTCTTGATTGAGACTTATTTTTAATGTAAATTTGACATCCAGAGCTTTCCATAAAGCTATGTTTTGTGTGATTTCAAATTTTCTACATTTAGTTATAATTTTTTAAAGTTACCCTTGAAATCTGCCCACATGCTGTCCAAGAAGAAATAATGGAATTTCTAGATTTTGAGCTTGAAATCCGTGGATTGCTTAATGATTGAGTTGTTTGTGATTTTTTCCAATGATAAATGGCTAAAGAATGTTGTTGGATAATCCACGGGGCCCACGTAACATAAATTGAAGAATTTTACCCCTAACGCAATGCAATAAAGGTGTATTATTTTCATACTTTTCCTTACTTTTGTCTTATGAATGTGCACCAATTGCCCAGAATGGAAGAGTATGATAATAGAAATATAAGGTATTATAAGTGTCTTGGCTTGCTTCAAGTGTGTAATTGTGTGCTATTTATAGTGTTTAGGCCAAGAGAACATCCAATCACCTAGGTGCACTTGTGAGGCTGAAAAGAAGGAAGGATAAGACTAAGGAAGCTTGCATAAATTCAAGGTAGCTCTCCACGTTATTCTCTTTGCATTCTTGTGCATGTGTATGTCTTTGTGTGCATGTATGTGTTTATGTGATTTGAGAACATGCCACTTGATTTTTTGAGTTTGCGTTGGTACCCGATGTATGTTCTTAAATGGCTTTGCTTATGGAAATTACTCACGAGGGTGAGGTGATGCCAAAAGTCCCTTAATGTGGGTGAGGAGGTGCCAAAAGTCTTAAGGCATGGGTGAAACTAGGCCAAAAGTCTCTTGGGTGGGTGAGACCAAAGCAAAAATCCCTAGGCCAAGAGTGAGGCATATCCAAAAGTCCTAAAAATAGGGTAAGGCAAAATCGATAGTCCCTAGAGCTTCTTGATGGCATGATTGTAAAAGTGTGGCATGAACATTTAATAAATGAGCATTTATAGTCTTAGTAGCTTGTTTACTTGTATAGTTGATGTATGTATGCCTTGAATGTGTATGTGAATCGGTGTGTGAGCAATTAAGATTCTAGGAATCTCACTCTTCTTCCCTCCATCATCTTGAAATGCCTAGGTGATGTTCAAGAAGTAAGAAATGCAAGCCTAGGGTCTTGAGGAGCTACACTTTGACAATTATATAGTTTTCCTTGTACTTAGATACCAAAGTGGATATGTACATGATATTTTTGAGTTGTAAACCATTGAACAAATGTAATATTATGTATGAATGATGTATGAATATTGTATGGTGCCAAGATAATGGAAATGTGAAATTTGAACCCTTTTGTGCATACTTGGAGACATGCATTTTTTAGTGTGGGATAGCTAAATTAAGATGCATGAGGTTTGGCGCCACTTGGGTAGTTCATGCAAGTCATATTCATGCTTTTAAACTTGCCCAAGAGGTGCTAAACCATTAAGAAGTCATTTGGATAAAGTTGAGATCTTAAAGGAGGCAAAATTGACCATATTGTGAGGTTATGTCATTTCCCATCCAAATGAGCTTCTCTTAGTCTAAAATTTGGCATGCATCTGGAGCATTTTAGGAAGCTAAAGTGGGTATTATTTGGAGGTCTATGGAATTTTTGGCAAATTTTTGAAGTTGGAAAATTTTTTTAGTTTTTAGTCAATAGTTCATATAGTCTGAATTTTGATCTCTATTATTCATAAGGCAAATGATATCCAATTGCCATGAAATTTTATAGGGAGAAACTAGACCTTCCTAGTGACTTGTGCCAATTGAAAGCACCTCATTTGGATGTCTAAAGAGGGAGATATGAATTTTTCAAGTTGCTATTCTGTTTTAAGCGCACCTCCAGACCCATGTTATTGTTTGATTAATTTTTAGGGTCTGAATGCTCTTGGATTGGTCTGAAACTATTTTTCTCCTCTAGTTAACATCTATAGATTGCATGGATTATATTTTTATAGAATTAATGATGAATTTCCAAAGTTTATATCATTAAGCTGTAATAGATTTCTACGCAGCTTGATCTCCCTGTCTTTTCTATTGTCAAACATGGTCCAGATGAGATTTTTGTGACTGGGAATTATTTTTATGACATCCAAAGCTTTCCAAAAAACTATGGTTTGAATGATTTCAATTTTTCTATATTTAGTTATAATTTTTCAAAGTTACCCCTGAAACTTGCCATATGGTGTTCTCGAGTTTAAATGAAAATTTTGGGGTTTTTGCCTTGAAAATCATGGATTGCTTGATGTTTTGAATTGATTGTGATTTGTCCCAATGATAAATGACTAGAGAATGTTATTGGTTAATCCACGGGACCTACATAACATGAATTGAAAAATTTTACCCTAACGTAATGCGATAAAATGCATGAAAAATATGGCTTTTTCTTAATAATTCCCTATGAACAGGCACATAATTATCTTGAATGGAAGGATATAATGCAAGGAAATATAAGGTATGACATATAATGTTACGTTTGGCTCCTAGCTTTCTATAGTACGGAATTAAGTACAAAACTTCTTTCCTAGCCTAAAGTTAAGCCTAGTTGAGTCTAGCTAATATGTTTCCATGCCATGGCTAGATGAAAAAATAAAGTTTCATGCCAATTTTCATGTTTGAGTTACTTGATGCACATAGCCTCCATAGTTGCATTTTCTCGTTTGCATTCATTACATGCATTGATGTGGAATGAGATTTACTACTAAAATTCTCCTTAGAATCTTACCTCTTTTATCTCCCATTAACCATAATAGGCACTACAAGCAAAGAGAAGAAAACTAAGAAGAAGTAGAACCTTAGGAAACATAAATGGAAGCTTGTGATGTAAATGGAACATTCATAGTGTATATGTATGGTTGATGTATGTTATGAGACAAGTTAATGACCAAGTATGATGTATATTATGATGATATGCAATATCTCTTTATATACAAGATTGTGATCATGAATATATGCCAATTATATGTCATTGCAATTGAATAGAACATGATTTGCCATGTTATATACTTATGGTTTCATGTGGCTAGTTGTAAGTGGGATAGTGATTTTTAGTAACTAGTCATATTTCATGTATTGGTTTTTATGAAAATGAAGTATAAACGGATTAAAATTTGCTCAAGGGAGGAAGAGATTACAATATTAAGGCCCAAATGGACCACTTTAGAACCAAAAATTGGTCTATATGAGCCAAAAATTGCATCTTTGCCCTTGATAGGTCAGATGACCTAGTTTAGGGTTGAAATTTGGTCTACACTTAGAGGATAGATATATAGAGCTTTCCAAGAGTCTAAGATAGTTTTTTTTTAGTTCTATAAAATATTTGATGAATTTTTTAATCTAGTCTAAAAATGTTGAATTATGCAATTACTATTCGCTCTACATAACCTTAGTCTTTATGTCCTTTCAAGGGACAAATCGATTCATTTTAACTTAAAATTTTTATAGTAGCAAGTTCAAATCATGAACTTTCTATATACACCTAATTTGCTCAAATCAATGTTGGGTAGCCAAAGTTATAAGTTTTTGAAATTTGGACCTTATTATATTAAAGGATATCAAATTTAGCTATATAGCTCCTACAATTAGATCTTGTATTATGATCATATGGGTCAAATCAAATATGTATATGGAAGTTTTTAATGAGAAATGAATAGAAATTCAAATTTTGACCCCTATAAGCTCAATTGGCATATGGAAAGCATATAAACAGCTACTATAAATTTTGCTACGATTGTGTTTTTGTTGCAATTGAAGCTTAGTGAAATAAGAAGGACTAAAATGAATATGTTATGACAAGAGTGGTGAAAATAAAGGCTTGGAGAGAAAGAGGAGAGAAAAAAAATTCAAGGTAAATTTTAGATATGTAAATGACACTTTTTTATTCTCTTGTAATTATGAAATGTCTTTTACTCCATGAAAGCTTTCTTTTGATCCAAATATTATCTTGGAAGATTGATGTTGGTGGCTATCCAAGAAGGAAAAGTTGCTCTTTTGAAAGGCTGAATTTCACCATAAGAATCATCAACAAGAGCTCTTTCAAATAAGGTATGGAAATATGTAAACTTCAAAACCTTAACCTTTGTAATTTCGTCATGAAAGAGAAAGTGGATGGTGTCATGCTTTTTTTAGAGACATTTGATATTTATGATGATGAGGATGTTGAATATGACATGTATTTGGCTTGAAATATTAGAAAAAAACAAGTTTGAAGTATGACTATTTTTGGCCAAGTGAAGAATTATATAGCTATAATGATTCTTTTGTCATTTTGATAATAAAATAGGCTTAATTATAAATTATAGAGATAATTTGAATAAAATTTAGCGTAAAAAAAACATCATTTTGATATATTCAAAAATTGAGTTCAAAGAATGGCCTAATTGACCATATTGATAGAGATTATGTTTTACCATGATTGTGGCTTTCCAAGTGAGTCTTTTATGGTCTAAATGAGTCAACTATGTCATGAAAATGAAGCTAAGATGTTGAGAAAGGAATAACACTTGTTGTAACATAAAGTTATACAATGATACCTTAGTATGTCAATTGAAGAAAATGAGCAAATGAATAGCAAGTGATCAAATGAATAGTAAAAGTGTTGTTTATGGCCAATTTTATAATTTAGGCTTAATTTAGTTGAAAAAACCCTAATTTTGGCCCTAGATTAAGGGCAAATGGAGAAAAAGATGATGGCAGTGCTTTTAATCAAAGAATAGGCATAAAAAATAAGCATAATGAGAACCTTGAATAATGGAATTGATAATACATGGAAATTTTAGCAAGTTAAAAAGGGAAAAATGGACTTAAAATGTGCCTAAAGTGGCTTTTAATCTATGTAAATTAGTACCTATGTACAGATGAAGTGATCTTGATTATAATTAGTTGACTATAATTGTATCTAATTTGATATTCTAGACAAATTAAGTTAAGTCGAGCCTTATTGCTTGTGTTTGGTTAAGAAAGCATGAAGTGATCTTTTCAGGTAGCATTTCCTTCCTTCTTGTTATATATAAAGGTATGCTTGAGTGCTTGGTTGCTTGTATGCATTGTATGTTTATACTTGAGTATGTTTTCCACAAGAGCTAGCTATGTATGAATGTTTTATGTGTCAGGTTGGCTAGTTGTGCCTTGTGGCATCCAATCTGAGTAAGGCAAGGGAATTGAGCATAATAATTCTTCCTTATGCTGAGAGTAGCCTAAACAAATATGTTTTCATGAGTATTTGGCTATTCACTAGTTTATGTACAAGCCACTCTTTAGGTTTATAAGATATTTTCATATGCATGCTTGCTTCCTTGTTGCTTTATGTATTCTTGAATGTTGGAAATCACTATTACGATTCTTTCCATATGTCTATTACTAACCAATGGCAGGTGAAGAAAGTAACAAAAGAAGAGACAAAGACAAAGAATTGGCATCTTGAGGTTGAGAATTCAATGAAGGATTTTATGCCACTTTTATTGAGTTTTAATGAACTTATGATGATTAAACATGTTGTGATGTATAAAAATCTTATAATGGCATGAGACATGATATGATGCTTAGTAATGTAATTTTGATATCTTATGTGATGGAAATGGCATTGAGTTAGGCTAGCTATTATTTGAGCCCTAAAGTGCATAATTACACTAGGAAATGATAATATAATATACGATTGAGTTGTGACCAAGTTTTGGCTGTGATTTGTGACCATTTGGATAGTTTGGACCCCTAAAAAATATAGGAAAAGTATGGAAAATTTTTTCCAAAAAGTAAGCTATGATATTAGCCATTTTAATTATGTTGTGATAAAAAAATAGCAACATGAATGTTCAAGCTTATGAGCTATTGATATGTCATACGTTGAATCAAGTCTTAGCTCATATCATAAGAAAATTTAAAATGATTATTTCACTACATAGGAGTAAGTGAGAATTGTTTGAGGCCACCTTTGTAACATTCCTAAAAAGTTAGGATTTTCTAATTATTTAGTATTTTATGTAATAAATTTATTAAGCTTTAATAAGATGAATTTGAATAAAGTAACTTTGTATAAGAAAAGTATAAGATAAATAAGAACTATAGAAATTTTTGAGTTTTTAGTTGGTCCAAGGAGCTAGGTGTAACACCGTATAATTCTACCCTCTCTAGATCATCTATAGACATACATGTGCTTAATTTCATTAGAAAACAAGGAAAATCCATTTAAAATAATGGCATTTCTTGTGTTACGTAAAGTTCAAAATTTTCATCTCACATCTCATGGCCCATATGAGCTCACCCATATCAATCTCAAATTAAAATATATTCATACAACTCAAAACCATCACAAAATAACATAAGAATCCTAAGCCTATAGCATTCATACACAAATTTTACATGTTTAGTTTCGGGTTTTGTTGCTAGATTTCTGGTGCCAACTTTGGAAAATCATAACTAAATTTAGAAAAATCAAAATCAAACACACTATATCATTCTAGAAAGATATAGATGTTAAGTTTAGTAAAAAATAAGTCTAGACTAGAATAGAAATGTTTAGCTACTAGAAAAAGATTGAACAGTACCAAAGGTACTGTGCGTTATTGGTATTGATCCCAAATTTTAAAAATTCATATCTCTCTGCTCAAACATCCAAATATAGTGATCTTGGTGGCCATAGAAAGCTTATTATGTTTAGTTTATGTATGTAAAATTTTATGAGTATTGGATACCATTTGGCCCTTAAATGATATAGGAGAAGAAACTGACCATATGAACAGTAATCATATCAATTCAGTAGCTTTTTGGAAATTTTGAAAATTCACAATTAATTCTCTAGAGCTCCAAATAATCTAATCTTTTGCTTCCAAAAAAGCCCTAGATGAGACCTATATGCATGCCAAATTTCATGGAGAAATTTTCCATTTGGTCAGTTTGTGATATAGGATTATAAAATGGTACTTTTATGCCACCTTAAGGGTCCAAAATGGTCTAATTTAGCTTATACCTTTTCTAGGGCCACTTGAGCACGTGGGAAAACATAAAAATGGCCTATTAAACTTGTCCAAAGGGTCTAAAAACCCATATCTCACAAACTCACTCTCCCACTTGATGACATACATAAAGAGCATACATGTGCACTCTTGCCATACAAGGTCAAGAATATACCATATCATTTATTTACTTCCAATTCCTATATATACATCACACACACATATAATTACATATGTTCAAGAGCTTATACACTATATACATCATGGAAATATATCATTTGACAATTTAGGTTTACAAAATGAACAAATATAAACTCCATTGTCAATCTCCTTGCTTTCAAGTGTGATGGCTCCCATTTCCTTGCTCATTTGATCCACCTAGGCATGTTAGGTAATGGGGAGGGAAGAGTGAGATTCTAAGAATCCCAATAGCTCTTCTCCCTTTCAAGCATATAGAATGGATGTAAATTTAAGTATAAAAATGCATGCATGGCTATATTGAAATTCATAAACATATATGGAACATTTCTTGCATTCAAGAAGCCACATGTATCATACATAGGTTTGCCAAGACAATGGTTTAGCCTCACCATTCTCTTTGGGACTTTTGGACTTGCCTCACCCACGTTCAAGGGACTTTTGACTAAGCCTCACTCTTCTTATAGACTTTTGGCTTTGTCTTACCCACTCTTAGGGACTTTTGGCTTCACCAAGCTCATACAAGTCAAAACATGTTCTTTATCATCATTCAAGCATATAAATCAAACATCATGGTATCATGGCATATACATATTTGCTAAATACATTTTTCATGACTTAAACACACATACACACATTCAAAGATAAGAAAACATCCAAGCATGTATGACAGAAAAGGGAGAGAGCTACCTTGTATACAAGAACACACTTTTCTCTTCATAATTTCTTCCTTTCCCTCGGCCAAACACCTACAAGGAGGTGGAGCTTGATTCCTCTGGCCTAAACACATGAAATGGGATCCAATTACACTCTTGTAACATTTACTAAAGCCACACACACTCTAGAATAACCTTAGTACTCATAATGTTCAATTATGGTTCCATAAGGCACCAAATGAAGCAACCTTGGGAATTCATAGTCTTGGCTCCATTCTCTCTTCCATTTTATGGTTCTTGACTTCATTTAAACTCCTTGGAGCCATCACACAATTATTTCAAGGTGCCTAGTTATGTGTTGCTTCATTATGCAACAATATGGAACCTATACCTCCATCATACTTTCTAGGCTTTCTACATTTTTTTCCAAGGATTCCTTGGGCATTCTTCTATCATACTTAGTCTCATTCTAGCCTTAGAACAAATTATAACATTTCCTAAATGCTACTTCCCCTCTTGGGCGAGACTATGCTTGGCTTTTGGACCATGGAATTCCATTCATTTTGTTTAGGGAATTGGCATATGTGGAGCTTCCTAAGTGTCTTAAGAACTCATATACACTCTTAGACATCTTGAATAACCCTTAGGAAGCTTCATATTTGCCAAGGAACACTAAAATCCCTAAGTAGCATAACTTGTTCTTTAATGCTTCTTACTTAGTTCCAATTACATATTGTTAATCCTTGCACTCTAGAACCCTTAATCCCACCTTGGCATGGATAGAATTTATCCCCTAGTGATTGGGCTCCATCTTGGCCAAACAAGCACCATGGGAGATAACCAAGAAGATGCAATGAAAGGCTAGGTTTCTTACCTTATTTCAATACTTTCCAAAGGCTCTTTCCATTGCTTCATGATCCTCCTTAAAATTCTAAGTTCCCTCCTCTGAACTAGCCACAAAACAGCCCTATATACATCATAAAAGCCATAGGAATAAAGAGGAGAAGGAGAGGAATAAGATTAATAAAGGAAGAACTATGAAATTCCACACTTTTTCTCACCTTTTCTTGGATTTCTCCTTCCTCTTTCTCCTCCTTTCTTGTTCATTCCTTTGGGAAAAACCTCCTCTGGCTTGGGCAACAACTAAGTTGGTCTAAATGGAGGAGAAGAATGGGACACTATATAAGGAGCAAGGTCACTTAATGGACTTTTCAAAAATTCCCATTTTGTCCTCTTTTCTTGGCTCTTTTGTTTTAGGCTCATTTCAACTCCTTTTTTAAAACTGTATTTTCCATCATAAAATTTAGGTTCTCTAACTTATAAAATGCTTTTAGAATCACTCAAATTGGATCTAAAACCTTCTCAAATGAAAGGGTTAAAGTTTGGGTTCACTGACATTCTAAATCGTAAACTAAAGGGGTTTTAACTATTTTAGGAATTCCTATAGTTTTTAGGCCTCTAAGAATCCTGAGAAACTCATGTTTTCCATTTAAAAATTCCTACTATGAGTTTTCCAAAAAATGTCTAAAATTACGAAAATGCCATTACATCTTCATTGAATTTTGTCTAGTTATTTTGGCTCCGTTTTTAGGCACCTCTGGCCTTGGATCCTCATTATTTGAGGTCTAGATTATTACTTTAATTTTGTTAGAACTCAAATCATTCTATCTAAGGGACTTCTTTTTACATCTAGTGCGTTTCGTATGTTTATGAAGAAACGAAATATTACGTTTCTCACATTTACGGAGAAATTGGATGTTACACCAGAGGCAAAATCGTCATTTTTCATTTAGACAAACTTTGATTATTTTTTTAGAAGAAAGAGGAATTTAGAACTAGTCCACTATATATATATACCAATAGTTAGGAAATAATGTGTAGAAAATTATAAAATTCATTCCGTAAAATTTTGAAATCTTAGGACTAGAAAATGTCCCCGAGTGATTAAGAACTTATACAGAGACAAACTAAACCCCTAAGCTCGAGTTAACTGTCTCAAGAATTTTTGTGCAGAAAGATCTACCAAATGGTGGTGACAAAATTTGGAAATGTGGAGTTACAAAAAGGATATAAGCGAAAAACGAACAGAGGTACTTGTTTGTTACGTTACTACCAAGGACAAAATAGTCATTTGGATCCTAAAATAATAAAATATTAGGGAAATAAATAATAATAAAATATATGGTTAGAGACATTAAATAGAACCTACGTAGGTCCAAATAATATTAAAATATTACAGAGAACTTAGAGAACGCAAATTAAATAAAATATTACGAAGAACCTACCAAAGGACACATCAGCAAAAATAGTGGTAATTTTGTAAATTATAACTGGGGAAGTGCTAACATGGCACCATGGAGCAAGGAAAGTGCTAATGTTACACCATGAGCAAGGAAAAATGATGATGTGGCGCCATGTGTAGGAAGATTTTGGAGATTGCACAAACTACAAAGTGATGAATAGGCTTACATTAGCAAATCTTAATAAAGCTCATGTTTTATGAAAAAGTTATTCTGATGTCACTACTGACACAGGATGACACATACGCTAATTTAAGCAATAATAAATGCAGCCTTATCTTCACAAGTTACGAGAAAGTAACCATGGTTAAGATTTAACTACAATTAAAATCCAACGACTAATATTTATCCATAAAATGTGATGTGATCTTAACCATAGATGTAATCTAATGGCTTAAATTTCTTTACTTTTTAAGATCTAATCCAAAGGCTCATATTAAATCTCTAAAATCAAGATTAAATCATAAGCATCCAATGAATCTAAAGGCATAGATTTAACATCATAAAAACATAACAAATCCTAACCATCCATTTGTAAATAAAATTTACAAGAACACACACACACACTTTCATGCCACACTCACACACAAAATAAACATACACAATTCAGCTAAGACAAGAAGAAAAAGAAGGAAGGAAAGCTCGACCAAGGGAGAAGGAAAAGGAAGGAGGAAGAAAGGAAGAAAATCTACTGGAGAAAAACAAACACCGTAGAATCAAGGTAACATAAATAAACTTTCTTCTTCTTGGTCTTTCTTCTATTTTTTTCCATGAATTTTTCTCTTCTTTTCTTCTTCATCTTTCAATGATGGCAAGAACAAATGAGGAATTTTGTTGTTTTCATGAATTCAAGCTAAGAAAAGATAGAAAATCATATATATGGCTTATGAATTCATGTGATTCAAGAAAATTCCTATTCTTGGCAATTTTTTTACAAACTATGAAACTATGTACTTCAAGAAGCCATGGGAGAAATTGAAGAGAAATTAAATGGGAGAATAATGGGAGGAAGCCTAAGGAAGAGATAAATTAATATAACTTTAATTTTTGTGAAGAATTTGGCAAGAAACCCTTGAATTTTGTTTTGAGAAAATTGTAGAATATACATGGAATTTCTAGAAATTGATTGAGGGCTTTTGTTCATCTCCCTTGAATGTATATATATGGCTATTTGGTGACATGAAAATAAAGCAAAATCATATACTTTCCTTGGTACATAGGTTTGGCCAACACATGTATATATACCTAGGGAAAGTTTTCAAGATCCAACTAAATTAGGTTAATCTACATTAAAAATAAGACCTATGGTGAAATTTTGGTGAATTATGGATCACTATATAAAAAGTCAATTTTTGAGAAAAAGTATTGACCAAGAAGTTCTTGAATTTTTACTTGTATTATATGATGTGTTTTGAATGATTTATGTGGTCTAATATGTTTTATATGTTGTATGGATTATGCTAATATTTAATTTGTAAATTTTAGAGCCCATTTGTGATAGTTAGAAATTTATGAAGAATTAAGTCAAGAATGAAATATATGATTACATATGTTCTAGATTTGTGTTGTTTGTTGTACTAATATACTACTTACTGTCTAATTTTTTGACATGAGCAACATGCTATTTACTGTCTAGTTTTATAAATATTTGTTATTTGGTAAAGGACTAGACATTATATATATATATAATATAATTTAATATGGCAGAGTAACCTTATTGAGGGGATGAGCCCTGTTTGTGCTAAAGTGGGCCATTAGATAACTGTTATTGTGCTAGATGTCCAATTTTAATTAAGAAAAATACTTTAAAATATCTATAATACCTTAACCTATTAGCTAGTATACCATGGTCTCATTGTCCATCTCTATGCATCTTATATGTATTGGAGCATAAGGATAAGAAACCATACATGTCATATGAGAAAATAATGAATATTTGTATTTATTTGTGTTATGTAAGGTTTCATTTCCTCATTTTATGCTCCAGGGACCATGTACACTCATCCACATCATTTTCTAGTCATAACATATCCATACAAATCATACACATCACATTTAATCTCATTCATTTTAGGTTTAGAACTATACTTCACAAATTCCATGGTTTGCTCTCAGGTTTAGTTTCTAGCTTTCTAATACAAAGTTTTGAAATTCATAACTAATTTTAGAAAAATTGAAATCAAGCAAACCATACTATTCTAGAAATCTATGGATGTCTACTTTTGATTAAAAATAATTCCAAACCAATGAATTAGACTTAATCTATCGGAAATTGATGGAACAGTAACACAGATTAGGCTACATTACTAGTACTATCATGCAATTTCAAAAATTCATTTTTCCCACTACAGAACTCCAAATGAGGTGATCTTAGTGGCTATGGAAATTTTATGGTGTCTAGTTTGTGTCAATAAAATTTCATGAGCATTAGACTTCATTTGTCCTACGTGTGACACAGAGAAGAAAACTAATCAAATAAATAGTAACCATGCCATTTTTGCATAACTTGGCCAACTTTGAAAAATCATAATAAATTCTATAGAGTTCCAAATTAAGTGCTCTTTGGCTCCCTAAAGAGATCTAGATGATGCTGGCTAAAGCTCATGGGAAAACTCATTCATTTGGTCATACTTTGGTTTAGCTCTCCATTTAGTCAAATTTGAAGTCTCAAATGGCATCTTAAGGCACCAAATGATCTTCTTGACTTTCTACAATCACTTGGGCAAGTCTAAAAGCATAAATATCATATATAAAAGCATGCTAAATGATTCAAATCCTCATAGAGCTCAATTTCACCTTGCCACATGCATACATACAAAAGTGCATCATGTCATATAAGGGCAAATGAGTGGAAAAATCTCACACTCTCATTCATCTAGCTTCCCTATTGATACATACACCATTTATACATACATTAGAATATGCTCAAAGGTTTATACATACATCTCATGGTTACATAGTTTGACATCAATATGCCATCAAAGTGCCTATTTTTCATAACTATTTGTCAAAGTCTTAATCTTCAAGGTTGTTAGCCTCCATTTCTTTGTTCACTTGGCTCACCTAGACATGGTTAGGCATATGTGGGAGAAGAGTGAGATTCAAATAATCCTAATAGCTCTTAACCCTTTCAAACATACATAATGGATGCTAAAACATGTCAAAGAATGCATGCATGACATTCAAGCAACTAGTAAACATGTATAAGGCATTTTCCTTGTCACATAAACTCATGCACAACAAGCATAAGCTTTTAAGGGCATTGGTTTAGCCTCACCCATCTCTCTTGAGACTTTTGGATTTGCTTCATCCGTTTTCAAGGGACTTTTGACTTAACCTTACTCTTCTTGAGACTCTTGGCTTTGTCTCAGCCATTTCTAAGGATTTTTGGCTCATCCTCACCCTTGCTAAGGGACTTTTGACATAACCAAACCTATTCAAGCCAAAACACATTCATAAAACACATTTCAAGATCAACATGGTATTATGGCATGTGGGCAATAGCTAGAAATATTTCTCATGGTATAAACATACATACAAGTACTCAAAGACAAGCAAATGTCTAAGCCATGCATGAGAGAAAGTTTAGAGAGCTACCTTGAAGTAAAAACTCAACACTTTTTCCTTAGCTATTCCTCCCCCTTTTTGGCCACACACTTGTAATTAGGTGAAGCTTAATTCCTTTGGCCTAAAGATATCAAATAGGACACAATTACATCATAGAAGCAAGCTCTAGCATCACCACTCTTTATGGAAGCTCACTTTGTTCTGTGGTTACATAATGATTCCATATAAGACCTAATGAAGCAAGTGTTAGAATTCAAGGTCTTGGCTCCATTTTCTCCTTCCATCTAGGTCTCTTAACTCCATTTAAGCCTCTTAGAGTCATCACAATTTCATTCCCAAGAGCCTAGACACAAGTTGCTTCTTTAAGTCTTATTGTATAACCTATACCTCCATCTCACAAACTAAGGTTTCTAAATTTTTTCCAAGGTTTCCCTTGATGTTCTTTGATAAACACATATTTCTATCTATTTTATTCTCCTAAACATAGGCATTTTAATAATGAAATATGGATTTAAGACTTTAATTAGATAAGATTTTGTTTTAGAAGCCATTTCTATATTTTAGGAATTTATTTGCAAAATTATTGAGTTTTAATGCATGAATTCCTTTTCAATAATTTTTTGGCTATTTCTACTTAACACTTTCCATTCTTTTATGTAGATTTCAATGGCTAAATGATGTTCAAATGAGAATTTGAGTTAGAGAAGAGAAGGGGAAGATTTAGGCCTCAATTGTACTTCTTGTTAGAGCTTAAAAATGGGAGAATGAATTGTGGTTGGCACATGAATGGGATGCTCTCTCATTTCATGCATTATATGCATGCACATTCACATGGTTATACATCAGCTACACACACATCATTCATGCTGCAGCTCACTCACATGCACAGCATCTCATCAAGTCATAGTCCCCCATTCCACGTCACACCCACATACAGAAACAGGGACACAAAGCTACAGGTTTCACGTTGAGGCAGCACTTGGTTTGATGTGGATGATGTTTTGTTTTGGGTGCAGAAGCAGATAACCACCTGTTAAAGAAGAAGCTATGGGTAGCACGAGAAGAATGAGCTGTATGAGCATTTGGAAGAAAAGAGCTACGAGCTGCATGTTGGAATGGAAAGGAAGAATAAACTAAGATGTTGAGCTACAAGAAGGAGGCAAGGCCACGGTTTTAACGTCAGCGAGAAGAACAGAACCATGCAGCAACGTCCAGTTGTACGTAGGAGCAACAGAAGGAAACAACGTGGAAACAAATGAAGAGAAGCAAGAGTTGGGTGCTGGGCTGGACGAAGAAGCTTGCATGACCTGCAGTTTCAATGTGAAAAGCTGAGAATGAGGTGAAGAAGCTGCTGCACGAGCTGAGAAATGAAGAAGCAACGTGGTATAAGAAGAAAAATACATGCAGAAACACGTACAAAGCCACGGGTTGTAAGTGGAAGCTACATGATAGCTGAACAGAGAAAGCAAAATGCACGAAGAAGCAGAAAAGCCACGGGTTCTAATGCTTTGAGAATGAAGAATGTGCATGTGAACAGTACCACGATGAAGAAACGCTGAAGCTAATGTAGAAGAAAACTTGTGGGAAGGAAGACGCTGGAGCTGACGTGATTGCTAAAATGGCTACAGCAAAAAAGAAAAGCAAGCAACTTAGTTGAAACAAGAAGCCATGGCCACGTGAAGAATGAAGAGGAGAAACTCGAGCAAATGGATGAACAACTCAGCAGAATGCATGATTAAGCTTCCTACGTAAATAGTGCAACATTGAGCTGTGGGTTCCGAGAAGAGGGCTGAGCACATGAAAATGAATTAAAAGGTAGCATGATGCCACGTGATTTATTAAAGGATTAAAGTACACTTGAGCAGAATAAATGAAGCACATACAAGGCCACGTAAGGAATAAAATCATGCCAATCCATCAAAGTAGAGATCCATCTAATCCATTCATCAGATTCCATTCCATTCACGCAACTTCATTCACGCCTCTAGATTTTTGGAAACCCTCGCCTATTTATTCACACTCCCTTCCATCACACCCCATCATTCATTTGGCCGCATATTCCATTCATCATCCATTCATTCGCCCATCCACCAGATTCACACCATATTCCATTCACTCCACGCCTCCACTCCATCTTCCTTCCATCCATCTCCAATGAAGCTCTAATCTCCATCTGTGGCTAGCAAGGAAGAAGACCTTGGTGCAAGCTTGAATCTATGGAGAAAAATACAGAATTTTTGGCTAAGGACTTCTTTATTTTCCTACACTTTTTCTCTTTCATATATCATCTTGGTTAAGTTATATTTGATAGGGAATTTGTGTAATTATAATTAGTGGCTGGTTAGACACTAATTAGGAAGTCTTTTTGTTGATTAATTGATCTGATTAGACATCGATTAATTTCAATATTATCTAATTTCCCATGTGTGCTTCAGAGGTGTTCGATAAAATACATGAATGAAATTATGTGTTTGAAAGTTAAATTCGAGAATTCCTTAATGTTTAGTTGGTTAATTAAACATTTAGGATGATGATTCAGAGGCTAATTAATCATTTAATCAATCAAATTGGATGTTCATTGATCTTAAAGACAAGATTTAACAATTTAATGCAGGATTGAGGTTTCAATTCAATATTAGATCGTTAATCTCTTAAATTTTGAGTGGTAACCCAAAATAATTTGTTATGAATACAATTAGGAACTCTTAGGCCAGAATCAATTACAATTAGATTAGGATAAGGATAGTGGATACCAAGGAATGATTCCAAAGCTAGTCACAAGCCTATTTTCAACTATAATTCATATAATTAGATAGCAATTAGGAATTTTAATTCAATTTAGTTTTAGGTTAGTTTAATTCAATCAAAACCCCTCTTAGTTTAGAAATTTTAGAGTCTTTTAACATTTGAAAAACTCAATTAAGCATTGAACTCCAATTCCAAGGGAGATGACTTAGGTTGTGCCACTAACTACATATTTTATCAATCTAGTTTTATTTTGAGGGTTGCGCGACGAGCCTTTCATTCTTCTATCATATTTAGTCCCTTTCTACCCTTAGAAAAATTTAAAACTCTCCTTAGGTACAAGATCCATGCTTGGCCGAGACTATGGAGGCCTTTTAGACCCATGGAGCTAGCTTTGTTTTCTTGAAAGAAATGACACATGTGAGGCTTTTCTAAGTGTCTCAAGAACCCATATGTACTCTTAGACAATTAGAAATACCACTAGGAAGCTTCATACATACCAAGGTGCAATTAAAACCCTAGGTTTTGGAAACCTAATTTCTAGTGCTTCTTTTGAAATTTCTTTGCATATACTTATTTCTCACCCTTAAAAGCCTTGGTTTCATGCTTGGTTTAGGTCAAATTTTGGTCCATCTTGGTTGTTCTATATGAGGCCGAAACTACTCCATGGAAGATCAAGAAGAAGGAAGCAAGGAAAGCCATGGAAATACCTTAATTCTTTAGCCTTTTCAAGAGCTTTCTCCTTTGATTTAGCTCTTACTTAGATTTTTGAACTTCTTTCCTCTAAATATGGCTCAAAATAGATCCAAATCCTACACCAAAACTATGGAAAAAAAGAGGAGAAGGAGGAAAACAAGTTTGCTAAAGGAAAGAGCTTAAAAAACCAAGGATTTCTTACATTTTTCCAAGCCTTTTTCTTCTCCCTTTTCCCCTCCTTTTGTGTGCCCTTTCTTACTAAGTTCTCTTCTATTTTGGGCAGAAATTAGGTCAGCTAAAATGAGAAGGGTGCCACCTATATATAGGAACGGTTCCATGAGAAGCTTTTCAAAATGTTAATTTTTCCCTTCATTGTTGGCTTTTTTGTTTTA
Source organism: Erythrophleum ivorense (assembly GCA_026724425.1). Taxonomy (NCBI): domain Eukaryota; kingdom Viridiplantae; phylum Streptophyta; class Magnoliopsida; order Fabales; family Fabaceae; genus Erythrophleum; species Erythrophleum ivorense. The sequence goes on from JAIUCV010000228.1 coordinate 700,046, forward strand.
GGCTTATTTCAACTCCTTTTCAAAAACTGTCTTTTCCATCATAAAATTTAGATTCTCTAACCTATAAATAGCCTTTGAAATCACTCAAATAGGGCCTAAAACCTTCCCAAACAAAAGGGTCAAAGTTTGGGTTTACTGATATTCTAAAACATAAACTAGAGGGGTTTTAACTGTTCTAGGGGTTCCTATAGTTTTTAAGGCCTCTGAGAATCCCAAGAAACTCAATTTTTACATTTAAAGATGTTGGAGATTGTGCCCTAAGCCAATCATTGTATTATGAACATTATGTTTCATTAAGAAAAAGGAGTTTCTCTTTTATTACCTTTATTATATTATTTGCATGTTTTCTACAATAATAATATCCTTGGATAAATCATATTGATTATCTTAAATATCCTTAGTCGATCATCTTTGTGGGAATAATGATGAATTAAGGCTAGTATGATTTTGATTGATGATTATGTACTAATCATGTATGAAGATACAAATCAAAATCACAAGTACTTGTTAGGAAATAGGGTATTAGATCGACCCATCCTGAGATAATTACATGGATCAAGTCATAAACATATCTCATATATAGTCGTATTACTAAACCCTTAAACCTAAGATCACCATAAATTCCTACATGAGAAACATTGTACTTTGACATAATCAAAAGTCACCTTTAACGGGGTGATCATAAAGGCTATGATCAGGCATAGTGGAATCTATGTAGAGGAAGATGAGTGGTCAAGATAGAATTTGTCCTTCTCATTAGTGGAGCAATATCTTTAGGCCACTCAATGAATGAGACTAAGAAATGCATGGCTATGCTTGGATGGAAGGATTTTCCATTTATTTTGTCAGTCTACTCAGAGATAGAGAAAGTAATGATCGAGTAAAATGAAGATGACATATCCATGCCTCATACTTGACCTAGATATCGTGTGATGAAAGGGTTGTGACAGGGTTGTATAATATATTGCATCGGATCACCAATCCTTGTATGATTTGGTAGTCACAATGTCTTACTAGAGGTTATTTGTGACTTGTGGATAGAATAGCATTATTGGTCTACTGCTAATATCATATGGGCCTACATATAAGAACATACTAACTCGAGCTAGAATGTCCATATTCATTGAACCTAAAAATGTGTCTTGATTCAATGAATATAACATTCAATTTAAGGTAGAGGAATTTTATAAATATATTTGATATATATATTATTTGAAATATATATATTTGATATATTATATTTCAAAACATATATATATATAAAATATAAATTAATTTAAATAAATTAGTTTTAAATTTAATTCTATATGATAGATTTAAATTTAAACTAATGTGATAATTTGAATTTAATCTATATGATAAATTAAATTTAAATTTATTTCTAAATTTAGATTATATAATTAGTTTAAATTTATTCTATGGGATAAATTTAAATTTAAACTAATCTATTTAATTATGATTTGAATTAATTTAAATAATGTATTTAAATTAATCAAATCTATCATAAAACCCTAATATGTCAGACCTCTATAATTGATAGGCTAGGGTTTTCTAAGATGATGATTTTTTTTAAGAGAGCTGTCTCCCACCCTAGAAAGAGAAAGCATACGAACGCTTAAAAAGAGAAAGGAAGAACATCTTTTCTCCTTGAACATATGGACATTCGTGTTCAGTGACACTAGCACGCCGTTCGAATTGCAGTGATCATTCATGTGGATACTGGTAGAGGGAATTAGTTTAAAGTGTCAATTCCTGAGATCTGACGATAAAAAGAGAACTTTAGGAATCATATGACAAAGGTAAAAGTCTCTAGCTTTACTTCATTAAACAACATTGACAGATCCATAGGAGGGATTCAGATTCATTTTTTTTAATTTTCGCTCTGCGTGTCCCAAGAATCTTAACAAAAAATCCCTCTTTTGAGTTTTCTAAAAGTTTTCTAAAATTACAAAAATGCCATTGCATTTCATCAAATTTTCTTTAGCCACTTCGGCTCTAGTTTATAGGCATCCTAAGTCGTGATTCCTCATTTTCTATTATTTAGAATTTTATCTTAATTTTATTTGGTATCAACGGATTCATTTTAGAAGATTCTTTTTTATATCTAGCTCATTTTCGTCGTTTTTACAAAAATTGGGTGTTACATTTCTACCCCCTTAAATAAAATTTTATCTTCGAAATTTAAATATATACCTCATGGGAGTAGCTCTAGATACTTCTTTTTCATATCTTCTTCTATCTCCCATGTGGCTTCCTTAGGAGATAGCCCTTTCTAAATCACTTTCACTAGTAGGATCATTTTATTTCGTAATTGCTTGAGTCTAACATCCACAATCTGATATAGTGATACTACATAAGATAGATTGTCCTGCAATTATATGTTCTCATATTCTATGACATATGAGGGGTCGAGCTGGTACTTTTTAAGTTAGGATACATGGAATACATCGTGTATTTGGCTCAAGTTTGGGGGAAGAGCAAGTTTGTAGGCTACAAGTCAAACTTTATCAAGAATTTAGAACGAAACTATGTACTTTGGACTGAGCTTTCTACTTTTAATGGATCTACCTATCTCTATGACTGGAGACACTCTCACAAAGACATGGTCCCTAATCTCAAACTCTAATGGTCTTCATCTCTTATCTACGTAGCTCTTTTGTCTACTTTATGCCATTAAGAGTTTCTTTCTAATAGTTTCTATCTATCTAGAGGTCTGGTCCATTAACTCTGGGCCTATAAGGCTCCTCTCTTTAGGCTCAACCCAACATACTAGGGACTTACACTTCCTCCCATACAGTGTGCCTCATATGGTGCCATCTGAATATTAGCATGATAACTGTTATTGTAAGCAAACTTCGCTAGAGGCAAATAGGCATCCTAGTTCCCCTTTAACTCTAGGATGCAAGTCTTCAACATATCTTCTAAGGTTTATATGGTTCTCTCTATTTGACCATCTGTCTGATGGTGATAAGCTGTACTGAATCTTAACTTGGTTCCTAGGGCATTCTGTAATGATTTCCAGAAGTTTGAAGTGAATCTAGGATCTCTATTTGATATACTATGCTATTAGGTACATTGTATAACCTCACTATCTCCTTAATGTATAGCTGGGCTAATCTATCTAGGGTGTAAGTGGCTTTCATTGTTAAAAAGTACGCTAACTTAGTTAATCTATCCACTATCACTCATATGGCATCATACCCCAATAATGTCCTGGGTAAACCCATGACAAAGTCCATGACTATGCTATCCCATTTCCACTCAAGAATATTTAGGGGTTGAAGTTACCCAGTTTGTCTCTGGTGTTCTATCTTGACTTTTTGACATGCCAAACATCGATATTTTTTTTCATCCTAGGCCACCAAAATATTTTCTTTAATACATTTTGTTACTGCTTGGATGAATGGTGTATATACTCTTGTATGCCTCTTCTAATATCTTTTCTCTCAATTCTGACTCTCTAGGTACATACAGCCTATCTTATACCTTATTATTCCATCTTCAGACAAATTAAAGTTTGACACACCACCTTGGGACATCTGGGCTTTAATCTTACTCTCATATTCATCCTCTTGTTAAGCTTCTCTATTCTTGCTCCTCGGGTCACTCTCTATTCAGGTTTCACTCATTAACAATTTCCCCGAATGCACCTGACAGGAGAGATTCATATCTCTGAACCTTTCAATCAATTACTACTCTCTTAACATCATGCAAGTCATGTGTATGGATTTTCTACTCAGGGCATCAACTACCACATTAGCCTTATTGAGATAGTATTTCAAGGTAAATCATAATCCTTCAAGAACTCTAACCATCTCCTTTGTCTCATGTTTAACTTTTTCTATTCAAACAGGTACTTAAGGCTTTTGTAGTCACTATAAATTTCTATGGTTGCTCCATACAAGTAGTGTCTCCATATCTTAAAAGCAAATACCACTACTGTTAGCTCTAAGTCATGAGTGAGATAGTTTTCTTCATGTGGTTTCAACTTTCTAGAAGCAGAAGCCACCACTCTACCTCTTTGCATAAGCACATGTAACGTCCGATTTTCATTAAACGACGGAAACGGGCGCATTTTCAAAGCAAGTCCCCTAAAATGAATTAGTTAAGGTCCCAAAAAATTTGAGTAATATTCTAGACTCCTAAAATGAGAATCCTAGCCTCAGACGAAAGGAAAAATAGAGCTAGAATGAAGAAACAAATTTTAACAGAAATCTTACGAAATGTAATGGTATTTTTGTAATTTTGAGAAAATTTTAGAATTCACACAGAAGGGTTTTTTAAATGAAATTTTTAAGTTTTCTGGGGTTCTCAAAGGCCCTGAAAACCATGGGAAGCCCTGGGACAATTAAATTCCCTCTGGTGGATGTTTTCCAATGTCGGTGTACCTAAACTTTGACTGATCTGTTTAGGAAGGTTTTAGCTCCGATTTGAGTGATTCCAAAGGTATTTCACTAAATTAGGAATCTAAATTTTATAATGGAAAAGATGGTTCTAAAAAAGGAGCTAAAACAAAGGAGAAACGAAAATGCTAAGAACAAAGGGCAAAATGAGAATTTTTGAAAAAGCCATTTTCCTCCACCTATAAATAGGTGGTGCCACCCTTCCTCACTTATTTAGACACAATTTTTTCAACCCAAATTCAGAGAAGAAGGCTAAGGTTTAGGCGCACCGAGGGAAGAAGAAGGAGAAGAGAAATCAAGGTAAAAAGTATGGTTTCTTGGTAGTTTTTCATGCTTTCTTCCATCCAAATCTCATCTTCTTCATTCTCCTTTGTTTCCTTTGATTAAAATAAAGTTTACAAATCTATTTTAAGGGAGACACTTAGGAAAAAATTCGGATTTGAAGAGAAGAGCCTAGAGAAAGCAAGATTCAAGTGAGAAAAAGCAAGAAAATAAGGTAATTTCTTCTTCCATAGTTGATAACTCTTCCTTCCCTTCCTCCACAATTTCGCCCCACCTAAAAAACCCTAGGAGGGTTTGATTTTTAGGCAGAACCAAGGGTGATTCTAAAGAAAAAGGATGTGAAGATTAAGAATATGCAAAGGGAATTAACAAAAAGCTATTAGATTTCAAGATGCAATTTCTAGGGTTTCAAGTGCACCTTATAAAATCTAATTTTGTACAATGATTCCTAGGCTTAAATAAGAGTTTAAATGAGTTCCTAAGATTCCTAGAAGTCTCCCCATGTACTTCCTCCTTCAAGAAAACTAAGCAAAGTCCAAGGAGGCCAAAAGCATGCATAGTCTCAGCCTATCTAGGTTTGGGTACCTAGGGAGAGTTTTAAATTTTTCTAAACCCATTTTTGAGTCATATATAATGAATGAATATGAGGGGAAGTTTGGGAGAAATTTAGAAACCATAGAAAGTGAGTTGGTGCTTTATGTTCCATAATATGACCTAAAGAAGCAACATGTAGTTAGGCTCTTGGTTTTGATTGTATGATGACTCCAAGAGGCTTAAAAGGAGTCAGGAATCATATTTGAAAGGAAAGAATGGAGTCTAAAATTTATTTGAAGGGTGTTGCTTCATTAGGTGCATTTATGGAACTATAATGAGGTTTATAGAGTAAGCTAGTGTCTAAGCAAGTTGTGTAGCCTTAGAATTAATTCCATGAATCTAATTGACTTCCATAAATTGTGTTTAGGCCAAGAGAAATCATTCCCACACTTTTGTGTGTGTGTGGCCGAAAGAGGGAGCTTGGATTCAAGAGAAAAAGTGTGTAATTGTATCCAAGGTAGCTCTCTCCACCTTCTCTCATGCATGATTGCTTGCTTTACTTGTCTTTGAATGTGTGTATGTGTATTTCAAGCCATAAAAAATGTTCTAGCATGAGCTCTTACTCTATGATACCATGATGATGCATTATGTTTTCCAAATGATATTTATGATATTTGCCTTGGTTTGCTTCAGTGTGGTGAGGTCAAGAACCCTTAGCCATGGTAAGGATGAGCCAAGAACCCTTAAGATTAGTTAAGACAAAGTAAAGAGTCTCTCAAAAGTGAGATGGACTCCCAAGAGCATGGTTGAGTCCAAGAATCTCTTAAAAGGTGAAGCAAGTCCAACATTCACAAGAAATTAGGTGAGGCTAACCCACTTGCTTGGTAAGCTTTTGTATGCTATGTATGACTTTTCTCAAATGATGAAAATGCCTCTTGAATGTTTGCACATGTCAACATGACCATATATATATTTATGAAACTTGTTTTGCATTTATTATGTATGATTGAATGGGAGATGAGTTATTGGGATCTTTTGAATCTCATCCCCTCCTCTCCAATGTTAACATGCTAGGTGGACCAAGTGGGCAAGGTAATGGAAGCCAACCACCTTGAAGATGAGAAGATGACATGAAAGTGCTTGAATTTGGTTACTTTAAGGCCATACAATTGGCAAATGATGTAATTAATGGATGTATATGTAATATGATGTTATGAACATATGTAATTATGATAACATGTCATGTATAAATGGGAGAATATGTTATGTGACCATTAGAATGTGATTTGGGTATGATATGGCAATGTGGCTTCTTGAATGCGTTTATGTAATGTGTATAATTACAAGTGGCATAGCCAAAATGAGATGCATGAGGGTTGGGATCATTTGGACAGCTCACACAAGTCTTAATTATACTTTTAGACTTGCCCAAGAGGTGCCAAACCCTAAGGAAAGTCATTTGGACATTTTGGTATCTTATATGGAGCCAAAATTGACCATAATGGAACCTATATCACTTTTTTATCCAAATGAGCTCTTCTTGATCTGAGATTTGGCATGCAATTAGATCTTGTTGAGAGATTTTTAGGAAGATAAAGAATAGAACTTTTGGAGTTCTACAGAATATTTTATGAATTTTTAAAAATGAAAAAATTTTGGTTTTGGTCATGTCACTGTTCACTCAGGTCTGAAAATGAAATTTGTCACATAGGACTCAAATGATGTCCAATTTCCACAAAAGTTTATATGGAGAAACTAGACATTCCTAGTGATGTTTGTCAACTAGAAGAACCTCATTTGGATGTTTAGAGGGGGAAATATGAATTTTTAAAGAATCTATCTAGTATCAAGAATTCCAGCCGACCTCAGTTATTGTTTGATTGAGTTTTGAGGTCTAGAAATGCCTAAACTGGTCTAAAGTTATTTTTTCCCTATAGCTAACATCCACAAATTTCTAGATTGGTATATTTGCATGGATTGGATTTTCATGAAATTAATTGAATATTTTTGAAGTTTGCTGTAAAATTCTGTGACAGCACTAGTGGACAACCTGACCTCTGGACCATTTCGAATATCAAACATTCTCTGTTTTGGATGTTATGGTCTGGACATATTTTTAGCATAACATATACATGAGTAGCTTTCTAATATGACCAAGAATGTATAATTTTAATTTTTTTAAAATTAGTTATGATTTTCCAAAATTGTGATAGAAATAAGGGCAAATCCAGCTGAAAATATATGTGTATTTTAAGCTTCCCTTTGAGTTCCACAAGATGTAGGCCACTTTTGATGATGCAAATGAGTTACATTCATATAATTAAATATGAGAATGTGATGTATAAGCTCACATGGTCCACGTGACACTGAATGGAATTTTCACACACGGCATAACGCAAAGAAATGTATTATTTTAATTCCCTTTTCTTGCTCATTCATGGAATTTATGAATGTAAAGTATGGGAATGTTGTGAAATGAGCTAGAAATATATGGTGTTACAGCACACATCCTAGCCCTTTCTTTGAGGCATCACTATAGACTACAAAAGTCTCTCTCGGGTCAGGAAGTACTAAAACTGAGGTTGTGGTTAATTTATCTTTCAATTCTTGGAAACTCTACTCACATTTTTCATCCCACACAGATGGTACATTCTTTTTAGTAAGCCTAGTCAGTAGCATTGCTATCTGGGAGAAGCCCTAGATAAACCTCTTATAATAACCTACTAAACCTAGGAAGCTCTTGATCTCTGTCACTGTCCTAAGTCTCTGCCACTATAATACTACCTTTACTTTATGGGGATTTACTATGACCCTTTCCTGAGAGATCACGTGGCCTATGAATCAAACCTTAGTGAGCCAAAACTTACATTTACTAAGTTTAGCATATAGTTATTTTTCTCTCAAGGTCTCTAGGGCTTATCTCAGGGCTTATCTCAAGTGCTGCTCATGCTCTTCTCTGCTTTTAGAATAGATGAGAATATCATCTATGAAAACAAGTACACATCTATCTAGGTATGGCTTAAACACTCTATTTATATAATCCATAAACACCGTAGGTGCATTCATTAACCTGAAGGGCATAACCAAAAAATCATAGTGCCCGTATCTAGTTCTGAAAGCTGTCTTAAGAATATCCTCAGCTTTAATCTTGAGCTAATGATATCCTAACTTGAAGTCTATCTTAGAAAAGACTGACACTCCTACTAGTTGATCTAGGAGGTCATCTATCCTGGGTAGGGGGTATTTATTCTTAACTATAATCTTATTGGGCTCTTTGTAATCTATGTATAATCTAAGGCTTCTGTCTTTCTTCTTTATGAATAGGACTAGAGCTCCCCATGGTGAAACACTAGGTCTAATAAAACCCTTCTCTAAAAGCTCTTTTATCTATTCCTTAAGCTCTGCTAGCTCGGTGGGAGCCATCTTGTACTAGCCCTGCCAGGCACAATGTTTATGGGAAACTCTACTTTCCTATTAGGGGGTCATCTACCAATTTCCTTAAGGAATACCTCTGAAAATTCTCTTTCTATAGGTATCTGCTCTATACTCTCTTCTACCTCAGCTTGTAGGGAAAAGAAAACTAAAAACCCCTGACAACCATGCTCTAGAGATCTCTGAGCCTGGGAGGTGATCATAAAAGATAGCTCAATCCTAATACTAGGTACAGATCCACATTTAGACAAAGAAATACATCTATGGTAAAAGTCAAGCATAGCAGTGTTTGCAGATATCTAGTTCATTCCAATAATCAAATCAATATCAATGAGGGGCATACATATCAAATCAAGTGTGGTAAAGCAATGGTTAAACTAGACAACACAGTTTAAACAAGCATAGGAGGTAATGACTCTATTTTCTATAGGAATGGGTACATGTAAGTCATATGGTAAAGTACACATGTTCAAACCCAACCTCCTATCATAGTCATAAGATATGAAAGAGTGGCTAGCATTCGAATCAAACAATATAAGTATAGAATAATCATTAATCTTAATAGTACATTGGATTGGACTCGAGGACTTGTTAGCCTCCTGCTGTGTTAGGGTAAAAACTCTACCCTGGGTCTATGGTCTTGTTGTAAGAGCTACCTCCCTTTGTGGAACATGTAACACCCCAAAATTAATTAAAGTATTAATCATGGATTTGGACTAATTAAGAATAATTATTATGGAATAATTAGGCAAACTTATGTGAATAGGAGTTTATGGAGAAATAAATAAATTATGTATATTTAAGATTCAATTGGGTTAAAATTAATTTAGGCCCATAATTAATTCAAGTAAGTCATGGATAAAGACTAATTGAGGCCTAATGATTTTAGGTGCAAACCCAACTTCTTATTGTGGGACTTGGCCTAAGAAAGACCACCTAAGCAATGACCTAATCTAGTTTAGTGAGTTAGGAGCCCAAAACCATACTAAAATCCTAGAATACATGGCCTAACAAGCAAAAAATTGAACATATATGGATTTGGGCCTTTAGGTCAACCCATAACCCATGTGGGACCCAACTTAAACCCATCTAAACCCTACACACCTTCAGCCCCCTTCCATCATTTTGTAGAAACATAAAACATACAAAGCATTTTTGGAGGCAGAGGCTAAAAGGGGTATTGGATAAGGGCAAGCAAATGGATGAACATCTATAAGTTCCAATCATGTGTGGGAAATGCTACACTTAGATTGGTCTGAGTTAGCTTAGGGTAAATACTAATTTTGTTGTTTCTTGTATAGCATCATCATGTAATCATATTGACAAGTGTAGGAGTTTTGTATTTTAATAACTTATGATGTACCTATTAGGGAGCTAGGCCTTATACATTCTAATATTTGATGTATGAACTTACAATATTTGATATGGAACCTTGTAGATCCAATGATTTGGTTAACTATTTAGAAATATAATCATGTGATAACTTAGACTAGTAATGCATGGTACCCTATTGGGATTTGTATTTGAGTGATAATATTAGTTGTATAGGAATCTGGTTGCTTGTTATTATCACATGGAATTTACTGATGCATGATAGTTTTGGAGTAGAAACCAACATCTAAGTGAAATTAATCACTCAAATCGGAGCTAAAACCTTCCCGAATGAATTAATCAAAGTTTAGGTCAATCGACATTGGAAAACGTCCATCGGAGGGGCTTTAACTGTCCCAGGCCTTTCCATGGTTTTTAGGGCCTCTGAGAACCCCAGAGAACTCAAAACTTTCATTTAAAAAGTCCTACATACCTAATTCCATCCATACAAGCATTAACACATTATACAAGAAAACCTTGTACTTCCTAGCGAAAACTTTGTCGATAATGTCTCAGAATTTGCATTACATATTACAGGATCTTGTCAACAAGATCTTTGACCCAGGTGATGAGATGTTATCACAACCCTTAAATTAACTTGGTCCACTGCTATACTTCATGCTCAATATACATTCTAATAATCACATAACATAATCTCTCATTTTCGAAGAACCGGATATTACATTTCTCCCCCCTTAAATAAATTTCGTCCTCGAGATTTTGGGTATACTTTTATGTTACTCTTTTCTTTTCTTTCCCTTCTTCCTAGCTCTGTACACTTTTCTCAGTGATTTCATTCATTCGAATTTTCTATCAGCCAAGGAATTTTCATTAATAGCTCTTAATGAAGGCCCTATTGTTATAGAGTACATGATTGTTTTTCTCATAAGGGAAAGAAATTTCTAATTCTGGAGGCCTATCTTGGGAGAGCTTATTAATCATATTGGGTTAGTCTTAACCCGTTCACACGATTAACATTTCTTTTTAGTGGACTCATTTACACATTTTGAGAGGTAACATATTTTGTATCACGTCTCCCGTATCCTCTCCCAATGGCTCCTCATAACATCTCATCATCTTTTCTGATCGTTAGAGCCATCTGAGGTTTTTGTCTGTCTACTTACTTATTTACTTATACTATCCACTGTTCATCTCTGCATTCTTTCTTACTAGCTTATCCCATGATTACAATTCACATTTTTTTCTATCATAGGCCTCACATCTCAATTACTTATTGGGGTTACAACTCCTTTAAAGAGTTTTTACTTTTAATGATCTTAGTTTTTTGTTTATTATTACATCTGTCTCTGTGGGCTGAGACTTTTCCTCACTTTCTTTGCTCACTTAGAATAGCATTTTATAGTTCTTCATTTCAACACTGATAGGCCTAACATATATGTTTCATATTGGCAAGAGCTACTACCACTGACCACTATTGAGCTCTAGTGGGATGCCAGCTATTCTCACAGTTTTGCTCACTAGAGACATACTATAGCACTTACTTCATGTAAAAACTGCACCTGACCCTTTTCTGAATACATAGGCTAGTATGTGGGGATTTCTCTATCCCTCGATCAGGGCTAACATCTATTGGGTAGTGGCTCATCTAGCTCTAACTCTGGAAGGCTAACTTCTTGCTTTCCTCATCCCATGTACTATGCTCATCTCTCTAAAGATCTAGTCAGTGGCCTAACTATTTGAGTAAAGCCTTCATATCTTTGTGGTAATGATTTACCAGACTCAGGAGAGCTCTAGTCTCTGAGATAGAATCTAACTAAAACTGTACTGGTCTCTGAGACTAACTGCTCTATAAAAACTATCTCAAGCTGTCATCTCACCAGAGAATCATCATACTGGAATTGAGGACTCTCTGTAACTCTGTGGGATCTACTGTGACCCTTGGGTCTACTGCAATTGCTCAGAGCCCTGCTAAGGTCTACTGTGACCCACTATACTATGTAAGGATGTACAGCGATCCATCTCTCAGAGATGTTAAAGCTTAAGATCACTGTATCTGATAGTAAAACACATGCTCACTAAATCTAGTAACCATCGCTCATAATAGCTGAGGCCAAACTCAGAGCTACATCGTGCTCTTCGTGCAAAGTGTGTTCTGTGTCATCTGAGTCTCTAGGATTCCATCATACTAATACCTAGGAACATCTTAATTTTTGTTCATCACTCCTTATGGGATCTTCATATTCCCACTTCAGCCCCTTTTCACTTGGGTTTTCTTTTCTTACTCTATTAACTTACTTACTTTACATGTACTCGTTCTAACCTTCCTCTCATATCCTCAGTTTCTAACTATGCCCATATTCTGCTTTTAAGTGTTTTAGCACTAGGGCATCTCACATACTAAGTATGGCTAACATCACTAGCAGGAGAGAGGCTATGCACCGGTCCCTACTCATTTTGTTTACATATATTATAAGGGACTCAGGCTATGCATACTGAATCTAAATATTCTTTACTAGGAATTCCTCTTCGTATACTTTTCTTACTAGTTTAGTATTCCTAGAATCCCTTCACTTCTCTTTTCTGACTCATCTCATTCTTTAACTAACTAGGATACCTTTCAATTATTGGGACACTTTGGTAGTTGATGTTGTCATTTGCTATGTACTTAAGCCACATTACTACTAGGTTGGCCAGACCCAATATCATGTAGCCTCTATTGCAAGCAAACCATAACATCAAACACTAATACACTGATGCTTCATGACTGAGCTCAGAGTCACTATTGTCAGTATACTACAAGTTTCCTAATAATCTAAAGTAGTTCTCTCTTACCTTTCTTTCAGTTTTACTATCCTTTTACTTAGGTAAAAGGATGTTCTACTACTGACTGTATCTGTTGCCAATTCAGGACTCTTTACACTCAAGGGCACCTACATTTTGCTGGGATTTCTCTACTTATTCGCTTTTTGTAATATCAATGAGGTCTACCTTTCTCATACTCTTACTCTACTCTTAGCTAGACTATCCTTTGGTAAGGAGAATTCTATTTCATATAATTCCAGGAGTTTCATTCTATGGTGCCCTCGGCTTACACTTTTCTTTATATAATACAAGACTCGCCTTCTAAGGCAGTCTTTAATTCCCTTGAGCTTCCTTGAAGGTACTAAGGCACTAACTACTTGTCTTAGCTCATTTATATGTTTGGATTAGAGCTAGGCTTTCTCTCTGTTCAGCCTCTTTAGTTTCATCCCCAGGAGCACAGTATACTATTTCTAAGGTTTTGATAACCTAATTCAAAACACATACTTTCAATGTCTGGATTCTATCTTACTGAAAACTTATGCTCTACTAGGGGCTCTAATCACTCACGTGCCTTAACCCTACATCATTCTTATATTAGGGAGCTTGTCTGACTGATTATTAGACCCTGATCTATTTACCTTTTTGGGCTTAATTTATGCATTTAGTCATTATTAAAGCGAGGGCATCTCTTCTATGGCTAGTTTCTCAGCTCTTCCTCACTTCCTTTATCACTGTATTTTATGACCATGGGGGTCTATCAAGGAGGATATGTTAACCACTATTGGATGGTCTCCCCGACTCAAAATGTCTCATCTTTTCTTTCTCAATCCAGGGAGAACTTTCACCGAGCCTTTCATTTACATATCTCACCTGGAACGATGCTGTTGGTCATCTCTCATAAACTTTAGCTTATGCTCAGCCTAGGCTAACTATCTCATCGAACCTATAGTTTGCTAACTATCCTCATTCTTTTCTGAGCCTCTGGCACTAGGCTACTTATACTTACCTCTAGGTGTTACCTATGAGGTACATTTTTCTAGGCCACTCACTATATGCCTCACTACTAGTAGCCTTATCTTATATAAATTTCAAGGCTACGTTAACATCCTGTCAACAGGGTCTAGGATCTTGGCAACAAGATCTCGTATATTGCCATGAAAAATTTAAGACCTTGTCAACAAGGTTTTTCCTAGCAGTGTTACATAGCCTTAAGCTCATCATATCAACCCGTTACAATATTCACAGGGTTAACATTCTAGGTTGGAGTCAATGCCCCATAGGCGGATCTCAACAACCTTATCATCCCTATGTCTAACCTACTCTGGGTTGAGCTCTTTCCTTAGTCTTAACTACTAGGCCCACGGATCATCTATTACTTACTAGCCTTCCATAACTATTCATCACTCTTTTTCTCTATTTATAATAGGGCTTCCACTTCCTATGGGTCATTAGACCCCTTATTAGTTCATTTCTCAAATTGGCTTGAATATGACCAACACGACCTTCATACTGTCATTCGTCGCAACTAACGTATCATTTGCCATGGCTAATTAGCCTTAGGTTCACCCTAGTTTCTTGTCTGAGTATTGACCACAGCGAACCTCTTAATTGGTTGCGGCAAGGAACACTCTGGATTGCCTTACTTCTTCATGGAATAATTGGCTGCGGCTAAATAGCTAATTGGCCACAACTAACGGCCTCTAATTGGCTTACTTTTTTATGGATTGGAATTTCATCTTTAGCTACCAACCCGAGCCTCATTGCCTCGATATCTAGCCTATCATCAAACTTAAGGGTTTTATCTCTTACTTCATTCATACATGATTACCTGTCATCTCAGGGCTGTCAGGCTTTAGGGCGTAGCTTGTAACTCAACCTTTGGCCTGAGGGAATTAGCCTTTTGGGCTCTGACTTCATCTAGACATTTGGGTGTTGTGGCTAGGGGGCAATTCTTTTTCTCACTCCCCCTCTAGACTAGTCCCATGCAGCTGTAGTCTCATTTCATACCGTGTTGCATCTTACTTATCTCTGCATTAACTAGGACATCTCAGAATGGTTTGAGTATGACTACCAAGGAGAATTAGGCCTCACATACTTTATCTAGCAAACTTCTTTCTTTCAACGAGATCATTTCTCATCATTCATACTTAGTGCTTGCTACTGATCTCGGCGAGTTATCATATCTCATAAAGCTCTAGCCGTCAGATCCCTTAGCTCTGCTAAAGCTGTTTTAGAGGCCACCCTTTCCCGGTGTCCACTATCTACTCTAAGACCATTCTACAACTTAATCATCATAAACATAGCCACAAACTATTTTCACACACCCAAAATGTCTCATATAAGGCCTTACATATCTCTTTAAGCCTTTATATAGCCCTAATGCTACATCTTCAAGCCAAATCCAATCCAAGAGAGCCTGGAGCTCTGCTCTAATACCAATAAATGTAACACCATACTTTTAAGACTCAATTCATGCAATTCCCATGCCTCATCTCATATATTCTCTATGTGGAACAACATAATGGTATAGGGATTGAGTCTCAAGAAGCATTTCTATATGGGTAAAATTTTTTCTTTTAGAGTCTTGTGGGCCATATGAATTCATCTATCACATTCTCACACTTAATTACATGAATACAACTCATTTCTATCATTAAATTTGGCCTACAACTCGTAGAAAGCAAAGGAACACATAAAACCCATATTTGCATTTTTGGCCAGAATTTCCTCTTTTCTATCACAAAATTTGGAAAATCATAACTAATTATAGAAAAATCAAAATTATGTTTTCTTTACCATTCTGGGAAGCTACACATGTCTAATTTATGCTAAAAATATTACCAAGCCATTAAATGCCACACAAAGACGTTTGGCCTTCGAAAATGGACGGAGGTCTAGCTAGCTACTAGTACTATCATAAGTTTATGTAACAAGGTTCAAAAATGTCCAATTAATTCCACAAAAATCTAATGCACACAAATGATACCAATATGGAAAGCTACAGATGTTAGCTACAGGAAAAAAATAATTACATACCATTTCAGATACTTCTAGTGATTGAAAATGAATCAAACAGTACATGAGGTCAGTCTAGATGCTTGATACTGGGCAGAAAGTTTAAAAATTCATATCTCCCTCTCTAGACCTCCAAATGGAGTGATTCTAGTTGTTACAAGTCATTGGGAGTGTCTCATTATTCCCTATAAAATTTTATCACAATTGGACATCATTTGCCCCTTGAGTGGTGATTTCATTTTTGGACCTGTGTGAACAGTACACCAGACCAAATTTAAAAAATTTTCTAACTTTGAAAATTCATCAAATA
The DNA here is from genome assembly GCA_026724425.1 of Erythrophleum ivorense. NCBI lineage: Eukaryota > Viridiplantae > Streptophyta > Magnoliopsida > Fabales > Fabaceae > Erythrophleum > Erythrophleum ivorense. The sequence continues at coordinate 716,156 of JAIUCV010000228.1, forward strand.
TTCCATGGACCTCTGAAAATTATGTTCTTTAGCTTTCCAAAAATTTCTCAATAGGATCTAAATACACGCCAAGTTTCAAATCAAGAAGAGCTTATTTGGTCTAAAAGTGATATAGCCTCATGAAATGGTCATTTTTGCTCCCTATCATGAGTCACTTTGGTCCAAATGGTCTCCTCTTGAGTTTGGCACCTCTTGGGAAAATTTAAAAGTATGAACATTACTTGTATAAACTGCCCAAGTGGTCTCAAATCTCATACATCTCAATTTGGCCATTCCACTTCTATTATTACACTAATCTATTTAACTATTCAAGAGCTAAACTTGTCATTCAATACCCAAAACATGCAATCTCATACATTTGGCATCAATTTCATTCACACATCATACATTTGGGTATTTACATATGTTCATATGGTTACATAACAATTTCATCATGGGATTACGTCATATGCCATATGTATGGCTAAAAAGGAAGTAAAATTAGACATATTCATATACTTTGATGTCCATCTTCCTCTTCTAAGCTTGGTGGCCTCCAATACCTTGCTCAATTGTTTCACCAAGCATGTTAAGACATTGGAGAGGAGGGAATGAGATTCAAATAATTCCAATAGCTCATCTCCCATTCAATCACACATAAAGCATGCATTACAAATCTCACAAATGCATGTATGAGCATATTAACATGTGCAATCATTTAAGAAGCATTCTTGGCATTTAAGAAAGTCATACATAACATACATAGGCTTGTCAAGTAAGTGGATTAGCCTCACCCATTTACTTTTAGATCTTGGACTTGTCTCACCTATTTCTTTAAGAGGTTCTTGGACTAAACCTTACTCTTGGGAGTTAACCTCACTTTTGGGAGACTCTTTACTTTATCTCAGCTAATTCCAAGGGTTCTTGGCTCATCCTCACCATGGCTAAGGGTTCTTGGTTTCATCACACTCAAGCAAACTAAAGCAAGTATCATAAACATCATTTAGAAATATAATGCATCATCATGGTACTATGGCATATAAAATCATGTTAGAATACTTTTTATAACTTAAAACATACATACACAAATTCAGGACAATGTAAGCACACATATATGCATGAGAGAAGGTGGAGAGAGCTACCTTGCTTGCATTTGTACACTTTTTCCTTAAGTCTTGAATCCTCTCCCTTGACCTCACACACTCAAGAAGGTGGAGATCATTCCTCTTTCCTTAGACACATCATATGGAGGCTAATTATACTCTTGAAACAACGTCTAAGGCCACATAATTACTAGAAAGGCTTAATGACTCATAAGGCTCTTTCATGGTTCCATAATGCACTTAATGAAGCAATCTTTGGAAAACATCATCTTGGCTCCATTCTATCATTCATTCATGATTCTTGACTCCATTTAAACCTCTTGGAGTTATCACACACTCAATTCTAAGAGCCTAACTAGGTATTGCTTCTTTAAGCCATAATATGGAACACATAAGGCCATCTTGCTCTTTATGGCTTCTAAACTTCTTCCAAGGCTTCCTTTCATACTCTCCCATCATACATGATACAAAACTAAGCTTGGAAGGAATTAAAATACTCTCTAGGTACATGGACTCTCCCTGGCTGAAGTTATTGGTTCCATAAGGTACCATTGGAGTCTCCTTACTTCTTTTAGTGGGAGAATCATGTAGGAAGCTCTCTTGGTCTTAGGAACTCATATGAACACTTAAACATCATAAAATATAGCTAGGGCTCATAATAGAGCTTAAGGTGCAATCAAAACCCTAACTTTTCTATCTTGCAAATTCATGGTTTTTACTTGGATTTCTTTGCATATTCTTACTCTCCTCCTTTACATTTATAGAATTCATCCTTGGTTCTCCTTAAAATTCTAGCCCTCTTACATCTACATACATGGGGAAAAATAGGGAGAAGGAGGGAGAGGAAGTATCTACCATAGGATGGAAGATTTACCTTGTTTTTCCTTGTTTTCTCACTTGATTCTCACTTTCTTTGGCTTCCTCTCTTCAAATCCGAATTTTCCCTCCTTGGTCTTATCTTAAAACAGCACCAAAAACTCTAAAAAAGCCATAGGGAGAAAGGGGAGAAGGAGGAGAAGAGATTTTCTAAGGAGAAAACTAAGAAATTTCAACAATTTCTTACCTTTTTCTTGAAATTTTCCCTTCTCCTTTACCTTGTCCTTGTGCGCCTCCTTCCCTTGAGCTTTCTCTAGTTTTTGGGTAGAGCTTGGTTGATCTAAATGAAGGGAGCAAAAGGCGCCTCATATATATATATATATATATATATATGGGATTAAGAAGGACTTTTTCAAAAAATTTCATTTTACCCTTCGTTCTTGGTATTTTTATTTCTAACTCGTTTTAGATCATTTTTAAGAATTTTCTTTTCCATTATAAATTTGAGATCCTTAATTTAGTAAAATGCCTTTGGAATCACTCAAATCGGAGCTAAAACCTTCCCAAATGAATCAATCAAAGTTTAGGTTAACTGACATTAGAAAACGTCCACCTGATGGGTTTTAACTATCCCAGGGCTTTCCATAGTTTTTAGGGCCTTTGAGAACCTCGAAAAACTCAAAACTTTTAGTTAAAAAGCCTTCCATAACCAATTACATACCATACAAGCTTTAACACATTATACAAGAAAACCTTGTACTTACTGGTGAAAACTTTATCGACAAGATCTCAAAATTTGCACTACATATTACAGGATGTTGTCAACAAGATCTTCGACCCAGGTGATGAGATGTTATCTCAACCCTTAAATTAACTTGGTCTGTCACCATACTTCATGTTCAATATACATTTTAATGGTCACATAACATAATCTCTCATTTTTGAAGAACCGGATATTACAATATAGAACATTAGATTACAAAAATTGCCATTCATATGGCCTTAAAGTAACAAAATCTATACACTTTAATGTCATGCTCTCGTCTCTCAAGTGGTTGGCTCCCATTTCCTTGCTCTCTTGATCCACCTAGCATGTTAGAACATTGGAAAGGAAAGAATGAGATTCAAAGAATCCCAATAGGTCATCTCCCTTTCAATCACACATAAAAGATGCAAAACAAGTCTTACAAATGCATACATGGGTATATTGACATGTGCAAGCATTCAAGAAGCATTCTTGGCATTTGAAAAAGTCATACATAGCATACATAGGCTTGCCAAGTAAGTGGATAAGCCTCACCCATTTACTTGTGGATTTTGGACTTACTTCACCTATTCTTTAAGAGGTTTTTGACTCAACCTTGCTCTTGGGAGCCAACCTCATTTTTGGGAAACTCTTTACTTTGTCTCAACCAATTCTAAAAGTTCTTGGCTCATCCTTACCATGGCTAAGGGTTCTTGGCTTCATCACACTCAAGCAAACCTAAACAAGCATCATAAATATCATTTAGAAACATAATGCATCATCATGGTACCATGGCATATGAAATCATGCTAGAATACTTTTCATGGCTTAAAACACACATACGTATATTCATGCATGAGAGAAGGAGGAGTGAGTTACCTTGGATGCAACCACACACTTTTTCTCTTGAATTTACCCTCTCTTCCTCAGCCTCACACACACAAAGGTGTGGCAATGATTTCTCTTGGCCTAAACACAATTTATGAAAGCCAATTAGGTTCATGGAATTAATTCTAAGGTCACACATCTTCCTTAAATACTAACTTGATCTATAAACCCCTTTGTGGTTCCAAAAATGCACCTAATGAAGTAACACCCATCAAATAAATTCTAAGCTCCATTCTTTCCTTTCATATATGATTCTTGACTCCTTTTTAGCCTCTTGGAGTCATCACACAATTGAAACAAAGAGTCTAACTACATGTTGCTTCTTTAGGTTATATTATGAAAAATATAAGGCCAACTCACTTTCTATGGTTTCTAAATTTTTTCCAAGACCTCCCCTCATCTTCACTCATTATATATGATTCAAAAATGGGCTTAGAAAAATTTAAAACTCTCTCTAGGTATGGTAACCCTCTTAGGCTGAGATAATGAAGTATAATGGCCTTCATGGACTTTGCTTTGTTTTCTTGATAGAGGAAGCACATGGGGAGACTTCTAGGAATCTTAAGAGCTCATTTTTTCATTTAGGTATAGAAATTAAGATATCAAGTCAGATTTTACAAGGAGCACATAAAACCCTAGAATCTCTATCTTGAATTTCCATGGTTATTTGTTAATTCTCTTTGCATATTCTTATTCTCCACACTCTTTTTCCTAAGATTCACCCTTGGTTCTGTCCAAAATCCAAGCCCTCCTATTGCTTCTTGAGTGGGGTGAAACATGGAGAAAAGAGGAGCATGGGGTAGTTGTAATATCTGATTTTCTAAAAACGAGAGAAAATGTGAGAAATGCAACGTACGGTTTCTCCGTAAACGAACAAAATTCACCAGATACAAAAGAAAGCCCCCTGAAATGACTTAGTTAAGGTCTCAAAAAATTTGGGAAGCATTCTAAACTCCTAAAAATGAGAATCCTAGCGTCAGATGGAAAGAAAAATGGAGCTAGAATGAAGAAACGAAATGTAACGAAAGTTGGCGAAACGTAAGGGCATTTTCGTCATTTTGAGTAAATTCTGGAATTCTCATAGGAGGGCTTTTTAAATGAAAGTTTTGAGTTCTCCAGGGTTCTCAGAGTCTCTGAAAACTATGGGAAGCTCCAAGACAGCTAAAGCCCCTTCGGTAGATGTTTTCCAATGTCAGTTGACCCAAACTTTGACCAATTTGTTCGGAATATTTTTAAATCCAATTTGGATGAAACCAAAGGCATTTTATGAATTAGAGGACCTAAATTTTATGATGAAAAAGATGGTTCTCAAAAAGGAGTTAAAATGAGCCTAAACGGAGCAAATAGGCATGTAGGGGCAAAATAGTCATTTTGAAAAATTGTAAAAGAGGCTTCTTAAGATTACACCTCATCACCTTCTCCAAGCTTCCATTTACAAAAAAATGGACAGCAATGGCGTGACATTAAGAGGGGAGAGAGAGAAGAAGATTAAGCTTTCGTTTAGGTAAGTAAACGGCCCCGTTTCATCCAGCGCTAGTTAGGAAAGTTGTTCCTCTCTCTAAGAGCTCTCTAATGGTGGTTTTCTTTTCTTGAAAACTTGAAGATTCAGGTCTAACCCAAGCCAAAAAGGAACTCTTTTCAAAAAAACAATCGGTGAAAAATAATCTACATGAAGAGAGCTCTGTTTTAAGGTAAAACTTCACTAGAAACACTTGTAAAATCTTGTGTTTCCAAGCCATTTAAGCTTCAATCTAGAGAGAGAAAGTGAGGAGGAGATTTTTTTCTTTATGTGTTCTAATGGAACCAAAGGTTATGGAGTGTAAGGATTAAGAATATACAACTAGAATTGAAAAGGGAGCTTTAGAACACAAGTTATGGAATTTAGGGTTTTGATTGCACCTTGAACTCTGCCATGAACCCTAGTTATATTTTATGATATTTAAGTGTTCATATGAGTTCCTAAGACACCAAGAGAGCTTCCTACATGATTCTTCCATCAAAGGAAGCAAAGAAACTCTAAGGATGCCAAGAAGAGTATATGCTTCAGCCTAGAGTAGAAATAGCACCTAAGGGTAGTTTTAATTTGTTCTAAGCCTATTTTTGAGTCATGTATGATGGGAGAGTAAGAAAGGAAGCCTAGAAAAAAATTTAGAAACTATAGAAAGTGAGATGGCCTTGTATGTTCCATAATATGACCTAAAGAAGCAACAAGTAGTTAGGCTCTTTATTTTAATTGTGTGATGACTCTAAGAGGCTTAAAAGGAGTAAAAAATCATATATGAAAGGAAAGAATGAAGCCTAGAATTTATTTGATGGGTATTGCTTTTTTGGGTGCATTCTTGGAACCATAAAGGGGTTTATAGGTCAAGTTAGTGTTTAAAGAAGATGTGTGGTCTTAGAATTAATTCCATGAACCTAATTGGCTCTTATAAATTGTGTTTAGGCCAAGAGAAATCATTCCTATACCTTTGTGTGTGTGAGGCCAAGGAAGGGAGAAAAAATTCAAGAAAAAAAGTGTGTGCTTGCATCCAAGGTAGCTTTCTCCATCTTCTGTCATGCATGAATGTGTGCTTACATTGTCTTTGGATATGTGTATATATGTTTTGAGCCATGAAAAGTATTCTAGTATGATTTCATATGCCATGGTACCGTGATGATGTTTTATGCATTCAAATGATCTTGTATACGCTTGTTTTGGTTTGCTCGAGTGTGGAGAAGCCAAGAACCTTCTAGCCATGGTGAGGATGAGCCAAGAACCTTTAAGATTGGTCGAGACAAAGTAAAGAGTCTCCCAAAGGTGAGGTTGACTCCCAAGTGTAACATCCCTAAAATTAGGATTTTCTAATTATTTAGTATTTTATGTAATGAATTTATTAAGCTTTAATAAAAAGAATTTGAATGAAATAGCTTCGTATATGAGAAGAATAAGCTGAATAGGACCCAAAGGAATTTTTGAGATTTTAAGGGATCCAGGGGGTCCAAGGGCAAAATTGTCATTTGCCACCCGGACAAACTTTGATAAATTTTTCTAGAAGGAATAGGAATATTAGGGGAATAAATAACCCCTAAAATTCCTTCAGGGTTTCTTAGCCCTTTAACTATTTCTATTTCTATAGTTATTATAACTTCTTTTTCTATCTAGTTCATGGCTACTGATCAGGCTAACCAGATCCTAGACCGGATCCCGCCTGACCATCCAGATAACGTGGCATCATTAGACTCGTCTCATCAAATTGAGTGTAACTGTGGGTCACAGATTTATGAGATTCTTGTCTGATTTTTTGATATTTGTGCCTAAAGCCACGAATAGAGGATGAAACTAAAGTTCCCTAAACTTTCAAGCAATTTATACATTTTGCTCAGCATATAACTTTTCTTTGCATTTTAGTCCCCGGCTCCTTCATACTTGACTTCGGAGACTTTTCGGGACCTTTTGGAAACATTAAACGGGACCCACATAGGGACAAATAATATTAAAATATAGCAGAGAACTTAGAAAATACAAATTAAACAAGATATTATGGAAAACCTAGGAAAATAGTGGCAATTTTGTAAGTCTAACCAGGGAAGAGCTGACGTGGCACCAGGAAGCTGGGAAGGTGCTAATGTGGCACCATATAGAAAAGAAAGAGATGATGTGGTGCCATGTGTGAAGAAGAAGCTGGAAGTTAGAAGAGAATTCTAGAAACTACACAAGCTACAGAGGGATTACACAGGCTTGTGTCAGTAAATCTTAGAAATCTCACACATTACGAAAAAGTTACTGCTGACTTCAGCATGACATAGACGCTGACTTAAGTGGCATTAAATGCAATCTTATCTTCACATATTACGAAAAAGTAACCAAAGTAATACAATGGTTAATATTCGTCCGTAAAACGTGATACGATCTAAATCGTTGATGTAATCTCACACACAAAATACACATCAAAATTCAGCCAAGACAAAGAGAAGGAGAAGGAGAAGGAGAAGGAGCTTGGCCTAAGGAAGAAGAGAAGGGAGAAGGGAGAGAGAAGGAAAAGCCACCGGGGAAAATCCAACACTGCAGAGCTAAGGTAACATAGATAGCCTTTCTTCTTCTTAGTTTTTCTTCTATTTTTCTCCAAGAATTCTTCTCTTCTCTTTCTCTCTAAATTTCGTACATGGCATGAGGAGATGGGAAATTTTGTTGTTTCCATGAATTCTAGCCAAGAAAAGATGGAGAAATCATATATATGGCTTATGGATTCATGTGATTGAAGAAAATTCCTAATCTTGGCAAATTTTCTACAAATCAAGAAGCTTTATATTTCAAGATGCCATGGGAGAAATTTAAGGGAGAAGTGATGGAAGAAAGTTTAAGGAAGAGGAAGATTAATACAACTTTGATTTTCATGAAGAAATTGGCAAGGAACCCTAGATTCTTAACCTGAGAAAATTGTAGAATACATATGAAATCTCTAGAAATTGATTGAGGGCTTTTGTTTATCATCCTTGGATATGTATGTGTGGCTATTTGGTGACATGAAAATGAAGCAAAATTACATGTCTTATTGGATGCATAGGTTCAGCCAACACATGTACATATACTTAGGGAAGAATTTTCTCAAATCCAACTAAATTAGGTTAATCTACATAAAAAATAAGGCCTATGGTGAAATTTTGGTGAATTATGGATCATTGTATAAAAAGTCAAATTTTTGGGAAAAAGTGTTGACCAAGATGTTCTTGAATTTTCCCTGATGATATTTGATGTGTTTTGCATGATTATTGTGATATAATATGTTCTATGTGCTGTCTGGATTATGTTGATATTTACTTTGTAAATTTTGGAGCTCATTTGTGATAGTTGGAAATTTACGTAGCGTTATGTCAAGAATGAAATATGTGATAACATGGATTCTGAAATTGCACTGTTTACTATGCTGACATACCGTTTGATTTCTTAACATGAATAATATGTTGTTTACTACTTGATTTTATGAGCATGGGTTATTTGGTAAAGGACTGACCAATATATATGACAGGGTAGCCTTATCTAGGGGATGAGCCCTGTGTGTGCTAGAGTTGGCCATTGGGTAACTACTGTTGTGTTGGATGTCCAATCTTAAAGACACTTTAAAATATCTAAACCACAAATCCTCGAACTCCAATACACTGTCAAGCTATCGAGATTATTTATGCACAGAGTTATGTAAGGCGGTTCTTTCCCAAATATACCTACATGCCTTGATCAAATGATGGCTTGGATGATGTAATAACCCAGAAAAAGAAAAGAGAAAAAGAAGTGAGAAAAAGGAAGGGAAAGAGAAGCTGGAAAATTTTTGAAGAGCTGAGAATTTTCTAAGTCTTCTCGCCATAGCGAGATATGGAATCGCCATAGCGAGAATGCCTCTTCGCCGTAGCGAGTATGTCCCTAGCTATAGCGAGTGCGGCATTCCATATAGAAACCAGTAAGTTGCTCGCCGTAGCGAAATTGTTCCTAGCTATAGCGAGTATGACATTCCATATAGAGACCAGGGAGTTGCTCGCTGTAGCGACGCTATAGCGAAGGCAGAGGTCGAGAATAGACACGATCTCGCCGTAGCGACACCATAGCGAAGACAAAAGTCTGGAACAGACACGAGCTCGCCGTAGCGAGGTCACTAACTCGCTGTAGCGAGAGCGGTCCAGAAAAGCGAGGAAAAGAGAATTTGACTTTTAAAAGCTTCCAAATCTCTTCTTTCTTCTTCTAACCGACTCTAACTCGCCTTAGGAGAGAGCAAAGGGCGGAGGAGAGAGAGAGAAGCTGAAGAGAAGAGGAAAGCACAAGAAAGGGATGAATTCTCATGGTTTCCTCTTCATATGTGGCCCTCTCCCTTTTTCCCCTCTTTCCTACGGTTCAGATGTTAGGAATGGTTAGGTTTGAGTCTGGTTTAGAGGAGAGAGAGTGGGGAACCATTCTTGAGAGAGATTAGAAGTAGATAGTCTTCTCTTCTTGCTTTTCCCCTTTCTTAAGAGTTGAGAAAGAGAGGGATAGTTCATGGACCCTAGAGTGAGGAAGAAACCTAGAGTGAGAAGCTCAGTAGAGCTGATTAGAAGTGATCCCTAGCTTAAATCGAGTATTAAGGTATTAATTCCATACTTTTGTGTGGTTAGGCTCAAGAGGAAACTCTCCCATCTAGAAGTGTAGTGAATCCAACAAGGGAGGAGACCATTGTCAGAGCAAGTAGTAGATAGCTAACAAAGGTAGTTCTCTCCGCTTTCTCTCATGCATAATTGTGTGTTTACATTGTCTTGCTTGTGTGTATGAATGATATGAGCTATGAGAAGTGTGTTAGCATGATTATGTGATATGATTGAGATGATGTTTTAAATGATTGTTTGGTTTGCTTGAGGAAATGGAAAAGCCAATAACCCTGAAGCCAAGGTGAGGATGAGCCGAAGCCCTAAGTTGGTTGAGCCATGTCTCCCAAAATGAGGTTGACTCCCAAAGAGTAAGGGTGAGTCTAAGTACTTCTAAAAGTATGGGAAGGCAAATCCAAAAGCCATAAGGGAAGGGGTGAGGCCGATCCAAGTACTCAGCGAACTCATGAATGTTATCCATGGCCATTTCACACGTTTAAACGTTTTCTATCATGTTTTATATGCTAACATGCCATACATGCTTAATGAGACTTGTTGCATGCAATATATGTACGTTTGAATGAGAGTTGAACTACTGAGATTCTCCGAATCTCACCCTCCCTCTCCACCATCCAACCATGTCAGGTGGCCCAAGTGAGATAAGAGATGGGAGCAACCACCAACAAGCATGAGGCTAGGGATAGAGATGAAGAAAAGTGTATAGTTTTGTACTACATTGTATATGTAACTTGTACATGAGATGTAAATGATGTATATGATGTAGCATGTACAAATATTGTAAGACAATGTATGTACTAATGATGAATGTATGAGAATGAGCTTTATGACGAATGAAATAGCATGGTTGAATGAGAAAGAGCCAATGGTAGCTTAGTAGATAAGGGTGCATAAGTGGGCATGGGGTAGTGAGTTTCCCCAATCTAAGTTATTAGACACTTGAGGCATGATTGATAGCTCCTATAGATGCTTTCTCATGTGCTCAAAGGGTCATAGAAGTAGAAAACTTAAGATTGGACCCCATTAGCCACACTTTTGGCCAAGAAAAGGCCATTTTGCACATGATGTCATAGAATAGCCATATGACCTCTTCTAGCCATGAGATTTGACATGGGACTAGAGTATGTTTAGAGCTTTCTGGGAAGCTAGAGTTCATGTCATTTAGAGGTCTATAGCATTTTCTATGAGCATTCAAAGTTGACATCAGAAATTTGGATTTCAGAAAATCACTGTTCATTTGGTCAGTTTTGAAATCATGTCATCCGAGGGGCAAACGTAGTCCAATGGCTACGAAATTTTATACACAGAAACTAGATGGTCACAGTGACTTGTAGGAATTGGAAGCACCTCATTTAGAGGTCCAGAGAGGAAGTTATGCAATTTCGAAGTTCCTGCCCAGAATCAGACACCCAGCCAGACCCGAGGTACTGTTTCATCGGTTTCCGGGAAATTGGCTAGGTGAACTGATCTGGAGAGATTTTTCTCCTCTAGCTAACATCCACATCTTTCCATAGAGATAGAGTTTATGAGCATTGGATTTTTGTGGAATTAGTTAGACATTTTCAAAGTCCATATCAGTAAACTGTGACAGTAAAGAACCCCCCTCTGACCAGTGAACTATTTCGATGTCAAACGCAGAATGAGTGAGAGATTGAGACTTCTAAGTATTTTTAGCATGAAGTAGACGTCTCAAACTTTCTATAATGACCCAGATCATGTAGATACAATTTTTCTGCATTTAGTTATGAATTTCCAAAGTTAGCCCAGAGATGAAGCAAAATCTGCCCATAGCGAAAATGCATGTCTCCAATCCCTTTTTGCTTTCCATGAGCTTAAAGCATATGTTTGGGATTGCAATAAGTCTCCATAGGGTAATTGACCATGAGGAATCAGAGAGAGAGCTCAACCGATCCATGTTACTTCTAAGTGGAGCTCTACCCACACATAGTGCCATAGAACGAGTAAGCATAAGGTAGAGAAAGTGTCTCCCTTATGAGTTCCGCACCGCCCATACAGGCTAGAGGGCACGTTGGGTGTGAGCTAGAGGTTAAGGTGTCACAATGGCTTGGATGACATATTATTGTGATATTTTATATGACTTTCCTTGGGTACCCACTGGGGGACGCCTTAGTAAAGGAAACAGGGATGAGCCTGTTATGTCATGGCAATGCAACATGATCTGGGTATTGAGCCTGCCGAAGCCAGTGCAACATGATCTGGGTATTGAGCCTGGCGGTCTCCAAGGCCTAATGGTCAAGAGAGAATAAATATTGTTGTGATACCTTCTTTATTCTATGCATGTAGATGCATGTAGAAATCTCTTGAATATTTTGCAATTGCTAAATACCAATTACGTTGAGACAATTCTTGTATTTCATTCATGTCCTATCTTTAGATGTAATATGCCTATTCACTTTGCTATTTCATATTCATGTTAGATATTACTGACAGGTATATATCTCTGCTTATATTGTTCGGTGAATTAACTGTCTTGCCACTATATTGCTTGTTGTCTATTAAAAGTACTTGACTCTTCTTCATGGATATTATGTGGTATTGGTCCAGTCTATGTTTTTGAGAAAATTATTTCTCACTCTATTGTGGTTTATATTTTTCTTAGATACCAATTTATCAAGTGACCCTAGAACTCCAGGCAGAGTGGATCCAATTCCCACTCCGAGGATGGGTCTTCGTCATCCATAATATATGCATCATATCATGTGATGACGTTGATCGTGCTGTACCGGTATATTCTGTGTCCCCAGGAGAGCTGGAGTCCCACACAATCCCAGTGGGTGGAGTTGACCCTCTTGCTCCTCCATTTGCATGAACAGAGGCCCAGTTACTGATACTGACCCTTTTATTATCTGGGGGACTTTCTTTTTGAATGGTTATAGGATAGATTCCGTTTTGATGTGATGTGACTTGTATGACCCTGTTCCTTTATGAGGAAACTCTTAAATTAATTTGTATAAGTTATAGTGTATTTTTCGTTATTGTCGTAGTCCACTATGCCATTAATTAGATTTTATTGTGAAGGAATAATTAAAACAGAAAAAGTGATTAAACTCAAATAAGGAATTCTTCACAAATATATAAAATAAAGAAGGGTATTAGAAGAGGTGTTACACCAAGAGTAAGGTTGAGTCCAAAATCCTTTTAAAGAATGAGTGAGGCAAATCTAAAATTTACAAGTAAATGGGTGAGGCTAATCCACTTACTTAGCAAGTGTATGTATGCCATGTATGATTTGTTCAAATGCTTAGAATGCTTCTTGAATATTTGCATACTCCATGATGCTCATGTATGTATTTTCAAGACTTGTATTGCATACTTTATGTGTGATTGAATGGGAGATGAGCTATTGGGATTCTTTGAATCTCATCCCTTCCTCTCCAATGTTCTAACATGCTAGGTGGACTAAGAGAGCAAGGAGATGGAAACCAACCACTTAAGAGATGAGAGCATGACATTGAAATGTATAAAATTTGCTTCTTTAAGGCCATCAAGGTGGCAAATATTGTAACGTATTATTTTATAAGACCTAATGAGCATGTATAATTATGCTAATGTATCATGTATAAATGAGATTTAAGGTTATATGTATGGAAATATGCATTTTGGTCATGTAATGGCAAGTTGGGCTCTTAAATGGTTTGATGTATTAGTGTATATATGGAAGTGGAATAGCCAAATTGAGATGCATGAGATTTAGGATTACTTGGGCAGTTCATACAAGTTATATTCATGCTTTTAAACTTGCCCAAGAGGTGCCAAACATCAAGGGAGGTCATTTGGACATTTTGGTATCTTGTATGGAATAAAAATTGACCATATTTGAGACCTATACCATTTTTTGTCCAAATAAACTCTTCTTGATATGAGATTTGACATGCATTTAGAACTTGTTGAGAGATTTTTGGGAAGCTAAAGTGCATAATTTTTTGAGCTATATGGAATATTTGATGAATTTTCAAAGTTGAAATTTTTTTGAAATTGGTCAAGGTACTATTCACAATGGTCAAAAAATGAATTCTATCACTCAGGGGACAAAGGATGTCCAATTGCCACAAAATTTTATAAAGACACTAGACATTCCCAATGACTTGTGAAAACTAGAAGCACCTCATTTAGATGTCTAGAGAGGGAGATATGAATTTTTGAAATTTCTATCCAATATTAGGCGTCTAGACTGACCTCAGGTATTGTTTGATTGGTTTCGATGCCTGGACATGCTTTAACTAGTCTAAAGTTATTTTTCACCTCTAGCTAATATCTGTAGCTTTTTATTGGTATCCTTTGCATGGATTGAATTTTTGTGAAATTAATTAGACATTTTTTTAGTTTGTAGCAGAAATCTGTAATAGTACCAATAGCTAGCCAGACCTCTGCACCTTTCTGAATGTCAAACGTCTTTTGTGCTATGTTTCATGGTCTGGACATATTTTTAGCATAAAGTAGACATGTGTAGCTTCCTAGAATGGCAAAGAATGTATGATTTTGATTTTTCTAGAATTAGTTATAACTTTTCAAAGTTTGTGACAGAAGTAGGAAAATTCTGGCCAAAATTGCATATATGAATTTTATGTATCCCCTTGCCATGCATGAGCTCTAGGCCAATTTTGGTGATGGAAATGAGTTGTATTTATGTAATTAAATATGAGAATATGATACATGAGTCCATATGACCCACGGGACTCCGAAAGAAAAATTTATGCATAGCACAATGCAAAAAAACTCATTATTTTATATGCCATTTTCTCATGATCCTTGAGAAGTGCATGGCATGAGGCATAGAATTTGCATAAGAAAGGCTAGGAAATTATAGTGTTACAGTAGCAATCATGGAAGAAGAAATTACCTTATTTTTCCTTGTTTTTTCACTTGAATCTTCCCTTCTTTGCCCTTCTCTCTTCAAATATGAGTTTTCTCCTTAATTTCTCCCTTAAAACAAATCCATATACTTCAATATAATCACAAGAAAGAAAAGGAAATGGAAAAGAAGATGGTTGCAAGGGAAAGAGCATGAAAAACTATTAAAAATCCTTACCTTTTAGCTTTGATTTCTCCTCCTCTTCCTCTTCCTCTTGTACGCCACTCTCTAAGAGTTTTCTCTCTGGTTTGGGGCAGAAACATATGAAGCTAAATGAGTGGGAGAGTGGGGCGCCCTATATATATAGGTGGGAGAATTCAAAATTTTCATTTAAAAAGCCCTCTTGTGTAAATTCCCAAATTTGCTCAAAATTACAAAAATGCCATTACATTTCGTAAGTTTTCCATTAATTTTTTTTCTTCATTCTAGCTCCATTTTTCTTTTCATCTGAGCCTAAAATTCTCATTTTTAGGAGTCTAGAATATTACTCAATTTTTTTGGGACCTTAACTAATTCATTTCAGGGGACTTGCTTTGAAAACATACCCGTTTCCATCGTTTAATAAAAACCAGATATTATAGTTTCGGCCTAGGCTAGATGAAGCACCAAGGGGTAGTTTTAATTGTGTGATGACTTTAAGAAGTGTCACACCTACACTTTACATACACTATAACTTACCATATGAAAGGATCTTGTACTACTAACAGAAGACCCTGTTGACAAGGTCTTACGTTTTACAAGGCGAAATCCAAGATCCTGTCGACAAGGTCTTTTATTTCCTTAGTATGGAGTCCAAAATCCTGTCAACAAGATCCTAGACCTAAAAAGATAATTGTCATACCTAGACAACCTTCATCATTTTCATAAGAAAACCATAAGTTGATGATGCTAATGTGCTAGAACTAATCCCATGGTTATCATATCAATTTCATGTAATGTAAACATAGGAGTTTACTTGTACCGGGAGTTCGGTAGCCCTAATAAACATCACAGTTAACTTACGGTAGATATCTCATGTATGATATTTATACAAATCAAAAGAGAGATTAATACTACAATGTTACATCCTCACTAGAGTCAAACTTTACATTCAATCCTTATTCAAAGGATTCATAAGACCAATTACAGTCAATATGTAATCTATTGGTCAGTTTGTTTGTTCTCTATTTGTCTGGCTCCATTCGTAGCATAGTTAATACCTGTAAAATAGTCAATTTGTAGTGAGATAAAATCTCAGTAGCTAACAATGTACTAAAAAAAAAACATACATATAAATAGCATAGATTACTATCCAGATACATTCGATGCAACTTCAGTGTCGGAGCATGTAATATCTGATAGCAGCATATTCTCATTCGTTAGGCTACGTAGCAGCATTTTCTTATCGTTAGGCTACGTACGTAGCATTTTCTTATCATTAGGCTACGTAGCAGCACATTCTCATTCGTTAGCTACGTAGCAGCATTTTCTTATCGTTAGGCTACGTAGCAGCATATTTTCATTCATTAGGCTACCTTGCTTCGGTTATTGGCCAATAACAGTAATCTGGTACTCATAAAGAGTCATATTAGTAGATATACATGCAACCAAACACAGCATAGGGACTTCGGGATTTCATCCAGTGCATTAACATAAACAACAAAGTGAGTACAGTTTAACTACCTGTTTCGTCACTGTCGTTTTGTCCCTTTATTCCTTAGCCCTGGTTGTCCCAATGGCCTTCCTAAATTTCAATCATGCATTGTACTAATTAAGAATGAGTCATGGTTGATATTTACATTGCAATTAAATTACTAATCCCCCCATACGAAATTCCTAAATCCCTTTTGCTAATTAATTATTGGAATTCCTAATTATAAACAATCACATCTTCATTTTCTTTTCCTTCTCATAATTAGTTACTGTCTAAGTTATCCATGTGTGATCCAGTGCTATAAAACTAAGTTCTTAGCCCTTATTTTCAAGTTGGATTCTTACATTTTCCATGCAAAGTCACACTACACAGCAAAAGAATGAAAACTACCACAGTCTCAATTGAACTACATTTTCGGACTTGTTTTTGTGAAATTTCTTTCCTCCACTAAATGACCTCTAAAATCATAAAAATTGGCAGAGTGACCCCCTCATTATGTTAATTATAAGCCACAGAAACAGTTTTCAAGAATTCCAAGGATAACCCCTGAACTCCTACTGTTTTGGTCACTACTTCAGTTGAACTCACTGTATACTGCCCTTGCTGTTTCTGGCTTTGTTATCCTACCAAATGAGCCCAGAAAATTCTAAGACTTTGTAGACCTGACGTGATACGTCTTAGCTACCTCTCACCAAATTTCATGCACTAATTCCTACATTTACCCTTTTAACAAAATTCTTTATGAAATCAGCCCCAGGCTGTCCCGTACAGAAGCTAAATTGAATTAGTGGGTTGTTTCTCTGATTTACCTTGTTCCAAAAATTCTGTAATTTTCCAGATTTCAAGTATAAGGGATGGACAACCTGTTATAAAAATTTCGGCTTCAAAATCCTTTTCTAACTAAATCTACAAGGCCAAAACATCCCAGTCCAGAACAAGGGAGCAACTTGGAGCTTACCTCTTTTTGGAGTCCTTGTACTTCGATTTTTCCTTCTCTCCTCTCCTCTCCTATGGCTGTCCGAAATTTCTTCCTTCCTTCCACTATTTCCCTCTGCCTAAAATGAGTTAGAGTGAAGGGTAATTAATGCAATGGACAGCTCCTGCTTTCCACCGCTATTAGGTGGCATGAAGGCAGATTACAATTTCATGAATCGGTGCAAGTGGCTAGGGTGGGCAGCAACTATGTATCTTACCCTTACTTAATCTATATATTAAAGCAATATTTAATTCCCACTATCACAGCACAGACGGCACCAGCACATCACAATTTAATATACATATATATATGAAAGTGGGTGGAGCAAGCATGAGGTGTCTTCATCTTAGATGACTCAAGCCATTCATTACATGCAACCTTCCTTCTTAGCTCCACCACGGCTGAATATATTTCCTTAATGCAATCAAACATCATCTACCACATATACTCACACACCTTACACATGGAAGCACGATGTGGCATTTGGTAAATTCCCACATCCAAAGAAGAAGCAAGCCGTGGTCAATTAGTATATATATATATATTTACATCACTTCCATCTAATACATAAATTGTGTATGATGCCTAATCCTCATAACTAAATATAATGCCAAGTGACCAATTGAATGCTTATGCTCTTGTGGTAATGGTGTCAAATGGGTGTAATTAAAATAATTAAAATCCCTTCTCTCCTTGCTATTTAACTGAGTGGACTGATATGGGTTATGTTAACAGTTACAGGAAGTTCAGAATGTGACAAGAAGCAACATCTAGGTTCCATATTATGGTTTAAAGGCTCCATATTATAGGTTCCATGGATAGTGAGATGGTATCATAGGTTCCATATTATGGTTACAGAAGCAACATCTAGCTAGGCTCCTAGATTTGATTGTGGGATGACTCTAAGAGGTTTAAATGGAGTCAAGAATCATAAATGAATGGAGAGAATAGAGCCAAGATGATGTTCTCTTAAGGTTGCTTCATTAAGTGCATTATGGAACCATAAAAAAGCCATATGAACCACATAGCTTTTCTAGTGAATGTGTAGCTTTAGAATTTGGTTCAAGAGTATAATTAGCTTCCATATTATGTGTCTAGGCCTAAGAAATTACATCCCATCTTCTTGTGAGTGTGTGGGTCATGGGAGAGGAACTAAGTTCGAGGAAGTATGCAAATGTGACAAAGGTAGCTCTCTCTATTTTCTCTCATGCATGAATGTGTGCTTACCTTGTCTTTGAATGTGTGTCTGTGTGTTCTAAGCCATGAAAAGTATTCTAGTATATGCCTATCTTTCATGGTACCATGATGTTGTATTATGTTTTCAAATGATGCCTAGTATGTTTGCTTGAGTTTGCTTGAGTGTGGTGAAGCCAATAACCCTTAGCCATAGTAAGGATGAGCCAAAAACCCTTAAAATTGGTTGAGGCAAAGTAAAGAATTTCCCAAGAGTGAGGTTGACTCCCAAGAATGAGGTTGAGTCAAAACCTCTTAGAGAAAATCAGTGAGGTAAGTCCAAAATCCATAAGAGAATGGGTGAGGCTAATCCACTTACTTGGCAAGCCTATATATGCTTTGTATGACTTGTTTAAATGCCAAGAATGCTTCTTGAATGATCATACATGTTATTATGCTCATGCATGCATTTCCAAGGCTTATATTGCATACTTTATGTGTGATTAAAAGGGAGATGAGCTATTGGGATTCTTTGAATCTCATTCCCTCCTCTCTAATGTCTTAACATGCTAGGTGGAGCAAATAAACAAGATAATAGAGGCCACTAAGTTGGGAGATGAAAGTTTGATATCAAAGTGTCTAGAATTGTCTAGTTTCGTCTCTTTTATAGCCATACCAATGGCATATGATGTAATTCTATGATGAATTTTTTTTATAATCATTTGAACATGTGTAAATACTCATATATATGATGTATGAATGAGAATTAATGCCATATGCATGATATAGCATGATTTGGGTATGAAATGGCAACACTAGATATATGCATTCTTGTGTATATCATAGGGTGGATGAGTGCGTTTGAGAAATCTGGGTTTGTGCACCTTTGAGACAATTTTAGAATGTCATTTTGGTACATTCTCACGTGCTCAAGTGGTCATGGTTTCCTTGGAGCTCAAAATGGACCATTTGGACCCTTTGTAAGACTTAAAAATGACCATTTCACAACCTAATATCAAAATCTAACCAAATGAACAAATTTGCCCATGAAAATTGGCACACATATGGATCATATCCAGAGCTTTTTGAAAAGTCAAAGACCAGATTAGTTGGAGCTCTGTGGAATGAATTATGAATTTCCAAAGTTGGCATTTTTCTGCTAAATTGATGCAGACACTATTCATATGGTCAGAAACTTTGGCTATGTCATTCGTGGACCAAATGATATCCAATACTTATGAAACTGTATAGGAACAAATTAGACATGATAAGCTTTCCATGTTCACCAAGATCACCCCAATTGGACCTCTAAGTAATGAGATATGAATTTTTGAAGTTAGAGGTCAGTACTAGGGATGATAGTCAACCTCTGGTACTATTCCATCAATTTCTAGTAGCTAGCAGCCTCTTTTGTGGTTTGGATTTATTTTTAGCATAAAGTAGACATTAGTATTTTTCCATAATGGTATAGTGTGCTTGATTTTTATTTTTCTAGAATTAGTTATTATTTTTCAAATCCAGGCACAGAATCTGGAAATCCTACCCAAGGCTGCACACTATGTTTTTAAATATACCATCCCTTTGCACGAGTTCTAGGCCACTTCTTGAGCTTGTTATGAGTTGTAATTGTGTATTTAGATATGAGAATGAGATGGACAAGTCTATATGGCCCACAAAATATTGAATGAAAATTTTACCCGAGACATAAACGCAATTTAATTGCACTTTTCCATGGCTATTCCTTGAGAAACTCATATGCTTCAAGGAAATAAGCCTACATATGATGTGAGATGGGCCTTAGAATTATGGTGTTACATGGGAAAGCATGAAAATAGTTTCTTAAACATGACTCATGTAATAACCCTAAAATTAGGATTTTCTAATTATTTAGTATTTTATGTAATGAATTTATTAAGCTTTAATAAAAAGAATTTGAACGAAATAGCTTCGTATATGAGAAGTATAAGCTGAATAGGACCTATAGGAATTTTTGAGATTTTAGGGGGGTCCAGGGGCAAAATTGTCATTTGCCACCCGGACAAACTTTGATAAAATTTTTCTAGAAGGAATGGGAATATTAGGGGAATAAATAACCCCTGAAACTCCTTTAAGGTTTCTTAACCCTTTAGCTATTTCTATTTCTATAATTATTACAACTTCTTTTTCTATCTAGCTCATGGTTACTGATCGGGCTAACCAGATCCTAGATCGGATCCTGCCCGACCATCTGGGCAACGTGGCGTCATTAGACCCGTCTCATCAAATTTAGTTTACAGATTTCTAAGATTCTTGCTTGATTTTTTGATATTTATGCCTAAAGCCACGAATAGAGGGTGAAACTAGAGTTTCCTAAACTTTCAGGAAATTTATACATTTTGCCCAGAATATAACTTTTCTTTGCGTTTTAGTCCCCAGTTCCTTCATACTTGACTTCGGAGATTCTTCAGGACCTTTTAGAAACATTAAACAAGACCCACATAGGGGCAAATAATATTAAAATATAGCAGAGAACTTAGAAAATACAGATTAAATAAGATATTATGGAAAACTTAGGAAAACAGTGACAATTTTGTAAGTTTAACAGAGGAAGAGCTGACGTGGCACCAAGGAACTGGGAAGGTGCTGATGTGGGGCCATGTAGAAAAGAGAGAGATGATGTGGCACCATGTGTGAAGAAGAAGCTAGAATTTGGAAGAGAATTCTAAAAGCTGCACGAGCTACGGAGTGATTGCATAGGCTTGTGTTAGCAAATCTTAGAAATCTCACACATTACAAAAAAGTTACTGCTGACTTCAGCATGACATAGACGCTGACTTAAGTGGCATTAAATGCAACCTTATCTTCACACTTTATGAAAAAGTAACTTGGATAATCCAATGGCTAATATTTGTCCGTAAAATGTGATACGATCTAAATCGTTGATGCAATCTAATGACTTAGATTTCTTCACCTTTTGAAGATCAAACCACCACCTTTGATCTAATCTAAAGGCCTACATTTGATCTCTTATTTCAAGATTAAATCTGAACCATTCATAACTAGTATATATATATGAACCACCCACACTTTCATGCCATTTTCTCACACACAAAATACATACCAAAATTCGGCCAAAACAAGGAGAAGGAGAAGGAGCTCGGCCTAAGGAAGAAGAAAAGGGAGAAGGAAGAGAAAAGGAAAAGCCACCGGGCAAAAATCTAACACCGCGGAGCTAAGGTAACATAGATAGACTTTCTTCTTTTTGGTTTTTCTTCTATTTTTCTCTAAGAACTTTCTCCTCTCTTTTTCTTTAATTTTCGTCCATGGCAAGAGGGGATGGGAAATTTTGTTGTTTCCATGGATTCTAGCCAAGAAAAGATGGGGAAAAGATGGAGAAATCATATATGTGGCTTATGGATTCATGTGATTCAAGAAAATTCCTATTCTTGGCAATTTTTCTACAAATCAAGAAGCTTTGTATTTTAAGATGCCATGGGAGAAATTGAAGAAAAAATAAAGGGAGAAGTGATGGAAGAAATCCTAAGGAAAAGGAAGATTAATAGAACTTTGATTTTCATGAAGAAATTGGCAAGGAACCCTAGAATCTTAACTTAAGAAAATTGTAGAATACATATGAAATCTCTAGAAATTGATTGAGGGCTTTTGTTTATCTCCTTTGAATATGTATGTGTGGCAATTTGGTGACATGAAAATGAAGCAAAATCACATGTCTTCTTGGATGCATAAATTCGGCCAACACATGTACATATACCTAGGGAAGAGTTTTCTTAAATCCTACTAAATCAGGTTAATCTACATGAAAAATAAGGCCTATGGTGAAATTTTGGTGAATTATGGATCATTGTATAAAAAGTCAAATCTTTGAGAAAAAGTGTTGACCAAAATGTTCTTGAATTTTCCCTGATGATATTTGATATGTTCTGCACGATTATTGTGGTCTAAGATGTTCTATGTGCTATCTGGATTATGTTGATATTTATTTTGTAAATTTTGGAGCTTATTTATGATAGCTAAAAAATTATGCTAAAATAAAATATATGGTAACATGTGTTCTGAAATTGCACTGTTTGCTGTGCTGATATACTGTCTGATTTCTTGACATGGAGAATATGTTATTTGTTGCTTGATTATATGAGCACGGTTTATTTAGTAAAGGATTGACCAATATATATGGTGGAGTAGCCTTATCCAGGGGATGAGCCCTGTGTGTGCCAGAGTTGGCCATTGAGTAGTTACTGTTGTGTTGGATGTCTAATTTCAAAAATACTTTTCTAAACCATTAATTTTCGGACTCCAATACATAGTCATGCTACTGAGATTATTTATGCATAGAGTTGTGCAAGGCAATTCTTTCCCAAATATACCTATATGCCTTGATCAAATGATGGCTTGGATGACATATTATTGTGGTATTTTATATGACTTTCCTTAGGTACCCATGGGGGACGCCTCAGTAAAGGAAGCAGGGATGAGCCTGTTATGTCATGGCAGTGCAACATGATCTGGGTATTGAGCTTGCCGAAGCCAGTGCAACATGATTTGGGTATTAAGCCTGGCAGTCTCCAAGGCCTAATGGTTAAGAGAGAATAAATGTTGTTTGTGATATTTTTTATATTCTATATATGTGGAAATCTCATGAATGCCTTGCCACTACTGAGTATCAATTATATGCCTTGCCACTACTGAGTATCAATTATGTTGAGACAATTCTTATGTTCATCCATGTCTTATCTTTAGATTTCATATGCCTATTTACTTTGCTATTTCATATTCATATTAGATATTGCTCATAGGTATATCTCTCTGTTTATATTGTTTGGTAAATTAACTATCTTGCCATTATATCACTTGTTGTCTTCTAAAAGTACTTGACTCTTCTTCATGGATATTATGTGGTATTAATCCTGTCTATGTTACTGAGAAAATTATTTCACTCTAGTGTGGTTTATATTTTTCTTAGATGCCAATCTATCAAGTGACCTTAGAACTCCAGGCAGAGTGGATCTAGTTCCCACTCAAGGGATGGGTCTTCGTCATCTATAATATACGCATCATATCATGTGATGATGTTGTTCGTACTGTACCGGTATATTTTGTGTCCCTAGGAGAGTTGGAGTCCCACACATTTCCAATGGGTGGAGTTGACCCTCCTGCTCTTCCATTTGCATGAGCAAAGGCCCAGTTACTGATACTGACCCTTTTGCTACCTGGGAGACTTTCTTTTGAATTGTTATAGGATAGATTCCCTTTTGATGTGATGTGACTTGTTGACCCCGTTCCCTTATGAGGGAACTCTTGAACTAATTTGTATAAGTTACAGTGTATTTTCGTTATTGTTATAGTCCACTATGCCATTAATTAGATTTTATTATGAAGGAATAATTAAAATAGAAAAAGTAATTAAACTCAAATAAGGAATTCTTCACAAATATATAAAATAAAGAAGGGTATTAGAAGAGACGTTACAACTCAAGGGTCCAACCACCCAGATTTTACGAAGTCACTCTCCCACCTGATGATATACATAAGAAGCATACATGTTCATTCTTTCCATACAATGTCAAAAACATACCATATCATTCATTTGCTTCCAAGTCTCATACATACATCACATATCCATATAATTACACACGTTCAAGAGCTTATACATCATTGTATTACATCTTTTGACAATCCTATGTTTATAAAATGAACAAATATCAACTCCATTGTTAATCTCCTTTCTTTCAAGTGTGGTGGCTCCCATTTCCTTGTTTACTTGATCCACCTAGGCATGTTAGGCAATGGGAAGGAAAGAATGAGATTCTAGGAATCCCAATAGCTCTTCTCCCTTTCAAGCACACATAATGGATACAAATTCAAGTTTAAAAATGCATGCATGGCTATCTTGAAATGCATAAACATACATGAAATATTTCTTGCATTCAAGAAGTCACATATGACATACATAGGCTTGCCAAGGCAATGGTTTAGCCTCACCCATTCTCTTTGAGATTTTTGGACTTGCCTCACCCATTTTCTTAAGGGACTTTTGACTAAGCCTCACTTTTTAGAGACTTTTGGCTTTGTCTCACCCATTCTTGGGAACTTTTAGCTCATCCTCACCCTAGCTAAGGGACTTTTAGCTTCACCACACTCAAGCAAGCCATTCATATTCATAAATGTAATACCATATTATTTCTAACATTAATCCCTCTCTTGCAAGTGGGAATATGCATTTTATCAAAGAAATCTCAAGAAAATGCATTAAAATAATGAATTAAATTGTATTGTGCAATGGATAAAATTTTCATTTCGTGTCTCTGGGACCTCATGAACTTATCAAGAACATTCTCTAATTATTTTTCATATATACAAATCATAACATTCTCAAAAATTGGCACCAACCACGGATCAAGGGTCAAAAATCCCAAAATTTCTTCATTTCCCGCGGCTGTACAGTATAGATTTTAGGGGCAACTTTGAAAAATTATAACTAAATATAGAAAAATCAAAAGCAAACAAACATATCTTTTTAGAAAGCTCTAGATGTTAATGCCATAGTAAAAATAATTCCAAGATATGAACATAGCTTTTGAACCACGTTTGACAATGAAATAGCCACAAAGGTCTGGCTGTCTTTGGTACTGATACAATTTATTGTCATAAACTTAAAAAATATCCAATTAATTCCAAAAAAATCCAATCATGCAAATGATACCAATATAGAAAGCTACAGATGTTAGCTAGAGTAAAAAATAAATTCAGACCCATCTAGGCATGTCCAAACCTCGAAAACTAATCAAATAGTGACACAGTTCTGACTAGACACCTGATACTGGATAGCAACTTCAAAAATTAATATCTCCCTCTCTATACATCTAAATGAGGTGCTTCCAATTGGCACAAGTCACTGGAAGGCCTAGTTTTTTCCTTTAAAATTTTCTAGCAATTGGACATTATTTTCCCCATGAGTAACAGAGTTTCATTTCGAACTAAAATGATGCATTGAACCAAACTAGAAAAATTCTCAACTTTGAAATTCACCAAATATTCCATAAGCCTCTAAAAATTTGAACTTTAGCTTCTCAAAAAGCTCTCGACAAGCT
Organism: Erythrophleum ivorense; assembly: GCA_026724425.1. NCBI lineage: Eukaryota > Viridiplantae > Streptophyta > Magnoliopsida > Fabales > Fabaceae > Erythrophleum > Erythrophleum ivorense. The sequence continues at coordinate 741,532 of JAIUCV010000228.1, forward strand.
CTAGATGCATGCTAAATCTTAGACCAAGAAGAGTAATTTGGGCAAAAAGTGACATAGCCTCACAAAATGTCACTTTTGCTCTATATGAGGTACCAACTTGGTTCAATTGGCCTTCTTTAGTATTTGGCACCCCTTGGGTAAGTTTAAATGCCACAAATATGACTTGTATAAATTGCTCAAAAGGTTCTAAATACCATGCATCTCAATTTGGTCATCCCATATTAAAAAATGCATACATTCAAGTATACACCCAAGTGCTCTATTTCCATTGTCTTCGCACCATACAAGATTCATATATCATTCATATATAATATTACATTTGTTCAATGGTTTACAACTCAAAAATATCATGTACATATCTACTTTGACATTCCATTACAAGTAAGGTTACATGATAACAAAATGCAACTTCTCATGGTGCTTGACTTGCTTTCCTTGTCTCTTGAATATCACATAGGCATTTCAAGATAGTGGAGGGAAGGGGAGTGAGATTCTAGAATCTCAATAGCTCACACACCTATTCACACACACATTCATGGCATATACACATCAAAGCATATGTATGAAAGATTTGGCAACCATAAAGTATGCAAAGTCATAATTTCCATGCCAATTATTCACATTCAAACCAAGACCATACTCTACGGACTTTTGGTTTTACCTCACCCCACTTCTAGGACTTTTGGATTTGCCTCACTCTTGGTCTAGGGACTTTTGACTTGGCCTCACCCTTCCAAGAGACTTTTGGCTTCTCCTTACCTTCATTAAGGGACTTTTGGCATCTCCTCATCTTCATTAAGGGACTTTGGCATCACCTCACCCTTATGAACTATTTCCACAACCATAGTCATTCAAGAGGACACATTGGTACCAATGTAAAGTTAAGGCATCAAGTGGCATATCATCAAGACACAAGAACACACAAGCATATAATAACATACATATATACACAAGAATGCAAGGAGAATGAGGTGGAGAGCTACCTTAGATTTGTACGAGCTTTTCTTGATCCTTTTCCTTCCCTTTCTTAGTTCCACAAGTGCACCTAGGTGGAGTAGGGTTCTCTTGACCTAAACACCACAATTATCACACCATCACATACTTGAAGCAAGCCAAGACATTAAACTCACTCTTAAACTCACACTTGGTTCCATAAATGGCATAATGGTTCCATAATTGGCCTATTGAAGCAACTCTTACATTTCAAGCTCTAGGCTCCATTCTCTTATTATTTCTAGACTTCTTGGACTCATTTGAGGTCCTTGGAGCCCTCACACATTCACTTGCACAATTGGAAACACAAGTTGCTTCATAAGGCACCATTATGGACATCATTGCTCCATCTCTTATTCCATGGCTTCTAAATTTTTTTCAATGGTTTCTCCCATCTTTTAACATCATATAAAGTCCCATACCAAGGCTAGAACAAATTAAAACACTCCCTAGCCCCTTGAACCCAAATTGGCTAAAACTAGTACCATAAAAAGGCTTCTTGGAGTTTCAAATTTTTCCTTGGTGGGAGAGCCACTTGGGATGGTTTCTAGAGGTCTTAGGAGCTCAAGGAAACATTCAAATAACTAAGAAACATTCACACAAAATCATATTTTACAAAACCCTAGAAAATTTCACACTTTCCTAACTTGATTTCTATTGGTTTTTCTTAGAATTTCTTACCATACTCCTCTCCCTCATGGTCTAAAACCCTAGTTCCTCTTTTATTTTTGGGTAGAAAATCCTCCCCCTATATGGTTCTGGTTTAGGCCGAAATATACACTAAGAAAAAGCAAGAGAAGGAAGCAACCAAGGCTCACTTTAGATTCAAGTGTGTTTTCCAAGCTCTTTCTTCTTGGTTTATTCCACCACAAGGAATTCGAACTCCACTCTTAATTTTTGGACCAAAACAGAACCATTCATCTCAAATAAACCATGGAAAGAGAGGAGGAAAGGAGAGGAACAAGATTGGAGGAAGATGGAGCATGAAATTCCTTAGATTTCCTTACCTTCCTTGCCTTTTTCTCCTCTCTTGGTGAGCCTCAAGGAGCTGCTGTTTTTCTATAATTTAGGCAGAGGAAGTCATGCTTAAGAAGGTGGGAGAAAAAGGGAGATGTGTGTAGGAGCTTCTAGAAGCACACTTTTTCAAAAATTCCAATTTCATCCTTCTGTAATGGCAATTTCGTTTTAGCTCCTTTTTTAGAACCGTCTTTTCCATTATAAAATATAGGTTTCTAATTTAATAAAATACCTTTGGAATCACTCAATTTGAAGCTAAAACCTTACCAAATGAATCAGTCAAAGTTTGGGCTCATCAACATTGGAAAATATACATCAGAGGGGCTTTACCAATCTCGGGCTTCTCATGATTTTTTGGGCCTTTGAAAACTTTGGGCAACTCAAATTTCCCATTTAAAAAACCCTCAAATGTGTTTTTTCAAAATTGCACTTATTTACGAAAATGTCATTACGTTTCATCAGTTGCTGTCACAAATTGTTTCTCTATCCTAGCTCTATTTTTCTTTTTGTCAAAGCCTAGAATTATCATTTTTAAGAGCTTAGAACTCTACCTAAATTTTTTGGGACATTATCTAGTTCATTTCAGAGGACTTGCTTTTATACGGCTCATTTCGTCGTTTTACGAAAATTATGTTTGTTACAATAAAAACATCATTCAAGTGCATAAACAAAGTATCATGGTACCATGACATATAGATACATGATAGACACATCTTTCATGGCTTAAACATATACACACACATTCAAAGACAAGAAAAACACCCAATCATGCATGAGAGAAAGAAGAGAGAGTTACCTTGATTGCAAAAGCACACTTTCTTCCTTGAAAATTCTTCATCTCCTTAGCCACACACTCACATGGATATAGGACTTGATTCCTTTGGCCTAAACACATTAAATTGGATATAGTTATGTTCTTGGAACCAATTCTAATATCACACATGCACTAGAAAAGCTAGATGACTCATATGGTTCAATTATAGTTCCATAAGGCACCTAATGAAGTAACCTTGGGGAAAACATGATCTTGGCTCCATTCTCTCCCTTAATCTATGACTCTTGACTCCATTTAAACTCCATGGAGCCATCGCACATCCATTTCAAGGGGTCTAGTTAGGTGTTACTTCATTATGCTACAATGTGAAACCTATACCTCCATTACACCTCTAGGCTTTCTAAAATTTTTCCAAGGCTTTCTCTCATACTCTCCCATCATACATGATGTAAAACTAAGTTTGGAAGAAATTAAAACACTCCCTAGGTGCATGGACCCCTTTAGGCCGAGGTTATGCTTCCAATTGGCATTAATGGAGCTTGTTTGATTTCTTTGATGGGAGAAAGCATGTGGGAGGCTTTCTTAATGTCTTAGGAACTCATATGGACTTTTAAACATCTTAATTTATGGTTATAACTCATTTTACAAACCAAGGTGCAACTAAAACCCTAGGTTATGCATCTTGGAAAATCATACTTCTTTCTTTATTTCCTTTGCATATTCTTATTCCCCACACTCTAATATCTAAGATTCATCCTTGGTTTGGTTCAAAACTCAATCCCTCTTGGCTGTCCATACATGGGGTGAAACACACAAGAAGAAGAACAAGGAAGAACAAGCTTGAAAACAACCAAATTACCTTGATTTCCTAGCTTCCTTTGGATGCTTCTTCTTTTACTTGGATTCTCCTCTCTAATATTTAAATTCTCCTCTCTAGTCTGACCTCAAAAAAGCACCAAAAACTTTAACGAATCCATAGAAAGAAAGAGGAAAAGGAGGAGAGCAAGATTGGTGAAGGAAGAAGCATGAAAAACCATGGATTTTCTTACCTTTTAGCTTGGTTTCTCTTCCCTTCTTCCTCCCTCTTGGTGTGCCACTTCAAGGAGCTTAGGGTTCTGTTTTGGTGTAAAGGAAAGTCAGCCAAGGTGATAGGAAGAAGTGGGGCGTGCTATATATAGGCTAGGGACCCATTTAAGATATTTCAAATTTCTAATTTTGCCCTTTGTTCTTGGCTTTTTTGTTTTAGGCTCATTTTAACTCCTTTTTTAGAACCTTCTTTTCATCATAAAATTTAGGTTCTCTAACTTAAAAAATGCCTTTAAAATCAATCAAATTGGATCTAAAACCTTCTCGAACAAAAGGGTCAAAGTTTAGGTCCATTGATATTCTAAATTGCAAACCAAAGGGGTTTTAACTGTTTTGGGGGTTCCTATAGTTTTTAGGGCCTTTGAGAACCCCGAAAAACTCAATTTTTCTATTTAAAAATTTCTCCTTTAAGTTTTATAGAAAGTGCCCAAAATTACAAAAATGCCATTATGTTTCGTTGCATTTTCGTTAAATTTCGTCTGGTTATTCTGACTTCGGTTCAGGGTGCCTCTAACCTTGGATCACCATTATTTGAAGTTTAGAATATTATTCTAATTTTATTGGATCCAAAATCCTTCTCTTTAGGGGACTTCCTTTTGTATACAGTGAGTTTTGTACATTTACAGAGAAACTGAACGTTTCGTTCTTGCATTTTCTCACGTTTTTAGAGGACCGAATATTATAGTAACTATGTATATTATACTTGGCTAAGGTGATTTAAAGGGAACTAAAGTTGTGTAACTTAGCTTGGGTAGGTTACTTGTAGTTATAACATTTATGTTGCTGCCATGAAAGGAGGGAATTTCATTGTCATAGCACATTCGATAGTAAAGAAAAAAAACTTCTAATGCAATGGTTTGGCTAGTGTTTCTGGTTTATAAAGCTTTTATTTTTCACTAAAAATTGCAAAAAAATGACATACTTTTATGGCATGCTTGCATTCTTTGACATGAAAATGCACCATATATGTATGTTTGAAAGGGTAAAGAGCTATTGGGATTTTTTGAATCTTACTCTTCCCTACATTAAGTCTAACTATGTTTAGGTGAACTTCAAGAAGTCAAGATTAGAAGCCAAGGAGCTTGAATTGTGAGACTTTGACAATAGGCTAGGATTTTGTATAATGTAATGTCAAAGTATGTATGCATATGATGTTTATGATATATAAATTATTAAGCATGTATGAAAGTATGTAAATATCATATATGAATGGGATTTGGAGCACATGTATGCTGATGTGAATTTTTGACATTCTAGTGCCTCAATGTACATATGCATAATGACAACTAAGAAGGTGGTTTTGAGATGTATGATGTGTTGGACCATTTGAGAAGCTTTTGTATGCTACATTTATGCTTTGGGACATGCTCAAGTGGTTATGGAATGGCTAGAAGGCAATTTGATACTATTTGACCCCATTATGGTTGCAAAATATGACAAAATCTTGAGTTGAACCACAAATTGACCAAATGGATGATTTGATGCATGAAATTTGGCATGATTATAGGTCTCATCTAGAGCTTTTCATATTGCTAAAGAGCACTATTTTTGGAGCTCTAGAGAATTTATTATGAATTTTCAAATTTGCCCAAATTATGTAAAATTGCTTTAGTTACTGTTTATATAGTCAATTTGCACTTTTATGTCATTTAGGGGAGAAATGAAGTCTAATGCTCATGAAACTTTATAGGCATATATATGACATTATAAGACTTCTAGGGCCATTGAGTTTGCATGAAAATGAGTTGTATAGAGAGAGTTATGAATTTTTAACATTAGAGGTCTTATAGTGCCTAAATACTATAGCAGCCTCTAATATGCAATAGATTTCGTAAGCCAACTAAACTCATATGCCCTTGAAATTTTTACAACAAATAGGTCTCATCTTAAGCTTTCCATAGGCATTGAGAGTACCCCAGTTAAAGCTCTGTAGAGGGAGATATGAATTTTTAAAATTTGGGTTCAGCTGCAAGATGTATCAGTGACTAGTGTTACTATTCCATTGAATTTCGTGGGGCAAACCTAGTTGTTTTGGTCTAAAATTTTTATGGCAGTTAGAGGACATCCTGAGCTTTCTTGAATTGTATAATTTTCATGATTGGGATTTTTCTAGAATTAATTGTGATTTTCCAAAGTTTGTAACAAATTATGGATTAAAGGAAAGTCCAAATTTGGTCTTGAATTTGTGTTGCGTACTCCCAAACCCAAAATGGAGGCTTTGAATTGTGATTTTTTGGTCCACTAAGTATATTATGGATGGAAGAAAATGTTGGTAAGGCCAAATAGTCAATATGATTAAAATTGAATTATTTTAGCTTATAATATCGGTTATTTCCACTACCTAAAGTGTGAATTTCTTAAAATAGATTTAAATTGATACTTTTAGCTAGTGTTGGTATAAAATTGATGCTAGATAAATATGGTGTTACACCAAAAGTCCCTAAGAATAGGTGAGATAAAGCCAAAAGTCTCAAGAAGGAGTGAGGCTAAGTCAAAAGTCCATGAAAGTAGATAAGACAAATCCAAAAGTCCAAATGAATAGGGTAAGGTTAGACCAAAAACTTTTAGAGTCTATGTTTAACAATATATGAGTTTATGTGACATGAGAAAATGTTTATGTATGCTTATAAGAGGCTTTTAGTGTATGCTTGCATTCTTTGACATGAAAATATGTCATGTATATATGCTTGAAAGGGTAAAAGATCTATTGGGATTCTTTAAATCCCACTCTTCCCCCATATATGTCTAATTATGTCTAGGTGATCCAAGTGGAGCAAGAAATGGAGGCCAAGTATTTTGAAACATGGAAGTTTGACAATAGAATAGGAATTTTATGCATTTTGATGTCAAGTTTGTATCTATATGATGTACATGATATGTAAACCATTGATCACAAGTAAAACTATATAAATATGATGTATGAATCCATTTTGGAACCAAATGTTTGAATATGTGAGTTTTGACATCCTTGAGCCTTGATATGCATATGTATAAATTCAAGTGTAAATGTGAGAATGAGTTCATGATTATTTGTACCATCTGAGATGCTTCTATATGCTTTATTTATACTTTTGGACATGCTCAAATGGTTATGGAATGAAAAGAAAGCCATTTGGTGCATCTTAACCCCTTTATGGACTCTAAATTAGCCACTTTCTTGAGTTAAACCAAAGTCTAACCAAATGGATGAGTTTTTGCATAAAATTTGGCAAGAAAATAAGTCTCATTTAGAGCTTCTCATATAGCCAATGAACACCATTTTTGGAGCTTTAGAGAATTTATTATAATTTTTCAAAATTGGTCAAATTATGCAAAAACTGTCACTATTATTATTCATGTGGTTAGTTTGCTTTTCTGTGTCACTTAGGGCCCAATGAAGTCCAATGCTTATAAAATTTTATAAGCATATAGTAGACATCATACAATTTCTATAGCCACCAAGAGCATCTCATTTGGAGTTTTGTAGAGGGAGATATGAATTTTTAAAATTTAGGTCCAATTGTAGCATACATCAGTGACTAGTGTTACTGTTCCATCAATTTTGTGGGGCAAACCTAGTTGTTTTGATTTGAACTTTTTATGATAGTTAGAGGACATCCATTGTTTTCTAGAATGGTATAATTTGAATGATTCTAATTTTTTTAGAATTAATTTGAATTTTCAAAGTTCATATTAGATTATGGAAATCTTGGAAATTGCCAAATGAGAAGCCATTTCGTGTTGCATGGCTTGGACCCCGAATTTTGAGCTTCAAATTGTGATATTTCTGATTAAAAAAATGTGTTATGGATGGAAAATGAATGTGGTAAGCTCATATAGTCCTTAAAGCCAAGAATAAAATAATTGAACTTTCAATGTCGGTTATTTTCACTGCTAAAAGTGCTATTTTAGTGAATATAAATTCTATAAGCCAAATGCTTCATGAATTGAGTCCTATATAGTTATAGTATTACAAAAACTATTTTATGATTATAGTCAAGTATCGCATTATGAGCTGACAACCAATCCATATCAATGATCACATCAAAATCATACTAAAGAATACGAATTAGGTTAAGGGTTGTACAATGGCTATCCAATTGTACAATACAATTTAAAACACATCAGCCGTAACCACAAAGTTTCTAGTAGGGGTGGATACAGAAGTTTAAATGGTAACAAGCTAATTTTAATTCCTAAATATTTAACATAGTCATATGAGATGAAAGAATTGGTCACACCCAAATTAAACAATGCATCCATAATATGATTATGAATAAGAATAGTATCTCGATTCAATCTAGGGGACCTACTAGCCTCCTGTTGCATAAGTGTAAACATTATGTCCTTGTGCAGGTGGTTCAATTGATGAGGTTGACTCTCATGACATCTAGCAATTCTGAGCATAGTGTCTCGATTTCCCACAATTATAGTGCACTGGGCAAGGACCACTTCCATGATTCTTCCCATACTTATTATAGGTAAATAGGCTATTCACTAAATTTTAAGGGGGGTCCCATATTCTTCTTTTGAGGAGTATGCTTTGGGGGTGGCTTCTTTCCCTAAGAGCCATTACCACTTCTCACCCCTTTCTTATCGTTACTTCTGAAAGGTTCTATACTTCAATCTTGCTTGCCCTCTATTGTTTTCTTCCTTTTTGCCTTATTCTCCATTAAGGCCCTATCAGATTCCCTACACTTTTCCACCAACTCCTCAAAATTATGGATTTGAAAGGGTGCAATCTTATCTTTCAATTGAGATTTAAGGCCCATCTCAAACTTCTTAACTTTCCATAGCTCATCATTAAACTATTTCAAATATAAAGAGAAATGGGACAACTATATAAATTTAATTGTATATTTGTCCACCAACATTTCCCCTTGCTCTAAGAAATTAAACTCAGGTTCCTTATCAGTCATAATAGATGGCAGAAAGCATTTGTTCTGAAAGGTTGTTTGGAAGCTCTCCCAAGTCAAAGGTGGTTGAAGCAATCTAAACGCACTTCACTACCAATGCTCAGCCTTACCTTCTAGCTTATAAATGGGTAATCTAGCATTTTATTCAAATGTGTAAGTCATAACCTTAAAAATTTTCTCTAGTTGCATTAGCCACCTTTAAGCTTTTTTAGTATCTAGCTCTCCTAAGAGGGCTAGAGGGTTAGCTTTTCTAAATTTGGCCAGCATAATGGAGATATCTTCTCCTCCTCCTTGGTGCCCTGAACGTAAGTTCTAGCCTACATCCCTTTGATTTCCTTTAGGCACATCTTGGTTCTGCTTATTCATTGTCTCATACAACTTTTGTAACACTTGAATAGTAGCTTTATAGCCTCAGTTGGCTCTCAAAGTTGGTCAGTTATAGCCCTCACAGTCACCTCATGAGCTTCAGCTTGTTCCCTCATGTAGTTGGCCATTGTTGTCATAGCCTCTTGCACTTCCCCTAACATTTCAACGATCTCACATCATGCAACCATTATATGTTATAATGGCATTAGCACAGCAAGAGGCTTCCTATTAAGCTACTTCCATAAAACAAATCCAAGCACATTTTCATTCATGGGATGTATAAACATATGTAGATGACACTATCAAGCTATAACATCCTTATTCCTAGCATGTATACATCATATTTGCCAAGTTTTTTAACCACAAGAATCAAAATCTAAGATAGTTTCTTGAACCATTGGTCTAATACTAATGTAACAACCCTAACTACTAATCATGTTAATTAATCATAATTAAGCTCTTAATTACTAATACTTAAAGTCATACATCATTAATAATTCATTAAAGGATGAAAATACAGAGAAATTTGAACCTTTTTTAATCATTCTAAAACCTTTTTAATCATTCTAAGTCACCATTTAGAGGAACAAGAAAATTCATGTGTGAGGTTAAATAAATTTTTATATCAAACTTACATTTCATCCCTAGCTGATTTTGAGGTATAAAACTCATTTACATTGGATTACAAGACTATATATATATCATTACCATAGAGAAAACCAAGATTTATAAGCTAAAATGGGGTTTTAAAGACTTAGGCTGCAACTTGAGAAAGTTTAGCCATAGCTAAGGTGGCTTCTAGAACTCTGGAATTAAAATTTTAGACTTGTGCTATGGCCTAAAGGACCGACACTGTAACTTAACTTGCTACTAGAATTAGAAAATGAAAAATTCTTGCTTCTTGCCATGGCTCAAGCTTCCCACATTGTGACGAGGTTTCCCCCTAGACTTTGCTATTCAAATTTTCTCAATACTCGCCATGATGACATGAGCTACTAGAACTATTCTCCCTATATTTACTCGATCGCGCCATGGCTAAAGAACTTGGCCATAACATAATCAACCCCTATTACCCCCTAGACTTGTTTAGTTGTAGCTCAAGAATATCCAAGCCATGGGTCAGCCCTCTACTAACTTCTCAAGCCAAGATACATGGTCTAATTCACTAGCAACTTCCCAAACTTGATCCCAAAACCATTTTAGAGCCAAAATCTCATGCCTTTAAGGCTTGTAACCCACCTAACTTCCAAAAAAATTGATCTTATGTAAACCATGATTTTTAAAAACTAGTTGCACCTAAATAACTCTCATTCTATATCAAATCATACGTCAATATGATAGCAAGAGAGGAGTATGAGCTCAATTGAAACCCAAAACACTCTATTAACTACCTGGGATTGCCTAAAACACTTAGAACAAGTTATAATGGACTAATTAAGCGCGTTTTTATCCTCAAAGCTCTACCAAAATCTCAGATGCAAAGATATGGTTATGACACTCCCCAAATCCACACATTAAACAAAAATAACAACAAGTACCTCCATACATTAGAATTTTAAGCAAACATTCATATAGTAGCAAAATACTCATTCATAAATTAACCATTCAAACTTCATACATTTACAGCAATACATGTTGAATCAGCATTGGATAAATACATCAAATTCCATCTAATCTTAAGCCTAACTTCCTAATAGGTACATCCTTGGTTACAAAATCATTAAAATACCTATACTTGGCAAAAATGAATGGAACATGATGCTATGCAAGTTTGATTATAAAAAGGCTTAGCATCTATACTAAATATAATTGTGTCCAAGTGTAGAAACCACATATAAGGTCTTAAGCTAGGGGTGATCATCTACTTGCTTCCCTTTTTCTTTAACCAAAGATCTTTCACTTAAAATTGTTAGCCCATAAAAAGTAGTGAGGTATGAATCTCAATAACTAAAGGAAAATTCCATATACATGTACACATTAACCAACATAAATGCGTCATGAGCAAGCAAACAATAGATACATTAGCATAATCGATAAATGAATAGGTTAGGCCACTAATAACTACTATTCCATATTAGTAATCACATATAACATGTTAAAAGCCAAAAATAAAGGGACAGGCTTGTCCACAGTGCTAACTCCTTATTGAGCATGCTCATGACTCAATGCATGATTATGGTATAATGCATAGGTGGCAGCATGATCATAGCTCCACCAAGGACACAATCATGGTCTAAACACAATCAAGCAGCCAACCAATCATTAGCATAGAAAATCATATAAGTGCAACAAATATAAGGTTAAAATGAACATATACATGAAATTAAAAATAAATCCCTTAGTTACCTAGCTGTGCTAATTTCCTCAAGAGTTAAGAACAAGTGTCTACACTCCAAAGGTCCTAGATTAATTGAAATCAAATCTTTAGTCAATACCCATTACAAAAATTAGTTACTCATTCATTTCAAACATTAAGGCTACTTAAGAATCACTTACCCAACCACCAATGAGCTCCCAAAATTCGGATTTAAGACTCCTAACCCAGAAATCATAATGTCCTACTCTAAAATCTTGGTATTTTCGTACATGAACAAAACCTAACATGAAAATCAATCATTGGGGCCGGTTTCTAGCATGAAACACACTTAAATAAGGGGAAGATACTTACCTAATAGTCCCACTATCTTTAAACTCTAAAAATTATCTAAGAAACCATCAAAACAACTACTTTAGATTTGGGATAAAGGTGAAAATTCTCTAAACAAAAAAACCATTTGGATTAAAATGAAGAGGAAGATGAAAGGGTCAAGTTTTACATAGCTTACCTTGTTAAATCTCTATCTATGTGTGCAAATTAGTGGCAAAATGGTGGTGAAACCCTAGCATCCCTTATATGTGTGAAAATGCTCTCCTTGTTTTACCAAACATGTGTTTTTGCCTTCAAGATTTTAGTGTAGCTACAAAACCCTTAGGGTTTTAGATTGAAATATGCTAACCCAAAAGCTCATGGTCTATTTCCTAAGTGTTGGGGCAAAGTTTAATGAGTTTAATTGGGTTAGATCATATAAAAATAAAGTTAGGTCTCTAGTAAGTTATTTTTTGTATTCTTTAATTAATTACGGAGCCCAAATTACATTTAAATTCATAAACATCATTTTATTTTTCTCAGAATAACCAAACTAATAATTATTATATCAAAATGCTCAAAATTTGCCATTTTTCTTAAAATTCCTATTTTCCTATAATTTGTGTGAATTTCTCAGAGTAATCCTTTAATTCTATTTAATAAAATTTATGATGTTACACATGGCTCTTTCCATATTTGTTACATATCAACAAGGTACTTACTGAATTTTGTAGGGGTCCCACATTCTTCTTTTAAGAAGGATCTCATAAGGATGGCCACCTACCTAAGAGCCATTGCTTACCACCTTCTTACCACTACCCCTAAAGGATTCCATGCTTCAATCTTGCTTACCCTTAAGCATCTTCTTTTTCATAGCCTTAATCTCCATTGGGGCCCTTTCTGACAAACTGCATTTCTTAACCAGCTCATCAAAGTTGTAGATCTAAAGTGGCATAATTTTATCCTTCAATTTGGGCTTAATTCCCCTCTCAAACTTGGTGGCCTTCTAAGGGTTATCATCAGACTACTTTAAATATGAAGAAAAACATGACAATTGGATGAACTTTATAGCATACTAGTCTACTGTCATTTCACCTTGTTCAAGAAAAATTGAATTTAGCCTCCTTATCAGCCATCATTGATAGTGGGAAGTATTTACTCTCAAAGGCCATCTAGAAGCTCTCCTAAGTTAAGGATATCTCCCTTGACATCAATAACTAGGTTACACTGCACTTCTAGTGCTTTGCCTCATCCTCTAGCATATAGATGGCCAACTTAGTCTTTTTCTTAGTTGTGTAAGTCATCATTTCAAAGATTTTCTCTTATTTCATGAGCCATCTCTCTACTTCGTTAGTATCCAACTCTCTTAAGAACACAAGAGGATCAGCTTTTCTAAATTTGGCTAACACAATAGATATATCATCTCTTTCTAAATGCTACCCTAGACCTAAGTTTTGGCCTACACCAATAAGATTGCCTCCAAGCACCTTTTAATTTTGCTTGTTCAGTGATTCATGTAATTATTATGACATCTAAGTAGTGGCTGCATGGGTCTCAACTTGGTCCTAAAGCTTATTAGTCATAAGTCTCACAGTAGCCTCATAGGCCTCTACCTATTCTCATATACGGTTGGCCATTATAGTCATGCCTCTTGCACCTCTTTCAACATCTCAATAGCTTCATGGCATGCAGCAATTGTAACCCTGTAATGCCACAAGTACAACAATAGGTGCCCTATTAGGCTACATTCATAAGAGTAAGCCTAAGTACAACCTTATCCATAGTATGTGTATATATTTATACAGGAAAAAGTAATGCTACAAGGTTATTATTGCTAGTAAGCATGAATTATAATTGCCAAGTTTTCATTCACAAATTTAAATTTGGCAAAGTTTTCCCTAAACCATTACTTTAATACCAAATGGAATGTCCTCCAATTCTAATTAAGCTAAACAACATAATTTGATTCTAAATTAATTTTAATTAATGTATAAAATTAAATAATGGATAACCAAGGTACAAAAATACGGGAAAATTTATACTTTTATATTAGTAGGCTACACCATCAGGGCCATATAAGGAGATTCATATTCACATGAAAACATAATTCCCATTAAACATAATTACCCACTCAAAATGCCTTTTAATGGTATTAAAATAGGTATATCTTGAGCCACTAACCATTATTGATCCTTAACATGGGGAAAACAAGTTCTAAGAGGTGAAATATGGATTTTAAGATTCAAGTGGTGAGTTAAAAAGGTTGAGTCGTGGTTTAAACGGCCTCTAGCTACTCTTAAAATTACATTTTAGCATTTTTGCTATGACCTAGAAATCCTCTACCATGGCTAAACATAGGTTTGGATCTCATTATGGCTAGGAAGGACTATACTACGATGAAATACTCTAGATCTCAAAATTTCAAAGGAGGCACAATTCAACTCAACTTACTTATGCCACGACAATATTGCTCTTGGGTTCACAATTTCATTAGGTTCCACGAATTGAAGTAGTGTCTTGAAATTTTGCACTACAACATTATTCATTTTTTGCCATAACTTGAGAGAATTTGACCATGACTCAAATGCATACTAATCCTTAACATTTAAATATATAGACTAATAAATTGCTACCACCTCAAGGATCTTTCTATGACAAAAAGGAAAGATTTTTAAAGGGTTTTCCTTTTTGTAATTACCATCCATTTATCTTACCTAACTTAAGGATTTAGAGGCTAATTGGAACAATCAAACACCAATATGACATCACAAGGAATCTTCTATGACAGAAAATGGTAGGGAATGGCTTTAAATGAAGACCAAAAATCCACAATGCCTCATTGCCTCATCTAAATTCATCTAACTCCTTTAAGGAAGTTTCAATTGACAAATTAAAATTGTCTACATCTTCAATGTAATACCCAGGCCTGAATTTGAATTGAAACTGATGAGATAATAAAAGAGGACCAAAATAAAATGAAATAGGGTCTAGTAAGAATAAAATAATAACCTAAGCATCTAGAAATGAGATTATAAAGCTAAAGATTACCCGAAATCGGAACCAAAATAGCTAAATTGACTAAACCAAAAAGGCAGTGGTAAAATTGTAATTTTAGAAAAAATTTTAGGAACTCAAAGAAAGAAGTTTTAAATAACAAAATTAAGGTTCCTAGAGTTCTTAGAGACCATAAAAACTATAAGAACCATCAAAATGACCAAAACCCTTCCAGTGTGCATTTTAAACTGTCAGTTGACCTAATCTTTAACTAAATATTTAGGATGGTTTTGAATCCCATAAATTTGAAAGTAAATATTTTTAATGGAAATATTCATATAGAAAAGGAAGTTCTTAAAAAGAAGCTAGAACGGGCTTAAACAAAGGAATTATACATGAAGGGCATAATGGAAATTTAGAAACTTGTCTTAAATCACCTTCCTTCCTCTTTTATTAAGTCACATCATCCTTAGAGACTTCTAACTGACCTATTTTGCTTTTGGTTTAGTCTTCGAAGTCACCTAAGAGGAACAAAGAAAAAAGAGAAAAAGAAGCCATTCTAGGTAAGAAATCATGCTCTTTTTCATGGTCTTTCATCTACCAATCTTCTTCTCCACTCTAAGCTCTCTCACTTAGTGGTTTTAGCTTCTTGAAAGAAGCATTTTGGTGGCTAGGGATTCTTGGAAGAAGGACAGGATTTAAAGAAACAATTTGTAGCATCAAATTTTGTAACACCATACTTTTAAGACTCAATTCATATAATTCTCATGCCTCATTTCATGCTTGTTCTATAGCAGGTAACATAATATCATTCATTTTCATGGATAAGTTATGTTTCTCTATGGGTAAAATTTTCTTTTCAGAGTCTCATGGGCCATATGGACTCATGTATCATATTCTTATATTTAAATACATAAATACAAGCCATTTCCATCATAAAAATTTGCCTAGAGGTCGTGCACAGCAAAGGGAAGCATGAAATCTCATGGAGTAATTTCAAACAGAATTTTGGCTTTTCTGTCATAAAATTTGGAAAATCATAACTAATTCTAGAAAAATTGAAATAATGCATTCTTGGCCATTATGGAAAGCTACACATGTCTACTTTATGTTAAAAATATGTCTAGACCACAACATCTAACATATAAGACGTTTGACATTCGAAATGGTCCAGAGGTCTGGCAATACACTGGTGCTATCACAGAATTCTACAGCAAATTTCAAAAATGTCCAATTAATTTCAAAAAAATCTAATCTATGCAAATGATACTAATATGGAAATCTGTGGATGTTAAGCATGAGGAAAAAATAACTCCAGACCAGTTCAAGCATGCCTAGACCTCAAAACACAATCAAACAATAATTGAGGTCAGTTGGGGCGCCTGGTACTCTACAGATTCTTTGAAAATTTTTATCTCCCTCTCTAGACACCCAAATGAAGTATTTCTAGTTGGCACAAGTCACTAGAAATGTCTAGTTTCTCTATATAAAATTTCATGCAATTGGACATCATTTGAGCCTTGTGTGATAGATTTCATTTTCGGACCTGAGTGAACAGTGACATGACCAAAACTATAAATTTTTCTAACTTAAAAAATTTATCAAATATTCTCTAGACCTCAAAAAATTCTGTTCTTTAGCTTCCCAAAAAGCTCTTAATAAGCTCTAATTGCATGCTAAATGTTAGATTAAGAAGAGCTCATTTAGATAAAAAGTGATATAGGATTCCATTATAGTCAATTTTGGCTCCATATAGGATACCAAAATATCCAAATGGCTTTCCTTGGGGTTTGGCACCTCTTGGACAACTCTAAAAGCATAATTAAGACTTGTGTGAACTGTTCAAATGATCCCAAACCTTATGTATCTCATTTTGGCTATTCCACTTCCATTCATAAATGAAATTTCATAATGCAAAATTGCCATTACATGACCAAAATGAGTATTTCCACACATATGACCCTAGCACTCATTTATGCACAATAAATTAACATAATTATACATGCTCATAGCATCATAGGTCACATACAACTAGGGATTTCATCAATTACTATCCATAAGGCCTTAAAGTAGCAATTTCAAGACACTTTGATGTCATGCTCTCATCTTTAAGGTAGTTGACTTCCATTACCTTGCTCTCTTGGTCCACCTAGCATGTTAGAACATTGGAGAGGAGGGGATGAGATTCAAAGAATCCCAATAGCTTATCTCCCATTCAATCATACATAAAGCATGCAAAACAAGTCTCACAAATGCATGCATGGCATATAGACATGTGCAATCATTCAAGAAGCATTCTTAGCATTTGAAAAAGTCATACATAGCATACATAGGTTTGCCAAGCAAGTGGATTGGCCTCACCTATTTACTTGTAGATTTTGGACTTGCCTCACCCATTCTTTAAGAGGTTGTTGAACTCAACCATGCTCTTGGGAGTCAACCTTACTTTTGAGAGACTTTTTACTTTGTCTCAACCAATCTTAAGGGTTCTTGGCTTATCCTCACCATGGCCAAAGGTTCTTGGCCTTACCACACTCAAGCAAATCAAGGCCAACATCATAAACATTATTTGGAAAACATAATGTATCATCATGGTACCATGGAATAAGAGCTCATTGTAACACCATATATTTCTAGCTTGCTTCCTATCATTTCTAAGTTTCCCATGATGAATTTGCCAAAAGGGAATGGAAGATGGCATTAAAATAATGCCTTATTTCGCGTTGCGTAGCGTATGAAAATTTCATTCAGTGTCATGCGGACCATATGAGTTCATACATCACATTCTCATATTTAATTACATACATACAACTCATTTACATCACCAAAGTTGGCCCAATTCTCAATTTTTCTGTCACAAATTTGGAAATTCATAACTAAATACGTAAAAATCAAAACTCAACAAATTTTATCATTCCAGAAAGCTCTGGATGTCTACCCCATGCTAAAAATAATTTCAGTTCATGAATTACTAAGGGGAGAACATTTGACATCCGAAAAGCCACTGGGGTTGCTGCTGTCTGGGTCACTGGTTCAGTTTACTGATAGGAAGTTTCAAAATTCGTAACTAATTCTAGAAAAATTGAAATCATTCATTCTTGGCCATTCTGGAAAGCTACACATGTCTAATTTATGTCAAAAATATTTTCAGGCCATGAAACATAACACAAAAAGCGTTTGACACACGAAAAGGGGTAAAGGTTCGAACAGCTACTGGTACTGCTGCAAGTGTCTGCCATGAATTTCGAAAATATCCAATTAATTCCACAAAAATCCAATCCATGGAAATAATACCAATTTGGAAATCTATGAATGTTAAATTTATGTTAAAAATAGATTCAAACCAGAGAAAGCATGTTTAGCTACCCAAATTCAATGGAATAGTGACTCAGGTTGTGCTGAGCTACTGCTACTATCCCAGAAATTCAAAAATTCATATCTCTTAGCTCCGACCTCCAAATGAAGTGTTTCCAGTTACTACAAGTCCCTGTGAATTCCTAGTTTCTGCATGTAAAATTTCGTAGCCATTGGACCACGTTTGCCTCTCGGATGACACAATTTCAAAACTGACCAAATGAACAGTACTGGTGCAAATCCGAAATTCTGATACCAACTTTGAAAAATCATAGAAAATTCCATAGACCTCTAAATGACCTGATCTTTAGCTTCCCAAAAAGATCTAGGCAAGATCTAGTTGCATGATTTCAAGTCAAGAAGAGGTCATTTGGTCAGACTTTGCCATAGCTCAAGAATATGACAATTTTGGTCCCAACAAGAGACAAATTTGGTTCACATGAGCCATCCATTGTTCCACACATATTTGAGAAACTTAGAAAGCATAAATATAGCATAAATAAGTCCCTCATAAGGTATGAACCCTCATGTAACTCAAATTCACCATGTCACTTCCATAAACATACATGCACAAGTGGGCTCCCAAGTGGTCAAAATACACAATTCTATTCATTAAACTCTATTCTTGATACATACACTAAGTTTACATAGTTTTACACTTGTTCAAAGTGTCATGGCTCAAAAATAACATTTACATATCTACTTTGACATTCTAGACATCATAGTACATCAAAAATGGAAAGATTTGCCAAGAGATAGAGATTTAAGCTCCTTGGCTTCCATCCTTTGGATCTTGAACTCCATCTAGATCATATGAGATGAGAGAAAGGAGGGGGTGAGATTCATTGAATCTCAATAGCTCATACACCTATTCAAGCACATCTTCAAAGCATAAAATATGTCAAAGGTACAAGTATGCAATCAATTAATCTATGAAGCATTCATCTTTCACATTTTTGTGTCACAAACTCATGTCAAGCACAAGAATGAGCTCTAGAGACTTTTGGTTTGGCCTCACCCTATTTCTAGGACTTTTGGATTGCCTCACTCTTGGTTCTTGGGACTTTTGACTTAGCCTCACCCATCCAAGGGACTTTTGGCCTTGTCTCACCCATGCCATGAGACTTTTAGCATTTCCTCACCCACATTAAGGGACTTTTGGCACTACCTCACCCTTATGAGCCATTTCCACCATTCAAAGACATTCAAGAAAGCATATTGGTACCAAAATAGCAACATAGCATCAAGTGGCATGTCTTAAACACATAAACATATACACAAGCACACAATGACACCATATACAACAAGAAAATGCAACAAGAAAAGGTGGAGAGCTACCTTGGTGCAAATTCAAGCTTTACTTTGCTTGTTTCTTCTCCTTTTTGGTTCCAAAAACACAAGGAGGTGGGGTTGGATTTCTTTGGCCTATTCACAATAAACAATACTAAATTATACTCTTGGAAGAAATTATGACATCCAACTCACTTTAAGACTACACTTTGGTCTATTTGTCACAATATGGTTCCATTAAGGACCTAATGAAGTAACTACCATAATTAACATTCTTGGTTCCATGCGCTTGCCATATTTAGACCTTTTAACCTCATTTAAGGTCTTTGAAGCCATCACACACACACATTCACAAACCTAGGTCCATGTTGCTTCATAAGCTTACATTTTGGAAGCCATTGCCTCATCTTCCAACCTAAGGCTTTTAAATTTTTCCCAATGGTTTCTCCCATCTTCTAACATCATATAAAGTCCCAAACTAAGGTTAGAACAAATTAAAACATCCCCTAGCCTAATGAACCTAGCTTGGCCGAAATATGCACCATAATGGAGGTTCATGGACTTTGTGATTTTTCCTTGATGGGAGAGCCACTTGGGAGGCTTTCTAAAGGTCTTAAGAGCTCAAGGAAACATTCAAATAGCTAAGGAAACATTCACACAAAATCAGATTTTGTAAAACCCTAGAAAACACTACACTTTTCTAACTTGTTTTCTATTAGTTTTTCTTGGAATTTCTTGCCATATGCCATCTCCCCATGGCCTAAAACCCTTGTTCCCTCCTTGTATTTGGACAGAAGATCCTCCCCTCCTTTGGTTCTATTCTTGGCTGAAATACACACAAAGGGAGGGCGAAGAGAAGATGTAACAAGAGGCAAAGATTACCTATGGTTCAAGTGAGCTTTCAAGTGTCTTTCTCCTTCATTCTCTTCTCCTTAGCAAATTCGAAATTCTCCCCTTAGGTCTGGGTCAAAAACAGACCCAAATCATTCAAAAAATCCATGGAAAGAAAGGAGGACGAGAGGAAAACAAGATTGGAGGAAGATGGAGCAAGAAATTTTATGAAATTACCTAGTTTCTTCTTGGCTTTCTTCCTCTTTTTCTCCTCCCTTTGGTGTGCCTAAGAGAGCTGAAGATTTTCTATATTTTGGGCAGAATGGGTTGTGCTCATTAAAGAGGAGAAGAAGGGAGAAAAGTGTGGAACTCTTTAGAACATTCAAGAAACCATAAATTCCAATTTTGCCCTTCTGTAATGGTAAGTTCGTTTCGGCTTTGTTTTAGCTCCTTTTTGAGAACCTTCTTTTCCATCATAAAATTTTGGTTCCCAATTTAATAAAATTCCTTTGGAATCACTCAAATCGGAGTTAAAATCATCCCGAACGAATCGGTCAAATTTCGGGTCAACCGACATTGGAAAGAGTACACCGGAGGGGCTTTACCAGTTTCGGGGCTTCCTATGGTTTTTGGGGCCTCTGAAAACCTTGGGCAACTCAAAATTTTCATTTAAAAAGCCCTCCTTGCTATTTTTTCAAAATTATACTTATTTACGAAAATGCTCCTGGCCTTTCGACAATTTTTTTGAATTGCTCCGACCCCAGTTTTTTGGCAACTCAAGGCTCAAATCCTCATTTTCTATTATTTAAAATTTTATTCAAATTTTATTTGGCCTTGAATCACTCATCTCAGGGGACTTGCTTTTCAAATAAGCCATTTTCCAATGATTGTACAATGTACCAGGCGTTACACTCATGCTAGAACTTTTTTCATGGCTTGAAATACATATGCACACATTCAAAGACAAGTAAAGCAAGCAATCATGCATGAGAGAAGGTGGAAAAAGCTACCTTAGATGCAATTACACTCTTTTTCTCTTGAATCCAAGCTTCCTCTTTCGGCCACACACACACAAAAGTGTGAGGATGATTTCTCTTAGCCTAAACACAATTTATGGAAACTAATTAGGTTCATGGAATTAACTCTAAGGCCACACAACTTGCTTAGACTCTAACTTAATCTATAAGCCCCTTTATGTCTCCAAGAATGCACCTAATGAAACAACACCCATCAAATAAATTCTAGGCTCCATTCTTTTCTTTCAAATATGATTCTTGACTCCTTTTAAGTCTCTTGGAGTCATCACACAATTAAAATAAAGAGCCTAACTACATGTTACTTCTTTAGGTCACATTATGGAACATAAAGTACCAACTCATTCTCTAGGCTTCCTAAATTTTTCCTAACGCTTCCTCTCATACTCATTCATCATATATGACTCAAAAATAGGCTTAGAAAAATTTAAAACTCTCCTTAGGTATGCTAACCTCTCTTGGCCGAACCTAGGAAGCATTTTGCTCTCCATGGACTTTGCTTTGTTTTCTTGATAGAGGAAGCACATGAGGAGACTTCTAGGGATCTTAGGAGCTCATTTAAACTCTCATTTAGACATAAGAATCAAGGTATCAAATCAGATTTTACAAGGAACATATGAAACCCTAGACTTTGCATCTTGAATTTCCATAACTATTTGTTAATTCTCTTTGCATATTCTTAATCTCCACAGCCATTTTTGTAAGAATCACCCTTCATTCTGCCTAAAAACCAAGGCCTCCTAGGACTTCTTTAGTGGGGAAAAATGGTGGAGAAAGGGAAGGAAGTGATAACAACCATGGAAGAAGAAATTACTTTGTTTTCTTGCTTTTTCTCACTTGAATCTTATCTTCTTTGAGCTCTTCTCTTCAAATCTGAATTTTTCCCTTAATTTCTCCTTTAAAATAGATTTATAAACTTCATTATAATCATAGGAAGAAACCTCAAGAGGAAAGGAATAAGTTTAGAGGAAGAAGGAGCATGAAAATCCATGAAATTCCTTACCTTTTCCTTGCTTTTTCTCCTCCATGGTGCGCCTAAGAGAGCTGGTGTTTTCTCTGGTTTTTGGGCAGAATGGGTCGTGAAAATGAAGGGAAGAAGAAATAAGAAACTTAAAGTGTGTTTAAGAAGCTTCCACTTTCTCAAAAATTCTAATTTTGTCCTTTGTTTTTGGCATTTTCGTTTCTAACTTATTTTAACTCCTTTTTTAGAACCGTCTTTTTCATTATGAAATTTAGGTTCCCAATTTATTAAAATACCTTTGGAATCACTCAAATAGAAGATAAAACCTTCTTAAACGAATCAGTCAAAGTTTGGGTCAACTAACATTAGAAAACGTCCACCGGAGGGGCTTTAGCCGCCCCGGGCCTTCCCATGGTTTTCATGGCCTTTGAGAACCTTGGAGAAGTTAAAAATTTCTTTTAAAAATCCCTCCTATGTGAATTCCAAAATTTGCTCAAAATTACAAAAATGCCATTACGTTTCGTAAGTTTTCCGTCAAATTTCATTTCTTCGTTCTAGCTCTATTTTTCTTTCTATCTGAGCCTAGGGTTCTCATTTTTAGGAATCTAGAATGCTTCCTAAATTTTTTAGGACCTTAAATATTTCACTTCGTGGGACTTGCTTTTGTATCCAATGAATTTTGCTCGTTTACAAAGAAACCATATGTTACATTTCTCACATTTTCTCTTGTTTTCAGTTAACCAGATGTTACATTTCTCCCCCTTTAAATAAATTTTATCCTCAAAATTTGGGGCATGCTTTCCTTTTATTCTTTTCTTTTTTAGTTAACTGCTCTTTTCTTTCTCATCTTCCTAACTCTATACGCTTTTCTCAGCAATTTCACTCGTTTTAATTTTTTGTAGCCAGGGAATTTTCATACTAGCTTTTAATGAGAGTTCTATTATTATAACATACTAGCTAGTTCTTTTCATAAGGGAAAGAAATTCCTAACTCTAGAAGCCAATCTTGGGAGAGCTTACTTATCATATCAGGTTAGTTTTAACCCAATCGTAGAGGTTAACATTTCTTTCAATAGACTCATTTACATATCTCAGGAGGTAACTTATTTCATATTTCATCTCCCGTATCCTCTCCCAATGGTTCCTCATAGAGTCTCATTTTCTTTTTCTAATCATTATAGCCATCGGAGGTTTTTGTCTGTCTGCTTACATATTTACATGTACCTCTACTGTTTATCTCTGCGTTCTTTCTTACTAGCTCATCCTATGATTACAATTCATATTTCTTTCCATCATAGGCCTCATATTTCAATTACTTACTAGGATTACAGCTCCCTTGAGGATTTTTTGCTTTTAATGATCCCAGCTTCTCTGTTTATTACTACATCTATCTCTGTAGGTTAGGACTTTTTCTCACTTTCTTTGCTCACTTATAGTGGCATTTTATATTCCCTCATTTCAGCACTGATAGGCCTAACATATGTGTCTCATACTGGCATTGAAGAGCTACTACCACTAGCTACTGTTAAGCTCTAGTGGGATGCTAGCTATTCTCACAGTTTTGCTCATTGGAGATATACTGTACCACTTACTTCATGTAAAACTGCACTTGACCCCTTTCTGAATACATAAGCTAGTATGCAGGGATCTTTCTATCCTTCAGTTAGGGAAAATATCTGTTGGGTAGTGGTTCATCTGGTTCTAACTTTGGAAAGCTAATTTCTTACTTTCCTCATCCCATACACCATACTTATCTCTTAAGAGAGCTAGTCAGTGGTCTAACTATTTAAGTAAAGCCTTCATATCTCTGTGGTAAATGGTCTACCAGACTCAAGATGTCTCTAGTCTCTGAGATAAAAGCTAACTGAAACTGTACTGGTCTCTGAAACTAACTGCTTTGTAAAAACTATCTCAAGCCGTTATCTCACTAAAGAACTATCATGCTGTAGCTAAGGCTCTCTGTAATTCTATAAGATCTACTGTGACCCCTGAGTCTACTGTAACCTCTTAGAGCTCTGCTAGGGTCTATTGCAACTCACTGTGATATGCTGGGATCTACTGTGATCCATCTCTGTGAGATGTCAAAGCCTAAGATCACTGTATCTGACAGTAAAATACATGCTCACTAAGTCCAGTAACCATGGCTCATAATAGATGAGGTTAAACTCAGGGGTACATCGTGCTCTTTGTGCGAAGTGGATTCTATGTGATCTGATTCTCTAGGATCCTATTATACTGATACTTAAGAGCATCTTAATTTTTGTTCATCACTCCTCATGGGATCTTTAGATTCCCACTTCAACCCCATTTTTACTTGAGCTTTCCTTTTCTTATTCTAACTATACTCGGCTATCTTTTCCTTTTATATCCTGTAATTTCCAACTATGTCCATACTCTACTTTTGGGTGCCTTAGCACTAGGGCATCTCACATTCTGAGTGTGGTTGACATTTATGGTAGAAGAGAGGCTATACATTGGTCCCTACTCATTGTGTTTATATGTACTATAAGGGACTCAAATCATACATATTGAACTCATGCTATCTAGATTTGAATATTCTTTACTAGGGATTCCTTTCTACATGCTTTTCTCATCATTCTAATATTACTAGAATCCCTTTACCTTTCTTTTTTGACTTATCTCGTTATCTAGCTAACTAGGATACCCTTTGATTATTGGGACACTTTGGTGATTGATGTTGTCGTTTGCTATACACTTAAGCCATATTATTACTAGGTTGGCCAAATCTAATATCATGTAACCTCTGTTACAAGCAAACCATAAAATCAAATACTAATGCATTGGCGCTTCATGACTGAGCTCAGAGCCACTATCGCTAGTATATTAAAGTTTCCCAACAATCTAAAGTATTCCTTTCTTACTTTCCTCTATCTGCCCTATTCTCGTAGGATACTTAGGGAAAGCTTGATTCTTTTCTATACTTCATCCCAAGATCACTACACATTACCCAATTATTTTTTATTTCGGGCACTATCATGCTAGAAGGGCATCTATACCAAGGATAAGTGTGCTTTCTTAAGCACTCAAGCACATCACTCAATATCTATTCTCAATCATTATGTCCTCAAATTGAACACTATCATATTTTCTCTTTCTTTTACTTTTCCTCTCCTTTTACTTCAATAAAAAGGATGCTCTACTACTAGCTATCTTTATTGCTAGTTCAGTTTTTTCTACGCTTAAGAGCACTTGCACTTTTCCTGGGTTCTTCTACTTATTCACTCTTTGTAACATCAAAGGGGTCTACTTTTTCTTATACTTTTTCTTTGCTTTTAACTAGACCATCCTTCGGTAAGAAAATTTTTATTACCTGTAACCTCAGGAATTACATTCTATGGTGCTCTTGGCCTATACTCTTTTTTTACATGACGCAAGACTCACTTTCTGAGGTGATCTCTAACTTTCTCGAGCTTCCCTGAGGGTACTAAGGCACTAACTGTCTATTTCAGCTTGCTTCTATGTTCGGATCAGAGTTAGGTTTTCTTTCTATTTAATCTCTTTAGCCTCATCCCCAAGAGCACAATATAGTATTTCTAGGATTCTGCTAACCCAATCTAGAATACGTACTCTCAGTGTTTGAATTCTACCTTATTGAAAACTTATGCTCCACTAGGTGCTCTAATCACTCACATGCCTTAACCCCATATCATTCTCATATTAGGGAGCTCATCTGACTAATTATCGGAACCCTATCTATTTATCTTTCTGGGCTTATTCTACTCTTTTAGTCATTACTAAAGTGAGGGTATCTTTTTTGTAGCTAGTTTCTCAGCTCTTCCTCACTTCCCTTATCACAATGCTTTATAACTCAGGGGGGTCTATCTAGGGGAATTTACTAACCACTACTGGGTGGTTTCCCCGACATCAGGATGTCTCATCCTTCCTTTCTTTATCCAAGGAGAATTTTCACTAAGCCTTTCATTCACATATCGCACCTAGAACGATGCTATTGGTAATCTCCCTAGGCTTTAGCTTATACTTAGCCTAGGCCAGCTATCTCATCGGACCTGTAGCTTACTAACTATCCTCATTCTTTTCTGAGCCTTTGTTGCTGGGTTACTCATACTTACCTCTAGATGTTACCTATGATGTACACCTTTCTAGGCTGCTCGTTGTGTGCCTCACTGTTGGTAGTCTTATCATTCAGTATCTCACAGGGTAGTACCCTAGGTTGGAGTTAATGCTTTAAAAGCACTCAACAATCTTGTTATCCTTGTGCCTAACTTCCTCTATGTTGAGCTCTTTCCCCAGTTTCATTTGCTAGACCCACGGATTTCTTACTAATCTTTTGTAACTATTCACTATCTTTTTCTTTACTTATACTTAGGGTTCCCGCTCTCTGTGGGTTATCTAATCCCTTATCAGCTCATTCCTCATGCTGGCCTAAATATGACTAACAAGGCATTCAAACTGTCATTCACCACGACTAACACATTATTCACTGTGGCTAATTAGCCTCGGGTTCACCCTAGTTTTCCCATTGAGTATTGGCCGCAACTAACTTCTTAATTGGCCACGGAGAGGAACTCTCTGAATTGCCTCGCTGTTTTCTAGAATAATTGGTCGTGGCTAACAGCCTCTGATTTGCTTGCTTTTTCATGGATTGGAATTTCATCTTTGGCTACAAACCCAAGCCCCATTGCCTCTATATCTAGCCCATCATCAAGTTAAAGGGCTCTACCTCTTGCTTCGTTCCTAAATAACTATCACCTCTGGGCTATCGGGGCTCTAAGGAGTGTAGCTTGTAACTTAACCTCTAGCCTGAAGGAATTAGCTTTTCGAGTTCTAATACTTATCTAGACATTTGGGTGTTATGACTAGGGGATAACTCTCTTTCTCATTCCCCTTTAAACTGGTCCTATGCAGCCGCAGTCTCATCTTATACTGCGCTACATCACTACTCATCTCTACATTACGTGAGATAGTTGGGAATGGCCTGAGTATGACTACCAGGGGAATTAGGCTTCATATACTCTCTCCAACAAGCCTTTTCATATCAACGAGATCATTTCTCATCGTTTATATCTAGAGCTTGCCACTGATCTCGACGAGCTATCACATTTGCTCAAGCTCTAGCCGTCAGATCTCTTAACTTTGCTTAAGCTTAGCTTTGCTCAAGCTACTCTAGAGGCCACTCTTTCCTGGTGTCCACTCCCTACTCTAAGGCCATTCTACAACTTACTCATGATGAACAAAGCCACAAACTATCCTCATACACCCAACATGTCTCATATAAAACTTTACCTATCCATTCAAGCTTTTACATAGCCCTATTGCTACATCCTCAAGCCAAATCTAATCTGAGAGAGCCTAAAACTTTGCTCTGATACTAATAAATGTAACACCATACTTTTAATACTTAATTCATATAATTCTCATGCCTCATTTCATGCTTATTCTACAGGAGGCAACATAATATCATTCATTTTCATGGATAAGTCATGTTTCTCTATTAGTAAAATTTTTTTTTTCTGGAGTCTCATGGGCCATATGGACTCATGTATCATATTCTCATGTTTAAATATATAGATACAAGCCATTTCCATCATAAAAATTCACCTAGAGGTCGTGCACAGCAAAGGGAAGCATGAAATCTCATGGAGTAATTTCGAACAGAATTTTGGCTTTTCTGTCATAAAATTTGAAAAATCATAACTAATTCTAAAAAAGTTGAAATCATGCATTCTTAGCCATTTTGGAAAGCTACACATGTCTACTTTATGTAAAAATATGTCCAGACCACAACATCTAACATAGAATACGTTTGACATTCAAAATGGTCCAGAGATCTGGCTATTCACTGGTGCTATCATAGAATTCTGTAGCAAATTTCAAAAATGTCCAATTAATTTCAAAAAAATCCAATCTATAAAAATGATACCAATCTAGAAATTTATAGATATTAGCTAGAGGTAAAAATAACTCCAAACCAATTCAGGCATGTCCAGACCTTGAAACTTAATCAAATAGTAAATGAGGTCAGTTGGGGCACCTAGTACTAGATAGATTCTTTGAAAATTTATATCTCCCTCTTTAGACACCCAAATGAGGTGCTTTTAATTGGTACAAGGCACTGGAAATGTCTAGTTTCTTTTTATAAAATTTCATGGCAATTAGACATCATTTGAGCCCTGTGTGATAGATTTCATTTTTGGACCTGAGTGAACAGTTATATGACCAAAACCAAAATTTTTGCCAACTTTAAAAATTTATCAAATATTCTCTAGACCTCAAAAAATTCTGTTCTTTAACTTTCCAAAAAGCTCTCAGTAAGCTCTAATTGCATGCCAAATGTCATATTAAGAAGAGCTCATTTGGACAAAAAGTGATATGGTTTCCATTATAGTCAATTTTGGCTCCATATAGGATACCAAAATGTCCAAATGGCTTTCCTTGGGGTTTGGCATCTCTTGGGTAAGTCTAAAAGCATAATTAGGACTTGTGTGAACTGCCCAAATGATCCCAAACCTTATGTATCTCATTTTGGCTATTCCACTTCCATTCATAAATGAAATTTCATAATGCAAAATTGCCATTACATGACCAAAATGAGTATTTCCACACATATCACCCTAACACTCATTTATGCACAATACATTAACGTAATTATACATGCTCATAGCATCATAGGTCACATACAACTAGGGATTTCATCAATTACTATCCATAAGGCCTTAAAGTAGCAATTTCAAGACACTTTGATGTCATGCTCTCATCTTCAAGGTAGTTGACTTCCATTACATTGCTCTCTTGGTCCACCTAGCATGTTAGAACATTGGAGAGGAGGGGATGAGATTCAAAGAATCTCAATAGCTCATCTCCCATTCAATCATACATAAAGCATGCAAAACAAGTCTCACAAATGCATGCATGGCATATAGACATGTGAAATCATTCAAGAAGCATTTTAGCATTTGAAAAAGTCATACATAGCATACATAGGTTTGCCAAGCAAGTGGATTGGCCTCACCTATTTACTTGTGGATTTTGGACTTGCCTCACCTATTCTTTAAGAGGTTGTTGGACTCAACCATGCTCTTGGGAGTCAACCTCACTTTTGGGAGACTCTTTACTTTGTCTCAACCAATCTTAAAGGTTCTTGGCTTATCCTCACCATAGCTAAAGGTTCTTGGCTTTACCACACTCAAGCAAACTAAGGCCAACATCATAAACATTATTTAGAAAACATAATGCATCATCATGGTACCATGGAGTAAGATCTCATGCTAGAACATTTTTCATGGCTTGAAATACATATGCACACATTCAAAGACAAGTAAAGCAAGTAATCATGCATGAGAGAAGGTGGAGAAAGCTACCTTGGATACAATTACACACTTTTTCTCTTGATTCCAAGCTTCCTCTTTTGGCCACACACACACAAAAGTGTAAGGATGATTTCTCTTGGCCTAAACACAATTTATGGAAGCTAATTAGGCTCATGGAATTAATTCTAAGGCCACACAACTTGCTTAAACTCTAACTTGGTCTATAAGCCCCTTTATGTCTCCAAGAATGCACCTAATGAAACAACACCCATCAAATAAATTTTAGGCTCCATTCTTTTCTTTCAAATATGATTCTTGACTCCTTTTAAGTCTCTTAAAGTCATCACACAATTAAAATAAAGATCCTAACTACATGTTGCTTCTTTAGGTCATATTATGGAACATAAAGCACTAACTCATTCTCTAGGCTTCTTAAATTTTTCCCAAGACTTCCTCTCATATTCATTCATCATATATGACTAAAAAATGGGTTTAGAAAAATTTAAAACTCTCCCTAGGTATGCTAACCTCTCTTGGCCGAACCTAGGAAGCATTTTGCTCTCCATGGACTTTGCTTTGTTTTCTTGATGGAGGAAGCACATGGGGAGGCTTCTAGGGATCTTAGGAGATTATTTAGACATAGGAATCAAGGTATCAAATCAGATTTTGCAAGGAACATATGAAACCCTAGACTTTGCATCTTGAATTTTCATAATTATTTGTTAATTCTCTTTACATATTCTTAATCTCCACACCCTTTTTCCTAAGAATCACCCTTTGTTCTACCTAAAAATCAAGCCCTCCTAGGACTTCTTTAGTGGGGCAAAATGGTGGAGAAAGGGGAGGAAGTGATAGCAACCATGGAAGAAAAAATTACTTTGTTTTCTTGCTTTTTCTCACTTGAATCTTGTCTTCTTTGAGCTCCTCTCTTCAAATCTGAATTTTTCCCTTAATTTCTCCTTTAAAATAGATTTATAAACTTCATTATAATTATAGGAAGAAAGCTCAAGAGGAAAGGAACAAGTTTGGAGGAAAAGGAGCATGAAAATCTATGAAATTCCTTACCTTTTCCTTGCTTTTTCTCCTCCTTTCTTTTCCTCCATGGTGCGCCTAAGAGAGCTGGTGTTTTCTCTGGTTTTTATTCAGAATGGGTCATGCAAATGAAGGGAAGAAGAAATAATAAACTTAAAGTGTGTTCAAGAAGCTTCCACTTTCTCAAAAATTCTAATTTTGCCCTTTGTTTTTGGCATTTTCGTTTCTAACTTATTTTAGCTCCTTTTTGAGAACTGTTTTTTCCATTATGAAATTTAGGTTCCCAATTTATAAAAATTTCTTTGGAATCACTCAAATCGAAGCTAAAACCTTCCTAAACGAATCAATCAAAGTTTAGGTCAACTGACATTAGAAAACGTTCACCGGAGGGGCTTTAACCGTCCCAGGCCTTCCCATGGTTTTCATGGCCTCTGAGAACCTTGGAGAAGTGAAAATTTTCATTTAAAAAGCCCTTCTGTGTGAATTCCAAAATTTGCTTAAAATTATGAAAATGCCATTACGTTTCATAAATTTTCAGTTAAATTTCATTTCTAAATTTTTGGGGACCCTAAATATTTCATTTTGGTGGACTTGCTTTTGTATCCAATGAATTTTGTTTGTTTACAGAGAAACCATACATTACGTTTCTCTCGTTTTCTCTTATTTTCAGAGAACTGGATGTTACAAATTCTCTATTGAACAATGAAGCCATTAAGGTATGAGATTATGTATGATGTTTTCTCTTTCTTGTTCTTCTCTTCTCTCCTTAGTTCAGCCAGCCCTAGGAAGCATTAGAGGGGATTGAATCTTAGCTAAGACATAATGGGAACAAGGGTTTCAAGGGATGGAGATTAAGAATATACAATTGGAATCACTTAAGGAGCTTTAGAAATCAAGATGGGATAATGAGGATTTTAATTTCACCTTAAGAGTTATGGAATCTTAAGAGGACATGTCAAGCTAAGTTAAATCATAATTAAACTAGAGAAAAGCCAAGAAATGTCTACATGTATTAAAATCCTAGAAGAAACCAACAAAACTCCAATTGGCCTTCATACAGGTGTTGGTTCAGCCATGAGCATAAGAGAGCACTTAGGGAGTGTTTTCTTAGGTTCCAGTGATCTAAGAGACTTAGATATAATGAATAAATAACTATGGAACCATTGGATTGAATTTAGGAGCTCTAAATTGAAAGTTGAAATTTTAGGGCCTAAATAGGGTTAAAGAAGCAAGTTGGTCTTAAACCCCTTTAACCAAGCATATGATAATCTAAATGAGTTCCATTAGGGATATATGGCTCATAGCAAGTAAGTGTTTGGAGCTTAGAAGGTAAAAACCAAGAGTTACTTCTTAATAGACCTAAACTTATTCTACGTTGCACATGAGGCTTTAACAGAATTAAGTGATGATCATAAGACCTAGAATGAATCTAAATGAATTGATTTGCTTTGTAATTGCTATGTGTAGGTCAAGCTAATCCAAACTCACCAAAGTGTGGGTGTCAAGCTAAGCAAAGACAAGAGAATAATCCAAAGCAAGTTGGTTAGTGGTGTCTTGAAGCCTCACAAGTCCTATGATAGCTTTATCTCCCTATCTTGCATATATTTGAATGCTTAATTGAGTTGAGGTGCTTGTATGTATTGTTGCTTAATATATTATTGAGATATACTTTGATATGCTTTCCAATACGAGTTTTATGCTTGAGTTTGACGTGATTTTTTGCTCCTGGCTCTCTAAGGCATAGAATTGAGTGCAATAACTCTTCCTTGGCACTAGGTTAAGTATAGTTAAGCTTATCTAGTTTGTTTTGATGCCATGGCTTGATGAGAAATGAGTTATTATGATAAAAGTTATATTTGAGTTATATGAGGCATATGAATGGCATTCTTGCATCACATGTATTGCATTTCCTCATAGTGTTTATGGATGCATGGATTGGTTAAGATTAGCTACTAAGATTCTTCTAGGAATCTCACCCATGAATTTCCCACTAACCATTTTAGGATCTCCAAGAAAGGGCAAGAAAGTTTAGAAAAGTTAGATACTAGAATTGATGTATTAGGAATATCCCATGTACTCAAATTTGTTGAATGTATTAGAATTGTATAGATAGTATACTTTATGTACCTATGATAGCTTATGATGTAACATGATGGATATTACCATATTTTATGATGGAACCATATGTATGAGCATGAGATTATAAATGTATGGCATTTGGTGGTAGAATCTGACCATTAGTGTATAAACTTACATATATTGAACTAGGTTGTATATAGGTAAATCTTAGGTGCAAAAAAGTCATATTTTTATGCAAGCCTTATTTCCCATGTTAGACCTTATCGATTGCATGCCTAAGATTATTAAAATTTGCTCAAAGTAAGAGAGTGCAATTTGGAAACCAATTAGATCACTTTAGAACCTAAACTTGGTCCAAAAAAAATTCTAAATTACACCTCTACCCTAGGTAGCATAAATGATTTAGTTTTGGGGTTGAAATTTGGCATGCAATTACTAGAACAAGTCAAGAATGAGAATTTTTGAAGCTCTACAGAATATTTTAATGAATTTTTAAAATTTCCCAAATTATGTAGATTAGTTTGTCACATTCACATCGTAACATTTCTGTTTTTCCTATTTTTGAGAAGCCAAATGAATTAAGTTACTTATGAAATTTTACAAACATAAAGTTTGCATTACAAGCTTTTTGTAACCAATGCATTTATATGAATCAGAGTTATATAGCTCAAGTTATGAATTTTTAAAGTTTGATGTATATTATGCTAAATGGTCAATTTCGGGCTATGTATACTCCTTGGGCTTTCGATGTATATTTTTTTACCTAATAGACCAAAACAAGTTTGTTTTTTATGAGTATGAGTGAAGGAAAAGAAAATTATGAAATATGACCCCTACAGCTTAACTCGGTAGGTAAATGAACCAATTTTGATGTTAAAAGTATAGTAACAGTTATAAATCTCCATTACGGATACATATAAATGATGTAAATAATTTTCATAGAGCTAGGTATGGCACTCAAAGCTTTGATAAAACCCTAAGTGCAAAATATGACTATGCCACATCCTTAAAATGATCCAAATAAGACTTATGATAGTAGAATAATGATGGATCATTTCACATTCCACATGACTAAGGCACCAAAAGCACATTTCTGAGGCTTCTACTCCACATTCCAAAATTGAACCACATTTACCCAAACAATAACATTAATATTTCACCATACAACATAGCAACTTACCATTTGCCAATAACAAGCCAACAACAATAATGAGTAACATAATCACATTTGTTATTTGATAAGGTAATACTTCATACACACATAAGCGGGTCATAGTTACTTAGTTACAAATAAAGTCATTAGCTTAAACATAATTTAAGGACTAAACCTTTGGAGTTACCCCGAATTATAGAACATCAAAATATCTACACTTAGCAATGTATGAATACAACATGATGTCATATAAAGTTTAGCTTACAATAATTAGCATCTAAAACTAAACCAATTTGCCCAAGTGTAGGATCCCACACAAGGTCTCAATCTAGGGATTGTCGTCCAATAGCTTCCCCTTCTCCTCAATAGAAGAACCTTCACATGAGAATGTTAGTCCATAATCGGGGTGAGGTATAAATCTTAATAAGCAAGAGACATTCTACCTTCATGTATAATCTAATCAATATAATGCCCAACATAAAGAAAAATGATAGGGCAAATTATGTAGATTCTTAAATGAACAAGTTTGACTACAAGTAATTACCATCCCATAGTAGCTATAAAAATCTTAGTTTACTTTTACTTAAATTTCTCCAACTACTTCTAGTTTCTTCTCTTCCTAATAAAATTCTCCTTCAATTTGCCCTTGATTAACCATGGTAAAAAACAAAACAGCCACTTCATTAGTACCATTTTATCATATTTAACAATGACTAATGAATATTTAAAGCAAACACTACACCCAGCGAGCTCGAAGCCTCTTTCATTTAACTTTGGTTTAGATAATAAAAGTTCATTACTTGCACATCATTGTCTAGAAATCGGAAAGTTAAATTCAACTATAATTATACAAGATTTCCCCTTCCTTAAATCTTCCAAAGCTTAGCCCAAAGAGTAGTAAAAACAATATTCATATAGCATTATAAATAAACAATTGGAAAGATATACCTTAATAAAAAAAATTCTGATTTCCTCCTTCTGTTAAACCTCAACTGAATTTAAGCAATACTCTATTTTTCCTTCAAGCCATAGCTCGAATTTCTCACATATACCAAAGACAAATATCAGATTTGGAAACCATACAATTTTAACTCAAATTGTCTACCACTAAGCCAAACATCCTCCCTTCAACTCCTTCCATTTGCATAAAGATATCTTCCTTTCACTTAACTTTCCATTAGTTGAAACTACCATTAAATTAGAAGCTAAAATTGTCCAAGGGAAAAGCAAAAGATGAAGAAGAATTTTTGTGAAGCTCACCATGACAAATTCCACCAATTTCCCCTCCATGCATGAGCTTTAACCCACGGGTCCAAGGTTGCATGATTTTGGATGAGCTAGAGTTCCTTGTCTACTTTGGTCTTAGTTTGGTGTGTGTGAAAGTGTGAGAGATGTTTAAATGAATGATAATTAAGTTAGTGGAGATAAGGACATATTTAGCTGCACATTATGCCTTTTCTTATACTTAATAATATTTTAAGTGCTAAATTCCCTTCTCGATTCATCCCTTTTAGTGCTTAGAATTACATCTTACCTAATTTCATATTTTAATTCAATTATCTCTCTCTCAAATATTTAATTTAAATCTTCTAAATTTTAATATAATTCACTCTCTTCTTAATTTCTAATTTGCTCCATATATCGAAATGCTACACAACACATTATTTAAATAGCAAAAATAGTTCCCATTTCTTAAATAAATAAATTTTCTCATGAGCACAAAGTTTGAATTGGATCATGAAAAGTGTTTTGATTTAAATTCACTTGTCAACATAGTGATTACATTTATGCATATTCTTTCTCCCACAAGTGATAAATCTACATTTGGCAATGTCATAATAACATAAATAATACTATCATACCATAAAATGTGCAAACTTCTACAAGGCAAAGCATATGTGACCGTGATTGAACACGTATGGTTAGAATTTATAGCACAAAGCTATAATAACAAAGATGGCATAAGCATAAAACTAGATAAACAAATTTTAATAGATAATGTTAGTATCTTAAGAATGTATCATAATCAAATATAAATGTTGAAGATTGAATAAAGGAACATTTGTTATTAGATATATTTGTTGCATATATATCACATATGCAAGGTAGAAGATAAAATAAACATGGATAGTTGTAATTTATCACTTTTAAGCCAGCATCAAGTTTAATCAACTATTTCTCTTCAATATTGAAATTAGATAGAAGATTAAAAAAAAGTCTACTTTAAGCATGAAGAAATAGAAAAGATGTACCAATTGTAAAGTAAATTAAAAGTATTTTTCATCAATTACCTCTAGTTATAGGGGTTTGAACATAAAATGGAGCTATGTTTTGTTACTAATAAATGAATAAGTCAAGAAATGGAAGAGAATTATGTTTACTGAATAATACAAACTTGGTCCTTTTTAAGGCATCCAATGGGATCAGTAGTCCCTATTACATAGTAACAATCAGACATATAAAGCCTGTTTTTTTTAAGACTGTTTAGATTTCTAGGCACACCTCTATAGCTTAGAAGTGCAACCAAATTTCTAAACAAATATGCCATTTGTGGTTTGTTGCTAAAAGATGAAGGCTCAAGATTACGTAATTGTTCCTTTAAATAGTAAAATATTTTCTTTACCCAAGCATTTAGAGTATTAACTTAATACAATAGGTTGAACAAAGCTCCTCCCGATTTAATACTTATGCAAAGTTAGTTAGGGAAAATAGTATAAGCATATGAAATTGTCCTTTTAGTTCCTTTTCTTTGACAGAACTAAAAGACTTCATAGATAGAAGAAATGCTTAACAAGAAGGTTAACCTATCTTACAAGAGCTATAAACATACAAGTACAAAAGTGCATTTTGAGCCCCTTTAGGATGAAAATTAATGGAAGAAGAAAGAGAAAATATAGTGAGAAAGGACTAATAATAAGTTTTGCAATCCAAAAGTGACTAACATTTCTTTAAGTTACTTTTGGTTCTTTTGTTTATCTTTTACACTACTACTAGTTCACAATTTTCAATATACTAGAGTATAATAATTGAACACTTCTAAGTTCTATTATTTTTTTTTCGTTTTCACCATCATCACCCTCTTCTGTTGTTCTTTGATGATATTCTTAATTCATTTCAATTCAATTGGTCATTCTTCTTTAGGTTTATAATATAATTTGTTTGTGGGTGTGCAAATGTTTAACTAGAATAAGGACAAAGCCAATAATAATAACATAAGTAGAACATTAATAATAATGTGACAACCCTACCTTCCTATCATTGTAACTATGGTTAAATATACGATTAATCATTAATTACCAAGGTTTGGAGTTGTTACAATTTATCACATTGTGAAAATATGGAGAAATTTGAACCTTGATGTTAGGGTCATCACCATACCACCACAAACAAAACAAAATTTGCATAAAAGAAATCCTACTTCCATAAGGGGTTTATGATTTATCTGTCTATCAGTTTCAATACCCAATAACCTTTCACAAGTGTTCTTATATTATTTCTTACCACTACCATTGAAGAAATTGGGGTTTCTAGGCTCAAAGTAGAAGTTTGGGGACTTGCGCCGCGGCCAACCTTCATGGTGTCGCGGCGGAAATGCCTCCTGAAACTACTTTTCTCAACCCCATGATTCTCGCCTCGGCGTAATATATTTGCGCCTCGGCGAGTTTCCATTCTGTCAGCTCAGCCTCGACCCAATATATTTGCGCCTCGGCGCATTTTCATTCGTTAGCTTTTAGGCAATTTTTCCCACTTTGCACCGCGGCACAATTTATCAAGCCGCGGCGCTCCTCGCCACTGTCACTCATTTGGCCGCGGCGAATCCCTCTTGGCCGCGGCGAGACTCCCTCCTGTGACTACATTATCCAAGTTTCGTCCCACACACTCTAATCCTTACCCTATGAGCACTCTAGGACCGCTTTCTCTCATTTTATATGACTCAAATGGTATTTATCCATCCTATTTACCCATTAATCCCTCCATTACCATTGCAAAACTTAGATACTATTTCCTACTTGGCCAACTAGCTTATATCAGCAAATTCAAGAATAAATGACAGTAAATGTATTATGGTCACAAGGTGCATGGGGTCAATACTTAATGTTCATATAAAATTGAATCACTTATCCATTATTAGCCAATTACAATCAAAATGTTCAATCCCATGATAATCAAATTACATATACAATCCCTATACTTGGCAACTCATGATGCAATGCAGCAATGATACAAAACTAGCAATTTAGTTACAATACATTTTGTCAAAGCTCCTAAACCGATGTGCTACCAAACCATTTAGCAAACTCCCATTAATTTT
This sequence comes from Erythrophleum ivorense, assembly GCA_026724425.1. NCBI lineage: Eukaryota > Viridiplantae > Streptophyta > Magnoliopsida > Fabales > Fabaceae > Erythrophleum > Erythrophleum ivorense. Next base: position 779,618 of record JAIUCV010000228.1, read on the forward strand.
CTTCTTGCCACTAAGAGGACCAGTCCCTGAAAATGTTAGCCCATAACGGGGTGAAATATACAATCTCAGTAACAAAAGAGCAGATTCCATATATATGTACAAGTTAATCAATCCAATGCAATTGCATGTTATCAATACCAGAATCATCAATTTAATTTGCAAATGAACTAGTTGAACTACAAATAACTACTGTCCCATACTAGTAGTCATACACAACATGTTAATGGCCAATAACACCGGGAGAGGTCCGTCCATGGCACCTACTCCATAATGAGCACAACCAGGGCTCAGTACATCTGAGGTCTGATCACAACCCAGTGCTTGATCAAAGCACATGCACGGGTGGCAGCGCACCACAACTCCATCATGGACTCACAAGGTCCAATCACAATAACAATTCAAGTAGTCAACCAATCATTTAACATTTCAAAACCATATATGTGCAAACAAAATCAGATCAACATGAACATATACATGGAAGTGAAGAATAACCCTAGTTACCTCAATGAAGCCAATTACTCTTCCCCTAGCTACCATAATCATCCAAATGCACACCAATCCTATAACAAGCATAATTATCATCATTTCTAATCACAATCAAATATCCAAAGAGTTGAACTACTAATGACAGACTAGAGGTTACTCACCTAATTACCAAGGGATTTAATTTCGGATTCCAACTTTCCCACACAAGAAATTGCCATAGTTCACTCTAATTTCTGGATAATTTCACATGAAACTAAAGCCCATATCATAGGTTAACTATAGGGGTCTCAAACTAACAGAAGATGCATCAAAATGGGAAGAATATACTCACTTAACAACAGCCATAGCCTCACCTCCGAAAATCCACCATGGACTCACCAAAATTCGCATTTCAATCATCAAGCCCAGAAAATTGGGTTTTCCACCATTATCTCCTTGTAATTTCACACAATAACAGAACCCATTATGATAATACATCCTTAGGAGCATTTTCCAGCAATGTGATACACAAAATGGAAGGGAAAAGCTTACCTAATCCTCCCTCTAACCTCCAAGTCCGAAAATCTTGCAAGGAATCACCCAACACCAAATTTCAAGTTTGAGAAGGAAATGAAAATACTCAAACCCAGAAATTAATCAGACCAAAATGAAGAGGAGGATGAGAGGGTCAAGTTATATATAACTCACCTTGGCTAAATCATCCTCTAGGAGTCAAAAATGGAGCTCTCATGTTAGTAGAACCCTAGCCTCCCTTAAACCTCCGAATTTTCTCCCTTGCCTCTTGTGTTTTCTACTCAATGGGGAGAGAGGCTGCTGAACCCTTAGGGTTTTTAATGAAAAATGGGTTGACCCATCAGCCCAAGGTCCAATTGGGCTTATTATTTCATGTGGGCTGGCACTAGATGAAATGGGCTGTAGAAAACTTAATTCTTAAGTGGGATGTGCTAACCCAATGGCCCAATTCCTTGTGGGTTCAGATTTTCATTCTTGTTGGGCCTTATTTCATAAGTTGGGCTGTAGAAATTTGATGGGTTAGGCCAAGTTCCAAGAGTCAATCTAACTTGGGTCTGCATAATGTGCGTTAGGCTAACTATAGGGGCTCATGTAAATTGGGTCTTGGGCCTCCATTCCACTAAATCAAATTGGGTTATTACTAGGTGATCTCTCTTGGCCTAAATCTCATGATAAGGAGTTGGCTTGCACCTAAAATCATTGGGCCTCCATAAATCCTTACCCATGGCTTATATAAATTGATTTTGGGTCCAAATTAAGTTTTAACCCAAATGAAATCTTGAACCTATATTATCTCTCTATAAATTCTCATTCATATTGCTTACCTAATTATTCCATAATAATTATTCTTAATTAGTCCAAATACATTATTAACACCTTAATTAATTTTGGGGTATTACAAATAACTTGAGTAGAACCAAGTAGAATAACTAAACATGGAATAGGGGAAAAGAAATTTGGAACTCTCAATGCTTTAAATAATTTGCCTCAAATCGAGCCCCAATTGGATCTTAAACAAAGTTGTCCCTTTCCAATTTTCCCACATGTCTCCTTACATACATGAATCCACAAAATTAGCTAGTATCTTTACTCTCCATTTTTTAGTCAGTCATTAACCTTATATTTTATTTAGAACTATACCACTAAATCCCCCTTCACCCCCCAATATTATATATTAGAAGGTAAGAATCTTTTAAAAAAGAAAAATCCATCTATCATTCTTCAAAAACTAAATAACAAAACACATGGGTTCTAGTTCCAACATGGCTTATCTACAACTAGTAAAACCATAAATCCTTACCATAAGAGAGTTTCCTCCTTCATTCTAGCTACCAAACAAAAGGCAATTCTTCTATTACAAAAATTACACAACATCTACAAACCCTAAGTTCTACCATAAGGCAAACAATTCACATACCAGTCAGAACATAAGCACTTTTTAGCAATCAACAAAAGGAAAGCATGATCAATGTAGAATGTAATATTCAATTCTCTGAAAACAAGAGAAAACATGAGAAATGTAATGTATGGTTTCTCCATAAACGAACGAAATTTACCCGATACAAAAGCAAGTCCCCCAAAATGACTTAGTTAAGGTCCCAAAAAATGTGAAAAGCATTCTAGACTCCTAAAAATGAAAATCCTAGGCTCAGATGAAAAGAAAAACGGAGCTAGAATAAAGAAATGAATTTGAATGAAAGATTGACGAAACGTAAGGGCATTTTTGTCATTTTGAGAAAATTTTAGAATTTACATGGGAGGGCTTTCTAAATGAAAGTTTTGAGTTCTCTAAGGTTCTCAAAGGCCCTGAAAATCATAGGAATCCCCAAGACAGTTAAAACCCCTCTGGTGGATGTTTTCTAATGTCGGTGTGCCCGAACTTTGATAGATTCATTCGAGAAGGTTTTAGCTCCGATTTGAGTGATTCCAAAGGCATTTTATTAAATTGGGAACCTAAATTTTATAATGGAAAAGATAGTTCTCAAAAAAGAGCTAAAACAAGTTAGAAACAAAAATACCAAAAATGAAGGGTAAAATGGAAATTTTTGAAAAGCCTTCCTTAAACCTCCCTATATATATGAGACGCACCACCTCCTCACTTCATTTAGCTACACCTGTTTCTGCCCTAAACTAGAGAGAAACCCTAAGGATGAGGCACACAAGAGGAGGCAAGAAGAAAGGGAAAAGCAAGGCAAGAACGGTATGAAAATCTTGGTTTTTCAAGCACTTTCCTTCATCAAACTTCTTTTCCTCCTTCTCCTCTTTCTTTCCATGGTTTTATTAAGGTTTTTAATGCTATTTTGAGGTTAGAACAAGGGGGAAGATTAAAGCTTTGAAGAGAGGAGGCCAAGGAAAGGGAGAAACAAGTAAGAAAAAACATGGAAACAAGGTAAAATTTTCATCTAGCTATTCCTCCCCCTTTCTTCTCCCTATTTCACCCCATATATGTAGCTACAAGAGGGCTTGAATTTTAGGCAAAACCAAGGGTGAATTCTATGAATTTAAGGAGGAAAGTAAGAATATGCAAAGAAATTCAAGAAAAGGCCATTGATTTTTAAGCTGGCAAACCTAGGGTTTCATGGGTTCCCTTGAAAATCTGATTTGATGTAATTATTTTTAGGCCTAAATGAATGTTTAAATGAGTTCCTAAGATTCCTAGAAGTCTCCCCATATGCATCTTCGATGTAGAAAACAAAGCAAACTTCCATGGAGGCTAAATGGTGCATAGTCTCGGCCAAAGGGGGTTGAGACCTAAGGAGAGTTTTAAATTTTTTCAAGCCCATTTTTGAGTCATATATGATGAATGAAAATGAGAGGAAACCTTGAGAAAAATTTAGAAGGCCTAGAGAATGAATTAGTGTATTAGGTTCCATAATATGACCTAAAGAAGTAACATCTAGTTAGGCTCTTTGTCTTAATTGTGTGATGACTCAAAGAGACTTAAAAGGAGTCAAGAATCATATATGAAAGGAAAAAATGGAGCCTAGAACTTATTTAATGGGTGTTGCTTCATTATGTGCATTCTTAGAACTATAAAGGGGTTAATAGACTAAGTTAGTGTTTAAGGAAGATGTGTGGCCTTAGAATTAATTCCATGAACCTAATTGGCTTCCATAAATTGTATTTAGGTCAAGAGAAATGATCTCCACCTTCTTGGGTGTGTGAGGTCAAGGGAGGAAACTCAAGGCTCATGGAAAAAATGTGTAAATGTAAGCAAGATAACTCTTTCCACCTTCTCTCATGTATAAATGTGTGCTTACATTGTCTTTGAATGTGTGTATGTGTGTATTTTAAGCTATGAAAAATATACTAGCATGAGCTTTTATTCCATGGTGCCATGATGTTACATAATGCTTTCAAATGATGTATAATATGTGTGGTTGGAGTTTGCTTGAGTATGGAGAAGTCAAGAACTCTCTAGCCATGGTGAGGATGAGCCAAAAACCCTTGAAATTGGTTGAGACAAAGTAAAGAGTCTCCCAAGAGTGAGGTAGACTCCCAAGAGTAAGGTTGAGTCAAAAACCTCTTAAAGAAATGGGTGAGGTAAGTCCAAAATCCATAAGTGAATGGGTGTGGCTAATCCACTTACTTGGTAAGCCTATGTATGCTATGTATAACTTGTTCAAATGTCAAAGATGTCTCTTGAATGATTGCACATGTCAATATGCTCATACATACATTTGTAAGACTTAGTTTGCATACTTTATGTATGGTTGAAATGAGAGATGAGCTATTGGGATTCGTTGAATCTCATTCTTTCCTTTCCAATGTTCTAACATGCTAGGTGGACCAGGTGGACAAGATAATGGGAGTCCACATCTTGGAAGATGAGAAAATGACAACAAAGTGCATGAATTTTACTTCTTTATTTATGGCTATATGAATGGCAAAGTGGCTTTATATATATTATTTTTGAGATGTAAGCTCATGTATAAATGTAAAATGATGTATGACTCTTGTATAGACTATATATGGTATGAAATCAATAGAAATGGAAAGTTTGGCTTCTTGATGGCTTGATGCATTAGTGTAATAATGGAAGTGGAGTGGCCAAATTGAGATGCATGAGGTTTGGAACCACTTGGGTAGTTCATACAAGTCATATACATGCTTTTAAACTTACCCAAGAGGTGCCAAATATCAAAGGAGGCCATTTGAACACATTTGGTACCTCATATGAAGCAAAATTGACCATATTAGAAAGCTATACCACTTTTTGTCTAAATGAGCTCTTCTTGATCTGAAATTTAGCATGAATCTAGAGCTTGTTGAGAGTTTTTTGGGAAGATAAAGCGCAGAATTTTTGGAGGTCTATGGAATATTTGATGAATTTTCAAAATTGGGAATTTTCTGATTTTGGTTTAGTGCACTGTTCACTCTGGTCCGAAATGGAGTTTTGTCATTCATAGAGCAAATGATGTCCAATTGCCATGAAATTTTATAAGAAGTCATTAGACATTCTCAATGACTTGTGCTAACTAGAAGCACCCAATTTGGATGTCTAGAGAGGGAGATATAAATTTTTGAAATTTCTATTCAGTATCAGGCATCTAGTCAAACCTATGTTATTGTTTGACTAGTTTTCAAGGTCTAGACATGCCTAGGCTGGCCTAACGTTATTTTTATCCTCTAGCTAACATCCATAGCTTTCTAGATTGATATCATTTGCATAGATTGGATTCTTTTGAAATTAATTGGATATTTTTGAATTTTATAGTAGAATGTTGTATCAGTACCAGTAGATAGTCAGACCCTTGCAATTTTTTGAATGTCAAACGTCTTTTATATGATATTTCATGACCTAGAATATTTTTAGCATAATGTGGACATCTATATCTTTCCAGAATTGTAAAGAATGTATAATTTTAATTTTTCTAAAATTAGTTATGACTTTTCAAACTTTGTGATAGAAAGTATGAAATTTTGGCCAAGGCTACCTTATGGAATTTTGTGTGCCTCTTGCCTTGTACGAGTTCTAGGCCACTTTTGGTGATAGATTTAAGTTATAGGCTTTATTACGTTAATATGTAAAATAAAAAAACAAAAAACTTAAATGCTGCGCCGTCAAAACGATTTCCCCAGACACTTAATTTTTTTTTTTTTAAATAAAAAGAGTCGCGGCATACCATATGCCGCGACCCATTTATATATATATAAATATATATATATATTTATATATATATAACTATATATATAAATATATTTATATTTATATATATAAAAGGTATATATAAATATATTATATATATATAATTATATATCTATATATATATTTTATGTATATAAATATATATTTATATATATATAAAAGAATATATATAAATATAAACACAAATTAAATTTAAAAAAAACTATATAGGTCATGACATAATTAAACATTCGGAGAAAACATTTTGGCGGCCCAAGGTCTATGTTAATTGTTTTTTCTTTCGTATATGATAGTGAAAAAATTAGTCACATAAGTTTAAATAATATAACACATCAATATAACTATTTAAACTAAAGTTTAGTCACATAAGTCACATAAGTTTAAATAATAAACTAAAGTTTCATTAGTTTAATTAAAGTAACAAGTTATACTGATATTATATACTCACGATTTGAAACGTAGATATCAAAGTCCTTTATTACACACGAAAAGGTTATAACTATTAAAATAAAGAGAAAAAAACTTAACATATTACCCAACATGTCCTCCAGTCCCACATCTGGGTCTTCGGCGTAAACGCTGCGGATGGCGCTGAAGTGGCTCCTGTTCTGCTTCTTCTACTTCTGCTTCTTCTGCTTCTTCACCTTCATCTTCATTGGTTAATCCGCTATTTAGTTGACGGGTAGGTTGAGGGGATTGAACAGGGGGGATCGGTTGATCAGGGGTGAAAAACTCCTGCTATGATTCAGAAGGTGCACCCACATACTCTGCACTGAACGCGAACGGATCGGAAAAAAGAGTAGTGAAAGAGATACCCCTAGGCTGCATAGTTTGGGGGTGGCGAGGTGGAGAAGAACGGCTGAGGAGCTAGTGATGTGAAGGACGACGAACCACTCCCAATAACAAAAAAAGGACCAGCATCTCCAACAGATGAAAAAGACCCAGGTGCGCCAAAGGATGGTGCAGCAGAAGAAGGACCAACACCTACATAGTCTGCAAATGTTGCAAAAGGACGTGACTCTTCAGTTTCTTCATGCACAGGTGCTGGCGTGTAAGAAGACGATGGTGCATCTGGCTGACATCTACTGCCATGGGTGACATCTACTAATGGCTGTCTAGTAGATATAAAACCATGTCCCCTTTTTCCTGGGCGAGCTTCTGGCTCTGGTGGTCTCTGTAGATAAGGAGCAGGTGGAGCAGGCTGAGAGACCAACATCTCTCGATGTTCACCCAAGGCTTGTAGCATCGTCCTAACATCTCCACGGTTCTCTCCCTAAATCCCGCATAATCAAGCGTCGGAGGATCAGCAATGGAAAGCAGATATAGGTTGTCCAGTATATCAGTCTGTGAGGAAAGAAAAAGATCAGTCGTTATATAGTGAGAAAAAAATATGCACAAGTAAAAGAAAACAAATAGAAGAAAAGGTCATACCACAAAACCTTGGGAACCACTCTCTGGATGGATCCACCGTTGTGTATGCCGCCAATACCAACGTCTATAATCAGAGGAGCGATCCAATGAAGATACCTCTGTATCTGCTTGAGCAACAACACGGTCCCACATATTCCATGCAGAGATAAATACCACATGCTCCTGACGCCAATCTTTATGCGTTTTTCCTCTTAGTTGCAGAGTATGCAACGATCCCACATTAAACGGTGTTTGAGGGATATGCTGTTGCTGACCAAACTGACAGAGAACACAGTCTGCATGGTGAAATTCAACCATCCAAAAGCAAATAATAGGTACAGACGCTCACAATATATTTGAACCCACTGAACAATAGTCCGGAATTAATTGTTGGACATTCGGATGGTCATATGGCTGCCAAATGAACTCATCATCCTTCATCTGATCCAATAATATCCTATAAGTCCATAATGCCTCAGTGGTAGGACGAATATGTTGGGGGACACGCCTCCATCTGAAACCCAGCGGCGGTCCCAAGGGATATATTTCTATCTGAGGATCTGCCTGAGTAGGGAAAGGTGGAGCCAGGCACGAGAAACGATCTCATACCCATAGGTGAAGTAATGTCAGGCAACCACCAATATTGACCTCTGCATAATTAGTTGCACCGCACAATTCTCTATATAAGTGGGTCAAAACTGCGGATCCCCAACTATAATGACCAGCTTCATCAAAATCGGCAAGCAATGGTAAATACATCAACATCACCCTATGCCCAGTTCGATCCGGCATCAAGTATCCCCCAATCAACCTCATAATGTATGTCCGAGCAAATTGTTGTATGGTCTCATCATTAGCATTGCCTGGTAAGGCTGTAAATGTCTGGGCAAGCCATGGGACACTGAGACGCTGTCCATCCATGACCTCTGGGGGTGGGACCATGCCAAGTAGCAGTTGGCACACAGTTGTCCAGTTATAATTGGTTCTTCCTGAAACAACTTGTCCTGTGCAAGGTAGTCCAAGTTGAATAGCAACATCTTGTAAAGTAATAGTTGCCTCTCCATTAGTCAAGTGAAACGTGTGGGTTTCAGGCCTCCATCTCTCAACCAGGGCTGAAACTAATGCTGCATTAAAATCAAACTGACCAAGTCGAGAGACCCCAAAAAAACCAGCGCGGATCAAGTATGGAACAATGGCAAGTGGAGGATCAAAGATGTGATCCTCCTGTGCTATCCGTCGTATACGCAAAATGCGATCGGCCTATAATATGCATTTATGTTATTAACGTATAATGATATATAAGAAGTTGAAAATAATAATTGTATCTGTTTTATGTTACTTGTCCCTGCCATACGGCCTGTGAAACGTGATGAGTCTGTAAGTATAAAAGGGAATCATCCTTAGGTCCAAGATCGATCACGCTCGGATGCTCAGCCATTGTACTATTACAATGTAATATTGCTATGAGTTAAGAAATTTATCATCAAATATAATTAGTAACTAAGTTTTCTATAAAGGAAATTATAAATGCAAAAAATAATAATAATATGCTCATAAATAAGTTAGCAAAAAAAGAGGCAATAGCAGGGGAAAAAGGAAAAAACAAAGTTTTCATATAATACTGTTGCACAGCATAGAATTGCACCAGGAGTTCATTACAAGAAACAATAATAAATATAAATAAAGTCCCAAGAAACAATAATAAAGTTACAATGCACTGATGACAACAAAATAGAAAATGCAACAAATTTAATTATATTAACTTCTACTAGGTCGTTGCGATGGGCAGGTTGATCGATTATGACCCACTTGTCGGCACAACCCGCATCGCTGTTGTTCTTGCGGCCCCTCACGCCAATCCATTTCATTTCGAATTCTAGATGATCTTGGCCTCCCTCGTTGGCGAATCATAGCAGGATCAGGTACTAACAGTGGGCCTATAGTTTGTGGCCAATACAGTTCTCCTCCCATCGGTTGGAACTCTGTCTTGTATGCATTGACGATCGTGTCAAGTCAGAATAGTCGATCCACATACTGGAGCAGATCAATTGAGACCAAGGCACATGCGGCGAATACATGTTGGCATGGATATTTCTGAATCTGGAACTCACCGCAATCACATGTGCGACGGGCCAAACTCACCTTACAGCACCGACCATATTGTTTGTTTGTCAGATCATATGGTTCTTCAACTTCAAATTCCAATGCTCGCCTATCAAATCTTCGTACAGTTAAGGCAGATGCACTCTGTATTAAGGATGATAATTTTTTCATTACATCCTCTGGGAAAATAGCACCGGCATCAAGTTGTGCAGTGATCGATTGTGAACGCTCTACCCAATACCTGTTCAATCTATACATAGTTGCTTTTACCAGTCCACTGATAGGCAAGAACCTGACCCCCTTCAACACACTGTTGATACATTCAGCCAAATTTGTAGTCATATGGCCCCATCGTCGACCCTCAACATCATACGCACGAGACCATTTACTCTTGGGAATATCCTCAATCCAGTTTACCGCTTCCGAGTAGAGTTGTCGTAATTGGGTCAATTGTTCATCCACTTGATGCTGCTCATGCAAGTAACCTGCATGAATAATTATTCATTAATACGCATTTTGCTACAACAACCATTAAAACAGTTTATAGAGTTAGTAAACCATACCAATATTAATGAATCTCTTCTTTAACCACTTATTTCTGAACGTTGTATTCAAATTACTTGCAATATGTCTTAAACAAAATACATGATATGCTTGCAGTGGCTGCCACCCAATTTCTGGATTTGAGACAACAGCCAATAGTCTAGGATGTCTATCAGAAATCAAGCAAATCCCCATCTTATTTGGTAAAACTCGACGCCGAAGCAAAGAAAGGAACCATGCCCATGACTCTTGTGTTTCACCTTCAACAACTGCAAATGCCAAAGGAACAACTCTGTTGGCTCCATCTTGTGAACTTGCAATTAGCACAGTCCCCTTATACTTTCCATACATGAAGGTTCCATCAACTTGCACCATAGGTTTTAGATAATCAAACGCGTCAATACATGGTTTGAAGGTCCAAAAAACTCGATGAAACTTCGCTAAAGAACCTTCAGTTGAGTTATTCTGTTGGCACTCCCTGTGGACAAGCTCATAATAAGACCCAGGCATGAAGTGATCAACTGCTGCTAACCACTTCGGTAAGAAGGCATATGATTGTTCCCAATTTCCAAATGCAATACCAATTGCTCGGTGTTTTGCCGTCCATGCCTTTTTGTATGTCATAGTATAGCCAAATATGCTATGCACTCTTTCAATAATTTGCCTAATTGATACCGAAGGATTCTCAGCCACCATTGACACAATGTGCGATGAGATGACGTCAGAGTCAAGTTTTGGATGATCTTGCGATAATGACGGAGAAAGACATGTGTGTGGTCCATTGTATTTTGTTATTCTCCAATGTATGTCCCTCTCATCCCGACTTGTTCTAACTTTCCAAGTACACTGACCACCATATTCTAAACAACGATATTCTTCATATTTTTCTGACGAGTAATGTACTTTAAATGTGTGGTGTTTCCGAACAGAGTATATCTTCACCGCACGCCGCATAGACTGTTTATCTGGGAATCGCATACCGATATATAACTCTTGACTACTGTTAAGGTCAATATTCTCATTTATCTCAGGGATCTCAATAAAACATCCATCATCTGAACTAATCTGTGATAGCATGGCATATGCTGGGTCCTCATATTGGCCCAATGGAGTAACCCCAACCTCATTAACATCGTCGCCCTCTGACTCATCATCTCCATGGTTATTGATATTAGGCGGAACATCATATTCATCTTCCTCTTCAAAGTCATCCATAATATCCTCTGTTTCAGTAGGGGGCGATGAAGGACCCGCATTGAGAATAGGCTGATGAGATGAGCTTGGTTGGCAAGTCAAGTCGAGGGTAGGTTGAGCAGCAATATGGCTAACACATGTCATGTCAGTATCAAATTGTGAGGTATAATTATTGGAACCTCGGATCTAACCAGTTGATGGAAGAGATAGTGGTATATGAACCTCAGCTTGAGACTCTAGTAAATTTGCGCCAGTACTTGTCATATGTGCATATATATCCAGTGCGCCTAATTGATTTGGAAATTTTCGGTTAGCCTCCCACATGGTTTGGATATCGTCATCATCTTCCAAAGTACACGCCAAATACCTTGTGGGATTACGTGAGTGAGGGTACCTATATACCAACTCGGACACAGATTGATTTGGAGACAATCGTAACTTTTCACCCACCACTTTTTTCAATCCATTGAGAGTAATGCAGGCGCCAACTCTTAATATCTTAGGTCTATCACAAACAAATGTTGCACCTTCTTCACTGTCATAGATTTTTCCATTTGCATATATGCATATGATTTCCTGTCTCATACTCATTATGATTCCTATTATACAAAAAGTATAATGACACATGCAAACAATCATTAATATCATCTATATACATATATCGAATCATATATCTAAATATATACACTTACTTTTGCTCAGCTACATACAATAATAATTCTCTATTTCTACATTAAAAATTATTTATCTCATTTAATTATATTTTTATTTTGCTTATATATAAATATAAATTAACTCATAAGAAAAATAACCTTCAGCATTGTATACTATTCGAATTCTATTATTGAATTTAGTATATTACGTTTCTGTATATTTAAATTAGAATGAATAAAAGTTATTTATGAAAAATTAGTATGAGCAAAAGTTACGTATAATTCTATAACTTAGAAAAAAGTTATATTATTATGTTAATTTATATACTTTCACTCAATTTTTAATTCAATTTCTATTATTCATAATTTATAGTAAATTTCTTATAATTCTAAGAAATTTATATTTATTCCTTACAATTAAACTCTTGTTTACAAGTCATTGACTTTTATTAATGCATCCTAACAATATGAATATATGCAATTTATACTAATACAAAAAGTAATAATAAATATAAAATAAAATAAAATCAAGTGTATATTATACAAAGCAATTTTATTTGTGATTTGAGCTATATATATTTTAAACTTTAAAAGAGTATATAATTAACTATATCAACAGAATTCTTTAATACAAGAAAAGAGGTTTAACATGAATAGATAAATTAACATTTTTGAAAATATAAATATTTAATTAATTTTTACATAAAAAATCGAATTAAAACTAATAAAATTATAAGAATCAAAAGAACAATTTAACTATAAGGAATGAAAACAATAAAATTATAAGAATCAAAAGAATAATTATAAGTACATGCAAACTAAATTATAATGTAACTTCTATGTATCAAAATAAACTATAAAGACATATAAAGTTTTTTTTTTTAAGCAAGAGGTAAAAACTATAAAGACATATAAAGTCTCTTTTTTTTGTTGAGAAAGACGTTGCTTATTTCTTAAAAAGAACTGTTTATTTTAGTTAAATGAGATGTTTGGTTTATAATTAAATGATTGAAAATCAACCTTATCATTTAATTATATTTTTGCGATATGTATATAATTATAAATATGATTTAGCAACCATCAAAATAAAAATTTATTTTTACTTTATTTTTAAATATAAATTAAGTTATAGTCATTTTTATTTTTTATTATAATTAAAAAGAATTCTTAATACCCTAATCCAAATTACTCCATGCATTCTTAATTAGCTATAATTATTTGTATTTTTATTTTTTAGTTTGTATTGATAGTGATCCTACAAAAAAAATAAAAAAAATTATTAGAGGGTCACGGCGTTCTTGATGCCGCAACCCTCCATATATTTTCCAAATAAAATATGAGTCGCGGCATTAGAGATGCCGCGACTCACAAATATTTTAAAAAAAAAATTTAAGCATACAGAGAAATGGTTTTTGCGGCAGAGTATTACAGTTATTTGTTTTCTTTTTCTAAGCATGGAATACAGAGAAAAAGCCCAACTATATTTGTCTTAAACCTTAAATTTTTTCTAGAATTTCTATTCAAAAAGCCACATATTCCATGCAAAGTATGCAACAAGTTAAATACAATTAATTTAAAAAACATATTAAAGAAACAAAATATTCAGTAATAATATAATAATTTTTTCCTTCACTATATTTAAACTTAATATTCATACCTGAAGAGATTAAAGATTTCTTCTTAAATGATGATATGAAACTTCACTTGTTTTATCTATATTTTCTTTCTTGTTTGATCTTTTCTACAATAAACACAATAAATAATAATCAATAATACAAATGTAAAGAATATCAAATATAGGAAGGAGAGTAGTAATAAATAAGTAAAGAAAAAAACCTTACAATGTATAATAAAAATGAAACAAGTGTTGCAAGAATAAGGAGAATGAAAAGAATGAAAGAAAAAAAAGACTTACTATGTAAAAGAGGAGAATCGAGGAGAAGAGAGGAAGTAGGGGATGGAAGAAGTTATTTTTGAGGGAAGAAGGAAGAAGCAGCGGGGAAGAAGAAGGAAGAGGCTGGAATGAAAATGGGGGAGGGGGAGGGGAGGCACGCTGCTTTTTGCGGAGGGGGGGGAGGTTGCTACAGCAGCTATGCTGCTGTAGCATAGCTGCATGCTGCAGCGTGCAGCTTTCCTGGTCACGGGTCGCTGACCCGTGGCCAGGTGGCAGGGGGGGTCGCGGCATCCCTGATGTCGCGACCCCAATTTAATTTAAAAAAAAAAAATGGGTCGCGGCATCGCTGATGCCGCGACCCATTTTATATTAAAAAATATATATATATTAAGTATCGACAGAATAAGATTTTGCGGCGCAGCATTTTAGTTTTAAGTTTTTTTACTTTGCATATTACTGTCAAAAAGCCTAAGTTATATCTATGTAATTAAATATGAAAATGTAATACATGAGCTCACATGGTATAACACCATATATTTCTAGCTTATTTCATAACATTCTCATGCTTTACATCATCAATTCCATGAAGGAGTAAGGAAAAGGGATTAAAAATAATACATTTCTTTGCGTTGCGTTGTGTATAAAAATTCCATTCGGTGTCACATGGATTATATGAGCTCATACAATATATTTTCATATTTAATTACATGAATACAACTCATTTGCATCATGAAAAGTGGCCTACATCTTAAGGAACTCGAAGGGAAGCATGAAATATACATATATAATTTTGGCCAGATTTGTCCTCATTTCTGTCACAACTTTGGAAAATCATAACTAATTTTAGAAAAAATTGAAATCATACATTCTTGGCCATTATGGAAAGCTACGCATGTCTACTTCATGTTAAAAATATGTTCAGACCATAAAATCTATCACAAAGAACGTTTGACATTCGAAATAGTCCAAAGGTCAAACTGCCCACGGGTGCTGTCATAGATTTTTGTAGCAAATTTCAAAATTATCTAATTAATTCCACAAAAATCCAATCCATGCAAAATGATACCAATCTGGAAATCTGTAGATATTAGCTAGAGGAAAAAAATAAAGCCAGACCAGCTCAAGCATTCCCAGACCTCGAAATCCAATCAAACAATAACAGAGGTCAGCTGGAGTTCCTAATATTGGACAAGATCTTTGAAAATTCATATCTCCCTCTCTCGACCTCCAAATGAGGTATTTCTAGTTGGCACAAGTCACCTAGAATGTCTAGTTTCTCTATATAAAATTTTCACTGGAAATGTCTAGTTGGCAAGAGTCACTAGCATTCCCAGACCTCAAAATCTAATCAAACAATAACAAGGTCAAATGGAGTTATTAATACTGGACAGGATCTTTGAAAATTCATATCTCCCTCTCTCGACCTCCAAATGAGGTGGTTCTAGTTGGCACGAGTCACCTGGAATATCTAGTTTCTTTGTATAAAATTTTGTAGCAATTGGACATCATTTGGGCCCTGTGTGATATATTTCATTTTCAGACCAGTATGAACAGTGACATGACCAAAATCAAAAAAAAAATTTAACTTTGAAAATTCATCAAATATTCTCTAGACCTTTAAAAATTCTATTCTTTAGATTCCCAAAAATATCTCAACAAGATTGAATTGCATGCCAAATCTCAAATTAAGAATAGCTCATTTAGGCAAAAAGTGATATAGGATTCCATTATGGTTAATTTTGGCTCCATATAGGATATCAAAATGTCCAAATGGCTTTCCTTGGGGTTTGGCATCTCTTGGGCAAGTCTAAAAGCATAATTAGGACTTGTGTGAGCTGCCCAAATGGTTCCAATCCTCATGCATCTCATTTTGGCTATGCCACTTGCAATTATATACAATGCATCACACTTTCAAAAAGCAAAGTTTGCCATCTCATGCTCAATATACATTCTAATGGTCATATAATATAATCTCTCATTTCTACATCACATATTAACATAATTATACATGTTCAAGAGGTCATGGGTCTTATACAATAATAGATTACACTAATTATCATTCATAAAGCCTTAAAATAGCCAAATCCATACACTTTAGTGTCATCCTCTCATCTTCAAGGTGGTTGGCTTCCATTACCTTGCTCTCTTGGTCCACCTAGCATATTAGATCATTGGAGATGAGGGAATGAGATTTAAAGAATCCCAATAGCTCATCTCCCATTCAATCATACATAATGGATGCAAACAAGTCTCATAAATGCATGTATGGTCATGTGGATATGTGCAAACATTCAAGAGACATTTTCATCATTTGAGAAAGTCATACATAGCATACAAAGACTTGCCAAGCAAGTGGATTGGCCTCACCTAATTTCTTGTGAATGTTGGACTTGCCTCACCCATTCTTTAAGATATTCTTGGACTCAACCATGCTCTTGGGAGTTCATCTTGTTTTTGGGAGACTCTTTGCTTTGTCTTAACCAATCTTAAGGGTTCTTAGCCTCACCACACTCATGCAAATCCAAGCACACATCATAACATCATTTAAAAAACATAATATGTCATCATGAAACATGGCATATAACATCATGCTAGCGTACTTTTCATAGCTTGAAAATACACATACACACATTCTAAAACAAGTTAAGCACATATCCATGTATGAGAGAAGGTGGAGAGAGCTACCTTGGAAGCAATTACACACTTTTTCCCTTGAATCTCCCTTCCTTGCTTTGGCCACACACACACAAAAGTGTGGGGAAGATTTCACTTGGCCTAGACATAATTTATGGAAGCCAATTAGGTTTATGGACTCATTTCTAAGGCCATACAATTTTCTTAGACACTTACTTGGTCTATAACCTCATTATGGTTCCATAATTGTACCTAATGAAGCAATACCCATCAAATAAATTCTAGGCTCCATTCTTTCCTTTCAAATATGATTCCTGACTCCTTTTAAGCTTCTTGGAGTCATCACACAATTAAAACTAAGAGCCTAGCTACATATTGTTTCTTTAGGTCATAATATGAAACATAATGCACCAATTCACTTTCTATGGATTCTAAATTTTTCCCAAGGGCTCCCCTCATTTTCATTCATCATATATGACTCAAGAATGGGTTTAAAAAAAATTTAAAACTCTCCCTAGCTATGCCATCTCCCTTAGGCCGAGACAATGCATGGTTTTGCTCTCCATGGACCTTACTTTGTTTTCTCAAGGGAAGAGGCATGGGGAGACTTCTAGGGATCTTAGGAACTCATTTAAACTCTTATTTATGCCTAGGAATCATTGTACAAAATAAAATTTTACAAGGTGCAATTGAAACCCTAGAAATCGCATCTTGAAATTTAATGGCTTTTTGTTAATTTTCTTTGCATATCCTTAATCTCCACACCCTTTTTCCTAAGAATCACCCTTGGTTATGCCTAAAAATCAAATCTCCCTAGGTCTTCTCAAGTGGGGCAAAATGGTGGAGAAGGGGAGCAAAGGTAGCAACCATGGAAGGAGAAATTACCTTATTTTCTTGCTTTTTCTCACTTGAATCTTGCTTTCTCCAAGCTGCTCTCTTCAAATCCAAATTTTTTCCTAAGTTTCTCCCTTAAAACAGATTTGTAAACTTCATTTTAATGAAAGGAAACAAAGAAGAATGCAGGAAATGAGGTTTGGATGGAAGAAAGCATGAAAAACTACCAAGAAACCATACCTTAAAGCTTGGATTTCTCCTCCTCTTCTTCCTCCCTTGGTGTGCCACTCTCCTAAGGTTCTTCTCTGAATTTGGATGGAAAAATCTGAGACTAAGTGAAGGAGAGAGTGGGGCCCCTTCTATTTATAGGTGGAAGGAAGTTACACTTTTCAAAAATTTTCATTTTACCCTTCGTTCTTGGCATTTTCATTTTTCCTTCATTTTAGCTCCTTTTTTAGAACTATTTTTTTTATTGTGAAATTTAGGTTCCCAATTTAGTAAAATGCCTTTGGAATCACTCAAATCGAAGCTAAAACCTTCCTGAATAAATCCGTCAAAGTTCGGGTACACCGACATTGAAAAACGTCCATTGGAGGGATTTTAACTGTCCCGGGACTTTCCATGGTTTTTAGGACCTTTGAGAACCTTGGAGAACTCAAAACTTTCATTTAGAAAGCCCTCCTGTGTGAATTCTAAAATTTACTCAAAATTACAAAAATACCATTACATTTCGTAAGCTTTTCGTAAGAAATTGTTTCTTCATTCTAGCTCCATTTTTCTTTCTGTTTGAGCCTGGGATTCTCATTTTTAGGAGTCTAGAATGCGTCCCAAATTTTTTGGGACCTTAACTACATCCTTTCAGGGGACTTCCTTTTGTATCCGGTGAATTTCATTCATTTATGGAGAAACCGTGCATTACGTTTCTCTCGTTTTCTAAGAACCAGATGTTACACATGGTCCACGAGACACCTAATGAAAAATTTATGCATAGCACAATGTGAGAAAACTCAATATTTTAATGCCATTTTTCTTGCCTCCTTATGAAATGCTTGGCATGAGACTTTGAAATAGGATGAGGCAAAGCTAGAAATTTATGGTGCTACATAGAATGAACAATAAATTAAGAGGAGAAAAAGAAGAATAAGATGAGGGATTGAGGATGAAGCCAAAATTGCAATCACAAAGTTTAGAGCCAGAGAGATATCGATTTCCATGGACACCTTTGGAGGATGAAGCACTAGGAGAAAAAAGAAATGAAATGAAATGGGGCTAAAAGGCCGATAACGTGAGAAAAGAAAGGAATTGTGAAAATTTGTAATTTTTTAATTCTCATGGTAATTTATAGTGAAAATAAAAAAATTTGCAATTTTTTTCTTCTATAATAAATTATTATAAAAATTAAAACACATTTTTTTCTTTTAAATTTTGTAAAAAATTTCAAAATTCTCATGGTAAAATACCATGAGAATTCAAAAATTACACAAATTTTTTATTCTTATGGGTATTTTTTATATAAGATTTAAATGTAATACCATATCTATATAAGACTCAATTTATGGCACAATTGGCTTATAGCCTTTATTTTCACAAAAATTGCTCTTTTAGCAGCAAAAATTTGCGTCATTGAAAGCTATATTTATTCATTTTTTGCTAAATAGACCATGTGAGCTTACCAAATTTATTTTCCATCCATAACATATTTGTTCAACTAGAATTATCGCAATTTGAAGCTCAAAATTTGGGTCCAAGCCATAGAACACAAAATTGCACTTCACTTTGCATTCATATATTGTCATACATTTCATATTCTGATATAAATTTTAGAAAATTATAACTAATTTTAAAAAAATTCAAATCATTCAAATGATAACTTTCTGTAAGGTTCACAATGTCATCTAGCTACTATAAAAATTTTAGATCAAAATAATGCCATTTGACCTATAAAAATCAATGGAAGTTCTGGTGGTCGTCCTATAATAGACCTGGAACTTCAAAAATTCATTTCTTCCTCTACAAAGCTCCAATTGAGGTGCTCTTAGTAGCTATAGAAATTTTATGATATGTACTATATGCCTATAAAATTTCATGAGTATTAGACTTCATTGTCCCCTAAGTGACATAGAAAAGAAAACTGACCATATAAATAATAATAGTGAACAATTTTTGCATAATTTGGCCAATTTTAAAAAATCATAATAAATTCTCTAGAGCTCCAAAAATAGTATCCTTTAGCTATATGAAAAGCTCTAGATGAGACCTATTTTCTTGCCAAATTTTATGCACAAATTCATCCATTTGGTTAATTTGTAGTTCAGGTCAAGAAAGTAGTTAATTTGGAGACCATAATTGGGTCAAGGTACACCAAATGGTCTTCTCCTCATACCATGACCATTTGAGCACATTCCAAAGCATAAATGCTGTAATACCTTAACCTCTTAGCTATCATACCATGGTCTCATTATCCATCTCAATGCATTTCATATGAATTGGAGCATAAATGCAAGAAACTATGCACCTTGCATGAAAAAGACAATAAATTTAATAGTATTTAATTGTGTTACATACGATTTCATTTCTTTAATTCATGCCTCATGGACCATGTGAACTCATCAATATTATTTTATATTCATAAAACATCCATACAAGTCATAACCATCACCAAATATCTCAAGAACCTTGGGTTTTAGGCTATATGTCACAAAATCAATGGTTTGCTCTCAGGTTCAGATTCCAACTTTCTAATACAAATTTTGAAAATTCATAACCAATTCTAGGAAAATTGAAATTAAGCAAACCATATCATTTTGAAAAGCTGTAGATGTCTACTTTTGACTAAAAATAATTCTAGACTAATGCAATGGACTTAAACTTATGGAAATAGATTGAACAGTAACTCATGTCAAGCTACATTACTGGTACTGTCATGCAACTTCAAATATTCATTTCTCCCTCCACAGAGTTCCAAATGAGCTAATCTTGGTGGCTATGGAAAGATTATGATGTCTAGTTTATGTTTATAAATTTTATGAGCATTAGACTTCATTTGACCTTCGTGTGACATAGAGATAAAATCTGACCATATGAATAGTACACATTACTATTTTGCATAATTTGGCCAATTTTGAAAAATCCTAATAAATTTTATAGAGCTCCAAATTAGGTGGTCTTTAACTCTATAAAAAGCTCTTGATGATCCCTAATTGCTGGCCAAATTTCATGTAAAAACTCATCCATTTGGTCAAACTTTGATTCAACTCAAGAAATAGTCAAAATGGAAGTCCATAATGGTTCATAATGCTACCAAATGACCTTATTAACCATCCATAGCCACTTGGGCCCATCCTAAAGCAGCATTGCAGCCTAGGGAAATATGCCAATTGGTTCAAATCATCATGGAGCTCAATCTCACCTTGTCACTTGCAATCATACACATGTATACACTAGCACATGGGTGGCAAAATTTCATATAAACATACATTTGGTTCTAAATTCCATTCATACATGATATCCACATACTTTTATACATGCTTCATAGTTTACAGGCCATAAACTACTCATGCATACATACTTTGATATTACATTACATTGAAAGCTATTCTATTGTCTAAGTATGGCAACTCATGCTTCTTGGACTCCATTCTTATTTCCTTAAACTTCACCTAAACATGGTTAGATGGAAAATGGGGAAAAGTGAGATTCAAAAAATCCCAATAGCTCTTAACCCTTTTAAACATACATAATGGATGCATATACAAGTCAATGAATGCATGCATGACATTCAAGCTATTAATAAACATGCATAAAACATTTTCCTTGTCACATAAACTCATACATAGCAAATATAAGCTCTCAAGGACATTGGTTTAGCCTTACCCACCTTTCTTGGGACTTTGGATTTGACTCACCCACTTTCAAGGGATTTTTTATTTAGCCTTACTTTTCTTAAAACTTTTGGCTTTGTTTCACCTATTTCTAGGGACTTTTGGCTCATCCTCACCCTTGCTAAGGGACTTTTGGCATAACCAAACACATTCAAGCCAAAACACATTCATAAAACATATTTTAAGATCAGCATGGTGGCATTTGGGCAATAGTTAGAAATATTTCTCATGGCATAAACATACATACAAGCACTTAAAGACAAGCACACATCCAAGCCATGCATGAGAGAAATGTTAGAGAGCTACCTTGAAGCAATTATACAACACTTTCCTCTTGGAATTATTTTCCCCTTTCTCGGTCAAGCCTTGAAATTAGGTGGCCCTTAGTTCTCTTAGCCTAGACACATCAAAAGAGACATAAATCACTTATGGAAACAAGCTTTGGCATTATACACACTCTATGTAAAGGTACTTTGTTCTATGGCTCCACTATGCTTCCATACAAGACCTTATAAAGCAACTATGAGAATTCATGATCTTGATTTCTCATTCATTTTAAGTCTCTTGACTCCATTTAGACTTCTTTGATTCATCACACATTCATTTTAAGGAGCCTAACTATAAGTTGCTTCCTAATATCACATTATGGAACCTACACCTCTATCTCATATTCCAAGACATTTAAATTTTTTCTAAGGCTTCCTTCGATGTTCTTCCATCATGCTTAATCCCTTTCTAACCTTAAAAAAAATTTAAAACTCTCCCTAGATGCATGAAGAGCTCTTGGCCAAGACTATGCAACCATAGAGCACCCGTGAAGTTTGCTTGCTTTCTTTTAGGGAATTGGCACTTGTGAAGGCTTCCTAGATATCTTGAGAACTCATATATACCGTTAAACAACTTAAATTACTACTAGAAAGCTTGATATTGGCCTAAGTACAATTAAATCCCTAGGTTTGCTAACTTACAATCTAATGCTTCTTATTCAATTTCAATGGCATCTTCTTAATCCTCACACTCCATAACCCTTGTTTCCATCAAGAACACATGAAGAAAAACTCTCCTCCTCACTTTCCCTCTCTAGGCCAAAGCTTAAATGGCTTGGAAACATAAGATTTTGTGTTTCAAGTAAAGTCTTATCTTAAAATAAAGCTCGTTTTGCATATATTATTTTTCACCAATTGGTTTCTTGAAAAGAGTTCCTTTTTGACTTTGTTCAGACCTGAATCTTCAAGTTTTGAAGAAAAAGAAAACCACTATTAAAGAGCTCTTAGAGAGAAGAACAACTTTCCTAACTGGTGCGGGATGAAACGGGGCTATTTACTTACCTAAACGAGAGCTTAAACTTCTTCTCTCTCCCTTCCCTTAATGTCATGCCATGGCTACTCAAAATTCTAAAAATAAAAGCTTGGAAAAGGTGATGAGATGTAATCTTATTTAAGAAGCCTCTTTTATGATTTTTTAAACTAACAATTTTGCCCCTACGTGCCTGTTTACTCAGTTTAGGCTCATTTTAACTCCTTTTTTATAACTGTCTTTTCCATCATAAAATTTGAGTTTTCTAATTCATAAAATACTTTTGGTTTCATCCAAATTAAATTTAAAACTTTCCCAAATGAACTAGTTAGAGTTTTGGTCAACTGATACCTTAAAATGTAAACCGAAGGGGTTTAAACCATTTTAGGGATTCTTATGGTTTTAGAGCCTTTGAGGACCCTGAAAAACTCATTTTTCTCATTTAAAAATCCCTTTTTAGTTTTTTTAAAAGTGTTTAAAATTACGAAAATACCACTGTATCTTCATTAAATTTCGTTTGGTTATTCTGGCTCTATTTTCAGGGCACCTTTGGCTTTGGATCCTCATTATTTGAGGTCTAGATCATTACTTTAATTTTATTGGACTTCAAATTATTCAATTTGGAGGAATTCTTTTTTTATCTAGTGAGTTTACATTTACAGAGAAATCTAACATTACATTTCTCACATTTACGAAAAAACTGGATGTTACAAATGCAGCATATAAAAACGTCTCAAATGATCCAAATTATCATACATCTGAAAACCACCTTCCTAGTTGTCATTATGCATATGTATATCAAGGCACTAGGATGTCAACAACCCACATAGGCATACATTTGGCTCCAAATTCCATTCATACTCCTATACTATTGTCAAAGTCACATTCTTTAAGAAGCTTGGTCCCCATTTATTGCTCCACTTGGCTCACCTAGACATGGTTAAACCTAATATGGAGAAAAGTGAGATTCAAAGAATCTCAATAGCTCTTCACCCTTTCAAACATACATATATGGTGCATTTTCATGTCAAAGAATGCAAGCATGTCATAAAAGCTTCTAATAAACATATTTTTAGGGACTTTTGACTTCTCCTCACCTATTTTAAGGAACTTTTGGCATAACCTCATTCATTCAAGCCACTTTGCATTCAAAATCTCATTCAAGAAGTATAATAGTACCATAACATAAAATCAATGGCTATAAACATATCTTATGGTTCAAACATATACATAAGCATCCAAAGATAATCAAATATCCAAGAAATGCATGCAAGAAAGGTTAGAAAGCTACCTTGTGACAAGAACACAACTTTTTTCCTTTGCTTTCTTACTTCCCCTTTTTGGCCACACACTTACACCAAGGGGAATCTTGATTTTCTTTACCTAGACACATCAAATAAGATATAATTCAATCATTGGAACCAATTTTAGCTTCATATAAACTCTATACAAGCTTACTTTCTCTTATGACATCAATATAGTTCCATACAAGGGTATAATAAAGCAACCCCTAGAATTCATAATCTTGACTTTAATTTCTCATTCAGTTTAAGTCATATGACTCCACTTAGACTCATTAGAGTCATCTCCAACTCAATTCAAGGAGCCTAAACACAAGTTGCTTCTTTATGCCTAAAGGAACCTTAAACTTTCAACTTTTAAAATATGGTTACTAAATTAAAACCAATGATTCCTTTGGTGTCTCTAGTTCATATCTAGACCATGTCTATCCTTAAAATCAAATAAAACTCTCTTTAGGTGCTTCTTAGACCCCTTGGCCAAGACATGCATTCAAATGAGGACCCATGAAGTTTGCTTGGTTTTTCTTAGGGAATTGGCACTTGTGAAACTTCCTAGATGTCTTATGATCTCTTACATACTCTTACATAACCTAAATTATCCTTGGAAAGCTTTAAAAATGCCTAGGTGCACTAAAAACCCTAAATCATATAACTTGATTTCTAATGCTTTTCTTTTAAATCTAATTGTATATTGTTATTCTTCATGCCTAATAACCCTTGTCTCTACCTTGTTTTGGCTTAAATTCCTTCCCTATTGAATGGGCCTTGGTTTGGCCGAATAAGAATTCAAGAAGAACAAGTTAAAAGATGCAAGAAGGCTATGGAAGTTTACCTTGTTTTAAAGCTTTTTCAAGGAGCTTTCACTTGTTTCTAGCTTCTCTTTCTAATTCTATCTTTCTCTTACTGAACTAGTTAGTCCCAATTTAGTTATCAAAACATTGGGAGAAAAGAGAAGAAAGAGGAGAAGATTAGTGAAGGAGAAAACATGAAAATCAATGAAATTCTTACCCTTTTTACTTAGTTTCTCCTTCCTTTCACTCCCCTTTCTTGTGTGCCTCTCCCAACTTGCTTAGGTTTTGTTTGAGACCAAGTGAAAGTTGGTTGGAAGGATGGAAGAGAGAGAGACGTGTAATACAAGAAGCAAGGGCTTATTTTAAGACTTTTTCAAAATTCCATTTTAGTCCTTCATCTTGGTTTCTTCCATTTGAACTTATTTCAACTCTTTTTTTAGAATCGTTTTTGCCATCATAAAATTTAAGTCCTCTAATTTATAAAATGGCTTTAGTTTCACCCAAATTAGATTAAAAACCTTCTCAAATGAATCAGTCAAAATTTTAGTCAACTGATACTCTAAAATACAAACTGAAAGGAGTTTTTACCATTTTAGGGGTTTCTATGGCTTTTAAGGCCTTTGAGAATCCCAAAAAACCCATTGTTCTCTTTTAAAGATCCTCCCTTGGTGTTTTTTAAAAAGTACCCGAAATTAAAGAAGTGTCACTAATTTTCATATGATTTTATTTAACTATTTTGGCTTCAGTTTTCAAGCTTCTTTAGTCTTGTATCCTCATTTTCAATTGTCTAAATTATTGTCCTAATTTTATTTAGGCTCTAATTATTCAATTTAGAGGATTTCCTTTTGTAATCTCCTTAGTTTCAGGCCTTTCTAGGACATATGGGTAATACATTAAAAAAATACTTGTTAATTTTTTTCTCACAAAAAAAATTTGTGATAATTGTTGGTGCACTATTCTTATGGTAAAATATCATGAGATTAGAAATAAATTTCATTTTTTTTTCTTTTCTCATTATATTTTATTGTGAAAATAGTAAAAATAATTTTCCCTGTAATTCTCACAATATTTTTTTGCAAGAATTTAATTTTTTTCTCATGAAAAAAATTCTATGTGAATTATTAGTGCACTATTCTAATGATAAAATTTCTTAATGGTATTTTATCTTAAGAATAGTAAAAAAATTTTAGGGTTTATTTCTCTATAATTTTCACGGCAATTTTTTGTGATAATAAAAGAAATAGTTGTTAATTTTATTTTTCTTACAAAAAATTTTTACAAGAATATTGAGTGCTTCATTCCTGCCATATCACGGTGCTTTTATTACTGTATTTCTCTCAGAATTCTTTCAAAAGATTGTAGCAAAAGAAAAACTACGAGAATTTACCCTGATAATTGTAAAAAGCTTGCAAATTGTAACAAAGTTCGCAAAAAAAAAGAACTCTAATTTCTTGTAACCATGTCTATTTAATAGCATGAATCATGTTTAGCTAAAGGAGATAGTAACAAAGAAAATCACGATGAGCAAGAAGAATAATGCACTTAAGGAATTAATAATCACTATAGTTGTCAAGAATATAAACAAACAATATATCCAAACCTAAGTAAAGCAGAACATGATAAGCTAGTCCGTCAGCTCTAGCGTATTTGTCAGATAGCTCAGACTAAAATTATTACAACCATTGAATGAGGCACAAAATTAAACTAGAATATGCGTTTGTTAGATTAGTGGGTTACAGTAGGATAATACTGATCTTACAATTAAAGTGAAACGGTCATATGAATTTTGCGTTATCTTTACAAAAAGGAAAAAAGGGGATGTGCTTATTTATTGGATGGATTCAGATACCCGTGAATTCACCAACTGGAAGAAAGCTCCAGTTAATGCCAAACTGAAAAATACCCATTTTATTAGATTTACGAAGAAATTTTCTTATATACACTAATTATGTTCAAGATAAAATGCAAAGTGCGTTAAAATGCATTAAAGTCGATATAGGTGATACGATTTACTGACACGCATAAATTAATTATAATGTTTAATGTAAATTAAAAGAGTGCATGTAAGAAATGTTTGATTCAATGCCAAAAGAAAGGAAAGTAAATCTCTGGGGCAAGCGAATCTAGGTCAATCTCTTCATCAAGACCATGCAAGATCTATCCTTTCTATAAGAGAAAAAGCTTTCTTATCTGTTTCCACTGCCTACAGACAAGAAAAATCCAAGTCATATTCAGAGTCATTCACAGTACTAGCTACCACATGTATAAAAATAAATTCCCATTTGTCGCAACTTCTCTTTAACTTAGTTGGGGAAAAGAAAACCCTATAGTATCTTCCGTAAGATGTTTTTCTCAATATGCCCAAAAAATTTAAATAACACAAGAAAAATCAAGACAGGGCAGTTGTGGTGTGGTGTGCACCTAACATTAAGGATCACCAACCAATGGCTTAAAAGCTTTTCACACGATGTTGGTAGTTCCAAACGAGAGATAATGGCAGTAGCAATAGCAAATATAGTATGGTCACCTCCATCTTCTAACTTCATCAATAACTGGAATGTTCCTTCTAGTTAGTCCCTTTGTATCCAATGTGAGCGTTTGTTATGACTTGCACATACTTAAAAAAATATCTTGATCTAACTAGGATGAACAGGAAAAAGGCACGACGATAAATAAGTGATAGAAGAGAGTGAGAGGCAAAAGGCAAATTAACAGTATGAGAAGATCTGAAAAGATAAGACTTGAACTTTCTGCATGGTGGTTCTGCATCTATCAAAATTAGGAACTGATCATATTCCCTTTGCTAGAGAATCATCATCAGTAAGTTTAAAGAATAAACCTAAAAACTACACCAACAGAGTATAGAAATATATTCCATTGCTTTTGGAGAATTGGAGAAATCCACTATCTGATAACTGCATCTCATAATTCTGATCTGATATACCAAAAGTGAGTGCTTGAAATTTAAATCTTGAAATGATAAAGAATCATGTCAAAATAGTTAATAATAATAGTCAAATTAGTGTTTAGATGGAAATACCAAGCTTTACGGCCGAACCCTATCTTGAAACTTGGAAGTTGATTGTTGATTGACCCTATCTGTATCTTCCCACAGCTTTATTGAACCGCAACAAGGTGTGGGAATGGCAACTCTTTAATTATTAGATGCAGTTCAAGAAAGCTGTGGAATAATACAAATAGGACCATTGTCTTCAAGAACCAAAATACCCCACGGCCTTTGAAAGCTTCGTAACTCCATTAAAACCCTAATCCAAGAGGAAAAGGGTAAAGATATATAGCAAGAGTAAAGAGTAAATTAGCGCTGCTGGTGGAGAAAAAGAGGGGGTAGTATTTATAGGAGAATTTAAAAGTTTTTGTTTTCTTCAAAAATTTAGGCCTACTAATAAGAATATAGGGCCTAAGGCAATAAAGTTGACTTTAAAGGCAAATATATATTTTTTATATAATTAATGTAATACTTATTATATTTTTATAATTATTATTTTATTTATTAAATTATTTTTTAAAAACAAAAATATAAAAATTATTTTTTATTTTATCTATTTATTTTCATATTCATTATTTTATTATATTATCTAATTAATTATAGCCTCAAATTACTGCATTTCACGGAATACCCACGTTTGATCCCATTAGAGATTAGATCCCCTAAAATAATGGAATCTGATCAAGACATCAACTATATGAATGCCAAGACATCAATAAATGTGCGGCTATGATGCGCCTGTGGGATCTGACGGCTCGGTTGCCATTTGTGGGGGACACGGGATGGGCCCACCTTCAGATCTCTCGTTCTGCAGACCCCAAGACTCTGCATTCACGCTCCTCCGCAAGTTTACGCACTGTTCATCAGCTTGCGCGATGGCAGGTAATTACTACAAATAAATTTAAATTACTAGGTTAAAATTGATATCAATACTGATATGATTGTGTTGTGACTGTGACAGGAAGAATTTTATATTCAATGAATGTTGAAACGTTATTTATACTTTTTTTATAATAAAAGGACATTAAATCACATTAAGTAGTGTTTGTATTTTTTTATTTTATCATAATTCCTTTTTTACCAATTCATTATTTATATTTTCTAATGAAAATATTTCATTAATTATTAATGGATATCATTGTTATACATTGCAAAATTATTTTTAGAAAGATAACACGTGATGAGAGAGATTGATATAAAAGAAACCTTTATTGATTGTTTCTTCTCTTAACCATGTACAAGTGAGGCCGAAGGGGTTATATATATACAAAGATAACTTACAAAGCTTGTTAACAGAATTTAGAAAAAAAGCTAACTAATTTTGTTATCTAACTCTAACACCCCCCGCAAGCTGGAGAATGTATGTTGAGCATTCCCAACTTAGACATGAGTGTAGAAAAGGGAGTTGGAGAAAGCAGTTTAGTGTAGATGTCGGCTAGTTGATCTTAAGACCTTATGGGAAGAAGGTGTAGAAGACCATATTGAAGCTTCTCATGCATAATATGGCAATCAAGCTCTATGAATTTGGTGCGTTCATAGAAGGTGGGGTTGGTAGCAATATGATGGGCAGATTGACTATCACAGTATAAAAGAGCAGGTGAAGGATGAGGAATGTGAAAGTCCTGCAGGAGATAGTGAAGCCATTGAAGTTCACATGTTGTGGCTGCAAAGGCTTTGTATTCTGCTTTAGAAGAAGAACGAGAGACTGTGCTTTGCTTCTTAGAACGCCATGAGATCAAAGCATGATCTAGAAAGACAAAAAAAACAGTGATGGAGCGCCTAAAGTCAATGTAGCCAGCCCAATCAAAGTCACTGAATGCCTTTAAACGAAAATCAGACTGTGCTGGGAAAAATAAACCATGTCCATGTGCAGCCTTGATGTAACGAAGAACTTTGTGAGCTACTTGAAGATGAGTGGAGGTGGGATGTTGTAGGAATTGACTTAGCTGTTGGACAGAGAAAGATAAGTCTGGCCTTGTGGTAGTAAGATATAATAATCTGCCAACTAAGGTGTGATAGACAGTCCCATCAGCTAAAGGAATACCAGAGTCTTTAGAAAGCTTAAGGTCTCGGTCCATGGGAGTCTTCATTGGTTGACAATCAAGGAAGCTGGCATCAAACAAGATTTCAAGAGCAAATTTCCTTTGGGAGAAAGAGATCCCTTTGGAGCTGCGAGCTATCTCGAGGCTGAGAAAAACTTTTAAATCACCCAAATCTTTTTATTTAGAAAGTGGCATCAAGGAAGGACCTGATTCGATTAATTTCAATTAGATCGTCACCACTGAGAATAATATCGTCCACATAGACCAGTAAGGCAGTGAAGGAATCACCAGTGTGGCGGATGAAAAGTGAGTAATATGATTTTGACTGATGATACCCGCAGGAGATAAGTGCCTGAGAGAGTTTTGAGAACCATTGGTGACTGGCCTGTTTGAGGCCATCTAGGAATTTCTGGAGCTTGCAGACTTGATGAGGAGAGGTAGCAGAGAAGCCTGGAGGAAGGACCATATAAACCTCTTCATTAAAATCACCATATAAAAATGCATTGTTAACATTAAGTAGTTTGAGGTGCCAATTTTTGGCAGCAGCAATGGCAAGGAGTAAACGGACTGTGGTGAGCTTTGCAACTAGTGAGAAAGTATCAGTGTAGTCTACGTCTTCAGTCTGAGTATATCCTCTTGCTACCAAATGAGCTTTGTAACGCTCAATACTTCCATCAGCTTTGTGTTTGATTTTAAAGACCCATTTGCAGCCTATAGGTCGTTTTCTTAGTGGTAAATCAGTCAACACCTAAGTATAGTTTTGCTGCAAAGCTTGAAGTTTAGCATCCATAGCTTGTCTCTAAACCTCATGTTTGACAGCTTGAGAATAAGTTTTAGGCTCATAATGTACAAAAATAGAAAGAGTAAAATGTTTATGTTTAGAAGAAAGATGAGTATAGGATAAAGTTGAAGAAAAAGGGTGATAGCTACCTGCCTCCACGAAATCTGGTACAACTAAAGCACATTGAAGAGAACAATGATAATCATGCAGATGTGATGGTAGTCATTTAAGTCTAGATGATCTACGTGGAAAGGAAGGGGATGGTAGAGGGGAATGAGAAGTGGGTGATAATGGAATAGAAGTGGATTGGGAAGAAAGGGTGGGTGAAAAAGGAGGAGCAGTATCAGAAGTCAGAAACAAAGTGGGTAAATCATCAGGAAAGTCAAGGGCAAGTAATTCTTGAGGTAAGGGAATATGAGTGGTAGGTGAGGGTGAGTGAGATTTAGAGCTATGAAATGGGAATATAGATTCATAAAAATAGATATTTCAAGAAATAGAAATTTGCGAGTAAGAAAATCTAATGTGATAAAACCTTCGGTACCATGTTTGAAACCAAGAAAGACACATTTGTTAAATTTTGTACGGTTTTGAGTGAGTGTGAAAGAGAAACAGAGGCACCCAAAGACTCGAAGATTGGACAAATTTCATGGATTTTGGTATAGAATTTCAAAGGGGCTTTGATGCTGTAAAACTGGTGTGGGTAATCTGTTAATAAGGTAGGTGGCATGGGAAATGGCATAGGACCAATAAACTTTAGGAAGATTAGCTTGAAAAAGGAGAGCTCTAGCTACATTAAGTATATGTTGGTGTTTCCTTTCAACTATGTTATTCTGTTCTGGAGTTTCTATGCATGATGTTTGATGTATAATTCCTTTAGTATTGTAAAAAATGGGCATGTTAAATTCAAGGCCATTGTTCGAGCAAAGGATTTGGACAGTAGTGTGAAATTGGGTTTCAATAAGGTGAATGAAATTCTAAACATGTGTGCAAACTTCTAATTTTTGTTTGAGTAAATAAATCCATGTGAAGCGTGAAAAATCATCTACAATGGTAAGAAAATATTTATGACCATGCACAGATGCTAAGTGATAAGGTCCCTAGATATCCAAATGAATCAAACTGAAGATTTTATTAGATTTTGATGTGCTTACAGAAAAGGGAAGCTTTTGTTGCTTTGCAAAATGGCATACATCACAGCAAAAGGGAGAAGGTTTACAAGAAACAAAAGGAAACTGTTGGTGTATAGTCTACAAAGTGGAGTTGGACAAGTGTCCTAAACGGAAATGCCAAAAATCGAAAGGGGTAGAGCATTTTGATTTGGTAGAAACATTATTGATGAGGCTTGGAGCAGAGTCTGCATGTTTCTTCATGATGTATAGTCCCTCAATGACTTCAGCTAAACCAATCATCTTCCATGATGGTAGGAGTTGGATCAGGCAGATTGACTTCTGGAACGAAACATTACAATTAATGTGAAATGTCAGTTTTGAGATAGAAATAAGATTGAATTTAAATTCAGGAACGTAAGGAACATTAGAAAGATAAAAGGGAGAGGAGAAATGAATAGTGCCACTGTATGTAGCAATTGCTTTGGAGCCATTAGGCATTTTGACAATAATAGGAGAAATTTGTTTATAAGAGAAGAATGATGCGAGAGAAAAACAAACGTGATCAGTGGCACCAGAATCAACAATCCAATAATCACAGATAGTATGAACAGGGAAAATATACTGTGTACCACGAGTAGAAACATGATTAACAGAGGTGGAGATTTGTGGTTTTGAAGTGTCAACTTGAACAAGGGCCAGCAGCTTTTGATATTGCTCGAGTGTAAAACTGTATGATTGATTAATGACCTTGATAGGCTCAGGTGAATCTTTAATCTCAGTGTCAATAGTCGATAGGCAATTAACAAAGCTTCGGTAGCGTTCTTGAACTTAAAACCTGGAGGGAAGCCGTGCTTCCTGTAACAGGTTTCCTCAGCGTGTCTAGGCTTGTCGCAATAGGTGCATTGTTTGACTAAAATGAATTTAGCTTGATTAGGAGTCTGTGAACAAGGGGGAAAGGCCTTACTGATCAAAGCCTTGGGCTCAGTATCTTGAAATCCCATTTCCCTTTCTTGTTGAGCAACTAAAGAGAAGACTTTGTTAATAGTAGGTAGAGGATCAATAAGCATGATTTGTGACTTTACAACCAATAAATGATCACTCAATCCTTTTAGAAATCTTGTCACATAATCTTGTTGTATATGTTTCATAGAAACATCGGTAGCTCTGCATGAACATTTCAGATTACAAGAATAGGAAATTATTGGACGTAGGGTCAAATACTCATCCCATAGAATTTTGAATTTGGTAAAGTATTCACTTACTATCAGATCACCTTGCTTGAGATTCTGAATTTCTTCTTGAAGATCGACAATTCTAAAAATATCATTATGAGAAAATCAATCGCGAAGGTCTTCCCAGACGTCGCAAGCCTTGTCAATCCATAGCGTGCTCTGGGCAATTGTAAGGGAAAGTGATCGAGTCAGCTAGGATAGTACCATCATATTGCATCTTTCCCATGCTGGAAAGAGTTGATTAGTGATCGTGGGAATGGTGGCAGAATGATCGATGAACCGCAACTTGTTCTTGGACATAAGAGCCATTTTCATGGCTCGAGCCCAAGAGTGATAATTCGGGCTAGAGAGGACCAGGGATGGGTTTTCATTAGGATGTAGATAGTAAGGGCTCGTGACATTCTGAATGGCGTCGGTGAGTGTAGAGGAAGTAGCACCTATGCCATTGCTAGTGGAAGACGATGAGGAGCTAGCACTGAAGGGGACATGTTCAGCCATTGCAAAGATCAAGGCAAGAATCGAAAGAGGAAAGAAAAGATAGAGCAAATATCGAATGAGAGAATGAAAAATGAGGAAAAATATATTGGAGTCAAATACTCCGCTATGATACCATAACACGTGATGAGAGAGAGATTGATATAAAAGAAACCTTTATTGATTGTTTCTTCTCTTAATTGTGTACAAGTGAGGCCGAAGGGGTTATATATATACAAAGATAACTTACAAAGTACAGTTGAAACTAATTAATAGAATTTAGAAAAAACGCTAACTAATTTTGTTATCTAACTCTAACAAAAGATAAAAAGAAATGTAATAAACTCTTATATGTTAATGTTATTTTATTAAAACACGTATATATAACATCACACACTTTAAATATGTAAGAATTTCTCCTCCTAACGGAGTGAAAACTTGATTTAGACTTCATTATGTTAAGATATGTAAACCAGCATCTTTGTATATGGAAAAATTCTTCTAAATTCAAATTTGAAAATATCAAGTTAACAGTATTATAACCGCATGCAATCTCTTTATTTGATTTGTAACAGGGTCCTCTACGGTATCAAAAAGGATTCAAATCTGAGTTAATTAAATATTCCTAAGTGCAATTGCCATTATAACTTCACAATATTAAGAAGGTAGGAGTAACTAAATATATCAGTTTATTTTTTTAAGAGCATAAATTAGTTAATTGCTGGTTGGAACTTTAAAAAAAAATGAAATTAATTAAAAAATTAGCTTGGCTAAACCAAATTTTGTTTGCGACATTTGTTTGCTACATTGAAGATATAGCTCAGGCACTACGGGGAAATGCTACTTATTTGTGAGTTTCTCAAATAACTTGGTTAGACCAGAATTTGTTTGGGAAAATAGTTGGAAATACCTATTAGATGACATTGAACATAGACAAAGAATTATTCTACAGCAGGAAGGTATGCATCCCGAAATTAGGTTATTAATTAATTTAATATTATTAGTTAATAATTACATAGAACGATATGGGTTTTTCTGAGTTTCAGGTACAAAGAAAAATTGAGAAATTTATTAGTAATATAGTAAAATTTTATGGGATTAATTAGGGATTTAATAGGAACTTTTAAGAATTATTTGTAAATTATTAAATAATAGGTAATTAAAAATAAATGATTAAGAAAATAATGTTACTAAATTTCTTGGACTTTTAGGACCCTAAAATATAAAAAAAAATTATGGAAGAAATAAAAATATTTAGGTAAAAATTTGGGATTAAAACATAATTATTAAAATTTAGGATAAAATAGATAATTTTCACTGGGGGCCAAATAGTAATTTTTGCCAAAAAGGTTAAAAGTTGAAAATTCGACTCTTTCCAAGGGACGCACAATCTGAATAAGAATTCAGAGATTTGGGCAGTGGGGGAAAAAAAGGAAAGTTTCTTAGAGGTATTGAAAAGTATATAAAGTAAATTTTATATGAATTAATAACTAAGAGATCTAACTGAAGATTTCTCATAAGATAAAAATAATATAATATACCAAAATTTGATATAGAATATGTTTTTCTTGCTTGTGTGTGTATGTTATAACTCAATAATATATAGGAAGGATGGATATAAATATGCGTTTTGTAATAATATATAATACATATTATAATAATATAAAAGAGTTACATAAGAAAAGGATATGAAGGTGCAGATTAAACGAAAACGCTACTTGTGTATCACTTTTGATATCATTTAGATTTCAATGTACAAATTTATCCCAAAAAAAGAAACGAAAAAAGAAGAGAAACGCCGCATTCTGAGAAATTGCATCAGGATGGTGAAATAAGCCGTGTGTGGTTTATCTATCAAAGGCTTGCCGGTGAAACGCCATCTGGAAGAACAGGTGGCAGGCAAAAGCAAATGAAAATTTAACATATTACAAGAATTAAACGAGGGTAATGATGAATTACTCCTTTATTCACCTATAACTAGCCAAGGCAGTTTTTGCATTCTGCACAATTCAGACTCAAGGAAATCAAAAAAGTGGAGAGTCGTGGTGAAAGAGAGAAGCGTGAGAGAGCAACAGTGAGAGAGGCATGAGAAAGAAAGATCACGCATATATATATATAGATATATATTCATCATTATTTTTTTTCTTTTTCTTCAACTTCCTCCTTTTTACAGTAATGAAATTTATGAAAAATTATAAAATTTTAATTTGACACCCTCTTATTAGAATAATTTAGGATACATACAGTAGCAACTTGGAGCATGAAAAATGAAATTGTAGAAGTATGAAACATTACCTTCACATAACAGGGAAACACACATCATAGAACAGAGGGTGCCACAGCGTCATGCTCTTCACACCATGGTGTTAGTCGTGAAATTCACAAAAATTTAGACATTTAACAAGAGGCGCTGAAATACCACGCCCCGGTGCCACTATAAAAATTTAATTATTTGTTTGTTTGCCTTTTTCCTATAAATTTAATATCATTAAGGGAAATTATTTTTTAAGGGATTAATTTTTATTGCTTGGAATGTATGATGGTTGAATTGTGTGATTTCTTTGGTATGTTATGCATTTGTTTTTATTGCATGATTCATATGAGTTGTTTTATTTAATTTTCTTAGAACCCGAAGAACTTAAATATAGTATTCTTTCATTTAATTATCTTTTACAAGGGAGAATGATGAAGATCTATGTATGAAAGACTGAACTCAAAATTATTCCTATGCATGG
Source organism: Erythrophleum ivorense (assembly GCA_026724425.1). Taxonomy (NCBI): domain Eukaryota; kingdom Viridiplantae; phylum Streptophyta; class Magnoliopsida; order Fabales; family Fabaceae; genus Erythrophleum; species Erythrophleum ivorense. The sequence goes on from JAIUCV010000228.1 coordinate 815,680, forward strand.
AAGAATTTATTGATAAAATTCATTGATTCTCATACATGCATGGATGACTAAACCTTAAATCGTTCCCATGCATGGAGGACCATGATATTGAAATACTTTGAGTCCTATGCATGAATACTTGAATCCAAAATAATTCTCAAACATAGATGACTTTAGCACCTAGAGTATCTTGATATGGACTTGGTTAAGATATGAAAAATAATGAAAGACATGATAACGAAAAAAAATGGGTTCTATTAGGATTCGCATAAACAATCAATGATTCTAGACTTGCCCAAGGAGTAAGCATAAATTACATTATGAGCACAATAATATTTTGTGAATTACTTAATTGTGATTTATGCTTTTGTTTATTAACTATGACTTATGCAATTGATTGCTAATTTTACCAAAAAAAAAATAGTATTCACTAAAATGCGCGACCAAAATAACTAAGAATCAAAGAACGGGCTCCTTGTAGGAGATGGTCCTTGAAGATGGGATTCTATTGAATTCCCCATTTTATAAGTCTTCAGGATATAGGGCTTTCAAGGGAGGAAATTTTGAGAGACAATTTCATCAGCAGGGATAGAATTTCTATCCATATGAAAAGAAAAATACAATCACCTAGAATTAACATAGAGGTTAGAGTTCCTTAGGAATTATGGTCCATTCTCTCAGGGACAAGGTTATAAGAAAGGAGCCATAGCAGGGTTAGGAGGCCCTTATGTGACCTCAAATTTTAGGTTTCAAGTATCAGGTTAAGTTTTATTTATCCAATACCCTAGTTATGTTTATAACACTCTAAAATTAATTGAGAGTAATTATGGAGAATTATGAAATTATTAAAAGAAATTTAGGAAGATTATGAAAAATAAGAAATTTTAAGGAAATGGATTGTTTTGGGCATTTTAAAGATGAATAGTTATTATTGAAAATTTTTTGAAGAAAAATAAAATATTACTATAGATTTGAATTTAATTGGGTTAGAGATTTAATTTAACCTCAAGATTAACTCAAAATACATCCAGCAATAATTGCAGAGGCCTAATTTTTTTATTGAAGCCCAGGATTATTGGGCTTGTCTAGTTTTTGGCCCCACACATATGAAAAATCAAACCACTTTGAAATAGGGTCTGTGATGTCTGATTTTCTTGAAAATGTTAGAAACAAACCTATTATAAAAGGAAGTCCCCTAAAAAGAAAAATTTGAAACCAAATAAAATTAGAATAAAATTTTAAATAATAAAAAATGAAGATCTAAGGTTTAAAATACCTAGAAACTAGAGCCGAAGTAACTAAATAAAATTAGACGAAAGGTAGTGGATACTTTTTAGAAAACTCAAAGGAGAGATCTTTAAATAGAAAATTTGAGTTTCTTGAGGTGATACGATATTAGTAGGCATGCCCATTGGAACACTACAAGTTCGAGAAGCCCTCATCCATCAAGAAACCCAAATTATTCAAAAGCACATGATTCAGGTCCAAATGGCTCATGAAGGGATGGCTTATGCTCAAGAGGCCCAACTTGTGTTAGTATATGTCCAAAAATTTTAAAGAGCTCAAAATAATATCTATGTTGGACGTTAGCCCAAGTTTAGAGTCTAAGATCCATATTTGATCAATATCTCTTTAAATATACAAAAGTGGAAGTCCAAGTGGAAGCCCAATTTTCTAAGAAGAATCCATAGAGCAACTAAAGTCAATATCCAATATGTTAAAGGCCAATGCAGTTATACACATACAAGAGGAGTGCTAAGGCCCAATTGGAGTCCAATTACAAGAGATTAAAAATCATGTGTCAACCATGTGATTTTTAATGAAGCATGTGCATCCCATGTGACTACTGAAAGAAGCTAATTAGTTTTGACTAGGATTTTTTTTTTAATTTCATTTTTTATTATTTTATTATTTTTTTGGACTTGGTCAAGGAGTTTATCTAGGAGATTAAGTTAAAATTAATATCCTAATCTTGTTCCTTGATTTTAGGCATCATTCAAAATAATTCTAATTAAATTTTAGAGTTCAACTTTCAGTAGGATTTTAAGTCTTTTAGAAACTTTGCCTATAAAAGGCTCCCTATTGTACTCTATTTGAAGATCATGAATGAATTTGAGTATTATTCAATACTTTGTGAGGCTTTTGCTTCTTTGTGTTCTCTGAGAGTACACATGACTTATCAAAGGATTGGTCTTCTTTTGTAGCGTCTTGAGGCTAGGGTTCTAAGAGACAAGTTCTCTTAGGGTCTTTCCTTTGACCAACATTCTTGTTTTCTAGCCAGTCCTGGGCAAAGTTTCAAATTGTTGAAGGTTCTTTAAGGCATGTTCCTAGTGGGTCTTGCATCATTTGGTATCAGAGCTTTGGTTCGCTAGTACAAGGTATATCTTTGTGTTTTCCTATTGTTGTTCTTCATATTTTCTTCCATTTGTGTTACCTTTTCATCTTCACCTTTGTCTTCCATCTTCTTCTTTCTTCCATTGTTGTGTGCCTCCATCCTCATTCAAAAAAAAAAAAAAAAGGAGAGTGTGATACTCCCAAAAAAAAATTAAAAAAAAATAGAGTACAAAGAAGCAAAAGCCTCACAAAGTATTGAATAATACTCAAATTCATTCATGATCTTCAAATAGAGTACAATAGGGAGCCTTTTATAGGCAAAGTTTCTAAATGACTAAAAATCCTACTGAAAGTTAAACTCTAAAATCTGATTAGAATTATTTTGAATGATGCATAAAATCAAGGAACAAGATTAGGATATTAATTTTAACTTAATCTCCTAGATAAACTCCTTGACCAAGTCCAAAAAAATAATAAAATAATGAAAAATGAAATTAAAAAAAAAAATCCTAGTCAAAACTAATTAGCTTCTTTCAGTAGTCACATGGGATGCACATGCTTCATTAAAAATCACATGGTTGACACATGATTTTTAATCTTTTGTAATTGGACTTCAATTGGGCCTTAACACTCCTCTTGTATATGTATAACTGCATTGGGCCTTTAACATATTGAATATTTACTTTAGTTGCTCCATGGACTCTTCTTAGGAAATTGGGCTTCCACTTGGACTTTCACTTTTGCATATTTAAAGAGATATTGATCAAATATGGATCTTGGGCTCTAAACTTGGGCTGACGTCCAACATAGATATTATTTTGAGCTCTTTGAAATTTTTGGACATATACTAACACAAGTTGGGCCTCTTGAGCATAGGCCATCCCTTCATGAGCCATTTGGACCTGAATTATGCGCTTTTGAATAATTTGGGTTTCTTGATGGATGAGGGCTTCTCGAACTTGTAGTACTCTAATGGGCATGCCTACTAATATCGTATCATGAGGTTCTTAGAAACCCTAAAAATCATAGGAGCACTTAGAATGGTTCAAATCCATTTAGTTTAAGTTTTAGAGCTTCAGTTGACCCAAACTTTGACCAGTTCGTTCGGGAAGGTTTTTAATCCAATTTGGATTAAACTAAAAGCATTTTATAAGTTAGAGAATTAAAATTTTATGATGGAAAATATGATTCTAAAAAAGGAATTAAAATGAACCCAAATGGAGGAAACTAAGAAAGAGGACAAAATTGGAATTTTGAAAAAAGCTTTAAATGAGCCCCTTTGCTTTATATACCACATCCTCCTTTTCCTCTCCATTTAACCAACCTATTTTCTACCTAAAATTAGAGGAGAGACCAGCAAAGAAGGGTGCACAAGAGGAGGGGAAAAAGAAGAAGAAAAGCTTGGTGAAAAGGTAAGAAAACTATAGAATTTTATGCTCCTTCCTTTAGCAAACTTATTCTCCTCCTTCTCCTCTCTTTTTCTATGGTTTTAGTTTTTGATTTGGGATTGTTTTAGGACTAGTTTAGAGGGAAAAAGTTAGAATTTGAAGGAGAAGCTTGAAGTAAAGGAAAGAGCTATTGAAAATCTTTGAAACTAAGGTATGTATCATGGCTTTTGTTGCTTCTCCTTTGTTGTTCTTCAAGGGGTGTGTTTCAGCCAAGTATAGAACTCCTAGGAGGGAGTGAATTTTGACCAAAACCAAGCAAGAAACCTAGGTTTTAGAGTGTGGAAAACAAGATCATGCAAGTGGAATTGAAAAAAAAGCATTAGAAATCAAGTTACAAAACCTAAGGATTTAGTTGCACCTTGGCAAATATGAAGCTTCCTAGTGGTAATTTTAGTTGTCTAAGAGTGTGTATGGTTTCTCAAGACACCTAAGAAGCATCACATGTGCCAACTCCCTAAGAAAAGTTGCAAAAGTCCAAGGGTTCAATTGCTTCCTCATGTCTCAGCCAAGAGCTCCTCATGCACCTAAAGAGAGTTTTAATTTCTTCTAAGGCTAGAAAGGGATTAAATATGATAGATGAACATCAAAGGAATCCTTGGAATGAATTTAGGAAGCATGGTTTGTGAGATGGAGGTGTAAGCTCCATTTTAAGACATAAAGAAGCAACTTGTACCTAGGCTCCTTGAAATAAATTTATGATGACTCCATGAGGTCTAAATGGAGTTAAGAGACTTAGATAGAGGGAGAAATTGGAGTCAAGATCATGAATTCCAATAGTTGCTTCATTGTATCTTATATGGAACTAAAATTGTGTCTTAGAACAAAGTAGTCTTACATAGAGTTGTGAGAAGCTAGAACTTGTTCCAATAATTGAAATATGTCTCATTTGATATGTCTAGGCCAAGAGAATTAAGTGCTATCTAGTTGCAAGTGCTTGGCTGAAAAGGGGAAGAAGAATTAAAGGAAAAAGTGTGTGAATCTTGCTTCAAGGTAACTCTTTAGCCTTTCTCACATGCATTGCTTAAATGTTTACTTGTCTTTGAGTGCTTGTGTGTATGTTTGAACTATGAGAAATGTTTCTAGCCATTGAATACAAGTCATGGTACTATTATGCTTCTTGAAATGTGTTTATGTATGAAAAGGGCTTGGATGGGTTTGGTTATGCCAAAAGTCCTTTAGCATGGGTGAGGATGAGCCAAAGGTCTCTAGGAATAGGTGGGACAAAGTCAAAAGTCCCTTAAAAGTAGGCAAATCCAAAACTCTGAAGGAAGATGGGTGAGGCTAAACCAATGCCCTTAAGAGCCTATGTTTGCTATGTGTGAGTTTATATAATAAGGAAAATGATTTATGTATGTTCACTAGTAGGTTGAATGCCATACATGCACTCTTTGACATAAATTTTCATCCATTATATATGTTTGAAAGGGTTAAGAGCTATTAGGATTCTTTGAATCTCACTCTTCCCCCATATATGTCTAACCATGTCTAGGTGAGTCAAGTGCACCAAGAAATGGAGGCCAACAACCTTAAGAAGCAAGAATTTGACAAAGGGATAGAGAAATAAGCATTTTAATAGCATTTTGATATCAAGAATTGTAACCATGTGATGTATATATGATGTAGACCATTAAACATATTCAAATGTATGTAAATATGATGTATGCATTTTGGAACCAAATGACTAAATACATAAGTTTTTGCCACCCATGAGCCTTTATGTGCATGTGTATAAATGCAAGTGGCAAGGTGAGAATAAGCTCTATGATGATTTGAATCTTTTTAGCATGCTTTTATATGCTGCAATCATATTTTTAGATGTGCCCAAGTGGTTATAGAATAGGAAAGTCATTTGGTGCCTTATGATACCATTATGGACTTCAAAATTAACCAAGTCTTGAGCTGAATCAAAGTCTGACCAAATAGATGCGTTTTTGCATGAAATTTGGCCAGCAAATAGGTCTCATCTAGAGCTTTTTATAAAGATAAATATTACTCAATTTGGAGCTCTAGATAATTTATTATGATTTTTCAAATTTGGCCAAATTATATAGAATTAGTATGGATATTGTTCATATTGTCAGTTTTCTTCTCTATGTCACACATGGGTCAAATGAATTCTAATGCTCATAAATTTTACAAACATAAAGTAGACATCATAAGCTTTCCATAGCCACTGAGATCACCTCATTTGGAGCTCTGTAGAGGGAGAACCAAAATTTTAAAGTCTCAAGTCCTGGAACTGTCTGAGAACTGACCTTAAGTACTATTATATACTTTTAGTGGGTTAAATACTTCTATCTTGGTCTAGAACTATTTTTATCATTATTTAAAATCCATATATTTCCAAAAAGCTATTATTCATGATTTCAAATTTTCTAGAATTAGTTATGAATTTTCAAAGTTCACGCCAGAAAATTGTGACAGCAAACCCGAGAGCAAATTTGGTTCTTCTTGAATTTTGGTTCCAAATCCATGATGTATGAGATGAATTGTGATGTTTATAATTTGAATGGATATGTTCTGGATGTAAAATAATATTGGTAAGTTCACATGATCCCTAAAGCTATGAATAAGGTATATGGCTTTCCAACTATGCAAATTGTCATGCATAAAGTGCCACTTCCTTGCAAGTGTGCACCAGCATGCCACTTATATGTTAAGGTAGCTCACATGACAATTGCGTAAGGGCTAGGAAGTTAAGGTATTATGTTTATTGGTATTAGAGCAAAGGTTCAGACACTTTTATATACTTTGTGGTTTGAGAACATGAGATTGATCATTATGTGTTAGATGTATATGGATGAATCAAGTGAAAATTGTGGTATGTGTTCACAATTGATATTGAACTATGTTTATGATGTTTTAGAAAGATGGTGAACAACTGGAGATATAGGCCCTCTAGAGTTACTTGAAAAGAGCTAGAGACTAGTGATTCGATGGCTGGAGCCTTGCAAGTTATTATGGCTCGCCTAGATCAACAACATGCCATGATTATGTAGTTGCAGGAATAGCTTGCACAGAGAGATAGTGAGAGGCCTACTCCTCCTTCACTATAGCCACCATAGCACTTAGAATGTCCTGAGCATTCAGGGGTGACTTCCTAAGGTCCATACCTACAAATACAGCAGATGCCTCAGACTCCACCAGCTTAGATGCCTCCTGCCCTTGAGTAGTCTTCCACGAGGCAAATTATAGCATAGTTTAGGAAATTCGGGCCTCCTACCTTTGATGATGAGCTAACTATAGAGAAAATCGAGGCCTGGATTATGCAGTTAGAGAAGATATTTAGGGTAATAGAGTGTATGTTTGAGTAGAAAGTTGTGATGGCCATTTTTCAGTGAGAAAAAAAAGCAAATTATTGGTGGAGGAGCACTAAGCCTATCATAAAATCAAAAAACCTCCCAATTAACTGAGAAATGTTCCTATAGGCTCTCTATGAGCAATACTTCCCTAGTTCTATCCAGACGTGAAGGAGTCAGAGTTCATACTTCTAAGACAAACTAAGGGGATGTCAATGGACTAGTATATGGTAGAGTTTGTAGAGCTTTCTTGATATTCCTCTTATATGCAGAAACATGATGATGTGAGATAGAGAGCAGATAAACTTAAGAAGGGGCTTTTACCAAAGATTAGAGATAGAGTGGTGTCCCAGAGGATTAGGGACTTTAATGCCCTAGTTGAGGTTTGCAGAGTAACAAACGCAAACCTAAGGACAATGCATCTAGCCTCGAGTGCTAGACCTCCCCTCCCTGAGAATAAAAGGCCACATAAGGAGTTACCCGCCACCAGTAGTAATAAAAGAGGTGGCAGAATCAAGTGGAACAGAAGAGGTAAAGGTAGAAAGAGGTTAGCTTAGTTTAGTAGAGCTAGTTGTACTCCAGTGGTTTGCAGTCAGTGTGGCAGGAATCATAGAGGCAAACCATGCTACGTGGGCTAGAACATATGCTATAAGTGTGGTAGGCTGGGAAAATAGCTAGAGACTGTACATAGCCTACACAGCAGAGGGAGGTAGCTCTTACACCCAGACCGCAGACCCATGGTAGAATTTTTGTCTTGACATAGTAGAAGGCCAGTAGATCTTCGAGTTTGATTCAAGGTACTATTAAGATTAATGATTATACTATACTTGCATTGTTTGATTAGGGTGCTAGTCAGTCTTTTATATCTTATGACTGCACTAGAAGGTTAGGCCTAAGCATGTACACTTTACCATATGATTTACATCTATCCACCTCCACAGGAAATAGACCTCCTATACTTATTTGAACTGTGTAATCTAGTTTAACCATTGCTCTACTACACTTGATTTGATTTGCATGCCCCTTATTGATATTGATTTATTATTGGAATGAATTGGATATCTGCAAATAATGCTATACTTGACTATTATCACAGATGTATTTCTTTACCTGAATGTGGAACTATGCCTAGTATTAGGACTAAGCTAACTTTTATGACCATTTCTCAAGCTGAGAGATCTTTAGAGCATGGCTATCAAGGGTTTCTAGTTTTGTTTTCCTTACAAGCTGAGATAGAAGAAGGCATAGAGGAAATACCTATAGTAAGGGAATTTCTAGAGGTATTCCTTAAAGAAATTAGCGGATTACCCCCTGATAGAGAAGTAGAGTTTCTCATAGATATTATGCCTATAGCAGGTCCAGTGTCTAAGGCCCTGTATAGGATGGCTCCTACTGAGCTAGTAAAGCTAAAGAAACAGATAGAATAGCTCTTAGAGAAGGGTTTCATTAGACCTAGTGCTTCATTGTGGGAAGCTCCAGTCTTATTCGTAAAGAAGAAGGAGGGGAGTTTTAGGCTATGTATAGATTACAGAGAGCTTAATAAGATTACAATTAAGAACAAGTACCTCCTTTATAGGATAGATGAACTCCTAGATCAGTTAGTAGAAGCATCAGTGTTTTCTAAGATTAACTTCAAGTCAGGGTATCATCAACTCAAGATTAAGAGATAGGATATTCCTAAGACAGCCTTCAGAACTAGGTACAAGCACTATGAGTTTTTAGTCATGCCTTTCGAATTGACGAATGCACCTGCAATATTTATGGATTACATGAACAAGGTGTTTAGGCCATACTTAGATAGATTTGTAGTTATCTTTATAGATGATATTCTCATTTATTCTAAGAGTAGAGAAGAGCATGAGTAGCACCTAAGATTGGCCTTAGAAACCTTGAGAGAAAAACAGTTGTATGCTAAATGTAGTAAATGTGAATTTTAGCTCACTGAGGTGCAATTCCTAAGTCACATGATCTCCCAGGCAGGGGTCGTAGTAGATTCCTATAAGGTAGATCCCTAGTTTTAGTACTTCTTGACCCGAGATAGACTTTTATAGTCTGTAGTGATGCCTCAAAGAAGGAGTTAGGATGTGTACTTATGTAGGGAGGCAGAGTGGTAGCTTATGCATCTAGACAGTTGAAACCACATAAGAAAAACTATCCCACTCATGATTTAACGCTAACAGCAGTGGTGTTTGCTCTTAAAATAAGGAGACATTGCTTGTATGGAGCAGCCATAGAAATCTACAATAACCACAAAAAAGCCTTAAGTATTTGTTTGAATAGAAAGAATTAAATATGAGGCAAAGAAGATGGTTAGTGTAACACCATATTTATCTAGCCTATTTCATTTCATTCCAAGCTCATTACCATGCCAAAGCACAAATTTTCAAGAAAAATACCATTAAAATAATAGATTATTTTTGTGTTACGTCGCGGATAAACTTTTTATTTCATGTCTTGTGAACTATATGAACTCATCCATCTCATTCTCCTATTTAAATACATACATAAAACTCAAAACCATATCAAAATGTGGCTAACAACTCAAGCTCATGGCATATATACACAAAATAATGAAATGTTGCCTCGGGTTTATGTGCCAGGTTTCTGTCATGAACTTTGAAAAATCATAACTAAATCTAAAAAAATCAAAATCATGCACACTATACTAGTCTAGAAAGTTACAGATGTCTACTTTATGTTAAAAATAAGTCTAGACCAAAACAGGAACGTTTAACTACTAGAAATTGATAGAATAATACATTAACTTAGCTAGCACTATTAATACTGCCACAGAATTTCAAAAATTTATATATCTTTGGTTAGACATCCAATTGGGGTGATCTTGGTGGCCATAGAAAGCTTATTATGTTTAGTTTATGCTTGTAAAATTTCATAGGCATTGGATACCATTTGTCTCTCAAATGACACAGGATAAAAAACTAACCATATGAATAGTAATCACACCAGAACAGCTAAAATTTGGCAAATTTAAAAATTCATAATTAATTCCATAGAGCTCCAAATAATCTGATCTTTATCTTCCCAAAAATTTCTAGATGAGATCTATACGCATGCCAAAGTTCATAAGAAAATTCGTTCATTTGGTCAGATGGTGCTATAGGGTTGCAAATTGGTCCATTTATGCTTCTTAAAGGGTCATAAAAGGGTCAAATCTGCTTCCATGGTTTTCATGGCCACTTGAGCATGTCTCAAAGATCTATAAACCCAAATTTTACAAACTCACTCTCGCACTCCAAAGCATACACAAGAACATACAAGTTTATTCTTGCCATTCAATGTCAAAAAGTTGCTATAACATTCACATGGCATCAATTCTCATATATGCATCAAATATCCATGTATTTATACATGTTCAAATGATTATACAACATATTCATCATAGGATTACATCATATACCATCAACATGGTTACAAGGTGAACAAAATAGCACACTTTCTTTTCAATCTTTCTCCTTTAAGCTTGGTGGCTCTCATTCCTTAGTTTACTTGGTCCACCTAGACATGTTAGGCAATGAGGAGGAAGGAATGAGATTCTAAAAATCCCAATAGCTCTTCTCCCTTTCAACCATACATAAAGGATGCAAATTTAAGTCTAAAAATGCATGCATAGATATCATAGATTGCATAATCATTTATGGAACATTTATTACATTCAAGAAGTCACATAAAACATATATAGGCTTGCCAAGCAAATGGTTTAGCCTCACCTATTCTCTTTGGGATTTTGGACTTGTCCTATCCATTTTCTTAAAGGCCTTTTAACTAAGCCTTAATCTTTAGAGACTTTTGGCTTTGTCTCACCCATTCTTGGGGGCTTTTGGCTCATCCTCACCCTAGTTAAGGGACTTTTGGTTTCACCACACTCAAGCAAACTTAAACATGTTCATAGAGCATCATTCAAGTGCATAACAAAGCATCATAGTACCATGGCATATAGATGCATACTAAACATCTTTCATGGTTTAAAACATACACATATACATTCAAAGACAAGATAAACACCCACTCATGATGAGAGAAAGAAGAGATAGCTACCTTGGTGTACAATAACACACTTTTCTCCTTGAAAATGGTTCCTCTCCCAAGGCCAAGCACCGACAAGGATGTGAGACTTGATTCCTTTAACCTAGAAACATTATATGGAAGCCAATTACACTCTTGGAACAATTTCTAAAGCCACACATTCATTTTAAAAGCTAGATTGTTCCTATGGCTCATTTATGGTTCTATAATGCGCTTAATGAAACAACACCTATAATCTATGATCTTAGCTCCATTTTTTCCTTCCATCTATGGTTCTTGAATCCATTTAGACCTATTGGAGTCATCACACAATTCATTTGAGGAGCCTAACTACATGTTGCTTCTTTAGGTCACAATATGGAACCTATGGTACCATCTCACTTCCTAGGCTTCTTAAAATTTTTCCAAAACTTCCTCTCATCCTCTCCCATCATATATGATACAAAACCAACCTTGGAAGAAATTAAAACACTCCCTTGGTACTCCTTCCATGCTAGGTCAAGGCTATGTTTCCTGTAACACCATAACTTCCTAGCTTATCTCATGCTATCTCCATGTCTCACATCATATATTTCATGAAGAAGCAGGGAAAGTGACATTAAATAATGAGTATTTTTGTGTTATGTAGTATATAAAATTTTCATTCGGTGTCCCGTGAATCATGTGAGCTCATGTATCACATTATCATATTTAATTACATAGATACAACTCAATTCCATCACCAAAAGTGGCCTAGAACTCATGCAAGTTAAAGAAACACACAAAATTCCATAGTGTAGCTTCTTTGAAAAATCATAACTAATTCTAAAGAAATTAAAATCATGCATTCTTTACCATTTTGAAAAGCTAAAGAGGTCTACTTTATGAAAAAATGATTCTAGGTCATGGAACATCAATTAGAAGATGTTTGACATTTGAAAGGCACCCAACATCTCAGCTTTCTGGGCTATTGTCACAAGTTACTGTCATAAATTTTAGAAATTCATAACTAATTCTAGAAAAATCTAAATCATGCAAATTTGGTCAATGTGAAAAGCTACAGATGTTAACTCTAAGGAAAAACAATATCTCCAGACCATGCCAAGTTCATTTAGCAATCAAATTATGATGGAACGGTACTGGGGGTCAAGTGGGGCTACTGGTATTGACATTAAATTTCAAAAATTCATAACTCTCTGCTCAGACCTCCAAATGAGGTGATCTTAGTGGCTACAGAAAGCTTATAAAATCTAGTTTAGGCCTATCAAATTTCACAAATATTGGACACCATTTGGCCATCGGATGACATATAAAACAAAACTGACCATATGAACAGTACATGCACCAGAACAGCAGAAAAATCCCAACTTTGAAAATTCATAATTAATTCTGTAGAGCTCCAAGTTTTCTGTACTTTAGCTTTGCAAAAATATCTTAATGAGCTTTACATGTCTGCCAAATATCATGGGAAGATTCATTCATTTGGTTAGTTTCTGACATAGAGTTCCGGTTTGGTCATTTTTATGGTCTCAACTAGCATCAAAGTATCCAATTTTGCTTCCCAAGCTTGTGTGGCCACTTGAGCATGTGGGAATACACCAAAATGACTTTCTAAACTAGTTTCAAAGGTACATAAACCCAGATTTCTCAAACTCACTCATCTACCCCATGATATACACAAAATTACATATGCTAGCTCTTATCATTCAATACCCTAAACATGTTATCTCATACATTTGGCATTAACTTTCATTCATACATTGTACATTTAGGTAATTACATATGTTCATATGATTACATAATAATTTCATCATGGGATTACATCATATGCCATGTGTATGGCTACAAGAGAGATATAACTAGGCCATTTCATACATTTTGATGTCAATCTCCTTTTCCTTGGCTTAGTGGCTTCCATTCCCTTACTCAATTGATTCACTTAGCATGTTAAGACATTGGAGACGAGGGGACGAGATTCAAAGAATCCCAATAGCTCATCTCCCTTTCAATCACACATAAAGTATATAATACAAGCCTTGAAAATACATGCATGGCATATTAACATATGTGAGCATTCAAGAAACATCCTTAGCATTTGAACAAATCATACATAGTATACATAGACTTGCCAAGTGAGTGGATTAGCCTCACCCATTCCCTTATAAATTTTGGACTTGCCTTACCCATTTTCTCTAAGAGGTTTTGACTCAACCTTACTTTTGGGAGTCAACCTCATTCTTGGGAGACTCTTTACTTTGTTTCAACTAAGTTTAAAGGCTCTTGGCTCATCCTCACCATGGCTAGAGGATTCTTAACTTATCCACACTCAAGTAAACTAAGGCAAGCACATAAAACATCATCTTGCATTCATAAAACATCATCATGGTACCATAGAATAAAAGCTCATGCTAAAATGCATTTCATAACTCAAAACATATATATACACATTCAAAGACAATGTAAGGCACCCAACATCTCAGCTTTCTGGGCTATTTCATACATTTTGATGTCAATCTCCTTCTCCTTGGCTTGGTGGCTTCCATTATCTTGCTCAATTGATTCACCTAGCATGTTAAGACATTGGAGACGAGGGGATGAGATTCAAAGAATCCCAATAGCTCATCCCCCTTTCAATCACACATAAAGTATACAATACAAGTCTTGAAAATGCATGCATGGCATATTAATATTTATGAGCATTCAAGAAACATCCTTAGCATTTGAACAAGTCATACATAGAGGCTTGCCAAGTGAATGGATTAGCCTCATCCATTCTCTTATAGATTTTGGACTTGTTTCACCCATTTTCTCTAAGAGGTTTTGATTCAACCTTACTCTTGGGAGTCAACCTCATTCTTGGGAGACTCTTTACTTTGTCTCAACTAAGTTTAAGGGTTCTTAGCTCATCCTCGCCATAGCTAGAGGGTTTTTGGCTTCTCCACACTTAAGTAAACCAAAGCAAGTACATAAAACATCATCTTGCATGCATAAAACATCATCATGGTACCATAGAATAAAAGCTCATGCTAAAATGCATTTCATAACTCAAAACATATATACAGACATTCAAAGACAATGTAAGCACACATTCATGCATGAGAGAAGGTAGAGAGAGCTACCTTGCTTGCATTCATACACTTTTTTCTTGAGCCCTGAGTCCTCTCCCTTGACCTCATACACCCAAGGAGGTGGAGATCATTTCTCTTGCCCTAGACACATCATATGAAAGCCAATTATACTCTTGAATTAAATTCTAAGGCCATATATTCACTAGAAAAGCTAGGTGATTTATAAGGCTCTTTTATGGTTCCATAATGCACTTAATGAAATAACCTTAAGAGGACATCATCTTAGCTCCATTCTCTCCATCTATTCATGATTCTTGACTCCATTGAAACCTCTTGGAGTCATCATACAATCAAATCAAGGAGCCTAGTTAGGTGTTACTTCTTTAAGCCATAATATGGAACCTATAATACCATCTCACTATCCATTTCTTCTAAAATTTTTCCAAGGCTTCCTATCATCCCCTTCCATCATATATGACTCAAAAGTAAGCTTGGGACAAATTAAAACTGTCCCTTAGTGCTTCATCTAGCTTAGGCCAAAACTATGCACTATATGAACACCAAGTGAGTTTGCTTCCTTTTCTTGATAGAAGATTCATATGAGGAGCCTTCTAGGTATTTTAAGAGCTCATCCAAACATTCATTTAGGCCTAGGAACAATTGCATTAAATCATATTTTCAAGGGAGCTCATAAAACCCTAGGTTTGCTTTCTTAAAAATCAATGGCTTTTACTTGGATTTCTTTGCATATTCTTACACTCCTCCCTTAAATTGATAGAATTCATCCTTAGTTCTGCCCAAAATTCAAGCCCTCTTGTAGCTACATATATGCGGCGAAATAGGGAGAAGAAAGGGGAAGGAGTAACTATTATAGGATGGAAATTTTACCTTATTTTTCCTTGTTTTCTTGCTTGATTCTCACTTTTCTTGGCCTCCTTTCTTCAAATCCAAATTTTTTCCTTTGTTCTTCCCCCAAAACAGATCCAAAAACTTTAAGAAAATCATACGAAAGAAAGTTTAAGAGGAGAGGAACAAGTTTGGAAGAAGAAGGAACATGAAAAACCATGAAATTCCTTACCTTTTTCTTGCTTTTTCTTTTCCTTTCTTCTTTGCATGGTGCACCTAAGAGAGCTGGTGTTTTCTCTAGTTTTTAGGCAGAATAGGTCATGCAAATGAAATGGGAGAAGAAATAAGAAACTCAAAGAGTGTTCAAGAAGCTTTCACTTCCTTGAAAATTTCAATTTTGCCATTTGTTCTTGGCATTTTCGTTTCTGACTCGTTTTAGTTCCTTTGTGAGAACTGTCTTTTCCAATGTAATAAAATACCTTTGGAACCACTCAAATCAAAGCTAAAACCTTCTCGAATGAATTCGTCAAAATTTGGGTTTATCGTCATTATAAAATATCCACCGGAGGCGTTTTAATTGTCCCGGGGCTTCCCATAGTTTTAAAGGCCTCTGAGAACCCCAAAGAACTCAAAACTTTCATTTAGGAAGCCCCCTATGTGAATTCCAAAATTTGCTCAAAATGACAAAAATGCCTTTACGTTTCGTCAACCTTTTGTTCAAATTTGTTTCTTCATTCTAGCTCTATTTTTCTTTCTGTATAGGCCTGGGATTTTCATTTTTAGGAGTCTAGAATGCTTTCCAAATATTTTGGGACCTTAACTAAGTCATTTTAGGGGAATTGCTTTTGTATATAGTGAAGTTCATTCATTTACAGAGAAACCATACGTTATGTTTCTTGCATTTTCTCTCATTTCCAGAGAATCAGATATTACACTTCTATATGGTACCAATGGAGTTTTTTTGATTTCTTTGATGGGAGAAGTATGTGGGAGGCTCTCTTGATGTCTTAGGAACTCATATGAGCTCTTAAACTCCTTAATTTATGGCTAGAACTCATCTTATAAACCGAGATGCAACTAAAACCCTAGCTTTTCTATCTTACAATTCCATGGTTCTTTCTTTGTTTCCTTTGCATATTCTTATTCTCTTCACTCATTTTCCTAAGATTCATCATCGGTTTGGTTCAAAATTCACTCTTCCTTGGCTGTCCATAACTTTGCCAAAACTCATAAGAAAAGAACAAGGAAAGAGCAAACTTGAAACATAACAAATTACATTGGTTTCCTAGCTTTCTCCAAGAGCTCTTCTTTTTGCTTGGATTCTTCTCCTCAAACTTAAAATTTCCCCCCTTGGTCTAGCCTCAAAATAGACCTAAAAGCTTCAATAAATATATGGGAAAGAAGAGAAGAAGGAGGAGAAAGAGTTTACTAAAGAGAAATTAAGAAAATCCATAAATTTTCATACCTTGCACTTGCTTTTTCTTCTCCTCTTTTGTCCTCCCTTGTGCACCTCACTCTCTAGGTCTCTTCTCTACTTCAGGGCAGAAATGAAGTCAGTTTAAAGAGGAGAAGAATGAGGTAGGACATATATATATATATATGAGGAAAAGTAAAATTGTTCTAAAGAAATTTCATTTACATCCCATAAACTTGGCATTTTCGTTTTTAGTTCATTTTAGCTCCTTTTTGAGAACCATCTTTTCCATCATAAAATTTAGGTCCTCAATCTTATAAAATGCCTTTGAAATCACTCAATTTGGAGCTAAAACCTTCTCGAACAAAAGAGTCAAAGTTCGGGTCAATCGATGTTAGAAAATGTACACCAGAGGGGTTTTAACTATCCCGAGGCTTTCCATAGTTTTTAGAACCTCTGAGAACCCAAAAAAAACTCAAAATTTTCATTTAAAAAGCCCTCCTTTGAGTATTCCAAATTTTTTCAAAATTACAAAAATACCATTACATTACGTAGCTATTTCGTTAAATTCTGTCTGGTTATTTTAGTTTCTGTTTCAGGGCACTTCTAGCCTCCTATTTTCATTATTGTTTAGATCATTATTCTAAATTTTTTGGACTTTAACAAATTCATTTTAGAGGACTTACTTTTAAAATGTATATGTTTCTGTCATTTTTATAAAAATCGGACATTACAGTTAGAATTCCTAAAAGATTATGATTTTACTTTGAAATATCATCCAGGTAAGGCTAATGTGGTAGCAGATACCTTGAGTAGGAAATCCATACATATGGCCTACATGATGTTAAGAGAGCAAGAGCTTATTAAGAGGTTCAGGGACATGAATCTTTCATGTCAGGTGCATTTGGGAAAATTGTTAATGAGTGAGACTTGAATAGAGAGTGACCTTAGGAGCTAGATAAGTATGTAAGGAAAATTAGAACTCAGATGTCCCAGGGTAGCACTCCAGATTTTAATATATCTAAGGATGGAATAATGAGGTATAGGAATAGGCTGTATGTGCCTAGAAATTCAGAAATAAGAGAAAGAATATTAGAAGAGGCACACAAAAGTAAATACACTATTTATCTAGGTAGTAATAAGATGTATCATGACTTGAAGGAAATGTTTTATCTTGGGATGAAAACCGATATAGCAGAGTATGTCTCCTAGTATTTAATATGTCAGAAAGTCAAAATAGAACACTAGAGACCAGCTGGGTTACTTCAGCCCTAGATATCCTTAAATGGAAATGGGATAGTGTAGCTATAGATTTTAGCATAGGTTTACCTAGGACTTTATTGAAGTATGTTGACATATGGTTGATAGTTGATAGATTAACCAAGTTAGTGCACTTCTTAGCAATGAAAGCCATATACACCTTAGATAGGTTAGCTCAGCTATACATCAGGGAGATAGTGAGACTACATAGTATACTTAGGAGCATAGTATCAGATAGAGATCCTAGATTCACTTCAAATTTCTGAAGATCATTATAGGATTCACTAGGAACTAGATTAAGATTCAGTATAGCTTATTACCTTCAAATAGAAAGAACCATCCAAACCCCAAAAGACAAGTTAAGGGCTTATGTTTTAGAATTAAAAGGTAACTAGGATACCTATTTGCCTCTAGTAGAATTTGCCTACAATAAAAAGTTATCATGCTAATATTCAGATGGTACCATATAAGGCATTATATGGAAGGAAGTGTAAGTCTCTAGTGTGTTGGGTTAAGCTTAGAGAAAGGGGCCTTATAGGCCCAAAACTAGTAGACCAAACCTTGAGACAAATAGAAACCATTAAAAAGAAACTCTTAATGGCATAGAGTAGACAAAAGAGTTATACAGATAAAATAAGAAGGCCATTAGAGTTTGAGGTTAGAGACCATGTCTTTATGAGAGTGTCTCCCATCACGGGAATAGGTAGGTCCATTAAGAGTAAAAGGCTCAGTCCAAAATACATATGTTCATTCCAAATTCTTGATAAAGTTGGACTATGGCCTATAAACTCACTCTTCCCCCAAACCTGAGCTAGATACACGATGTTTTCCATGTATCCCAACTTAAAAAGTACCAGTCCAACCCTTCACAGGTCATAGAATATGAGAATGTGTAATTACAAGACAACTTATCTTATATAGCATCATCAGATAGGATTGTAGATGTTATACTCAAGCAGTTAAGGAATAAGACGATACTGCTGGTGAAAGTGGTTTGGAAAAGACTATCTCCTGAGGAAGCCACCTGGGAGCTGGAAGAGAATGTCATACCTTATTTTATAACACTTTTCCTACTACAATTACCTCATACAAAACTTAGAGGAGTCAATGAAAATCTGAACTGATAAAAAATTTTCATTTTAAAACTTCCTCATACAATTTCACTATTCATTTGGTCATTTCCAAATTCTTATCTAACTTTGAAAATACATAATTAATTATAGAAAAATCGTATGAGGTTAATTCAGGGCTCTACTTCAAGCTCTCTAAGACCTTTACACGGGGAAAATACTTACTTAGCGGAGCACATACAAATTCATATGAAGTTGCCCTACAATAAATTGGACAGTTTTACCCCTCATTAGTCATACCCTTTAGCTATTTTTATTTCTATAGTTGTTACAACTTCCTTTTTCTATTTTGCTCATGGCTACTAATCGGGATAACCAGATCCTGGACCAGATCACACCCCGCCATCTGGACAACTTGGCATCATTGGACTCGTCTCATCAAACTAAGTTTAACCGTGGGTCACGGATTTCTGAGATTCTTGCCTGATTTTTTGATATTCATGCTTAAAGCATGAATAGAGGGTGAAACTAGGGTTCCCTATACTTTCGATCAATTTATACATTTTGCCCAGCATATAACTTTTCTTTGCATTTTGGTCCTTGGCTCCTTTATACTTGACTTCGGAGGCTCTTCGGGACCTTTTTCTTATCCCCTTTTTTTTCATCTATTTTAGTCCCAATTTTAAGGCATCTTTGGCCTTGACTCATCATTGTTTGTAGTCTAGAATATTATTCAAATTTTATTAGACCTCAATTTACCCTATTTGGGCGACTTCCTTTTATATCTGGTGAATTTCGTACGTTGACGGAGAAACCATATGTTATGTTTCTCGCGTTTCCTTATGTTTTCTTAGATTTTCAGAAAATTGGACGTTACAGAGAAGATGAGAAAGAAGCATCCAGAGCTATTTTCATGACGTATATCTCTAAATTTTGAGGACAAAATTTTATTTATGGGGGGTAGAAATGTAATATCTAATTTTCTTGAAAACATTAGAAATGAACCCATTATAGAAGGAAGTCTCCTAAATAGAAAGATTTGAGGCTAAATAAAATTAGGATAAAATTATAAATAATAAAAAATGAGGATCTAAGTTTAAGATGTCCAGAAACCAGAGCCAAAGTAACTAAATAAAATCAGACAAAAGGTAGTAGCATTTTTTAGAAAATTCAAAGGAGGGATCTTTAAATGGAAAATTTGAGTTTCTTGGGACTGTCAAAGGCCTTAAAATCTATAGGAACCTCTACAATGGTTAAAACCCCTTTGGTTTACATTTTAGAGTATTAGTTGACCCAAACTTTGACTGGTTCATTCAAAAAGGTTTCAAATCTAATTTGGATAAAACCAAAGACATTTTATAAGTTAGAGGACCTAAATTTTATGATGAAAAAGATGGTTCTAAAA
Source organism: Erythrophleum ivorense (assembly GCA_026724425.1). Taxonomy (NCBI): domain Eukaryota; kingdom Viridiplantae; phylum Streptophyta; class Magnoliopsida; order Fabales; family Fabaceae; genus Erythrophleum; species Erythrophleum ivorense. Next base: position 835,826 of record JAIUCV010000228.1, read on the forward strand.
AAGGAGTTAAAATGAATCCAAATGGAAGAAACTAAGAAAGAAGACGAAATTGAAATTTTAAAAAAAGCTTTAAAGCACCCGTGCTTTTTATACCATGTCCTCCTTTTCCTCTCCATTTAACTGACCTATTTTATACCTAAAACTAGAGGAGAGACCAGCAAAGAAGGGTGCACAAGAAGAGGGGAAAAAGGAGAAGAAAAGCTTGGTAAAAAGGTAAGAAAAGCATGGAATTTCATACTCTTTCCTTTAACAAACTTGTTATCCTCCTTCTCTTCTCTTTTCCGATGGTTTTAGTGTTTGATTTGGGACTGTTTTGGGACTAGTTCATGTTGGGAATTTTTGAGATACATAGTAGAAAATTAAAACCTTGAATCCTTTCCCATAGATCCATCAATGTTGTTTAAATCGAGTAGATCTAGAAATATTTACCTTTTTTCTGTCAGATCTTAGGAACTGATCTACAGATCTGCTCCCTCTACCGATATCCACACGAACAGATGCTCAACTCGAATGGTGTGCTAGCGCCTTTTACCAACATCCGTACATGTTCTTGGTGGAGAAGACATTCTCCTCTTCCTCTCTCTCTAGGCATCCGTACACTGTCAGTACACTTTCTCTCTCTAAGTGTCTGTACTGCGTCCGTACGCTGTCCATGCACTTTCTCTCTTTAGGGTTTTTCTTTAGTTCATTTGTTCTAGGAAACCCAAGCCTCCTACCTTTTTATAGAGGTATCTTATTTGGGTTTCAGATATATTTGATTAATTTAAAATACATTATTTTAAATCAAATCAAATCAAATCAAATTTAAATTAAATAGATTAGTTTAAATTTAAGTCTATCTAATAGATTTAAATTTTAACTAATTATTTAATATAAAACTAAAACTTAATTCAAATTTAATTTATCTCGTAAATTAAATTTAAATTATCATATTAGTTTCAATTTAAATCTATCATATAGATTTTAATTTAAAACTAATTGATTTAAATTAATTAAAGGATATATATATTTTGAATTTTATAAATTATATATATATCAAATATATATATTTATTTATAAAATTCTTCCACCTTAGATTGAATGCGACATTCATTGAATCTAGATACAATTTCAGATTCAATGAATTTGGACATTTTAGCTCGAGTTGTCTAGTTCTTGTGTGCGACTTTGTAGGCCCATATGATGTTGGCAGTAGGTTAATAACACTATTTGAGCCACAAGTCACAAGTGGTCTCTAGCAAGACATTGTGACTACCCAAATCATATAGGTATCGGTGATCCGATGCAACCTGTCATATAACTTTATCACATCTCTTTTGTTACACGATATCTAGATCAAGTATGAGGCATAAAAATGTCATCCTCATTTTACTTGATTGTCACTTTCTCGATCTATGTGCAGACTGATAGTACAAATGGAAACCTTTTCATTCTAGCACAACCATGCATTTCTCAGTCTCACTCATTGAAGGGCCCAGAGATATCTCTCTATTAATCAGAGGGACAAATCCTATCTTGACCACTCATCTTCTTCTACATGAATTCCACTATACCCGATCATAGCCTTTATGATCACCCAGTTAAAGATGACTTTTGACTATGTCAAAAAATAGTGTTCCTCATGTTGGAAACTATGGTGATCTTAAGTCTAAGGTCTCGATGATACGGTTATATATGAGATACGCTTATGACTTAATCCATGTAGCTATCTTATAATGGATCGATCCAACATCTTGTTCCCTAACGAGTGCCTATGATTTTGATTTGTATCTATATCATGATTAACACATCATCATCAATCAAAATCATACTAGCCTTAGTTCATTATCGTTCCCATAATGATGATCGACTAGGGATACTTAGGATAATCTATATGATTTATCCAATGATATTATTATATAGAATATGCAAACAATATAATAGTATAATAAAGAAAACTCTTATTTCTTAATAAAGTACAATGTTTACAATACAATGATTGGCCTAGGGCACAATCACCAACAACTCCCACTTGCACTAGGCCCAATCGTTAATGTGCCTAATACCTATTGACCTAACATGACGTTCATGCTTTGCCTGTGCAAGTGGTTTAGTAACTGGATCAGCAACATTGTCATTAGTTGGTACTTTACATATCTTTATATCACCCTTTTTTGAATCTTGCATATTAAACATATGCAATACTTTATCTATGTAAGTGCTCTAACTTAGGGCGATTAGCCTATTGGATCTATCTCTATAGATCCTTAGCCTTAGGATGTAAGTGGCTTCACCTAAGTCTTTCATTGAGAAACACTTTCCTAACCAAGTCTTGACATTCTACAAGGTAGGAATGTCATTTCCAATTAGTAGGATGTCATCAATATAAAGCACTAGAAATACAACTGTGCTCCCACTAACCTTCTTGTAAACACAAGGTTCATCGATATTTTGGATAAATCCAAAATCTTTGACTACTTTGTCAAAGCAATGATTCCAACTCCGAGATACTTGTTTCAACCCATAAATGAATTTTTGAAGCTTGCAAAACTTACTAGAATCCTCTGGATGTACAAAACCTTCAGGTTATGTCATATACACATCCTCAAGTAGCTTCCCATTAAGGAATGCTAGTTTGACGTCCATCTACTAGATCTCGCAATCATAGTACGTTGTAATGGTGAAAAGGATCCTTATTGATTTAATCATGGTGACTGGTGAAAAAAGTTTCATCATAACCTATACCATAGGTTTGTTTGAATCATTTTGCAACCAATCGTGCTTTGAAGGTATGCACTTGGCCATCTATGTCGATTTTCTTCTTAAAAACCCATTTGCACCCAATGGTTTTTATACCTTTAGGTGGGTCGATCAAGGTCCATACCTGATTATCATCCATGGATTGCATCTCAGACTTCATGGCTTCTAGTCATGTCTTAGAGCCTGATCCCACTACAGCTTCTTGATAGGTAGTTGGCTCATCTTGATCAACGAGTAACACATCATGACTTTTAGTTAAAAGAAATCCATATCTTTAAGGCTAATGTTGTGTCCTATCAGACCTTCGTGGGCCTTGTGTTACTTAAGTAGGCTCAACAACTTGTTGTAAGTCTTATCGTATTTCCATCTCTGGCTCAATGTAATTTTGTGGCTCTCGAAATTCTTTAAGATGTATCTTACTCTGACTGGTTCTTTTAGAGATAAATTCTCTTTCTAGGAAGATACCATTTTGAGCAATAAACAATTTATTCTCATTGAAATTGTAGAAGTAGCATCCTTTAGTTTCCTTAAGATACCCCACAAAAAGGCATTTTATAGATTTAGGTGCTAATTTATCTGAGGCTTGTTGTTTAACATTTGCCTCGCATCCCCAAATCTTAAGAAAAGCTAAATGGGGCTTCTTCCTAATCCATATCTCATATGGGGTCTTTTCAACTGCCTTAGATGGGACACGGTTTAGTGTGAACGCAACTATTTCTAATGCATAGCCCCAAAAGGATGGTGGAAGATCTGTTTGACTCATCATAGATCGAACTATATCTAATGGGGTTTGATTCCTTCATTTAGAAACACCATTTCATTGTGGTATTCCTAATGGGGTCAATTGTGAGACAATTCCATAATTTCTAAGATGGTTAATAAATTCTTAGCTCAAATATTCACCACCTCGATTAGATTGAAGTGCTTTAATAGATTTGCCAAGCTAATTTTGTACCTCATTTTCGAAGGTTTTGAACATTTTAAAAGATTCAGATTTGTGTCTCATTAAATAGATGTATCCAAATCTACTATAGTCATCTATAAAAGTAATGAAGTATAAGTGACCACCTCTGGCAGTAGTACTTATTGGACCACATACATCTATATATATTAAGCCCAATAGGTCAGTGGCCCTCTCACTATGCCCAGTAAAAGGTGCCTTAGTCATCTTTCCTAATAAACATGATTCGAAGGTGTCAAATGATTCAAAATCAAATGAGTTAAATAGTCCATCTTGATGGAACTTTGAAATGCGTTTCTCATTTATATGGTCTAGACGATAATGCTATAGGTAGGTCGGATTCAAATCGTTTGACTTGATCCTCTTGGTAGTTACGTTATAGATATTTTCATTATTGGGAATTTCAAGGTTCAAGTAACAATGACGACCATGCAAATCACCATCCACATAAAAGATGTCATTAAAATAAATAGAACATTTATTATTCCTAATAACTGAAGTAAAACCTTTCTTATCTAAATAAGAAAGTGAAACAATGTTTCTACTCAAAGCAGGAATATAATAGCAATTGTTCAAAACAAACAAAAGTCCACTGCGTAAAACTAATTCATAAGTGCCTACAACTAAAGCAGCAATCTTGCTCTGTTTCCAACTCGTAGGTCTATTTCGCCCTTTTTTAGCTTTCTACTCCTTTTAAGACCTTGCACATTCGTACAAATGTGAGTTCCACATACAATATCTAATGCCCATGTAGAAGAAGTAGAAAGATTAATTTCTATAACATAAATACCTGAAGTAATAGCCCCCTATTCTTCTTATTCTTTAGATCTTTCAGGTAGAGGTTGTAGTTTCTCTTCCAATGACCGAGCTCATTACAAAAGAAACAAAGTTCTTCCTTAGGAGGTTTTGCCTTCTTAGCTTCAAGCTTAGGTTTGGGCTTGGGTTTGTTTTGTTCTTTGGACTTATTGTCTGAGCCCTTTCCCTTTCCCTTACTTTTGCCTTTCTTTTTCATTCATTTTCCTTTCTAAACCATTAAAATAGTGCTTGGCTTTTTCTTGATATTTTGCTCAACAGTTTTAAGCATCGAATGTAGTTCAGAAATTGATTTCTCTATGTTGTTCATATTATAGTTCATGACAAACTGATCATAACTTTTCTAGGAGTGAGTTTAAGATCAAATCTATAGCTAGCTCCTAGCTTATGGGAAATCTGAGCCTTTCAAGGTGATCAATATAGCCTTTCATTTTTAAGACATGAGCGCTAACTGATGCACCTTCAGTCATTTTGTAGGAATGTAAGGCTTTGGTAGTTTCATACCTTTCTTGCCTCGCCTGTTGGTGGAACATTTCCTTGAGATGCACAATCATCTCATAAGCTTCCATGTGTTCCAGATCTCTCTAAAGTTCTGGGATTATTGTGGCTAGCATCAAGCATCCTACATCTACAGAATCATTAAGATACTTAGTGTGGGCATCCTTTTGGACTCTTGGAGCATTGGCTGTGGGCTCTTCAGGAATGGGTTGATCTAGGACATATGACTTTCTTTCCTACGTAAGAACAATTCTCAAGTTCCTAAAGCAGTCAAGAAAGTTAGTCCCATTTAGTTTGCCCTTCTTAAGGATGGATCACAATGATAGTGTAGTAGAATTATTTGTTGACATTTTCTACAACAAAAATATGCTAAGTTAAGTTTATAATCTCCTACTAAAAATTAATCCTCAATTTAATTTAGTAGGCTAAGACCCATATTTCACTCAATTGTAAGTCTGCTTTAGCAAGACGCTTAAAATTAAGTTATTTAGGTAGGTAACTTGTTTACTAATTACATTACATGTAACTTTTAGATCTTTATGGGATTCTATCATTATATGATCCGGCATGTTTAATCCCATCTAGTGCCTTGAGACCTAACACCGTTTTGATAGTCCCAATTAAGTAAAACCATTATGAACCTTATGAGTATCACCGTGACCCAAGCTGCCTCACTAAGATAACCTAAGTGTATCCACTTTGATGGAACATACACTTAGACGATCAAAGCCTTGACAGGTGTTTATAAATGGGTGGCATATTAACTTAAAATTTGATTTGAGGGATTTTATTGTTATTATTTCGTTATGATTTAAATATTTAATTATCGTATGATAATATACTACAATAGCATCTCATACATACATATGATCTCATCATGAAGTATAAAATAAATGTGTCACAATATGGCCCCATCTAACTTATCTCCTCCCAAGCCAATGACAGGATTCTTCTAAGATAAAAACTACAAAAAGAAACCTCAATTGAACATTTGAGGGGAGTGAGATGAGAAGAAGAGAATATACATCCAGAATAAATAGAGAGAGGCACGACACGTAGGCCATATTTAAGAATTGAAAACTACAAAACCTAGGGCCATATTATGCACCATACCCATCCAATTCAAACAAACATAATTCATATATAAAGTTACAAACATCTCATCTCATAAGAAAGGTTGTAAGCATTATGATCTTAGTGTTAAATCATATTAGGTTGCGCTAAACATGTTTCATATATACATATCTGAGATTCATGTATCACATACATATATTACAAATTTAAATATATCCTATCAACATGTCTGCTTTCTTTATTATATGCAAATTACAGATTCGAAATCATATTTACATACATATACGAATATGGATTGTTCGTTCATGTCATGAAACCATGTTCGTAACATATATAAATATATATGTACGGAGCAACATGTTATATGCAAAAACATGAAGAGACTTGTTAAACAAATTTGTAAACATCCTAATTGAACAATTTATAGTCTGAATTGAATAGATTTAGAATCAGATTCCAAATCAAATTCGAACCTCTTTATAATTCACACACATATATTGCACATAATATTGAATTGTAGATTTCAAATATCACTTATATGAAATCAAATTTAAAATTGATTTGAACATATAATACATATATGAATGCCAGATTCAAACACTAATCATGTGAGCCCTAAGTTCGTATACTTATATCACATTGCAACATATTGCATCACATATAGGCCATGCGAAATCACAACGAAGGCAAAATTCATGGAACTTTACACAAAAACTCAATTTGAACAACCATTGACGTGGCTCTGATACCACGGTTGGGAATTTTTGGGATGTGCAGCAAAAAATTAAAACCTTGAATCCCTTTCCATGGATCCATCAATGTTGTTTAAATCGAGTAGATCTAGAAATATTTATCCCTTTTTGTCGGATCTTAGGAACTGATCTACAGATTTGCTCCCTCTATCGGTATCCACACAAATGGATGCTCAACTAGAATGGCATGCTAGCACCTTTTACCAACGTCCATACACATGTTCTTAGTAGAGAAGACGCTATCCTCTTCCTCTCTCTCTCTGGGCATCCGTACACTGTAAGTACACTTTCTCTCTCTAAGCATCCGTATTGCATTCATATAATATCTGTATGCTATCCTTACACTTTCTCTCTCTAGGGTTTTTCTTTAGTTCTGTCGTTCTAGGAAACCTAAGCCTCCTACCTTTTATAGAGGTATCTTATTAGGGTTTCAGATATATTTGATTAATTTAAAATACATTATTTTAATTCAAATCAAATTTGAATTAAATATATTAGTTTGAATTTAAGTCTATATAATAGATTTAAATTTTAACTAATTATTTAATATAAATCTAAAATTTAATTCAAATTTAATTTATCTCGTAAATTAAATTTAAATTATCATATTAGTTTTAAATTTAAATTTATCATATAGATTTTAATTTAAAACTAATTGATTTAAATTAATTAAAGGATATATATTTCAAATTTTATAAATTATATATATATCAAATATATATTTATTTATTTATAAAATTCTTTCACCCTAGATTGAACATGGCATTCATTGAATCTAGATGTAATTTTAGATTTAATGAATTTGGACATTTTAGCTCGAGTTGACTCGTTCTTGTGTATGACCCTATAGGCCCATATGATGTTGGCAGTGGACTAATAACACTATTTGACCCATAAGTCACAAGCGGTCTTTAACAAGATATTGTGACTACCCAAATCATATAGAGATCGGTGATCCGATGCAACCTGTCATATAACCTTATCACATCTCTTTGTCACACGATATCTAGATCAATTATAAGGCATAGAAATGTCATCCTCATCATTCTTGATCGTCACTTTCTCAATTTACGTACAGACTGATAGTATAAATGGAAACCCTTCCATTCAAGCACGGCCATGCATTTTTTAATCTCAGATATCTCTCTATTAATCAGAGTGACAAATCCTATCTTGACTACTCATCTTCTTTTACATGAATTCTATTATACCTGATCATAGCCTTTATGATCATCGGTTAAAGATGACTTTTGACTATGCCAAAAAATAGTGTTCCTAATGTTAGAAACTATGGTGATCTCAAATTTAAGGGCTCGATGATAAGGTTATATATGAGATACGCTTATGACTTAATCCATGTAGCTATCTCATAATGGATTGATCTAACATCTTGTTCCTTAACGAGTGCCTATGATTTTGATTTGTATCTATATACATGATTAACAAATCATCATCAATCAAAATCATACTAGTCTTAGTTCATCATTGTTCCCACAATGACGATCGACTAGGGATATTTAGGATAATCTATATGATTTATCCAAGAATATTATTATATAGAACATGTAAACAATATAATAATGTAATAAAAGAAAACTCTTATTTCTTAATAAAGTACAATGTTTGCAACACAATGATTGGCCTAGGGCACAATCACCAACAGTTCAGAAGGAGGAAGTTAGAATTTGAAGCAAAGGAAAGAACTCTTGAAAAGCTTTGAAACTAAGGTATGAATTATGGCTTTTGTTGCTTCTCCTTTGTTGTTCTTCAAGAGGTGTTTCGGCCAAGTATAGAACACCTAGGAGGGAGTAAGTTCTGACCAAAACCAAGCAAGAAACCTAGGTTTTAGAGTAAGATTATGCAAGTGGAATTGAAAAAGAAGCATTAGAAATCAAGTTACAAAACTTAGGGATTTAGTTGCACCTTGGTAAATATAAAGCTTCCTAGTGGTAATTTTAGCTGTTTATGAGTGTGTATGGCTTCTCAAGACACCTAGGAAGTCTCACATATGCCAACTCCCCAAAAAACAATTGCAAAAGTCCAAGGGTTCAATTACTCCCTTATGTCTCAGCCAAGAGCTCCTCATGTACCTAGGGAGAGTTTTAATTTCTTCTAAGGCTGAAAAGGGACTAAATATGATAGATGGATATCAAAGGAAGCCTTAGAATGAATATAGGAAGCATGGTTTGTGAGATGGAGGTGTAGTCTCTATTTTAAGACATAAGAAGCAACTTGTACCTAGGCTCCTTAAAATGAATTTGTGATGATTCCAAGAGGTCTAAATGGAGTTAAGAGATTTAGATAGAAAGAGAAATTAAAGCCAAGATCATGAATTTCAATAGTTGCTTCATTGTGTTTTGTATGGAACCATATCTATGTCTTAGAACAAAGTAGCCTTACATAGAGTTATGAGAAGCTAGAGCTTGTTCCAATGATTGAAATATATCTCATTTAATGTGTCTAGTGTAACACCTTAATTTCTAACTCATCTCATACCTTTAATTAACTCAATTCCATGAATCATATGAGTATCCAATGAAAAAGGCAATAAAAATGATGAATATTTTCGCGTTGCGTCGTGTATAAAAATTTCATTCGGTGTCATGTAGACTGTGTGATCTCATATAATACATTCTCATATTTAATTACATGAATACAACTCATTTGCATCATAAAATGTGGCCCACAACTTATGGAATTCAAAGGGAAGCTCAAAATACTCATGTATATTTTTCAACCAGAATTTGGCTCTTTTTTGACTAAACTTTGGAAATTCATAACTAATTCTAAAAAAATAGAAAGCATGTATTCTTGGTCATTTTGGAAAGCTAATGATGTCTACTTCATAATAATAATATTTTCAGACCATAACATCTATCATAGAGGACGTTTGACATTCAAAATGGTCCAGAGGTCAAATTGCCCACTGGTGCTGTCACAAATTTCTGCAGCAAACTTCAATAATGTCCAATTAATTTCAAAAAAATACAATCCATGCAAATAATACCAATATGGAAACTTGGGAATGCTAGATAGAGGAAAAAAATAACTCTAGACCAACTTAGGCACGCCCAGACCCCAAAATTCAATAGAATAGTAACTGAGGTCGGGTGAAGCTCCTAATACTGGACAAAATTTTTAAAATTCATATCTCCCTCTCTAAGCCTCCAAATGAGGTGCTTCTAGTTGTCACAAGTCACTAGAAATGTCTAGTTCCTCTGTATAAAATTTTATGGCAATTGGACATCATTTGAGCCTTGTGTGACAGATTTCATTTTTGGATCAGTATGAACAGTGACATGACCAAAACCAGAAAAGTTGCCAACTTTGAAAATTCATCAAATATTCTGTAAACCTCTGAAAATTATGTTCTTTAGCTTTACAAAAATCTCTCAATAATTTCTAATTGCATGCCAAATATTAGATCAAGATGAGCTCATTTGGATAAAAAGTGGCGTAGGGTTCTATTATGATCAAATTTGACTCCATATAGGATACCAAACTGTCCAAATGGCTTTCCTTGAGTTTTGGCACCCTTTGGGCAAGTCTAAAAGCATAATTAGGACTTGTGTAAGCTACCCAAATGGTCCCAACTCTCATGCATCTCATTTTGGCCATCTTATCCACACTTATGCATAATTCCATATTACCAATAAGGAAGTTACAATGCCATAACGTGTTCAAATTTCATTCTAGTGGTCACATAGTATATTCTCCCATTCATACATGTCATAATATCATAATTATATAGGTTCATAACATTATAATACATATACATCTATTGAATACATCAATTACCATTCTTATAGCCTTAAAGTAACAAAATTTCCACATTTCAATGTCATTGCTTCATCTCTCATGTGGTTGATTCCCATTGCCTTGCTCTTTGGGTCCACCTAGCATATTAGGACATTAGAGAGGAGGGAATGAGATTCAAAGAATCCCAATAGCTCATCTCCCTTTCAATCACACATAATATATGCAAAGCAAGTCTTGAAAATCATGCATGGATATAATTGATGTCATGAACATTCAAGAAGCAAGCTTGGCATGTAAATAAGTCATACAAGACATCCAAGAGCTTGCTAAGTGGATGGATTGCCCTCACTCTTTTCCTCATGGATTTTTGACTTACCTTACCTATTCTTTAAGAGATTCTTGGACTCAACCATGCTCTTGGGAGCCCACTTTGCTTTTGGGAGACTCTTTGCTTTGTCTCAACCAATCTTAAGGGTTTTTGGCTCATCCTCACCATGGTTAAGAGTTCTTGGCCTCTCCACACTCAAACAAACTCAAACAAACATCATAATATCATTTAGAAACATAATATGTCATCATGAAATCATGGCATATAAAATCATGCTAGCATACTTTTCATGGCTTGAAAATACACATACACCCATTCTAAGACAAGCTAAACACACATCCATGCATAAGAGAAGGTGGAGAGAGCTACCTTGTACATAATCACACACTTTCCTTCTTGAATCAAGGCTTCCTCTTTCGGTCACACACACACAAACTTGTGGAGATGGTTTCTCTTGGCCTAGACACAATTTATGGAAGCCAATTAGGTTCATGAAATAATTTCTAAGGCCACACAACTTGTTTAGACACTAGGTTGCTCTATAAACCCCATCATGGTCTATAAATGCACCTAATTAAGCAACACCCCTCAAATAACTTCTAGGCTCCATTCTTTCCTTTAAATATGATTCTTGACTTCTTTTAAGCCTCTTGGAGTCATCACACAATTAAAACAAAGAGCCTAACTATATGTTGCTTCTTTAGGTCATAATGTGGAACCTAAGCACTAACTTACTTTTTATGGGTTCTAAATTTTTTCCAAGGCCTCCCCTCATTTTCATTCATCATATATGACTCAAAAATGGGCTTAGAAAAATTTAAAACTCTCCCTAGCTACTATTTCCTTGCTTGGCTGAGACTATAAAGGAATAATGGCTTCATGGACTTTGTTTTGTTTTCTTGAAGGAGGAAACATATGAGGAGCCTCTTAGGAATCTTAGGAACTCATTTAAACTCTTATTTATGCCTAGGAATCATCCTACAAAATCAGATTTTACAAGGTGCACTTGAAACCCTAGAAATTGTATCTTGAAATCTAATAGTTTGTTGTTAATTCCCTTTGCATATTCTTAATCTCCACACCCTTTTTCCTTAGATTCATCCTTGGTTCTGCCTAAAAATCAGATACTTCTATAGTCCCTAGGGTTAGGAGAAATGGAGAATGAGGGAGGATGAAGATAGCAACCATAGGAAGAGAAATTACCTAGTTTCCTTGCTTTTTCTTGCTTGAATCTTGCTTTCTCCAAGCTTCTCTCTTCAAATCCGAAAATTCCCTTGAGTTTCTCCCTTAAATCAGATTTATAAGCTCCATTTTAATCAAAGAAACAAAGGAGAAGGAAGGAGAGGAGGTTTGGATGGAAGAAAGCATGAAAAACTAGCATGGAAGCATACCTTTAAGCTTGAATTCTTTCTTCTTCTTCTTCCTCTCTTGTGCGCCCAAAACCCTAGCTCTCTCTTCTAAAATTAGGCAAAAAATTCTGAGTCCAAATGAGGGAGAAAGTGGGGCGCCACTTATATATAGGGGTAGGAAAGTGACTTTTTCAAAAATTTTCATTTTATTTTTTGTTTTTTGCATTTTTGTTTCTCCTTCATTTTAGCTCCTTTTTTAGAACCTTCATTTTCATTATAAAATTTAGGTTCCTAATTTAGTAAAATGCCTTTGGAATCACTCAAATTGGAGCTAAAACCTTCCCGAACGAATCTGTTAAAGTTTGGGTTTTAGCTCCAAATTGAGTGATTCCAAATCCCAACTTTGAAAATCCATAATTAATTCTGTAGAGCTCTAATTTTTATGCACTTTAGCTTCCAAATGAGCTCTACATGTCTGTCAAATATCATGAGAAGATTCATCCATTTGGTCAGTTTGTGCCATAGGGTTCCAGTTTAATCATTTTTATGGTTTCAACTAGCATCAAAGTGTCTAATTTTACTTCCTAAGCTTGTGTGGCCACTTGAGTGTATGGGAATGCACTAAAATGACAGTTGGATATTGACGTATGAACTTATAGTAGCTGATATATAGTTTTGTTAGATTTGTGACATGGTTTACCATTTGGGAATTGTAATCATGTGACGCATTAGATGTTAATATAAACTATTGATGTATGAAACCTTTAATGGAATGTATGCTTGAATGTTAATTGTTGGAAGCTTATGAAATTTCTGCTAACATCAATATGTGAAATGGCTGACATATGGTAGTTGGATGAGTAGGAATTTATATTTAAGCCTTGAATTAGTGACAGTAGAATAGCTGGGTAAATAAGGTGCATAAATACCATTTGAGTTGCATAATGTAAGGTAGAGTGACCTTAAGGGGTTATTGGAGGGAGAGTGGAGCGTATGAGGAAAGGTTTTAAGAGTAGTAGGATCAGAGGGCATTTGGTCGTAGCCAAAATATTGTTAGCTGTGACCAATAGTGGCGAAGTTGCCAGGGAGAGTTCCAAAGAGCAATTCACCGTGGCTAATGCGGAATTGGCTGCTGCGAAATGTGAGAGGCTAAATTGGGAGTAGTCCAGAAGGGAATTGGCTGCGGTGAAATTTTGTGAAAATGAGCCAGGCATTCCAGAGAGGAATTGGCCGTGGCGAAAGGAGGTATTGGCTGCGGCGAAATTTTGTGAAAATGACCAAGGCGAAAGTCCAACTCGCCGTGACGAAATTAGTAACGATGCGAGGGGTGAAGCCGAGGGGAATTGGCCACGGTGAATGTCTTGAAACTCCTATATTGACTAGGAAATCTTGGTTTTCCATATTGTAACCTCAAGGGATGACTTGTAAATATTGATAGAAGATAAATGTGAGTTGAAAATGATAGGTAATAGAATCAAGGCTCATAAATGAATGTTCATTTCCCCTGATGTACGTAAGTGTTGGTAATTATATGGTTGATGACTCTAATAAAATTAAGGTTCAAATTTCCCCGTATTTCCATAATGTAATTAGTCTTAATGCCACATAACCCTGCTTTATGGTTATTAATCACGTATTTAACCTTAATTACAATGATTAGAAGTTAGGATCATCACAGTTAGTATCAGAGCAATGGTTCAGGCAAATGTGTTTAATTTACAGCTTTGTGGTTAGAAAACTTGGCAATCATGGTGCATGCATGATAGGAATAGGAACATTGTGACTTAGTGATAACTCTCATACATACATATACCTGTCGTGGGTGGAGTTGTGTTTTGTTTGCCTTGGGCTGTAGTTTAATGGGGGATGCTTGTGGTTCTACTTGTGGCATTGCGAACTAGATGGCTACCCATAAAGAAACAACTGAGATGCTAAGAGAGATGCAAGAGGCCATAGCTGCAATGGCCAACAGAATGAGAGAACAAGCTGAGGCCCATGAGATTACGGTTAGGGCAATGACTGATCGGCTTCAAGAGCAAGCCGAGGCTCATGCAGCAACTGTGCAAGTGCTACAACAGCTACATGAAAGTATGAATAAGCGAAATGAGGAGGTGCTAATGGAAAACCGTGTGGGGGCTGGTTCATAACCCTGGTGTAGGACACCAAGGGAAGGATAGTGACTTCTCTATTGCATTGGCCAAATTTAGAAAAGTTGATCCTCCATTGTTCTTGGGGGAGTTAGACACTAAGAAAGCCGAGAGATGGCTGATGCAACTGGAGAAAATCTTTGAGGTTATGACTTGCACCACTGAACAAAAGGCAAAGTTGGCCATTTACAAGTTGGAGGGTGAGGCTGAGCATTAGTGGAGGAATGCCTCCAGATTATTGATTGCAAGGGAGATACCCTTGACCTGGGAAAGTTTTCAAACAACTTTTGAGAGCAAATATTTCCTATCATCGGTGAAGGCGGACAAGGAAGCCGAGTTTAACTTCCTTGAGCAAGGAGACATGAATGTAGACCAATACGCAGCTAAATTCATCTAATTGTCTCACTTCTCCTCTTATTTGAAGCTATTTGATGATGAACCATAAAAGGCTGAAAAGTTTGAAAGAGGCCTAAGGCTGGAGATTAAGGATAAGATTGTATCTCTATAGATCTGCAATTTTGATGAATTGGTGGAGAAGTGTAGAGTAACAGAAAGGGCTATGATAGAGAGTGAGGCCAAGCGAAAGAAGACCCTGGAGTGTAAACGTGACCGGGGCATAGAACTCCTGAGGGGTAGAAGTAAGAAAGGAGCCAATAGTGGAAGTGGCTCTTGGGGAAGAAGACCATCACCAAGGAATGTCCCTCAAAGAAGAAGCATGGGACCATCAAGAAGTGCAATGAGTGCCCCACCCACTTGTGCCAAGTGTGGAAAGAACCATGGGAATGGGCCATGCCCAATGTGCTATAATTGTGGGAAGCCTGGACATTAAGCACGGACTTACACGGTGTCACGAGAGTCGGCCTTATCGGTTAAGCCACCTATCTAAGGAAAGGTGTTTGCACTTACGCAACAAGAGGCTAGTAGATCCCCTAGTCTGATCCGAGGTACTTTACTTGTCCATAATCATGTCGTAGATGCATTGTTTGACTCGGGTGCAACCTATTCATTCATCTCATATGATGGCGTTAAGCGTTTGGGTCTTAAAATTAGCCTGTTGCCATTTGAATTATCTATGTACACCCTTACTGGATATTCTATAATTACATCTGATGTATGCGTAAATTGTACTATACAATTGGATAGCCGTTGTACTACCCTTGACTTGATTTGCATCCCTTTGTGTGACTTTGATGTAATCATTGGTATGGATTGGCTGTCGGCTAATAATGTGATACTTGATTGTAATCGTAAGACTGTTTCCTTACCTGCAATATACCTGAAATGGTCCTATGACTGAGCTTACTTGTGTGTCGTCGCCTAAGCTGGGAGGTGCCTTAGGCATGGTTGCCAAGGGTTTCTAGTATTCTTTTCATTGTATATTGAGGTTGATGATGGGTTGGAGGATATACCTGTGATTAGGGAGTTCCCTGAGGTTTTCCCTAAGGAGTTTAGTGGACTACCTCCCGAGAGAGAGCTAGAATTTTTTGTTGATTTGGTACCCGGTACAGGTCCAATCTCTAAGGCCCTATATAGAATGGCGCCTGCTGAGTTAGTTGAGTTGAAGAGTCAATTAGAGGAGCTACTTGAGAAAGGTTTTATTAGGCCAAGTGTGTCTCCATAGGGAGCACCAGTGTTATTTGTCAAGAAGAAAGATGGTAGTCTTAGGCTTTGCATTGACTATAGGCAATTAAACCAAGCAACTGTCAAGAATAAATACCTTTTGCCTAGAATTAATGATTTACTTGACCAATTAGCTCGAGCGTTGGTCTTTTCAAAGATTGACCTTAGATTGGGGTATCGCCAACTTAGAGTCAAAGCTGAGGATGTACCTAAGACCACCTTTAGGACACGATATGGCTATTATGAGTTCCTAGTCATGCCTTTTGGGTTAACCAATGCCCCTGCCATTTTCATGGACTACATGAATAGGATTTTTAGGCCTTATCTTGATCGGTTTGTGGTAGTGTTCATTGATGACATTCTTATCTACTCTAAAAGTAGTGAAGAGCATGAAGAGCATCTTAGGATAGTTCTTCAAACCTTGAGAGAGCATCAGTTGTATGCTAAGTTGAGCAAGTGTGAGTTTTGGTTACGGGAGGTCAAATTCCTAGGTCATGTGATATCGAAACAAGGGGTAGCAGTAGATCCTAGCAAGGTAGAAGTGGTACTGAATTGGGAAAAACATAAAATGGTGACTGAAATCCGTAGCTTCTTAGGTCTAGCTGGTTACTATAGAAGATTTATTAAGGGATTTTCTCAGTTAGCCATGCCTTTGACAAAATTGACTAGGAAGGACCAACCATTTGCGTGGGATGCTAAGTGTGAGAATGCTTTTCAGGAGCTTAAGGATAGGCTTACCAGCGCACCTGTGTTAGTGATACCTAACCCTAAAGAGACATTCATAGTCTATAATGACACTTCTAAGAAAGGATTAGGGTGTGTCTTAATGCAACAAGGTAGGGTGATAGCCTATGCCTCAAGACAACTTAAACCCCATGAGGAGAATTAGCCCACCCATGACCTAGAGCTAGCGGCTATAGTTTTTTTCCTTAAAATTTGGAGGCACTATCTCTATGGTGCCCAATTTGAAGTGTATAGTGATCACAAAAGTTTGAAGTACTTGTTTGACCAAAAGGAGTTAAACATGAGGAAAAGGAGGTGGATGGAATTCCTTAAGGACTATGATTTCTCCTTAAAGTATCATCCAGGGAAGGTGAATGTGGTCGCCGATGCCTTGAGTAGGAAATCTATTCACATGGCAATGATGATGCTTAGAGAGCAAAGGTTGATTAAAGAGATGAGGGATTTGAATTTATCAATTTCAATGAACCCTAGTAGCATTCTTTTGGGAGAATTAAGGATAGAAAATGACCTTAGAAAGAGGATCAAAGAGTCCTAAGAGCTAGATGCTTATTGGGGAGGAATTAGAGAGCAACTGGGGAATGGTGAGGTCAAAGATTTTGACCTATCAGAAGATGGTTTAGTGAGGTACCAGGGTAGAGTGTGCATACCCAAGGATGAAGAGTTGAGGAATATAGTGTTGTCAAAAGCTCATAAGAGTAGGTACACCATTCATCTGGGCACCACTAAGATGTATAAGGATCTAAAAAAGAGCTTTTGGTGGCCTGGGATGAAGTCGGACATAACAGAATTTTTTGCTAGATGCCTAATTTGTCAGAGGGTTAAGATTGAATACCAAAGACACGCAGGTTTGTTACACCCTTTAGAAATTTCAGAATGGAAATGGGATAGTATATCCATGGATTTTGTGATGGGTTTCCTTAGAATATCCTCGGGTTATGATGCTATTTGGGTGATTGTGGATAGATTGACGAAGTCTGCCCACTTTCTACCTATTAGAGCTACTTATCCTCTAGATAGACTAGCTCAACTGTATGTTCATGAAATTGTAAGATTGCATGGTGTTCCTAATAGCATTGTGTCAGATAGAAACCCAAGATTCACATCAAAATTTTGGCGATCTCTACAAGAAGGTTTAGGTACTAGTCTTAACTTTAGCACTGCTTATCATCCGTAGTCTGATGGACAAACCGAGAGGACCATTCAGATCCTTAAGGACATGCTTAGAGCGAGTGTACTAAAGTTAAAAGGGAGTTGGGATGTTTACTTGCCTTTAGCTGAGTTTGCTTATAATAATAGTTACCATTCCAGTATCGAGATGGCACCATTTGAGGCACTTTATGGGAGGAAGTGTCGGTCACCCTTGTGTTGGGTAAAACTTGGTGAGAGAAGTCTCTTAGGTCTAGACATAGTGGACTAAACTATCCATCAAATAGAACTCATTAGAAAGAAGTCATTGGCTGCCCAGAGTAGGCAAAAGAGTTATGCGGATAAGAGAAGGAGACCCTTAGAATTTGAGATAAGAACCATGTGTTCCTTAAGGCTACTCCAGTGACGGGTGTAGGATGGTCTATCAGGATAAGAAAGCTCAGTCCTTGTTATCTTGGTTCTTTCCAAATCCTTGAAAGGATAGGACCCGTGGCCTATAGAGTGGCTTTACCTCCAAACCTAGCCAGATTGCATGATGTGTTCCATGTGTCCCAACTGAAAAAGTACCACCCAGACGCTTTGCATGTCATTAAGCATGAGAATGTGCATCTACAAGATGATTTGTCTTATGTGGTTGAGCTAGTGTGGACTCAAAAGTCAAACAGCTACGTAATAAAGACATCCTCCTAGTAAAGGTAGTATGGAAAGGACTTACTCCGGATGAAGCAACTTGGGAAACAGAAGAAGCAATGAGGAAGGATTATCCTACATTATTTGAGTAAGGTATGTCTAATTTTAAGGACAAAATTTCTAAAAGGAGGGGAGAATGTAACACCTCAAAAAATTAATTAAGGTGTTAATCCTGGATTAGATTAATTAGGCATAATTAATATAGGATAATTGGGCAAGTTAAGTTAATGGAGATTTTAGAGAAATAAATTATTAATATGGGTTTGAGATTTAATTAGGACAGAAATTTCATCTAGGCCCAAATTAATGTAGGAGGTCATGATAAGAGGCTAATGGGGGCCCAATCAGCTAGGTGCAGGCCCAATATAACTCAATCTGATAGAGGCCCAATATCCACCTTTTATAGACTCTTATAATTGGCCCAATAACCCTTATGCAGACCCAAAACCTTTGAGCTCTTAAAACTTGTTCTGGGCTAATGGAATTTCAGCAGCCCAATGCATAAGAGTTAGCCCAACAAGCTAAAATCTGAAGCCCAAATGGAGATAGACCTTAGAGCAACCCATGACCCATATTTGACCCAACTTAAACCCAACTAAAACCTTAAATGCTTCAGCCACTATCCCATTTTTTTGAAACACAAAGGAGAAAATCGGAGGTCCAAAGGGGAGGCTAGGGTTCTTGGCCTAAATCCACATTTTCTCACATTTAGAGCAAGATTCAGCCAAGGTAATAGTCATATAACTTAATCCTCTCATCTTTCTCTTCATTTTAGTTCGATTAGTTTTTCATTTGGAGTATTTTCACCATACCTAAAATCTGAAATGTGGGTGTTTGGGGATTTTCTTGATGAAATTCGTAGGTTGAGGCTAGGACTATCATTAGATAGGTATGAACTCTTCTTTTTGAGGTAATTCTGCTGATTTGAGACCCTAATGACTTGGTTATAATATGGGTATTAATTTTGTATGAATTTGATTAGGATTTTGGATGAAATATTGACCTTTTCTGGTAGAGGACACTTCAATCCGAATTTAGGACTTGTAGTGGCTGGGTAAGTGATTCGTAGGTAGTCATTAGCATTTTAAATTCTTTAGGTACTAATTGCAATTGTTAATGATGAATTAGAGTAGTAATTCTATGATGCTATAGTTATAGGGGAGTTTTTACACCATTGGTGATATTGCAATTGTCTACAAGTGAGGTAACCAGGTTTATATTAATTCCATGCATGTATCTGTTTTAATTTCATATTTGCTGTATATGAATGATTTGAAATGTTGAATGAATTGGTTAGCTATATGTTGAATTGTGATTGGACCTTGTGAGTCCATGGTGGAGTTGTGGTGCGGTTGCCACCCGTGCATGTGCTTCGATCGGGCACCGGGTTATGATCAAACCCCAGATGCACTGAGCCCTGGTAGTGCTCAATGGGGAGTAGGTGTCGTGGACGGGCCTCTCCCGGTGTTAATGGCCTTTAACATGTGAAAATATGATTGCTAGTATGGGATAGTAATCTTAATAGCCTACTTGTTTCATTTACTGATATGACTAGTATTTTGCTGTTGCTTATGTGAAATTATGCATGTATGCTAATTAAACTGGAATATATGATGGAATTGCCTTAGTTACTAAGATTCATATCTCACCCCGTTTTATGGGATTAATATTTCAAGTGAAGGTCCTTTGGGTAAGGATAAAGGTAAGCAAGTGGATGAAAATCCATGAGCCCTAGCCATGCGTAGAGGAAGATACACTTCGGCTAATCTGAGTAGAGTAGATGTAGTTTTGTTATTAGTTTACATAGCATCATCATGTAATCATGTTGCTAAGTGTAGGCATTTATATTTTGCTTGGTTGAAATGTAACCATCAAGAAGTTAAGTCTCATTATAGTTGGATATTGACGTATGAACTTATAGTAGCTGATATATAGTTTTGTTGGATTTGTGACATGGTTTACCATTTGGGAATTGTAATCATGTAACGCATTAGATGTTGATATAAACTATTGATGTATGAAACCTTTAATGGAATGTACGCTTGAATGTTAATTATTGGAAGCTTATGAAATTTCTGCTAACATCAATATGTGAAATGGCTGACATATGGTAGTTGGATGAGTAGGAATTTATATTCAACATTTGAATTAGTGAAGGTAGAATAGCTGGGTAAATAAGGTGCATAAACACCATTTGAGTTGTATAATGTAAGGTAGAGTGACCCTAGGGGATTATTGGAGGGAGAGTGGAGAGTATGAGGCAAGGTTTTAAGAGTAGTAGGGTCAGAGGGCATTTGGCCGTGGCCAAAATATTGTTTGTCGCGGCCAATAGTGGCGAAGTTGCCCAAGGAGAGTTCCAGAGAGTAATTCGCCGCGACGGCATATAGGTTGGCCGCGACAAAAGTCCAACTCTTCGCGACAAAATTAGTAACGATGTAAGGGGTGAAGCCGAGGGGAATTGGCCGCGGCGAATGTCTAGAAACTCCTATATTGACTAGGAAATCTTGGTTTTCCATATTGTAACCTCAAGGGATGACTTGTAAACATTGATAGAAGATAAATATGAGTTGAAAATGATAGGTAATAGAATCAAGGCTCATAAATGAATGTTCGTTTCCCCTGATGTACATAAGTGTTGGTAATTATATGGTTGATGACTCTAATAAAATTTTGGTTTAAATTTCCTCGTATTTCCATAATGTAATTAGTCTTAATGCCACGTAACCCTGCTTTATGGTTATTAATCACGTATTTAACCTTAATTACAATGATTAGAAGTTAGGGTTGTCACAGATCTATTTTAAAGGAGAAATTGAGGGAAAAATTTGGATTTGAACAGAGGAGTTCAATGAACACAAGATTCAAGTGAGAAAAGCCATGAAAATAAGGTATTTTCTTCTTCCATAGTTGCTACCCTTTGCTCCCCTTCTCCACCATTTCGCTCCACTTGAGAAGACTTAGGAGGAGTTAATTTTTAGGCAGAACCAAGGGTGATTCTAAGGAAAAAGGGTGTGGAGATTAAGAATATGCAAAGAGAATTAACAAAAAATTATTAGATTTCAAGATGCAAATTTTAGGGTTTTAAGTGCACCTTGTAAATTTTGATTTTGTATGAGGATTCTTAGGTCTAATTAAGAGTTTAAATGAGCTCCTAAGATCCCTAAGAGGCTCTCCATATGCATCCTCCCTTGAGAAAACAAGGCAAACTCCAAAAAGCCCCATTTCTTCTATAGCCTGGTCCTAAAGGGGTTTATGTAGTTAGTGAGAGTTTTAAAATTTTCTAAGCCCATTTTTGAGTCATATATGATGAATGAATATGAAGGAAAGTCTTAGGAGAAATTTAGAAACCATAAAAAGTGAGTTAGTGCTTTATATTCCATATTATGACCTAAAGAAGCAACATGTAGTTAGGCTCTTAGTTTTAATTGTTTGATGATTCCAAGATGCTTAAAAGGAGTCAAGAATCATATTTGAAAGGAAAGAATGGAGCCTAAATTTATTTGATGCGTGTTACTTCATTAGGTGCAATTATGGACCATAATAAAGTCATAAGCCAACCTAGTGTCTAAGCAAATTGTATAGTCTTAGAATTGAGTTCATGAACCTAATTGGCTTCCATAAATCGTGTTTAGACCAAGAGAAACCTTCCCCACACTTTTGTGTATATGTGGCAGAAAAGGGGAGCTTGGATTCAAAGGAAAAAGTGTATAATTGTGTATGAGGTAGCTCTCTCCACCTTCTTTCATGCATGGATGTGTGCTTACCTTGTCTTGCATGTATGTATATGTATTTTTAAGCTATGAAAAGTGTTCTAGTATAACTTTAATTCCATGGTGCCATGATGTTAATTGCTCTTATATGATGTTTTTGATGTGTGCTTGAGTTTGCTTGAGTGTGGTAATGCCAAGAACCCTTAGCCACTATAAAGATGAGCCAAGAACCCTTGAGATTGGTTGAGACAAAGCAAAGAATCTCCCAAAAGCAAGATGGGCTCCCAAGAGTATGGTTAAGTCCAAGAATCTCTTAAAGAATGGGTGAGGTAAGTCAAATATCCAAAAGAAATTGGGTGAGGCCAATCCACTTGCTTAGCAAGCCTTTGTATGCTATGTATGACATTCTCAAATGATGAAAATGCTTCTTGAATGTTTGCACATGTCAACATGACCATACATGTATTTATGAGACTTGTTTGCATCTATTATGTATGATTGAATGGGAGATGAGCTATTGGGATTTTTTAAATCCCATTCCCTCCTCTCTAATGATTTAATATGCTAGGTGGACCAAGTGGACAAGGTAATGGAAGCCAAACACTTTAAGGATGAGAGGATGACAACATTGTAACACCCCAAAAATTAATTAAGGAGTTAATCATAGATTAGATTAATATAGGATAATTGGGCAAGTTAAGTGAAAGGAGATTTTAGAAAGATAAAATTGTTAATATGGGTTTGAGATTTAATTGGTATAGAAATTTCATCTAGGCCCAAATTAAATTAAGTAGGCCAAGGTTAAGACTAATGGAGGCCTAATAATTTTAGGTGCAGACCTAACCTTTTATTGTGAGGCTTGGCCTAAGAGGTAGCATCTAATGATGGCCCAATTCAATTTAATGAATCAGAGACCCAAGACCCAACTTGCATAAGCCCATGTAATTGGCCCAATAACCCTTGAGCAGACCCAAATCAAATGAGTCTTTCAAACTTGGTCTGGCCCAATTAAATTTCAGCAACCCAATACATAAGAACTAGCCTAACAAAGTAAAAATCTGAAGCCCATTAGGAGTTGGATCCTTGGAGCAGCTCATGACCCATCTTAGACCCAACTTAAACTTAACTAAAACCCTAAATACTTCAGCCTCTTCCCCATTTGCTGAAACACAAAAACACATCTCAAAATTCAGAGGTCCAAAGGAGGCTCTAGGGTTCTTGGCATAAATCCACCATTTCTCACTTCTAAGCTCAAAATCAGCCAAAGTAATAGTTATATAACTTAATCCCCTTCTCTTTCTCTTTAATTTGATCCGATTGGTTTTTCATTAGAAGTATTTTCACCTACACCCAAAATCTGAAACTTGTTATGTGATATTTCCATGGTGAAAATTCATAGGTTGAGGCTAGGGCTATCATTAGATAGGTATGAACTCTTCTTTTTGAGGTAATTCTGCTGATTTGAGACCTTAATGACTTGATTATAGTATGGGTATTAATTTTTTATGATTTTGCTTAGGATTTAGAGTGATATATTGAGGTTTCTGCTAGTGGACAACTCCATTCCGAATTTTGGGAATTAATAGTGGCTGGGGAGATTTTTGTACCATTGGTGGATTTTGCAAATTTGTCTACAAGTGAGGTAACCGGGTTTATCTTAATTCCATGCATATATCTATTTTAATTTCATATTTGCTGAACATGAATGATTTGAAATATTGAATGAATTGGTTGGTTATCTATTGTATTGTGATTGAACCTTGTTAGTCCATGGTAGAGCTGTGGTACGGCTGCCACCTGTGCATGTGCTTCGATCGGGCACCAGGTTATGATCAAACCCTAGATGCACTGAGCCTTGGTTGTGCTCAATGGGGAATAGGTGCCGTGGGCAGGTCTCTTCCGGTGTTAATGGCCTTTAACATGTGGAAATATGATTGCTAGTATGGGATAGTAATCATGATAGCTAATTGTTTCATTTACTGATATGACTGGTATTTTTCTGATGCTTATGTGAAATTATGCATGTATGCTAATTAAACTGGAATATATGATGGAATTGCCTTAGTTACTGAGATTCGTATCTCATCCCATTTTATGGGATTAAACATTTCAGGTGAAGGCTCTTCGGGTAAGGATAAGGGCAAGCAAGTGGATGAACATCCATGAGCTAAGGCTTGGTGTGGGGAGATACACTTGGTCTAAGTAGAATAGAGTAGATGCTAATTTTTATTAACTTTTGTATAGCATCATCATGTATCTGTATTGCCAAGTGTAAGAGTTTGCATTTTGTTAACATAGAATGTAACCATTAAGAAATAGGCTTCATATTAGCTGTTGATGGATGTATGAACTTTGACACTTATCTTGGTTGGTGAATCTATGATATAACTGACTATTTGAGCAATGTAATCTTATGATATATTGATTGTAGACTTGAACTATTGATGCATGAAATACCTAATGAAAGTATGATTGAATGACCATTGTGAAAATTTGTAAATCTGTTGATATAAGACCAATGAATGAGTAGGAGAATCCATCTTTAATTGTGAGATGGGTAATGATCTACTGGCTAGGGAATTCAGTCGATAAATGCTATTAGAACCTCATAACACGTGGGAGAGTGGCCCTAGAGAGTCCCTAGATAGAGAGTGGAGAGTATGTGGCAAGGTCTTAAAAGTAATAGGATCAGAAGGCACTTGGCCGCAGCCAATAGAGGCGAAATTGCCCAGGGGGAGCCCAAAGAGCAATTTGCCTCAGCGAAATGTGAGAAGCTAAACTGGGAGTTGTCCAGAGGGAAATTCACTGTGGCTAAGTAGGGAATTGGCTGCGGCCAATATCAAGAGCTGAGTGAGGTAGGTTCCAGGAGGCTTCCTCGCCGCGACGCCATGTAAGTTGGCTGTGGCGAAATTAGTAACAATGCAAAGGGTGAAGCCGAGGGGAATTGGCCGCGGCTAAGGGGAAATTGGCCGTGATGAACATCTTGAAACCCTTATATTGACTAGGAAATCTTGGCTTTTCATATGGTAATCTAAAGGGATGACTTAGAAGCATTAATAGAATATTCTTGTGAATAGGAGTTAATAGGTAATAGAATCAAGGCTTATAAATGAACATTGGTTTTCCCTGATGTACGTAAGTGGTTGTAATTATATGGGTGATGACTCTAATAATATTAAGGTTCAAATTTTCCCATATTTCCATAATGTAATTAGCCTTAATGACATGTAACCCTACTTCATAGTTATTAATCACATGTTTAACCTTAATTACAATGATTAGAAGTTAGGGTCGTCACAACATAATACAAAGTTTTGGTTCTTTAAAGGCATATTCATGTTCAATTATGTAACCTATGCTTGTATATGGTCTATGACCTTTGGAACATCTGTAATTATGATAATATATGATGTAGAAATGAAAGAATATGTTATGTGAATGATAGAATGTAAATTGAGTATGTAATGCATGGAGTTTAGGACCATTTGGTCAGCTCACACAAGTCCCAATTATGCTTTTAGACTTGCTCAAAAGGTGCCAAAACCCAAGGAAAGCCATTTAGACAATTTGGTATCCCATATGGAGCTAAAATTGACTATAATGGAACCCTATATCACTTTTTATCCAAATGAGCTCTTTTTGATCTAAGATTTGGCATGAAATTATAGCTTTTTGAGAGCTTTTTGGGAAGCTAAAGAACAGAATTTTCAGAGGTATAGAGAATATTTGATGAATTTTCAAAATTGGGAAATTTTCTGGTTTTGGCCATGTCACTGTTCATATTGGTCCAAAAATGAAATATGTCACACAGGGCTCAAATGATGTCCAATTGCCAGAAAATTTTATACATAGAAACTAGACATTCACAGTGACTTGTGACAATTATAAGCACCTCATTTGGATGTCTAGAGAGGGAGATATGAATTTTTAAAAATTCTGTCTAATATTAAGAACTCCAGCCGACCTCTGTTACTGTTTGATTGGATTTCGAGGTCTGGATGTGCCTAAGATAGTCTAGAGTTATTTTTCTCCTCTATCTTATATCCACAGATTTCCATATTGGTATCATTTACATGGATTAGATTTTTTTGGAATTAATTGGACATTTTTAAAGTTTGCTACATAATTTTGTGATAGCACCAGTGGATAGCCTGACCTCTGGAACATTTCAAATATGAAACATCCTCTGTGTTAGATATTATGGTATGGAAATATTTTTAACATAAATTAGACATCCATAACTTTCCAAAATGGCCAAGAAGGCATGATTTCGATATTTTTAAAATTAGTTATGATTTTTCAAATTTTGGATAGAAAAGAGGCCAAATCTGGCTGAAATTATATCTGTACATTTCGTGCTTCTCTTTGAGTTTCTTGAGGTGTAGGCCACTTTTGATGATTCAAATGAGTTGCATTCATGTGATTAAATATGAGAATGTGTTGTATAAATTCACATGGCCCACGTGACAGAATGAAATTTTTATACATGACGCAAAGCAAGAAAATGCATTATTTTAATTATCTTTTCTTGCTCCTTCATGGAAATTATGAATGTAAAGCATGAGAATGTTATAGAATGAGGTAGAAATATATGGTGTTACACTAGACCAATGCCCTTGAGAGCCTATGTTTACTATGTATGTGTTTATATGATAAGGAAAATGATTTATGTATGTTCACTAGTAGTTTGAATGCCATACATGCATTCTTTGACATGAACTTGCATCCATTATGTATGTTTAAAAGGGTTAAGAGCTATTGAGATTTTTTGGATCTTACCCTTTTCTCATATATGTTTAAACATGTCTAGGTGAGCTAAGTGCACTAAGAACTAGAGACCAACTATAGCACCATATTTATCTAACTTATCACATGTCATTCTAATCACATTTCGTTAGCCAAGCACACTTTCTTAAGAAAATGCAATTAAAATAATAGATAATTTTTGCATTATGTCATAGATAAAGTATTCATTTCGTATCCCGTGGACCATATGAACCTATTCATATCTCTTTTATTTTATTTAGTACTAATACAATTCATATTGATCATCAAACAATTCAAGGACCATGGATTTAGAGGCAAAACCAAGAAAATGGTTTATTCATCTTGGGTTCAAGGTGGCAGATTCTTAGGGGAATTTTGAAAAAACATAACTAAATCTAAAAAAATCAAAATCTTACAAACCATAATGTTCTAGAAAATTTTTAAATGTTAAATTTATGGTAAAAATAATCCCAAGCCACGAAAACCTCATATGTACTATGTTTGACAATGGAAAATTGGCAAAGGTCAGACTAATCAGTGTTTCTGGTATAAGTTACTGATATAAATTTCAAAAATTCATAATTAATTCCAAAAAGGTCTAATTTAGGCAAACTATACCAACTTGGAAGACAAACTATACCAACTTGGAAATTTACAGATGTTAAATAGAGGGAAAAAATAAGTCTAGACTTGTTCAGAAGCATTTTGACCTAAAAAACTACTAGAACAGTAACCAAGGTCTACTGGCATCCTTGGTACTGGCACAAAACTTTATAAAATCATTTCTCCCTCTATAGACCTCCAATTGAGGTGCTTCTAGTTGGCATAAGTCACTGTGAGTGTCTAGTTTCTCCTTGTAAAATTTTATAGCTATTAGACATTGTTTGCCCCATGCATGACAGAGATGCAAATTCTAACCAATTGCATAGTGACAATACCAAATCATGAAAAATTGTCGACTTTAAAAAATCACCAAATATTCTCTAAACTTTTAAATAATATACACTTTAGCTCTTCAAAAAGCTCTAGGCTAGATCTATATGCATGCCAAATCTCATGAAGAGATTCATTCATCTAGATAGATTTTGACATAGGGTTGCAAAATGCCACATTGTGGCTTATAAAAGGATCCCAAATGGTCTATTTTTGCTTCTAGCTTTTCTAGAGCCACGTGAGCACGTGGGGAATCACGAAAATAGTATACTAAACATATCTCAAGGGTGCAACAACCCAGATTTCACAAACTCCTTCTCTCACCTCAAGGCATACAGAAGGATAAATAACCTTATCCTCGGCATTCAATGTCAAAATCATGTAATATCATTCATATAGCTCTAGTTCTCATACATATATAATATATCCATACATTTACAAGTACTCATGAGCTCATACATTATATACAATATTGGATTACATCATATACCATTCATATGGCTACAAAATGGACAATTTACACAATTCTATATAAATCTCCTTCCTTTATGCTTGGTGGCTCCCATTCCTTGGTTCACTTGACCCACCTAGACATGTTAGGCAAATAGGAGGAAGGAATGAGATTCTAGGAATCCTAATAGCTCTTTTCCTTTTCAACCATACATAAAAGATGTAAATCCAAGTCTAAAAATGCATGCATAGATATCATAGAGTGCATAATCATTCATGGAACATTTCTTGCACTCAAGAAATCATATAAAGCATACATAGGCTTGCCAAGCAAGTGGTTTAGCCTCACCCATTCTCTTGGAGGATTTTGGACTTGCCTCACCCATTTTCTTAAGGGACCTTTGACTAAGCTTCACTCTTTAGAGACTTTTGACTTTGTCTCACCCATTCTTGGGGACTTTTGGCTCATCCTCACCTTAGCTAAGGGACTTTTGGCTTCACCACACTCAAGCAAACCAAAACATGTTCATAAAGCATCATTTAAGTGCATAACATAACATCATGGTACCATGGCATATAGATACATGCTAAAACATCTTTCATAGTTTAAAACATGCACACACACATTCAAGACAATATAAACACCTATTCATGCATGAGAGAAAGAAGAAAGAGCTACCTTAGCTACAAAAGCACACTTTTCCTTTTGAAAATGCTTCCTTTCCCTTGGCCACACACTCACAAGGATGTGAAACTTGGTTCCTTTGGCCTAGACACATTACATGGAAGCCAATTACTCTCTTGGAATAATTTCTAAAGCTACACATGCACTTGAAAAGCTAAATGGCTTAAACGGTTCAATTATGGTTCCATAAGGCACCTAATGAAGCAACCTTAGGAAAACATAATCTTGGATTCATTCTTTCCTTTAATCTATGACTCTTGACTCTATTTAGACCTCTTGGAGCCATCACACAATCATTTCAAGGAGCCTAGGTAGGTGTTGCTTTATTATTCTACAATATGGAACCTATATCTCCATTACACTTTCTAGGCTTTCTAAAATTTTTTCAAGGCTTCCTCTCATGCTCTCCCATCATACATGATGCAAAACTAAGCTTGGAAGAATTTAAAACTATCCCTTGGCACTTCATCCACTCTAGACTGAAGCAATGCTTCATGAAAATACCAAAGAAGTTGTTTTGATTTCTTTGATGGGAAAAGCATGTGGGAGGCTTCCTTGATGTCTTAAGGACTCATACAAAATCTTAGAAGCTTCCTACAAACTAAGGTGAAAGTGAAACCTTAGGCTAGATATCTTGCAAATCAATGATTCTTTCTTAGATTTCTTTGTATATTCTTGTTTCCTATACTCTAAATCATAGGATTCATCCTTGGTTTGATTCAAAAATTACTTCCTCTTGGTTGTCCATATAATGGCCGAACCATACATAAAGGGAGCAAGGAAGAAGAGGCATGAAAGCTAATAGATTTACCTTGAATTCATGCTTTTCACAAGAGCTTTCCCCCTTTGCCTTGGTCCTTCTCTTGGAATTCAAACTTCTCCCCTCTGGTTTAGGTTTAAAATAGGACTAAATCATGCACCAAAACCATGGAAAGAAAAAGGAGAAGAAGGAGAACAAGTTCAATGAAGGAAGAAGTAAGAAATTCCTTGATTTTTCATACCTTTTCCTAAGCTTTTCTCCTCCTTTGAAGCTCCCTCTTGTGCACCACCTTTTGCAAAACTTCTCCCTAGTCTTGGATAGAATTTAGGTAGGCCAAATGTGGGGGAGAAGTAAGGTGCCACCTATTTATAGCTAGGGACTCTTAAGGAGTTTTTTAAAATGCCAATTTCATCCTTTATTCTTAGCTTTTTTGTTTTAAGCTCATTTCAACTCCTTTTCAAGAACTGTCTTTTCCATCATAAAATTTAGGTCCTTAATCTTATAAAATGCTTTTGGAATCACTCAATTTGGAGCTAAAACCTTCCCAAATGAAAAGGTCAAAATTCGAGTCAATTGATGTTAGAAAACATACACTGGAGGGGTTTTAACTATCCCAGGGCTTCCTATGGTTTTTAGGGTCTCTAAGAACCCCAAAGAGCTCAAATTTTCTATTTAAAAAGCTCTCTTGTGAGTATTCTAAAAATTGTCTAAAATTATGAAAATGCCACTGCATCTTCATTACATTTCATCTGGTTATTCTAATTCCATTTTCAGGGTACCTCTGACCTTAGATCATCATTATTTGAGGTCTAGATTATCACTGTAATTTTATTGGACCTTAAATTATTCTATTTAGGGGGCTTTCTTTTGTATCCAGTGAATTATGTATGTTTATAGAGAAACCAGGCATTACGTTTCTCATGTTTACAGACGAGTACCAGATATTACACCAACTGTAATATCCAGTTCTCTGAAAATAAGAGAAAACATAAGAAACGTAATGTACGATTTCTTTGTCAACGAACGAAACTCACTGGATATAAAAAGAAGTCCCACGAAACGATGTAGTTAAGGTCCCAAAAAATTTGGGAAGCATTCTAGACTCCTAAAAATGAGAATCCCATGCTCAGACGGAAAGAAAAAGGGAGCTAGAATGAAGAAACGAATTGTGATGAAAGGTCGACGAAACATAAGGGTATTTTTGTCATTTTGAGTAAAATTTGAAATTCACATAAGAGGGCTTTTTAAATAAAATTTTTGAGTTCCCCAAGATTCTCAGAGGCCCTGAAAACCATGAGAAGCCCTAGGACAGTTAAAACCCCCCAGTGGACGTTTTTTAACATCAGTTGACCTGAACTTTGATTGATTCTTTCAGTAAGGTTTTAGCTCCGATTTGAGTGATTCCAAAGGCATTTTATGAATTAGAGGACCTAAACTTTATGATGGAAAAGATGATTCTCAAAAAGGAGTTAAAATGAGCTAAACGAAGTAAACAAGCTCGTAGGGGCAAAATGGTCATTTTGAAAAATTGTAAAAGAGGCTTCTTAAGTAAGATTACACCTCGTCACCTTCTTCAAGCTTCCATTTGCAGAAAATTCAGTAGCTATGGCGTGACATTAAGAGGGGAGAAAGAGAAGAAGTTTAAGCTCTCGATTAGGTAAGTGAACGACCCCGTTTCATCTGCGCCAGTTAAGAAAGTTGTTCCTCTCTCTAAGAGCTCTCTAATTGTGGTTTTCTTTTCTTGAAAAATTAAAGATTTAGGTTTGAACCAAGCCAAAAAGGAACTCTTTTCAAGGAAACAAATCGATGGTAAATAATCTACGCAAAGAGAGCTTCGTTTTAAGGTAAGACTTCACTTGAAACACTTGTAAATATTGTGTTTCCAAGCCATTCAAGCTTAGGTCTAGAAAGAGAAAGTGAGGAGGAGAGTTTTACTTTATGTGTTCTTAATGGAGCCAAAGGTTATGGAGTGTGAGGATTAAGAATATACAATTAGAATGAAAAGGGAGCTTTAGAATGCAAGTTATGGAAGTTAGGGTTTTGATTGCACTTGAACTCTATCATGAACCCTAGCCATATTTTATGATGTTTAAATATTCATATAAGTTCCTAAGACACCAAGAAAGCTTTCTACATGATTCTCCCATCAAAGGAAGCAAGAAAACTCCATTGGGTGCGTTATGGAAACATAACTTCGGCCAAGGAGAGTCCCATGCACTAGGGATTGTTTTAATTCCTTCAAGCTTAGTTTTATATCATGTATGATGGGGAGAGTATGAGAGGAAGCCTTGGAAAAAGTATAGAAAGTCATAGGAAGCAAGATGGCCTTATATGTTCCATAATATGGCTTAAAGAAGCAACACTAAGCTAGGCTCCTAGAATTGATTATGTGATAACTCCAAGAGGTTTAAATAGAGTCAAGAATCATGAGTGGAATAGATAAAATGAAGTCAAGATTATGTTTTCTTAAGGTGCTCATTAAGTGCATTATGGAACCATAAAAGAGCCTTATGAGTCACCTAGCCTTTTTAGTGATTGTGTGGCCTTAGACTTTGCTTCAAGAGTATAATTAGCTCCCATATGATGTGTCTAAGTCAAGAGGAATGATCTCCACCTTCTTGGGTGTGTGAGATCAAGGGAGAGGATTCAAGACTAAGGAAAAAGTGTACAAATACTAGCAGGTAGCTCTCTCTACCTTCTTTCATGCATAATTGCTTGCTTACTTGTCTTTGAATGTGTGTATGTGTATTTTAGGCAATGAGAAATGTTTTAGCATGAGCTCTTACTCCATGGTACCGTGATGATGCATTATGTCTTCTAAATGATGTTCATGATGTTTGCTTTGGTTTGCTTGAGTGTGGTGAAGCCAAGAACCCCTAACCATGGTGAGGATGAGCCAAAAACCCTTAAGATTGGTTTAGACAAAGTTAATAGTCTCCCAAGAGCATGGTTGAGTCCAAGAACCTTTTAAAGAATGGGTGAGGCAAGTCAAAATCCATAAGTAAATGGGTGAGGCCAATCCACTTGCTTGGCAAGCCTATGTATGCTATGTATGACATTTTCAAATACTAAAAATGCTTCTTGAAATGATTCCACATGCCTGTATGCCATACATGCATTTGTGAGACTTATTTTGCATGCTTTATGTATGATTGAATAGGAGATGAGCTATTGAGATCTTTGAATCTCCTCTCCTCCTCTCCAATGTTCTAACATGCTAGGTGGACCAAGAGAGTAAGGTAATGGAAGCCAACTACCTTGAATATGAGAGCATGACATCAAAGTGTCTTAAAATTGCTACTTTAAGGCCTTATGGATAGCAATTGATGAAATCCCTAGTTGTATATGACCTATGATATTATGAGCATGTATAATTATGTAATGTATGGTGTATAAATGAGATTTAAGGTTATATGTATGGAAATACTCATTTTGGTCATGTA
This sequence comes from Erythrophleum ivorense, assembly GCA_026724425.1. Lineage (NCBI taxonomy): Eukaryota > Viridiplantae > Streptophyta > Magnoliopsida > Fabales > Fabaceae > Erythrophleum > Erythrophleum ivorense. The sequence continues at coordinate 869,194 of JAIUCV010000228.1, forward strand.
ATGGCAATTTTACATTATGGGAATTCTTGTATGAATGGAAATAGAATAGCCAAATTGAGATACATGAGGTTTAGGACCATTTGGGCAGCTCATACAAGTCCTATTTATGCTTTAGACTTGCCCAAGAGGTGCCAAACCCCAAGGAAAGCCATTTGGACATTTTAGTATCCCATATGGAGCCAAAATTGACCATAATAAAACCCAATGTCATCTTTTATCCAAATGAGCTCTTCTTCATCTAATATTTGGCATGCAATTAGAGCTTTTTGAGAAGTTAAAGATCAGAATTTTTGGAGGGCTAGAGAATATTTGATGAATTTTCAAAGTTAAAAATTTTTTGATTTTGGTCATGTCACTATTTATACTAGTCTGAAAATGAAATATGTCACATAGGGCTCAATGATGTCCAATTATCACAAAATTTTATACAAAGAAACTAGACATTCATAGTTATTTGTATCAACTAGAAACACCTCATTGGATGTCTAGAGAGGGAGATATGAATTTTTTAATATTCTATCCAGTATCAGGAGCCCCAACTGACCTCAGGTACTGTTTGATTACTTTTTGAGGCCTGGAGGTGCCTAGCTAGTATGGAGTTATTTTTTTCCTCTAGTTAATATCCATGGATTTTCATATTGGTATCATTTGTATGGATTGGATTGTTGTGAAGTTAATTAGATATTTTTGAAATTTGCTACAGAATTTTGTGACAGCACCAGTAGATAGCCTGACCTCTAGACATTTTTTGAATGTCAATGTCCTTTGTGTTGGATTTCATGGTCTGGACATATTTTTAACATGAAGTAGATATGTGTAGCTTTTTATAATGGCCAAGAATACATAATTTTGATTTTTCTAGAATTAGTTATAATTTTTCAAAGTTTATGACAGAAAAGAGGAAAATCTGGCCAAAAAATATATACATATATTTTATGGTTCCATTTGAGTTCCACGAAATGTAGGCCACCTTTAATGATGTAAATGAGTTGTATTCATGTAATTAAATACAAGAATGTGATGTATGAGTTCATATGGTCCACATGAAATTGAATAAAATTTTTATACGTGATGCAATGCTAAGAAATACATTATTTAATGCTATTTTTCCTTGCCTCTTTGTGAGTTACTTGATATGAGGCATAGAGATAGTATGAAATGAGCTAGTAAATATATGTGTTACACTAACAACCTTGAAAAAGCAAGACTTTGACAAAGAGATAGAGAAATAGGCTTTTTAATAGCATTTTGATGTCAAGAATTGTAACCATGTAATGTATATATGATGTAGATCATTGAACATATTCAAATGTATGTAAATATGATGTATGTATCCATTTTAGAACCAAATGAATGAATATATGAGTTTTTGCCACCCATGAGCCTTTATGTGCATGTGTATAAATGCAAGTGGCAAGGTGAGAATGACTTCCATGATGATTTGAATCATTTGACATGCTTTTATATGCTGCAATTATGCTTTTGGATGTGCCCAAGTGGTTATAAAATGTTAGGAAAGTCTTTCTCCTTTGTTTCCTTTGATTAAAATAAAGTTTTCAAATCTGTTTTAAGGAAGATATTAAGGGAAATTTTAGGATTTGAAGAGAGGAGTTTGGAGAGAAAGTAAGATTCAAGTGAGAAAAAGCAAGAAAATTAAGTAATTTCTCTTCCTATGGTTGCTACCTTTGGTTCCTCTCCTCCTCTATTTCTCCTAACATGAGAAACCCTAGAAGGACTTGATTTTTTAGGCAGAAACCAAGGATGAATCTAAGGAAAAAGAGTATGGAGATTAAGAATATGCGAAGGGAATTAACAAAAACCCATTAGATTTCAAGATGCAATTTCTAGGGTTTCAATTGCACCTTGTAAAATCTGATTTTGTATGATGATTCCTAAGCCTAAATAAGAGTTTAAATGAGCTCCCAAGATCCCTAAGAGGCTCCCCACATGCATCCTCCCTTGAGAAAATAAAGCAAACTCCAAGAAACCCCATTTCCTCCATAGCCCCAGCCTAAAGGGCTTGTGTAGTTACGGAGAGTTTTTAATTTTTCTAACCCATTCTTGAGTCATATATGATGAATGAAAAATGAGGGGTGGCCTTGGAAAAAATTTAGAACCTATAGAAAGTGAGTTAGTAATTTATATTCCATATTATGACCTAAAGGAGCAACATGTAGCTAGGCTCTTGGTTTTGATTGTGTGATGACTCCAAGAGGTTTAAAAGGAGCCAATAATCATATTTGAAAGGAAAGAATGGAGCCTATAATTTATTTGAGGGGTGTTGCTTCATTAGGTGCAATTATGGAACTATAATGAGATTTATAGATCAAGCTAGAGTTCAAGCAAGTGTGTGGCCTTAGAATTAATTCCATGAACCTAATTGGCTTCCATAAATTGTATTTAGGCCAAGAGAAAAACTTCCCCACACTTTTGTGTGTGTGTGGCTGAAAAGGGGAGCTTGGATTCAAAGGAAAAAGTGTGTAATTGTGTACAGGTAGCTCTCTCCACCTTCTCTCATGCATAGATGTGTGCTTAGCTTGTTTTGAATGTATGTATGTGTATTTTTAAGCCATGAAAAGTGTTCTAGCATGGCTTTAATTCCATGGTGTCGTGATGTTACAATATGCTCTTATATGATATTTTTGATGTGTGCTTGGGTTTGCTTGAGCGTGGTAAGGCCAAGAACCCTTAGCCATGGTGAGGATGAGCCAAGAACCCTTGAGATTGGTTGAGACAAAGCCAAGAGTCTCCTAAAAGCAAGATGAGCTCCCAAGAGTATGATTGAGTCCAAGAATCTCTTAAAGAATGGAGTGAGGCAAGTCCAATATCCATAAGAAATTAGGTGGGGCTAATTCACTTGTTTGGCAAGCCTTTGCATGCTATGTATGACTTTCTCAAATGATGAAAATGTCTCTTGAATGTTTGCACATGTCAACATGACTATACATGCATTTATGAGACTTGTTTGCATCCATTATGTATGATGAATGGAAGATGAACTATTGGAATTCTTTGAATTCATCCCCTCCCCTCCAATGTTCTAACGTGCTAGGTGGACTAAGAGAGCAAGGAGATGGAAGCCAACCATTTGAGAGAAGAAGAGTATGACATTGAAATGTAAGAAATTTGCTTCTTTAAGGGGCATCAAGGTGGCAAATGTTATCATCTATGGTTGCATATGACTTATGACCTCTTCAACATGTGTAATTATGTTAATAAGTGATGTATGAATGAGAGTTAAAGTTGTATGTATGAATATGCACATTTTGGTTATGTATTGGCAAGTTTTCATTATGGAAGTTTGTGTATAATTGCATGTGGCATAGCCAAAATGAGAGGCATGGAGTTTGGGACCATTTGGATAGCTCACATAAGTCCTGATTATGCTTTTAGACTTGCCCAAGAGGTGCCAAACCCCAAGGAAAGCCATTTGAACATTTTGGTATCCCATATGGAGCCAAAATTAACTAATTTAGAACGCTATATCACTTTTTGTCCAAATGAGCTCTTCTTGATATAAGATTTGGCATGAAATTAGAGCTTGTTGAGAGCTTTTTGGGAAGCTAAAAACATAATTTTCATAGGTCTACAGAATATTTGATAAATTTGCAAAGTTAACAATTTTTTTTGATTTTGGTCTGTTGCACTATTCATTTGGTTCGAAAATGAAATCTATCACACAGGGCTCAAATGATGTCCAATTGCCATGAAATTTTATACAAAGAAACTAGACATTCACAATGACTCATGTCAACTAGAAGCACCTCATTTGGATGTCTAGAGAGGGGAGATATAGATTTTTGAAAATTCTATCCAGTATCAGGGATTTTAGCCAACCTCTGTTACTATTTGATTTGATTTCGAGGTTTGGGCTGCCTAAGCTGGTATGGAGTTATTTGTCCCCTCTATTGAACATCCAAAGATTTCTATATTGGTATCATTTGCATGGATTGAATTTTTGTGAAATTAATTGGACATTTTTTGAAGTTTGCTGCAGAAATTTGTGACAGCACTAGAAGGCAATTTAATCTCTGGACCTTTTCGGATGTCAAACGTCCTCTGTGATGGATGTTATGTTCTGAACACATTTTTATTATGAAGTAGACATCCAAGCTTTCTAGAATGGCCATGAATGCATGATTTCAATTTTCTAGAATTAGTTATAGATTTTTAAAGTTTGGTTAAAAAAGGGCCAAATTCTGGCCAAAAATATACTTGAGTATTTTGAGCTTCCCTTTGAATTCCATGAGTTGTGGGCCACATTTTATGATGCAAATGAGTTGTATTCATGTAATTAAATATGAGAATGTATGGTATGAGCTCACATGATCCCACATGATACCGAATGAAATTTGTATACACGACGTAACGCAAGAAATTGTATTATTTTTAATCCCTTTTCCATTACTCTTTCATGGGATTGATGATTTAAAGCATGTGAATATCATGAAATGAGTTAGAAATTATGGTGTTACAAAAATTCCAAAAAATTTGAGTAACATTCTAGACTCCTAAAAATGAGAATCCTAGCCTCAGACAGAAGGAAAAATGGAGCTAGAATGAAGAAACAAATTTTGACGAATCTTACAAAATGTAATGGTATTTTTGTAATTTTGAGTAATTTTTGGAATTCACATAGGAGGACTTTTTAAATAAAAATTTTGAGTTCTCTAGGGTTCTCAAAGGCCCTGAAAATCATGGGAAGCCCCGGGACAGTTAAATCCCTTCTGGTAGATGTTTTCTAATGTCGGTGTACCTGAACTTTGATGGATCCGTTCGAGAAGGTTTTAACTCCAATTTGAGTGATTCCAAAGGCATTTTACTAAATTGGGAATCTAAATTTTATAATGGAAAAGACGGTTCTAAAAAAGGAGCTAAAATGAAGGAGAAACGAAAATGCCAAAAACGAAGGGCAAAATAGGAATTTTTGAAAAATGCTTCCTCCTCCCCCTATAAATAGGTGGCGCCCCATTCTCTCCTTCATTTAGACTCAGAATTTTTGGCCCAATTTCAGAGAAGAAGGCTAGGGTTTAGGCGCACCAAGGGAGGAGAAGAAGAAGGAGAAATCCAAGCTTCAAGGTATGGAAATTTGCTTGTTTTTTCATGCTTTCTTTTAGCCAATCTCTTCTCCTCTTTTTCCATCTTCTTTCCCATGATTTTTTTGAATTTTTGAGGGCTATTTTAAAGGAAGGACAGAAGGAAAATTTTGAAATTTAAGGGAGGAAGCCAAGGAAAGCAAAGAACAAGTAAGAAAAACCAAGGAAATCAAGGTATCATGCAATCCTTCCACTTGATCTTCTTCCTCCCTTCTCTTGTGAGCATTTCGACCTATGTATGGTCAGCCTTAAGGAGTTAAGTTTTCAACCAAACCAAGGATGAATCTTAGGAATTTGAGGGAGAAGAACAAGAATATGCAAAGAAAACAACAAACTAGCCATTGAATTTCAAGATGCAAAACCTAGGGTTTCAAATGCACCTTGTAAAATCTGATTTTGTATGATGATTCCTATGCCTAAATAAGAGTATAAATCAGCTCCCAAGATCCCTAAGAGGCTCCCTACATGCATTCTCCCTTGAAAAAATAAAGCAAACTCCAAGAAGCCCCATTTCCTCCATAGCCTCGGCCTAAAAGGGTTTGTGTAGCTAGGGAGAGTTTTAAATTTTTCTAAACCCATTCTTGAGTCATATATGATGAATGAAAATGAGGGGAGGCCTTGGGAAAAATTTAGAACCCATAGAAAGTGAGTTGGTGCTTTATGTTCTATATTATGACCTAAAAAAACAACATATAGTTAGGCTCTTGGCTTTAATTGTGTGATGACTCCAAGAGGCTTAAAAGGAGTTAAGAATCATATTTGAATGGAAAGAATGGAGCCTAGAATTTATTTGAGGGGTGTTGCTTCATTAAGTGCAATTATGAAACTATAATGAGGTTATAGACCAAGCTAGTGTCTAAGCAATTTGTAAGACCTTAGAATTGAGTTCATGAACCTAATTGGCTTCTATAAATTGTATCTAGACCAAAAGAAATCTTTCCCACACTTTTGTGTGTGTGTGGCCTAAGCAAGGAAGGGAGATTCAAGGGAAAAAGTGTGTAATTGCTTCTAAGGTAGCTCTCTCCACCTTTTCTCATGCATGGATGTGTCCTTAGCTTGTTTTAGAATGTGTATATATGTATTTTCAAGCCATTAAAAGTATACTAGCATGATTTCATATGCCATGGTTTCATGATAACATATTATGTTTTCTAAATGATGTTATAATATTTGTTTGGGTTTGCTTTAATGTGGTAAGGCCAAGAACCCTTAGCCATGGTGAGGATGAGCTAAGAACCCTTAAGATTGGTTGAGACAAAGCAAAGAGTCTCCTAAAAGTAAGATGGACTCCCAAGAGCATGGTTGAGTCCAAGAATCTCTTAAAGAATGGGTGAGGCAAGTCCAACATCCACAAGAATTTGGGTGAGGCCAATTCACTTGCTTAGCAAGCCTTGTATGCTATGTATGACTTTCTCAAATGATGAAAATGCCTCTTGAATGTTTGCACATGTCAACATGACCATACATGCATTTATTAGACATGCTTTGCATATGTTATGTATGATTGAATGGCAGATGAGCTATTGGGATTATTTGAGTCTCATTTCCTCCTCTCCAATGATCTAACATGCTAGGTAGACTAAGTGGACAAGGTAATGGAAGTCAACCACCTTGAAGAGAAGAGCTTGATACCAATATGCATAGTTTTTGCTTTCTAAAGCCATAATGACGTTTAATTATACAAATTATTGTTGTAAATGGTCTATGACCTTTGGAACATATGTAATTATGATAATATGTCATGTTTAAATGGGAGAATATATTATGTGACCATTAGAATATAAATTGAGTACGTATGGACAATGTGGCTTCTTGAATGAGTTTATGGAATTATACATATGTGTGGATGAGATGGCCAAAATGAGATGCATAAGGGTTGGGACCAATTGAGCAGCCTACACAAGTCCTAATTATGCTTTTAGACTTGCCCAAGAGGTGCCAAACCCCAAGGAAAGCCATTTGGACATTTTGGTATCCTATATGGAGCCAAAATTGACCATAATGGAATTCTATGTTACTTTTTATCCAAGTGAGATTTTCTTGATTTGAAATTTAGCATGAAATTAGGGCTTGTTGAGAGCTTTTTGGGAAGCTAAAGAACATAATTTTTGGAGGTCTACAGAATATTTGATGAATTTCCAAAGTTGGCAAATTTTTTGGTTTTGGTCATATCACTGTTCACTTAGGTCCAAAAATGAAATCATCACACAGGGCTCAAATGATGTCCAATTGCCACAAAATTTTATACAGAGAACCTAGACATTCCTAATGACTTGTGCCAACTAGAAGCACCTCATTTGGATGTCTAAAGAGGGAGATATGAATTTTCAAAGAATCTATCCAATATCAGGAACTCCACCTGATCTTAGTTACTGTTTGATTGAATTTTGGGGTTTAGGCATGCCAGAATCAGTCTAGAGTTACTTTTCTCCTCTAGCTAACATCCACAGATCTCCATATTGGTATCATTTACATAGATTGGATATTTTTAGAATTAATTGGACATTTTTGAAGTTTGCTACAGAATTTTGTGACAGCACCAGTGGACAGCCTGACCTCTGGACCTTTTCGCATGTCAAACATCCTCTGTGTTATATGTTATGGTCTAGGCATATTTTTAACATGAAATATACATGTGCATATTTCTATAATGGCATATAATGCTTGATTTAAATTTTTCTAGAATTAGTTATGAATTTTTAAATTTGTGACAGAAATGAGGACAAAGCTGGCTGAAATTATATATGTATATTTCATGCTTCCCTTTGAGTTCCTTGAGATGAAGGCCACTTTTGATGATTTAAATGAGTTGTATTCATGTAATTAAATATGGGAATGTGTTTTATGAGCTCACATGGTCCACATGACACCAAATGAAATTTTTATACACGACGTAACACAAAGAAATGTATTATTTTTAATCCCTTTTCCTTACTCTTTCTTGGAATTGATGATGTAAAGCATGTGAATATCATGAAATAAGTTAGAAATATATGATGTTACAAGATGCAGCTGGAGTAGCACGTGATGTATTAAAATAATTCAAGAAGCTATGGCTACATGACATGTGAACATAAGGAAAAGGCTGAGGAGTCAAAACACATGCACAGACATGTGAATAGTAGAAGAGAAGCAACACGTAGGCTTGAGCTAAAGGAAACACGTAAGAAGCATATGAAATGGATTAAATAAACATACATGGGCAGAATGTGGGAAGTGACATGGATAAGTTAAAAAGCCACGTGATTTACCTATTAAGAATGAAGCTACAAGTTTTTGGATGAAAAAGGTAGTAGAATACATCAATTAATGAGTTAAAATGAAGCATGAGGGGCACGTGATTTACTAAAAAAAATGGGGAGATGGCTGAATAAAAACGTGAAGAAAACGTGAAGTAGGCTAGCTAGGAGGAACATGAATAAAGCGACAGAAAAGAGGAGCTAGTTATGACCTCCAGTAACGTGAAAAAGGGGAGAAGATTTTGATTCACAAGGCTCGATGATTTTTGCTTCTTCTCTCCTCCATTGTCCTCCATCCATCTCATCCATGGTTGCTTGAATTTTCTCTTAGTAGCTAGCTGAAGAGTGGACCTCCTTGATGCAGATTTGAGCTTCAAATTGCTTTTCCCAATTGGATAATTTCTCTTTGCTTAATCTTTTAATTTCAGCATTGTTTTCTTTATTAATTTGACTAGGTGTAGCTCATTAATTTAGGAATTGAGTTGCTGGAATTTATTGGATTGATTTAAATTATGGATTGGTTGTAATTTGATATTTGGATGTTAATTTTGATCTCTAAATGTTTGTGGAAAGCCCAGAATTAGTGGCTGCACAATTTTCTATTAAATTCCTCTTGTTTTTAGGCCAATTAATGCAATGGTTGTTGAATTAAGTGGCTGAAATTTTTGTACAATTGATGTGCTTGAGGAATTCATTAATCTAATTGGTTAATTAGCATTTTAAGTGAATTGTTCAATAGATTTTTGTGAGCATTTAAGATTGGTTTCAGTATGTTCTTATTCCTAACTCAATTGATTAATTCTTCAAGGTTTTTTGTGGTTGCAAAGTCCTTGAATTATTGATGAATTGAGTCTTGGATGGTAATTCAAGAGTTCTTATGGAGAATACACTAATGAGCAAGAGTTTAAATCCAATTTTGGTACATTAAAAAGGGAGCAAGGATAATTGAATTTTTGGGAGTCCATCTAAAGCTAGCTACCACATTTTCTTAGTTGTTTGCTTCACTTAGCCTTAAACTTTTAGCTCTTGTCATTTTAAATTTAATTTAATTTAATTTTAGTAATTCAAAATCCCTTAAACGATTTTCATTTAGTGATACTTGGAATACTCTTTCACAAGCAAGGGTATTGGTTTACATCAAGGGTCAACTCTGAGTTCTTATCTATTTACTTTAGTATTGGATGTGCTTACTGAACATATCCAAAAGCCGGTACCACGGTGTATGCTATTTGTAGACGATATTGTCTTAGTTAGGGAATCGAGAGTGGAAATGAATGAGAAGTTAGAGAGGTAGAGATTAGCTTTGGAAACTCATGGATTTTGTTTAAGTAGAAATAAAACCGAGTATATGGAGTGTAAGTTTAGTAAGAGACACATCACTTCTAGCGTAGAAGTGAAAATTGGAGAACATATTATACCACAAGTTACATAATGGGGAAATAGAAGAAGACGTAAAACATAGGATTCAAGCAGGGTGGATGAAGTGGAGGAGTGCTTCGGGTGTTATTTGTGATAGAAGAGTACCACTCAAACTTAAAGGTAAATTCTATCATACAGTTATAAGACCTGCAATGTTGTATGGAACTGAGTGTTAGGCAATAAAAAGTTAACAAGAGAATAAGTTCAATGTTGCAGAGATGAGAATGTTGCATTAGATGAGTGGACACACTAGGTGAGATCGGATTAGAAATGAATACATTAGAGAGAAAGTAGAAGTCGCCCCTATTGTGGAAAAGATTATAGAATCAAGACTTAGATGGTTTGGTCATGTTGGGAGAAGACCTATAGAAGCCCCAGTTAGGAGAGTAGATGAGATGGAGAATAGTCCAATAATTAGAGGTAGGTAGAGGAAGACCAAGACAAACTATAGGAAAAATTATTAAGAGAGATTTAGATTTAAATGGTTTGTCTAAAAATATGATTTATGATAGGTGCTTATGGCGTCGATTGATCCATGTAGCTGACCCTACTTAGTGGGAAAAGGCTTTATTGTTGTTGTTATTGTTGTTGTTGATACTTGGAATACTCTTTCACAAGCAATTAGAGACAAAAACTCCTTAGGAAATGACCTAGGTTGCACCATTACTTACAAGTTTATTTTTCTACCTAGTTTTATTTGAGATTACATGACACAATCATTAGTAAACATCATACGCTTTCCATAGCGACTAAGAGCACCTCATTTGGAGCTCCGTAGAGGGAGAACCAAATTTTTAAAGTTTCAAGTCTTGGAGCTATTCGAGAACTAACCTAAGGTATTGGTCTATTGATTTTCATGGGTTAGATGCTTCTATCTTGGTTTGAAACTATTTTTCGTCATTTTTTAACATCCAAATCTTTATAGAAAGCTATCATATGTGTAATTTTAATTTTTCTAGAATTAGTTATGAATTTTCAAAGTTCATGCCAGAAAGTTGTGACAGTAAACCCAAGAGCAAATTTGGTTCTTGTTGAACTTTGGTTCCAAATCTGTGATGTATGAGATGAATTCTGATGTTTATGATTTGAATAGATATATTATGGATGGAAAATAATATTGGTAAGTTCACATGGTCCCTAAAGCTAAGAATGAGATATATGGCTTTCCAAGTATGCAAACCATATGCATGAAAGTGCCACTTCCTTGCAAGTGTGAACCAACATGCCACATATATGTTAAGATAGCTCACATGACAATTGTGTAAGGGCTAGGATGTTAAGGTACTATAGGGGCCAATGCCCATTTGTGCTAAAACCCTAAGAAGCCTAATTGCCATTTACTTTGGTGCTGAAAACTCAAGGGTTCTATAGAGCAAGGAGAGCATTTTCACACTTTTGAAGAGATGCTAGGGTTTTTCCACTTTGTGGCTTTGATTCACAGTCTTAGAGGAAAATTTAGCCAAGATAAATTATACAAAACATGTTTCTCTCATCTTTCTCTACATTTTGGTTTGATTAGTTTCTGATTTAGTGGATTTTCACCTCATCTCCAAATCTAAAATTGGATGTTTTGATGGTTTATTGTAAAATTTTTGGAGGTTCAGGTTAGAGGGACCATTGGGTAAGTACCTTCTCATCATTTTGATATATTTTTTGCTAGTTATTAGCTCTAGTGCTAACTTATGTAATGGGTTTTGTTTTGTGCAAAAATACTAAGAAATTGGAGTAAGACATTGAAGTTTCTAGTGTTGGAAGGATCAAGTTCAAAATCTGAAATTCATTAGAGGCTAGGTAAGTGATTCTTAGGTAGTTTTTGATACTAGGAATGAATGAGTAGCTAATTCTTATAATGAATAATGATCAAGAATTTGATTTTAGTTAATTTAAGGTCTTTTGAGGGTTGGCATCTATTTTTAACTTTGGAGGGCTTTGACAACTAAGTAAGGTAACTGATGTTTAATTCTAATTCCTTACATATGTTCACTTTTAAACTGATATTTGATGCACATATATGTTTTTTACATTAAATGATTGGTTGGCTACGTGATTGTTGTTTTAGATTTTGAACATGTCCTTGGTGGAGTTGTGATCATGTTGGCACCCATGTATTGTGCTGCAATTGAGCACCAATTTATGATCAAATTCAATAAATCCACCGAGCTGTGATCGTGCTCAATAGAGAGTTGGTGCCATGGATGGGCCTTTTTCCTTTATTTTTGGCCATTAACATATGGTATGTGGTTGCTAATATGGGATAGTAGTTACTAGTAGTCTAACTAGTTCATTTGCTAAGTATGTTGATCTTTTGGTATTTTTCTAGATATTATGTATTTATGTTGATTAATTTGTACATATATATAGAATTTCCCCTTTGGTTACTGAGACGCACCTCATGATGCAAGACCCTCTTAGAACCTTGTCCTAGGAACCATCAACAAGAAGACATTTTGCTCGGGACCGGCTAGAAAATAAGAATATTGGTCAAAGGAAAGACCCTAAGAGAACCCGTCTCTTAGAACCCTAGCCTCAAGATGCCATAAAGGAAGACCAATCCTTTAATAAATCACATGAACTCTCAAAGAACACAAAGAAACAAAGGTCTCACAAAGTATTGAATAATACTCAAATTCATTCATGATCTCCCAAAATAGAATACAATAGGAAGCCTTTTATAGGCAAAGTTTCTAAAGACTAAAATCCTAATAAAAGTAAAACACTAAAATCTGATTAGAAATATTTTAAATGGTGCCTAAAATCAAGGAACAAGATTAGGATATTAATTTTAACTTAATCTCCAAGATAAGCTCTTTAACCAAGTCTTAAAAATAATAAAATAAATAAATAACAAAATTTATAAAGAATCCTAGCCAAAACTGATCAACTTCTTTAAATAGTCACTGGGATGTTCATGCTTCATTAAAAATCACATGGTTGACACATGATTCTTAATCTTTTGCAATTGGACTCCAATTGGGCCTTGGCACTCCTCTTGTATGTGTATAACTATATTGGGCCTTCAACATGTTGGATATTGACTCTAGTTGCTCTATGGACCTTCTTAGGACATTGGGCTTCCACTTGGACTTCTACTTTTGCATCTTTAAGGAGATCTCATGTCTAAAGTCCAATTCAACTCTAAGATCAGCATGCCTAACGTGTTGCTTCTTACTAGCACTATCTTGTGTTTAGAAGCTCTAATAAGGATGATTCCAAAATAAGGTGTGTAACACCCCATAATTAATTAAGGTGTTAATCACGGATTAGGTTAATTAGGAATAAATAATATGGGATAATTGGGCAAGTTAAGTGAATGAAGATTTTAGAGAGATAAATTATTAATATCGGTTTGAGATTTAATTGCGATAGAAACTTTATCTAGGCCCAAATTAAATTAAGTAGATAAGAGGCTAATGGAGGCCCAATAAGCTAGGTGCAGACCCAACTTGATCCAATGTGATAGAGGCCTAAGATCCACCTTGTATAGGCTCTTAGGAAGGCCCAATAAACTTTGTGTAGACCCAAAACAATAGAGATCCTAAAACTAGGTCTAGCCCAACAGAATTCTACAGCCCAACAACTTAAAAACTGGCCCAACAAAGCAAAAATCTAAGCCTATTAGGAGTTGGACCTTGGAGCAACCTATGACCCATATTTGACCCAACTAAAACCCTAAATACTTCAGTCACTATCCCATTTTTTTGAAAACACAAAGGAGAAAATCGGAGGCCCAAAGGGGAGGCTAGGGTTCTTGGCATATTTCCACATCTTCCCACTTCTAGAGCAAGATTTAGCCAAGGTAATAGTTATATAACTTAATCCTCTCATCTTTCTCTTCATTTTGGTCTAATTAGTTTTTTATTTGGAGCATTTTCACCATACCCAAAATTTGAAATGTGGTTATTTGGGATTCTATTAGTGGAAATTCGTAGGTTGAGGCTAGGGCTGTCATTAGATAGGTATGAACTCTTCTTTTTGAGGTAATTCTGCTGATTTGAGACCCTAATGACTTGATTATAATATGGGTATTAATTTTGTACGAATTTGCTTAGGATTTTGGATGAAACATTGAGGTTTCTGGAAGAGGACGCAAAAATCCAAATTTGAGACTTATAGTGGCTGGGTAAGTGATTCCTAGGTAGACTTTAGCATTTTAAATTCTTTGGGTACTTGTTGCAATTGTTAATGATGAATTAGAGTAGTAATTATCTGATGCTATGGTTATAGGGACATTTTGTGCCATTGGTGGCTGTTGCAATTGTCTACAAGTGAGGTAACTAGGTTTATATTATTCTATGCATATATCTATTTTAATTTCATATTTTGCTGTACATGAATGATTTGAAATGTTGAATGAATTGGTTGGCTATCATTATATTGTGATTGGACCTTGTGAGTCAATGATGGAGCTGTGGTGCGGCTACCACTTGTGTATGTGTTGCGATAACACTGGGTTATGATCAAACCCTAGATGCACTGAGCTCTGGTTGTGCTCAAAGAGGAGTAGGTGTTGTGGAGAGGCCTCTCCTGGTGTTAATGGCCTTTAACATGTGAAAATATGATTGCTAGTATGGGATAGTGATCATGATAGCCTAATTGTTTCGTTTACGGATATGACTGGTGTTCTTCTGATGCTTATGTGAAATTATGCATGTATGCTAATTAAACTGGATTATATGATGGAATTGCCTTAGTTACTGAGATTCATATCTCACTCCATTTTATGCGATTAATATTTCAAGTGAAGGTTCTTCAGGTAAGGATAAAGCAAAGTAAGTGGATGAAAATCTATGAGCTCTAGCCATGTGTGGAGGAAGCTACACTTGGGCTAATCTGAGTAGAGTAGATGCAATTTTGTTATTAGTTTACATAGCATCATCATGTATTCATGTTGCCAAGTGTAGGCATTTATATTTTGCTTGGTGGAAATGTAACCATTAAGGAGTTAAGTCTCATTATAGTGGATATTGATGTTTGAACTTGTAACATCTGATATATATAGCTTTGTTGAATTTGTGATATGGTTTACCATTTGGGAATTGTAGTCATGTGATGCATTAGATGTTGATATAAACTATTGATGAATGAAATCTCAATGGAATGTGCTTGGGATGTTAATTGTCGCTAATGCATGAGTTCTTGCTGTCATTATTCTATAAATTTGTTGATATGAGATAGTTGGGCAAGTAAGAAATAATATCTAAGTTTTGAATTGGTAATGGAGAGTTAGATGAGTAAATAGGGTAGATAAATACCATTAGAGTCATACAAAATGGGAGAAAGTGGTCCTAAGGTATTTCTAAGATGAGAAATGGAGTGTACGGGATGAAACTTGGGAGAGGTAGCTACAGGAGGGAGTTACACCACGGCTAAGAAGGCTTCGCCCCAGCCAAACTAGTGATAGAGTCAAGGGGCGCCACAGCATGATGAATCTCGCTGCGGCACAAGAGAAGAAAATTGGCCTAGGGAGTAACAGTGGCGAGGAGCACCACGGCTTGAGAAATCTCGCCGTGGCACAAACCTAGAAAAATTGCCCAGGAGGGTGACAGAATGGAAACTCATCATGGCGTAGTAGGTCCTACGGCGACGCGATTTGGGAAAACTAGTTAAGGGTTGTACAGTAGCAAAACTCACCGTGGCGCAAATATATTCCGTCGAGGTGAGAATCTTGGGACTTAGAACAATAGTTCCAGGGGGAATTTCCACCGTGGCGCCATGTAATCTCACCATGGTGATATGTGCAAAAATTGCCCAATGATTCCAGTACCTATCTTAGCTGTGGCGCAAATGGTCTGGGCTGCGGCGTGAGACCCCAAACCCGTACCCTTAGCCTAGAAACCCCAATTTCTTCAACGATAATGCTAGGAAATGATATAGGAATACTTGTGGGAGGTTTTTGTATGTTGAAACTGATGAATGGATGAATCATAAACCCCTCATGGTAGTATGATTTCTTTTATGCATCTTTGTTTTGGTTGTGGTTGTTTAGTGATGACCTTAGCATCAAGGTTCAAATTTTCCTGTATTTTCATAATGTAACAAAATGTAATGACTCCAAACCTTGATCATTAACTATTAATCATGCATTTAACCATAAATACAATCATTAGAAGGTAGGGTCATCACAAGGTGAAAGCTGAGAGTTTAAGGTTTAAAATTGACCCATTAATCATTTGAAAACTCCATGAAATGATGATGAAATCATTCACCAAAATTGAGTGACGCCCGGCATCTTTTGAATTGATCAAATATGAATCTTGGGCTTTAAACTTGGGCCGACGTCCAACATAGAGATTATCTTAAGCTCTTTGAAGTTCTTGGACATGTACTAGCACAATTTAGGCCTCTTGAGCATGGGTCATCCCTTCATGAGCCATTCAGACCTGAATCATGCGCTTTTGATTAATTTGAGTTTCTTGATGGATGAGAGCTTCTTGAGCTTGTTGTGCTCCAATGGGCATGCGAACTAGTATTGTATCACCCCATTTCATAGGCTAACAATTTCAGGTGAAGGTTGTTCAGTTAAAGAAAAGGGAAAACAAGTGGATGATCATCCATAGTTTAAGACATTATGTGGGGATTTTGCACTTCGTGGCTTAATTAAGTGTAGATGCTACTTTTTTTGTAATTTATTTTGTATAGCATCATGATGCATTCATATTACCAAGTGTAGGCATTTTGATGTTTTGTATCCAAGGATGTAACCATTAGGAACTACAAAAAAAATTAACTTTTAGTGATGACTAAAATCACCACTAAAAGTCATTGTGTCGCCACTAATTAGTTTTAGTGGCGACGCCTAGTCTGCCACACAACTCTAATAATGGTAAATCTTTTTAGTGATGACAAAAGCTTGTTACTAAAAACCGATACTAAAAGGATATAGAGGCAAAAATTGTCCCCATTAAAACTATTTAGTAGCGACAATAGTTGTAATACTATAAATTTCTAGCTCATTTCACAACATTCCCATGCTTTACATTCATAAATTCCATGAAAGAGCAAAAAAAAGGGAATTAAAATAATGCATTTCTTTGCATTGCGTCTTGTATGAAAATTTCATTCGGTGTCACGTGGACTATGTGAGCTCATACAACACATTCCCATATTTAATTACATGGATAAAACACATTTCCATCATCAAATGTGGCCTACAAGTCGTGGGAATCAATTGGAAGCATAAAATATACATATTCATTTTCGGCCAGAATTTGATCATTTCTGTCACAAACTTTAGAAAGTCATAACTAATTCTAGAAAACTTGAAATCATATATTCTTGGCCATTCTGGAAAGCTACACATGTCTAATTTATGTTAAAAATAAGTCTAGACCATAATATTTAACACAGAGGATGTTTGACATTCGAAATGGTCCAGAGGTAAAGCTGTCCATTGGTGCTGTCATAGAATTCTACAGCAAACTTAAAAAATGTTCCATTAATTCCAAAAAAATCCAATCCATGAAAATGATATCAATCTAGAAATCTGTGGATGTTAGCTAGAGGGAAAAAATAACTCTAGACTAGTTCAGGCACGTCCAAACCTCAATACTCAATCAAACAGTAACTGAGATTGGCTGGAGTTCTTGATATTAGACAAATTTTTTGAAAATTCATATCTCTCTCTGTAGACATCCAAATGAGGTGCTTCTAATTGCCACAAGTCACTACTTTCTCTGTATAAAATTTCATGGCAATTGGACATTATTTGAGCCCTGTGTGATAGATTCCATTTTCAGACCTAAGTGAACAGTGACATGACTAAAACCAGAAATTTTGCCAACTTTAAAAATTCATCAAATATTCTGTAGACCTCCAAAAATTTTGTTCTTTAGCTTTTCAAAAATTTCTCAATAAGTTCTAATTGCATGCCAAATCTTAGATCAAGAAGAGCTCATTTGGACAAAAAGTGATATAAGGTTCTAAATTGGTCAATTTTAGCTCCATATGGGATACCAAAATGTCCAAATAGCTTTCCTTGGAGTTTGGA
The DNA here is from genome assembly GCA_026724425.1 of Erythrophleum ivorense. NCBI lineage: Eukaryota > Viridiplantae > Streptophyta > Magnoliopsida > Fabales > Fabaceae > Erythrophleum > Erythrophleum ivorense. The sequence goes on from JAIUCV010000228.1 coordinate 886,935, forward strand.
ACCTCTTGGGCAAGTCTAAAAGCATAACTAGGACTTGTGTGAGTTGCCTAAATAGTCTCAAACCTCATGCCTCTCATTTTGGCCTCACCCACACTTATACACAATTACATAAACTCATTCAAGAAGCCACATTGTCATAACATATTCAAATTGCATTCTAATGGTCTCATAATATATTCTCCCTTTTATATATGACATATTATCATAATTACATATGTTCCAAAGGTCATAGACCATATACAATAATAATTTACATCATTAGATATCAATATGGCTTTAAAGGACAAAAATTATGCATGTTGATGTCAAGCTCTCATCTTTAAGGTGCTTGACTTCCATTACCTTGCTCTCTTGGTCCACCTAGCATGTTAGAACATTGGAGAGGATGGGATGAGATTCAAAGAATCTCAATAGCTCATCTCCCATTCAATCATACATAATGGATGCAAACAAGTCTCATAAATGTATGTATGGTCATGTTGACATATGCAAACATTCAAGAAGTATTTTCATCATTTGAGAAAGTCATACATAGCATATAAAGGCTTGTTAAGCAAGTGGATTGGTCTCACCCAATTTCTTGTGGATGTTGGACTTGCCTCACCTATTCTTTAAGAGATTCTTAGACTCAATCACGCTTTTGGGAGTCCATCTCACTTCTGGGAGACTCTTTACTTTGTCTCAACCAATCTTAAGGGTTCTTGGCTCATTCTCACCATGGCTAAGGGTTTTTGGCCTTTCCATACTCAAGCAAACCCAAACAAATATCATAACATAATTTTAAAATATAATATGTCATCATGAAATCATGGCATATGAAGTTATGCTAGCATACTTTTCATGGCTTGAAAATACACACACACACATTCTAAGACAAGCTAAGCACACATCCATGCATGAGAGAAAGTGGAGAGAGCTACCTTAGAAGTAACCATTGTAACACCCCATAATTAATTAAGGTGTTAATCACGGATTAAATTAATTAGGAATAATTAATATGGGTTGAGATTTAATTGAGATAGAAATCCTATCTAGGCTTAAATTAATAGATCATGATAAGAGGCTAATGGAGGCCTAATGGGTTAGGTACAGACCCAACCCAATTTAGTGTGATGGAGGCCCAAAATCCACCTTGTATAGACTCCTCTAAGTGGTCCAATAACCCTTGTGCAGACCCAAAACTTTTAGGCTCTTAAAATTTGGTCTGGCCTAATTGGATTTCAGCAGCCCAATGCATATAAAACTGGCCCAGTAAAATTTCGCAGCCCAACACTCTAAAAACTGGCCCAACAAGCAAAAATCTGAAGCCCAAATGAAGATGGACCTTGGAGCAACCCATGACCCACATTTGACCCAACTTAAACCCAACTAAAACCCTAATACACCAGCCTCTCCCTCACACTTGCTGAAACACAAAACACAAAGAGAAAATTCAGAGCTTGGAAAGGAGGCTAGGGTTGGAGGCACTAATTCTGCATTTTCTCACATTTAGAGCAAGATTCAGCCAAGATAATAGTTATACAACTTAATCCCCTCATCTTTCTCTTTAATTTGGTCCAAATTAGTTTTTCATTTGGAGCATTTTCACTCTACCCAAAATCTGAAATGTGGGAATTTGGGAATTTTCTTGGTAAAATTCGTAGGTTGAGGTTATGGCTGACCTTGGGTGAGTTTAAACCCTCCATTATGATGCTTCAATTGTTAATTTGAGACCCCCATAGTTGATTTATAAAATGGGTATTAATTATGTATGAATTTGCTTAGGATTTTGGGTGGAATATTGGGTTTTCTGGTGGCGGACAATTTAATCCGAATTTGGGACTTATAGTGGCTGAGTAAGTGATTCTTAGGTAGTCATTAGCATCTTAAATTCTTTGGGTATTGATTGTAACTGTTAATGATGAATTAGAGTAGTAATTCTATGATGCTATGGTTATAGGAGGATTTCTGCACCATTGGTGACTGTTGCAAGTGTCTACAAGTGAGGTAACCAGGTTTATATCAATTCCATGTATATATTTGATTTAATTTCATATGTTGCTGTATATGAATGATTTGAAATATTGAATGAATTGATTGGCTATCTGTTGAATTGTGATTGGACCTTGTGAGTCCATGGTGGAGCTGTGGTGCGGTTGCCACCCGTGCATGTGCTTCAATCGAGCACCGGGTTATGATCAAACCCAGATGCACTGAGCCCCGGTTGTGCTCAATAAGGAGTAGGTGCCGTGGATGGGCCTCTCCCAGTGTTAATGGCCTTTAACATGTGATAATATGATTGCTAGTATGGGATAGTAATCATGATAGCCCAATGGTTTCATTTGTTGATATGATGGATATGATTCTGATGTTGATTTTGATTTATGCATATATGCTAATTAAATTGGATATATGATAGAATTGCCTTAGTTACTGAGATTTATATCTCACCCCGTTTTATGGGATTAATATTTAAGGTGAAGGTTCCTCGGGTAAGGATAAGGGTAAGCAAGTGGATGAACATCCATGAGCCGAGGCCGGGTGTGGGGAGCTACACTTGGTCTGAGTAGAATAGGGTAGATGCAATTTTGTTATTAGTTTACATAGCATTATCATGTAATCATGTTGCCAAGTGTAGGCGCTTATATTTTGTTTGATTGAAATGTAACCATTAAGGATTTAAGTCTCATTATAGTTGAATATTAATGTATGAACTTATAGTATCATATATGTGGTTTTGTTGAAATTGTGATATGGATTACCATATGGAAATTGTAGTCATATGATGCCTTGGATATGGACATAAGCTATTGTTGAATGGAATCTCTATGGAATGTGCATGGGATGTCAATTGCTGCTAATGCATGTGTTCTTGCTATTATATATTCATGAATTTGCTTATAGGAGCTAATTGGACAAGTAGGAAGTAGTATTTAAGTTTTGCAATGGTGATGGACGGATTAATGGGTAAATGGGGTAAATAAACACCATTAGGACCACATAAAACAAGGGTAGGTGGACCTAGAGTGTTTCTAAGATGAGATTTGGAGTGTAGAGGGCGAAATGTGGGTAATATGGTCACAAGAGTGAGTTCTACCGCGGCTAAGAAGGCTTTGCCGCGGCTAAAGGAGAGACAAAGCCGAAGGGCGCCGCGTCATAACCAATCCCGCCGTGGCGCAAGGAAAAAAAATTAGCCCAAGGAGTGACAGTGGTGAGGAGCACCGCGGCCTGATAAATCTCGTCACGGCGCGAAGTGAAAAAAAATCGCCCAGGAGGGTAACAGAACCAAAACTTGCCACGACGCATTATGTCCTACTGTGGTGCGAGTTGAGGAAATAAAATAAGGGTTAGACAGAAGCAAAACTCGTCACGGCGCAAACATATTGTGCTGAGGCGAGAATTGTGGGAGTTGAGAACAGTAGTTCTAGGAGGCCTTTCCGCCGCGACGCCACATAGGTTGGCCGCGGCGAGATTTGTGAAATTAAGAGTCAATATAAGAACACTTGTGGAAGGTTATTGGGTATTGAAACTGATGAATGGTTGTATCATAAACCCTTTATGGTAGTAGGATTTCTTTTATACAAATTTTGATTTGTGTGATGGTATGGTGACGACCCTAATATCAAGGTTTAAAATTTCCCATATTTTCACAATGTGATAGATTGTAACCACTCAAACCTTGATAATTAATTATTAATCGTACATTTAACCATAATTACAATGATTAGAAGGCAGGGTTGTCACAACCATACACTTTTCCCTTTAAAAGAATGCTCCCTCTTTCAGCCTCACACACACAAGCATGTGGGGGATGCTTTCTCTTGGCCTAGATACAATTCATGGAAGCTAATTAGGTTCATTAACTCAATTCTAAGGCCATACAATTTGCTTAGACAGTACCTTGACCTATAAATCTCATTATGGTTCCAAAATGGAACCTAATGAAGCAACACCCATCAAATAAATTCTAGGCTCCATTCTTTCCTTTCAAATATGATTCTTGACTCCTTTTTAAGTCTCTTAGAGTCATCACACAATCAAAACCAAGAGCCTAGCTACATGTTGCTTCTTTAAGTCATAATATGGAACCTAAAGTACCAACTCACTTTCTATGGGTTCTAAATTTTTCCTAAGGCCTCCCCTCATTTTCATTCATTATATATGACTCAAGAATGGGCTTAGAAAAATTTAAAACTCTCCCTAGCTATGCAAACTCATCTAGGCTGAGACTAGGAGCATTTTTGGCTTCCATGGAGTTTGGTTTGTTTTCTCAAGGGAAGATACATATAGGGAGCCTCTTAGGGATCGTAGGAGCTCAATTAAACTCTTATTTAGGTCAAGGAATCATCATACAAAATCAGATTTTATCAGGTGCCCTTGAAACCCTAGAATTTGAATCTTAAAATCTAATGGCTAGTTTGTTATTTTCTTTGCATATTCTTGTTCTTCTCCCTCAAATTCCTAAGATTCACCCTTGGTTTGGTTGAAAACTTAACTCTCGAATGCTGACCATATATGGGTCGAAATACTCACAAGAGAAGGGAGGAAGAAGATCAAGTGGAAGGATTGCATGATAGCTTGATTTCCTTAGTTTTTCTTGCTTGTTCTTCACCTTCCTTGGCTTCCTCACCTTAATTTCAAAATTTTCCCTCTGTTCTTCCCTCAAAATAGACCCAAAAACTTCAGCAAAACCATAGGAAAGAAGGGGAAAAAGGAGGAGAAAGATTAACTAAGAGAAAGCATGAAAAATAAGCAAATTTCCATACCTTATGCCTTGAATTTCTCCTTCTTCTTCTCTCCCTTTGGTGTGCCTAAACCCTATCCTTCTCTGAAATTAGGCAAAAAAATCTGAGATTAAATGAAGGAGAGAGTAGGGCACCTCCTATTTATAGGTGGAGAAAAATGACTTTTTCAAAAATTTTTATTTTGCCCTTCATTCTTGGCAATTTTGTTTCTCCTTTGTTTTAGCTCCTTTTTGAGAACCATCTTTTTCATTATAAAATTTAGGTTCACAATTTAGTAAAATACCTTTAGAATCACTCAAATCGAAGCTAAAACCTTCTCGAATGAATCCATCAATGTTCGGGTGCACTGACATTGGAAAACGTCCACTGGAGGTGATTTAATTGTCACAGGGCTTCCCATAGTTTTCAAGGCCTCTGGGAACCCTAAAGAACTCAAAACTTTCATTTAAAAAGCCCTCTTGTGTGAATTCAAAAACTTGCTCAAAATTATGAAAATGCATTATGTTTCGTAAGATTTCTGTCAAAATTTATTTTTTCATTCTAGCTCCATTTTTCCTCCTGTTTGAGACTAGGATTCTCATTTTTAGGAGTCTAGAATGTTACTCAAATTTTTTAAGACCTTAACTAATTCATTTCAGAGGACTTACTTTGAAAATGCGTCTGTTTCTGTCGTTTAACAAAAACTGGACATTACAATAGTGGCAACAAATGTTGCCACTAAAACTTAATACAATTTAATTACTGCAAAAGTCACCACTAAACATGCATAATTAGTGGCAACAGTTGCCACTAAATCTACATATTTAGTGGCAACATTATTATTATTGGTACTAAATCCATACATTTAGTGGCAACATTAGTTGTGACTATATGGACATTTTGAGTTACAACAATATGTCACAAGTGAAAAGGAATTAGTGACATAGTCACTTTCACCACCAAATACATTTAGTGGTAACCTATTGTATGAGTAAAAGATTGTATTAAGTGACAACATTTAGGTCGCCACTAAAAATGTATATTTAGTGGCGACATTGGTTGTCATCATAAGTACACCTTTAGTAACAATAATTAGTTGTTGCTAAAGATATTTAAGAACAACCCATTATTTGTGGGTAAAAGATTACAATTAGCAACAACAATATTTTTGTTACTAAAGACTTTTAGGGGTGATACTATGGTCGTTACTAAAGATTTATGGCCATGACATTTTGTTGCAACTAATGATCTTTAGTAACAACTATTGTGGTCAGAAAAAAGTTTTAGTAGTAACATTATTTCGTCACTAGATGTCACATTCTAAATTTTCTTTAAATGGTAATATAACCAAACTAACTAAAGAAGAACATCAAGGAACAACCTCAAGTAAGCATTAGGGAACTAACTAAGGCTAATTAGGAGCTAATTGATTTAATTAGTACTAAGAGGGAGACTGAGTGGCTCGTCGCGCAACCTTCAAAATAAAACTACGAAGCAAAATAAATTCTGTAGTTAATGGTGCAACCTAGGTCATTTCCCTTGGAATTGGAGTTCAATGTTTAATTGAGTTTTTCAAATGCTAAAAGATTTTAAAAGTTTCTAAACTAAGGGGGGTTTTGATCTAATTAACTAAGTAAAATGAAATTAAAATAAAGTTCCTAAATTCTACCTAATTGGATGAATTATGGGTGGATGATGGTCTTGTGACTAGCTTTGGATTCATCCCTTGGTATCCACTATCCTTATCCTAATCCAATTGTGATTAATTCTGGTCTAAGAATCCCTAATTGTGTTCATAACAAATATATTTTGAGTTACCACTCAAGAATCAAGGGATTAACAATCTAATGTTGAATTGAAACATCAACCCTGCATTAAATTATTAATTCTTGTCTTTAAGATCAATGAACACCCAATTTGATTGATTAACTGATTAATTAGCCTCTGAATTATCATCTAAAAATATTTAATTAACCAACTAAACATTAAAGAATCCTCAAATCAAACAATCAAGTACATAATCTCACTCATGTATTTCATCGAACACCTTCGAAGCACACATGGGAAATTAGAGGAAAATGAACAATTCAAAAATTGATTCAATCAATTAATCAACAAAAATAATCCCCTAATTAATGTCTAACCAGCCACTAATTATAAACAACACAAATCTCCTATCTAATACAATCTTAACCAAGAAAATACAAGAAAGAAAAGAGTGCAGAAGAGATGAGAGTCTTAGCCAAAATTCCTTTTCTAATCAATAGATTCAAGCTTCTCCAAGGATCTTCCTCCTAGCTAGCCATAGATGGAGATTAAAACTTCATTTTAGGGTAGAAAGAGATGGAGATGGAGACGCTGGATGATGTGGGCATGCAAATGGATGGAATGAGTGAATGATGGGTGAATGAATTACAGCGTGCCCTCGTGAATGGATGATGGTATCCGAATATGAATCCATTCGAATGGAATATGGGGTGTGAATGACATGATTGTGTGAATCCCTTCCTCATTAAAAGTCACGTACCCAACTCCTCACGTGCTTCCTCTTTGTTTCAATTCCCTACAGCTACTTTCTCTTTTATTATATATGAATGTAGACCCCACTTGTCATGCTGAAGTGTTGAATCCATGCTTCGTGCTTCTTTATTCTTTTTCCACATTGGCCTTCATGCAGCTCTGTACCCGTGGCACTTCTTCCAGCTTCTTCGAGTTCGAATGAATGTGTGCATGTGGCAGCCTCTTCTGCTCATCACGTTCTACTTTACGCTGCTCCTTTACTTGCTTTTTACGTCCCATGCAGCTGCTGTCCAGACTTCAGCTCGTGTTGTTCATTCTTAGCTTCAGCTTCTTCTTCTTTTCAAATACCCAAGCTCTTTTCCTCTTAACCAGAAGCATATTCTTCCATAGTTTCATGCTTCTCACGTGTTGCTTCCTCTGTTCAGCCACGTCTCTTCCCACATGAGCTACTTCTGTGTGTTGTTTTCTTCATCTCCATTTGCTCGCTTTCTCCAGCTCCCAAGCTTCATTAATCCATGTGTTCTTTAGTTCCTTATTTCAGCTTTCTTTACTTCCACATTGCAGCTCATTAATCTCCAGCTCTCTTCATCGCGTTTTCTTCAGCTTCTGCATGCGTTCTGCCTGTGCCAATCAACGTGCTCAACAGGTGTGTTTGTTCTGCTCAAAAGCTACTTCTCTATTTCAGTAGTGTTTCTTCATTTCAGCTCCATGTGAATTTGACACATAACTCTTCTCCTTGAGCAGACGTACATGCTCATTACTTCAGCTCCTTCCAGATATCTTGTTTTTGAACCTCTGTTTCAGCTGCAGCTCGTGGATGGTTCTCTTCTCCTTTGCCATGTACTCCTTACACTTAAGCTGACGTGGTCATCTCACAATCCATTACATCTAATCACGTTAGAAACTTCATTCAGCTCACTAACTCGAAGCTTCATGCATGGTTCTGCTTTACACTTCTTTCCACGTTGCTTTCTTCGAATCATGCAGCTCTTCGTGGCTTCTTGCATTTGCTGCAGCCCGTGGCTTCCACATGAAGATTTTGCATGCATGTAGTTGACTTGAGCTGCCCCTTCCTTGAGTGTTACGTGAAGATGAAAGTGTTTTTGTGAATGTGTTGCAACGTGGAGCATAGAAGCTTGTGTGAGCTTATGTGTGTCCTCCACGAGAGAAACAAGGGAGTTGGAGCTGACTTCTTCTTCAAGACCCATTGCTCCTATTCAAATGCTATTTTATTCTTCCATTCCAATTCCATTGCCCATAAAAAATCTGCAGAAATAATAGGAAAAATATCCACAAAATTATTTGAAATAAAATTGAGCATTAAAAACTAATAATTTGTAACTTAATTCCTTAAATGTAGAAAATGGCTACTAAAACCAAATTTCATCTAATTAGACCCCTAAAGCCATATTTGGATACTAAAATACTTAAGATAAGGAGAATAAAACATATAAAATATCATGCTTATCAGAGACATATGCTAGGAAGCCTAATGACACATTGACATGCATTTTGTCTAAGGTAGATGCATATAGAAATGACTTAAATAAAAGCTTGTGACCATTCTCCTCATACCACCGCATTACTTTCACACATACATGGATGTATATATTGGTAGGTGCATTCAGCCAAGGGCTAGCTCATTCAATTGGCCATGTATATTATTAGCTAGCATCCAAATAAATATTGGAATAAGTATTGGAACCATTAGCATATTGTATAGTCGAACAAATAGGTGTAGGAAGAAACAAAACACAAAGAAGAATAAGGACAAAAATGTGCCACTTTGACATTCCACTCACCCACCATATATATAATCATATTTGGTCATGGCTATACACTCCATTTAGCCATGGGAAATTGCCATGAATCATACTTAATATAATGGCTTAGCCAATCTAAGTTGAAGACACCTAGCTTGCACGGTAGGGAAACGACCAGTGGAGGAGAAATAGAATAATTAAACCATAAGCATCTATTTGAAGAATTTCACCATATATGTATACAAACATCCACTCAAGTACTTACATATGTATAATTCTAGCAGTGGACTCATGGTTTATCCATTAAATAAACATTAACTGGATGGGAGAATAAATGATTATATGTAATATGATGACACCTTGCATGGCATAGAGTGAGAAGAGGGAGGAATTGAATTTTTTAATCATCTTAAGTGCATCCACTTTCTGTTAGGAAGCTTGAGGTGGCACTTACACTAGTCTTTTCCACCCTAGTTCATTAAGGCTGAGAGTGATAATGAAAGGAAGGGAAGAGAGCTCGAGCAGCCATGGGGATGAAAGGATAAGAAAATAAACCATAAGTGCAAGAGACTTCATCAAAGGTAAGAATAGGAAATCTAGTCTATCTCTAATTTGCTTTCATTCCACCAAGTTAAAAATTTTGAATTGGGACACTTTACCATTGTTGGACAGCCATAGAATGTTGAGGAAACAAACATTAGAGGAACTTGGGAGGAAGCCATGGGTCTTTGGCAATAAGTGATTAAACTCTACCCCTTTGAAACTAACTAAGCTGAAAGTGGTAGGGAGTGGAAGGAAAAATTGGTATGCTTAATTTAGCCATGAGAGTAGCACCTTAGGAATGTCTTAAATTGAATAAGAGGGATAGCACAAAAGGGCAGTATGTATGAAGGATGTTTTGACACAAAATGGAACCATGTAATTAGATCTTATGCATAAGTACATATATACATAATTGCCACCATTGGAAATGGATGTACCAGGGCTAGGAAAGCCAGTAATTAAGGACTAAATTGCCATACAAATAAAGATTTGAGGTTGGAATTTAAGGCCTTAAACTCAATACAATTCATTCTATAGCACCATACTTCTATGACTCAATTCATACAATTCCCATGCCTCATCTTATGTTTGTTCTATAGAAACAATATAGTGGCATAGGGAGTTATGAATAAAAATGCATTTCTCTACTGGTAAAATTTTTCTTTCGGAGTCCCGTAGGCCATATGAAAGCATCTATCACTTCCTCATACTTAAACACATGAATATAACTCATTTCCATCATCAAATTTGGCCTACAACTCGTGGAAAGCAAAGGAACATATGAAATCTGTGTTTGCATTTTTGGCCAGGATTTTCTCTTTTCTGTCACAAACTTTGGAAAATCATAACTAAATATAGAAAAATAAAAAACATACAATCTTGGTCATTCTGGAAACCTTAGGATGTCTACTTCACACTATAAATACATCCAGGTCATAAGATTCATCACACAGGACGTTTGACATCCAAAAAGATCCAGAGGTCGCTACTGCCTGGGCTGCTGTTTCAGATTATTGATACAAATTTCTAAAATTCATAACTAATTATATAAAATTTTAAATCACCCAAATTCGATCATTATGGAAAGCTACAAATGTTATCTTGATATAAAAATAATTCCAGAATGAAACCGATATGTTTAGTCAGCTGGACCCTATGGAACAGTAACCGGACTCATGGGGCACTACTGATACTGACAGTTAACTTCAAACATGCATAACTCACTGTTCAGACCTCCAAATGAGGTGATCTTGGTGTCCACAGAAATATTATGACCTCTAGTTTATTCATGTAAAATTTCATAAGCATTGGACACCATTTGGCCATCGGGTGACACAGAATTCAAAACTGCCAGTATGAACAGTACCCATACCAGAATCCATGAAAAATCCCAACTTTGAAAATTCTTCAAATATTCTCTAGATCTCCGAAAATTATGATCTTTAGCTTCCCAAAAAGATCTTAATGAGACCTAATTGCATGCCAAGTTTCAGGGCAAGACTAACTCATTTGGCCAAAAAATGGTATAGGGTTCCATTATGGTCAATTTTGGCTCCATATTGGGTACCAAAATTGCCAAATGAATTTCCCTTGGTCTTGGCACCTTTTAGGCAAGTCTAAAAGTACATTTAAGACTTGTGTGAGCTACCCAAATGGTCCCAAACCTCATGCATCTCATTTTAGCCATTCAACCCACATTTATGCACACTTCCATCATACTTTCATATTGCATAATTTGGCATCTCATGCTCAAAATGTAGGCTAGAAGTCATACATCATATTCATACATTTAAACATCATATAATATTATATTTACATGTGTCTCAAGGGTCATGTGCCATTTACAATAATCATATACATCATTGAACATCATTATGGTTCAAAAAGAATACAAACTAGGCCTAGGCTTGTCAATCTCCTTCTTTCATGGTTGTTGGCTCCCTTCACCATAGCTACTTGGTCCACCTAGCATATTAGAGCATTGGAGAGGAGGGGATGAAATTCAAAGAATCCCAATAGCTCATCTCCCATTCCATCACACATAATATGTGCAAGCAAGTTTCATATATGCATGCATGGAGAAAGTAGAAATCATAGGCATTTTAAAGCAACTTCGGTATGTGAATCAATCATGCAAGACATTCAAGAGCTCACTAAGTGTTTGGATTGGCCTCACACTTCTCCTCATGGATTTTGGACTTGTCTCACCCATTTTTTAAGCACTTTGGACTCAACCATATTCTTGGGAGCCCACTTTGCTTTTGGGAGACTCTTTACTTTGTCTCAACCAAGCTCAAGGGTTCTTGGCTCATCCTTACTAAAGGGAAGAGTTCTTGGCCTTTCCACACTCAAGCAAACTCACACAAACATCATGTAATCATTTGAAAACATAACATAGCATCAAGCATCATGGCATATAAAGGCATGCTAGCATACTTTTCTTAGCTTGAAAATACACATACACACATTCTAAAACAAGCTAAACACACATCCATGCATGAGAGAAGGTGGAGAGAGCTACCTTGCTTGCATTTACACACTTTTTCCTTAAGTCTTGACTCCTCTCCCTTGACCTCACACACCCAAGGAGGTGGAGACCATTTCTCTTGTCTTAGACACACCAAAAGAAACATGAATTACTCATGGGAACAAGCCTTGGCATTATACACACTTTACATGATGCTACTTTGGTTTATGGCTCCATTATGCTTCCATAAGGCACTTAATGAAGCAACTTCAAGAATTCATGATCTTGGCTCCCTTCTCTCCTTTAATCTATGATTCTTGACTCCATTTAGACTCCTTGGAGTCATCACATAATTATTTTAAAGAGCCTAGCTAGGAGTTGCTTCATTATGCTACATTATGGAGCCTACACTTCCATCTCACTATCTAGGGCTTCTAAAATTTTTCCAAGGCTTCCTCTCATCCGCTTCCATCCTACATGACTCAAAAATAAGCTTGAAACAAATTAAAACTTCCCCTTGGTACTCTTTCTAGCCTAGGTCAACATTATGGAAGTATTTGGGGTTCAAGGGGTTTCCAATTTTTCCTTGATGGGAGAGTCACTTGGGAGGCTTCCTAGAGGTCTTAAAAGCTCAATTAAACACTTACATAGCTTAGGAAATTCATGAATCAAAACAGATTTTACAAACTCTTTAAGAATCCTACACTTTGGTAACTTGAAATTCAATGGCTTTTACTTGGTTTCCTTTGCATATTCTAAATTCCCACACCCTAATTCATGTGATTCATTCTTGGTTTGGCGAGAAATTTAATCCCTCATGGCTGGTCTTACATGGGGGGGAAATTGAAGAGAAGAGGAGCAAGGAGACCTAAGCTTAGGAAGGAGCAAAATACCTTGGATTCTTAGTTTTCTTGGTTTGTTCTTCACTTGGTTAGCCTCCCCTCACCAAATCCAAAAATTCCACCTCTGTTCTGCCTTCAAAACAGCACCAAATTAAATGCCAAAACCATGAGAAGGAAGAGGAAGAAGAGGGGAAGAAGTTTAACAAGGTAAGGAGTAGGAAAAAGTGGCTAAAACTTACATTTTTCAAAGCTTCTTCTTCCTTCCTTGGCCTCCCCTCTTGTGCACCACTCTTAGCCCTTCTTAATTCTGTTCTAACGTGTGAGAGAGTGGGTGAGGAGATCTGAGCAGAGGAGGGACGTTTTTTATAAGCTAGGGATTCATTTAAGCAACTTTCAAAATTTGCAATTTAGTCCCTCTTTGTAGTTTTGTTCGTTTGGGCTCATTTCAACTCCTTTTTTAAATCCGTCTTTTCCATCATATTCCTTAGGCTCTTAATCATAAGAATTGCTTTTGCAATCACTCAAAAAGGATCTAAAACCATTCCAAACCGTTCAGTTAAAGTTTCGGTCAACCAACGGCCGAAATCGCTCACCGGAGGGGTTTCAACTATTCTAGGGGTTCCCATGGTATTCGAAGCCTCTGAGAACCCCGAAAAGCTCAAATTTTCCATTTAGAAAGCCGTCCTATGAGATTTCAAATTTTCCAAAAATTACAAAAATGCCCCTACTTTCTTCGACAAATTTTCTGAGCTCTTCTGGCTCTAGTTTTTGGGCATCTCAAACCTCAAATCCTCATTTTCTAATATTTAAAATTTTAGCATAATTTTAGTTGGCCCCAATTCCTTCCATTTCGAGGACTTCCTTTTATATTTGACCCATTTCTGACGTTTACGGAGAAACCGAACATTGCGTTTCTCACATTTACGGAGGGACTGAATGTTACACATTCAAATGGTATTCAATTAATGAGAAGAAAAGGAAATGAAAATGTGAGTACTTTCAAATTAAGAATTCAAATTTCCAACTAATGGAAGAGAATTAGGATTTACCATATGGGAAATTAGTAGCTTAATTGTAATTCAAATCTCGACCATGAATTGTTCTTAGTTAGGGTACGATGTGACTGAAATTATAGGGAAACAATTGGGACAATAAGGGCTAAGGACTAACTCGACAGAATAGTGGTGACAAAATAGGTAGTTAACACTGAATTCATTATGTTTATGTACGTAATTGCACTTAGTAATTCTTGAATTCCCTATGCTTTGTATGGTTGCATGTATGTCTACCAAAGTGGCTCTTATGAGTATAAAATTTCTATTATTGGCCAATGACCAAAGCATAATAGCCTAATGATTGAATGTACACTGTTGTCTGATAATTGCATGCTCCCACACTAAGATGTGCATAAGATGTATTCTGTATGGTGTTTAGTGTCATTTATATGTATGCTCCTTGAATGCATTGTTAACTATTGGGATTTTATTTTATTATGAAACTAACTTATTTTTCCAAGTATTAGTTACACAGTAGACAGAGCCAACTAAGCAGAAAATAGACCTACAAAATAATAGACTATGTGTAGTAATATTATCAACTTTGTAAATCCATTGAAAAGTGTGAAACTTAACATATGACTTTGATTTTGGGAATGTAGTTGTGTTCTGTAATCCTCTACCTAGGATATGTGTGGTAATTGTATAGGAATGGTTTGTCCCGTTTAGCCTGATAGTAACGTCTGACAGAAATGCTAAATTGTATATAAAAGTATCTTTAATTATTGTTTTTGCATGAAACTAATTATCATAATTTGGGAAAAATTGTAGAATGTTAGTATATGCCTAGTTAAGGCCAAAGAATCTATTTTTGAAATTTTTATGCATGAGTCCTCCTAGCTTAGATGAATCATAATAAAGTATACTACTTTAGACTATCATCTTTGTATGAAATCCATATACCTAATGTTTGGGTTCTGTAGAGGTACTTGGAGAAGGATTTCAGAGTCCAAATTTTTATGATGAGTTCTCTAGCCTTTGAAAATAAGATCTGGAAATTTTCAAAATTTTTAGAACAAGTTAGATTAAGGAAACTAGGTACCAATTGAACTATATGTCTATACTAGATAGCTTTGAGTAGGATTCATAACAAAGGTCATTAATTAGGTAAATGAATGAATTAATGCACAAAATTTTATGGGGAGGTAGCTAAGACATATTGTAACACCATAATTTCTAGCTCATATCGATATATAGTAAGAAGGAAGTGAGAAATTCCATTAAGATAGTATACTTTCTTGCATTGTGTCATGATTAAAAATTCATTTTAGTGTCACGTGGACCGTGTGAGCTCATGCTATACATTCTCATATTTAATTACATCATTACAACTCATTTGCATCACAAAAACATGCTTACAACTCATGGAAACTGAATTGGAAGGTGGAACATAGGGTTTCATTCTCAGCTAGAATGGGCCTCTTTTCTGGGCAAACTTTGGAAAATCATAACTAAATCTAGAAAAATCGAAATCATGAAATCTAGGTCATTCTGGAATGCTTGGGATGTCTACTTTATGATAAAAATATGTACAAGTCATAACATCCCACACAGAACATTTGACACACAAAATAGTCTGGAGGTTAGACTGGGTCCTAATGCTGTCACAATTTACTGATATGAACTTCAAAAATGTCCAATTAATTTCACAAAAATTCAATCCATGCAAATGATAATAATCTAGAAATCTGTGGATGTCAACTAGAGAGAAAAAATATCTCCAGATCAGTTCATTAAGCCTAGACCTCAAAATTCGATGGAGCAGTACTTCTAGTCGGGCAAGGTTACTGATACTGGATAGAAACTTCAAAAATTCATATCTTCCTCTCTAGACCTCCAAATGAGGTGATTCTAGTTGGCATGAGTCACTGTGATTTTCTAGTTTCTTTTTATAAAATTTCATGCAATTGGACATCATTTGAGTCTCATGTGACAGAAAACAATTTCAGACCATTGTAACAGTGCATCAGATCATTTTCATAAATTTTGCCAACTTTAAAAAATCATCAAATATTCTGTAAACCTCCAAAAATTATGATCTTTAGCTTCCTAGAAAGCTCTCAATGAGACTAATTTCATACCAAATCTCAGATCAAGACTAACTCATTTGGTCAAAAAGTGACATAGGGTTCCATAATGGTCAATTTTGGCTCCTTATAGGGTGCCAAAGTTGCCAAATGGATTTCCCTTGGTCTTTGCACCTTTTAGGCAAGTCTAAAAGTACATTTGAGACTTAAGTGAGCTTCCCAAATGGTCCCAAACCTCATGCATACTTTCATCAAAATTCCATATTGCACACTTTAGCATTACATACTTAAAATAAGTGCTATGGGTCATATGTCACTTTCATACATCTAAACATCACATAATAGTATATTTACACATGTCTCAAGGTTCATGGAACATATACAATATCATATACATTATAAACCCTCATTATGGTTCCAAAATAGGCAAAGTAATACATAAGCTTGTCCTTGCTCTTCATGGTTATTGGCTCCCTTCACCATAATTACTTAGTCCACCTAGCATGTTAGATCATTGGAGAGGAGGGGATGAGATTCAAAGAATTCCAATAGCTCATCTACTATTCAATCATACATAATATGTGCAAGCAAGCTTTACAAATGCATGCATAGAGAAAATAAAAGCCATAGACATTTTAAAAGCAAACTTGGCATGTGAACAACTCATACAAATCATTCAAGAGCTCACCAAGCATTTGGATTGGCCTCACACTTCTCCTTATGGGTTTTGGACTTGCCTCACCCATTTCATGAGCACTTTGGACTCAACCATACTCTTGGGAGCCCACTTTGCTTTTGGGAGACTCTTTGCTTTGTCTTAACCAAGCTCAAGGGTTCTTGGCTCATCCTCACCAAAGGGAAGAGTTCTTGGCCTCTCCACACTCAAGTAAACTCATACAAACATCATGTGCTCATTTGAAACATAACATGGCATCAAGGATTATGGAATATAAAGGCATGCTAACATACTTTTCATAGCTTGAAAGTGCACATACACACATTCTAAAACAAGCTAAACACACATCTATGCATGAGAGAAAGTGGAGAGAGCTATCTTGCACCAATTCACACACTTTCCTCTTTGAATTTAAGCTCCTCTTTTCAGCTACACAACTACAAAAGTATGGGGAAGGTTCCTCTTGGCCTAGATACAATTTATGGGAGCCAATTAGGTTCATGAAACATATTCTAAGGCTACATAACTTGATAAATCATTAGATTACTCTATAGACTTTATTATGGTCCATAATCACACCTAATGAAGCAACACCCCTTAAATGGCTTATAGGCCTCATTCTTTCTTTTCAAACATGATTCTTGATCCCTTTTAAGCCTCTTGGAGTCATCACATCATTAAGACAAAAGGCCTAGCACCATGTTGCTTCTTTAAGTCATATTATGAAACCTAAGGCACCAAATCAATTTTTCTGTGAGTTCTAAATTTTTTCCAAGGCCTCCCTTCATTTTCATTTACCAAGTATGACTCAAGAATGGCCTTAGAAAAATTTAAAACTCTCCCCACCTACACAACACAAGTTTAGGCTGAGACTATGACATCAATTGGGCTTCTTGGAGTTCTCTTGATTTTCTTGAAAGAAGAAGCTTGTGGGGAGCATCTTAGGTGCCTCAAGAACTTATTTGTACTCTAAATTAAACCTAGGAAGCATCACATAAATTCAGAATTTGAAAGGTGTACTAGAAACCCTAGGTTTTACATCTTGCATTCTAATGCCTATTTCATGGTTTCCTTTGCATATTCTTATTCCTCTCTATCAAATACCTAAGAATCATCCTTGGTTTGGTTGAAAATATAACTCCCTAAGGCTGTCTATATCTAGGTCGAAATATGCTTGAAGGAAGGGAGGAGGAAGACCAAGTGGAAGAATTACAAAATACCTTATTTTCCTTGAATTTCCTTGCTTGTTCTTGCTTTCCGTGGCCTCCTTACTTGAATTTCAAAATTTCCCCTCCGTTTTCCCTTCAAAACAGCCCTTAAAACTTCAGAAAAATCATGGAGAAGAAGTGGGAAAAAGAGGAGAAGAGGTTGGTGGAGAGAAAACATAAAAACAACCAATTTTCCTTACCATTAGCTTCGAATTTTTTTCTTCTTCTTCTCCTCCTCTCTTGGTGCACCCAAGACCCTTGCTCTCCCTTCTGAAATTATGCAAAATTTTCTGATTCTAAATGGGGAGGAAAGTGGGGCGCCACATAGATATAAGGAGGGAAAAGTGACTTTTTTAAAAATTCCAATTTTGCCCTTCATACTTTGCATTTTTGTTTCTCCTTCGTTTTAGCTCCTTTTTAAGAACCATCTTTTCCATCATAACAAATAGGTTCCCAATTTAATAAAATTCCTTTGGAATCACTCAAATCAGAGCTAAAACCTTCTCGAACGAATCAGTCAAAGTTCGGATCAATTGACGTTGAAAAAATTACACCAGAGGGTCTTTACTGGTTCCGAGGCTTCCTATGGTGTTCAAGGCCTCTTAGAACCCTGGAGAACTCAAAATTTTTATTTAAAAATCCTTCCTATATGTTTTCTAAAAAGTCTACTTATTTACAAAAATGCCACTGGCCTTTCGGCAAATTTTTTGAATCACTCTGACCCTGGTTTCTGGGCAACTCAAGGCTCAAATCCTCATTTTCTATTATTTAAAATTTTATCCAAATTTTATTTGGCCTTGAATCACTCATCTCAGGGGACTTGCTTTGAAAATTGACTCATTTCAATATTTTACGAAAAATCAGATGTTACACATATAATCTCAGATCTATAAAGTTTTAGAATTTTTAGAGTTTGTTTACTAGGTCAACTAAATCAGAAACTGAAGGGATAGTATGCAGCGAGTCCAAACTAGGTGGGGGTCTAAATGGCATTGGTGAAGGGGTCATCCATGGGAATTTTCCAAAACTATTTTAGTGCTTTTGATTAACATTATAAGGGATCACTCTACCAATTTTTTATGAATTTCATATGACATTTGACTAGGTAAAGAAATTTTAAAAAATAGGCCTTAAAAATGAGGTTAACAATGTCTTGTTTAGCTTTTATTTCTCTGCAACGGAGGTCATATTATTGTGGCAAGGAGAAAACAGAATTACAAACCTATGTTTTTGTAATAATAGTAAGAATCCTCTAGGTGTGATGCTAAACATGTTCAGTGGCAGTGTTTTTTTTGCTGATACAATTTTTAGTGGTGGAATATGTTACCATTAAAAGTATAGTGGCAAAATCTTTTTAACTATTTAAAAAATGAATAATGTACATTCAAAGTTGATTAACAGTGAATAAAATTAAGACAATAAATGAAATAAAAAAACAAATTTATAAATATTAATTGATGTATACAATAAAATTGAATATAATAAAGTCTAAAAAGTTCAAAATGACACAAATTTCTAAGCCTTATTGGTAAACAAGTGATCTCAATAGAAACATCTTTGGCATTGCATACAAGCCATGAGTTGAATAGACTTAAGCACTACTACATCAACATGATGAAGCTGACCTTGCAATCTTCTCCAAAATGAAACCTCATGCATAGCTTTGAACTCAACTTATAGGCACATAGGAAGATATTTTATCATCCATTGCTTCCTATGCAAAAGGCAATGTCATTTTGCTAAAAAAAAGTTCACATGTTGCATAAGAGATTTTAAATTGAAGAAGAAAAACAAAGTTTCCAATGGATGAAATGTGAAATCAAGAGCTCAAATAAACTTCAAAACACATAAAATACCAAAATTCAACATCAAGTCAATTATAAGAAATTTTTAAAAAAATAGTAATAAAAGAGATATGCATAATGTAATATCCTATGATTTGGGAATGCAAAATAATTCCTAAAGAGTGGAATAAATTACTGATGAGGGGTCACGGGCCTAGTGAAGGTCAGTATAAATTACAAGAAATAGAAATCAGAATTGTTTGGCTCATGAATGAGGACCCCAAAGTAAAGTGAATTGAGGTTAATTGAGATTAGAATGAGAATTAGAATACTTGAAAATGTGGGTAAGAGCATAAAGATAGCCCAAAATTTGACCCAAAATATCTAAACGAATTTAAGGAATAACATTGTGGCAAAACCATAATTTCAAGTAACTTATTGAAAACTCAAATGAGGGATCTTTAAATAGGAAAATTGAATTTTTTGGGGTTCTTAGAGGCCTTAAAAACCATAGAAACCCTAAAATGGTCAAAACTCATTCGGTGTACATTTTAGATCATCAATTGATTAAAACTTTGATTGGATGATTTGGTATGTTTTTAAATCCAATTTGGATGAAACGAAAGACATTTTATGAAATGGAGGACCTAAATTTTATGATAGAAAAGATGGTTTTCAAAAAGGAGTTGAAATGAACCCAAATGGAGAAAACTAAGTTGAGGGACAAAAATGGAATTTTGAAAATTGTTATAATAAAGAGTTTCCTTCTTATTCAAAACGTCCCACTTCTTCCATTCACTTAAACTGACTTTCATCTGGCCAAAGACAAAACCTAGACCAGTTTTGAGTGGCACACAAGAAGAGGGAGCAAGGGAGGAAGAAAACAAGTTTGAAAGGGTAAGATTTCATACTCTTCCCTTTACTAAAGTTTTCTCCTCTTTCTCCTCTCTCTTATCATTGTTTTAGTGTTTTAAATGGTAAAGTTTTATAACTAGTTCAATAGAAGGAAGAAACCTTGGAAGCTTAAGAAAGCCCACTTGATAAACTTTAAGAAAAGGTATGTTTTACTGTGGAAAAATTACTTTCTTGGTTCTTCTATGGAGTCTTCCATTTTGGCCAGAACTAGGGTGCTATGAAGGGAGTTTTTATTTTGATCCAAACTTGATAGAAATTAGGGTTTTCAAGTATGAAGAATCATATGGAAGTAATAGAACTCAAAAAGAGGTTATAGATAACAAGTTATGAAAATTAGGGTTTTAATTGCACCTAAGGAAATTTGAAACTTTAAAATGATATTCTAGAATGTGTAAGACTATGATTGAGTTAATAAGAGGCTAAGGACCTTATATATGTGCCAAATTCCCTAGGAAAATAAATGAAAATCCATGGATGCCATTTTTAAGCATAGTCCTGGCCAAGCTCCATTCCAAGTACTTAAGGAGAGTTTTCTTTGATTATAAGGATATAAATGATCTAGATATGAATTATAGACACCAAAGAAACCATTGGTTTGAATTTAGAAGCCACATCATGAAATTTGAAAATTTTAGGTTCCATTATGCATAAAAAAGCAACTTGGTGCCAGACTCCTAGATTTAAGTTGGTAATGACTTTAATAAGTTTAAGTGGAGTCATGTTGTAATGTCCGATTTTCATAAAAACGACGAAAATGGATACGTTTTAAAAGTAATTCCCCTTAAATGAATTGGTTAAGGTCCAAAAAAATTGGAATAATAATTTAGACATTAAGTAATGGAAATAGGACACCAGAGGTGCCCTGAAATAGAAGTTAAAATAATTAGATGGAATTTAACAAAATTGTTACGTAATGTAATGACATTTTTGTAATTTCAGGAAAATTTTGGAATACTTATAGGAGGTCTTTTTAAATGAAAATTTTGAGCTCTTCGAGGTTCTCAGAGGGTCTGAAAACCATGGGAAGCCCTGGGATAGTTATAACCCCTTCGGTGTATATTTTCTAACGTCGGTTGACCCAAACTTTGACCCTTTCGTTTGAGAAAGTTTTAGCTTCAAATTGAGTGATTCCAAAGGCATTTTATAAGATTGTGGACTAAATTTTATGATGAAAAAGAAAGTTCTAAAAAAGGAGCTAAAACAAACTAGAAACAAAAATGCAAAGTTTACAGGATGTAAATGGAATTTCTTTAGAACAATTTTATTTTTCCACCTATATATATGTCATGCGTCATTCTTCTCCTCCATAAATCGACTTCATTTCTACCTTAAAATAAAGAAGAGACCTAGAGAGTGAGGCATACAAGGGAGGAGGAAAAAGGAGAAGAAAAATCAAGTGAAAGGTATGGAAATTCATGGATTTTCTTAGTTTCTTTTTAGTAAATCCCTTCTCCTCCTTCTTCTTTTCTTTCCCATGGATTTATTAAAGCTTTTGGGTTTGCTTTGAAGTCAGACCAAGGGGGGAAATTTCAAATTTCAAGAGGAAAATGCAAGCAAAGGAAGAAGCATCCAAGAAAAGCTAGGAAAACAAGGTATTTTGCTACTTTCATGCTTGCTCTTTCTTGTTCCTCTTCTTGAGCATTTCGTCCCATATATAGACAGCCAAGAGAAATTAAATTTCTAACTAAACCAAAGATGAATCTTAGGAAAATGAGTGAGGAGAATAAGAATATGCAAAGGAAACAAAAAAAGAACCATGAAATTGTAAGATAGAAAAGTTAGGGTTTTAGTTGCACCTTGGTTTGTAAGATGAGTTATAGCTATAAATTAAGGTATTTAAGAGTTCATATGAGTTCCTAAGACACCAAGAGAGCCTCCCACATGTTTCTCCATCCAAGAAACCAAAACAACTCCATTGGTGATCCAAAGAGACATAGTCTCAGCCTAGCATGGAAGGAGTACCAAGGGAGTGTTTTAATTTCTTCCAAACTTGGTTTTGTATCATATGTGATGGGAGAGGATGAGAGGAAGCCTTGGAAAAAATTTAGGAAGTCTAAGGAGTGAGATGGTAGCATAGGTTCCATATTGTGACTTAAAGAAGCAAAATATAGTTAGACTCGTTAAATTAATTGTGTGATGGCCCTAAGAGGCTTAAATGGAGTTAAGAACCATAGATGGATAGAAAGAATGGAGCCAAGATCATGAATTGTTAGTGTTGCTTCATTAGGTGCCTTATGGAACCATAATTGGATCTTAGAAGCAAGCTAGCTTTTCTAGTGCATGTGTGGCTTTAGAAATTGTTCCAAGAGTGTAATTGGCTTCCATGTAATGTTTTTAGTGTAACACCATAACTTTCTAGCCTTTTTCATACAAATTCTATGCCTCATGCCATGCATTTCTCAAGAATTACAAGAAAATGGCATATAAAAAGTGAATATTTTTGCGTTGCGTAGGAGATAAAATTTCTATTCAGTATCTCGTGGGCCATATGAGCTCATGTATCACATTATCATATTTAATTACATAGATACAAGTCAAACCCATCACCAAAAGTGGCCTAGAACTCATGCAAGGCAAGAGACACACAAAATTCCATGAGGTAGCCTCGGCTAGAATTTTCCCTTTTCTGTCACAAACTTTGAAAAAATCGTAACTAATTTTAGAAAAATCAAAATCACACATTGTTTACCATTCTAGAAAGCTATAGATGTCTATTTTATACTGCAAATATTTTCAGGTCATGAAATGCCAAGTAGAAGACGTTTTACATTCAAAAGGCACCCAAGGTCTTAGCTGCCTAGGCTACTATCACAGCTTGCTGTCATAAACTTTGGAAATTTATAACTAATTCTAAAAAAATAAAAAATCATGAAAAATTAGTCAATATAAGAATATAAAGATGGTAACATTAAGAGAAAAATAACTCCAGATCACGCCAAGTTCATTTAACCAAATTATGATGGAATAGTACTAGAGGTCCAGTGGCATTATTAGTACTAACATGAAACTTCAAAAATTCATAACTCTCTGCTCATACCTCTAAATGAGGTGATCTTGGTGGCCATAGAAATATCATAACCTCTAGTTTATGCTTGTAAAATTTTACAAGCATTGGAAACCATTTGGCCATCAGATGACATAGAACACAAATTTGACCATATGAACAATGCACTGAACTAAAACCAAAAAATTTCCCAACTTTGAAAATTCATAATTAATTCTGTAGAGCTCATATTTTTTTGCACTTTAGACTTCATAAAAAGATCAAAATGAGCCCTACATATATACAAAATTTCATAGGAAGATTCATCCATTTGTTCAGTTTATGCCATAGGGTTCCGGTTTGGTCAATTTCATGGTCTTAACTAGCTTCAAAGTGTCCAAATTTGCTTCCCAAGCTTGTGTGCCCACTTGAGCACGTGGGATTGCACCAAAATGACATTTTAAACTTGCCTCAAAGGTGCACAAACCCAGAATTTAGAAACTCACACTCTCACCCCATACTATACACACATTTCCATAAAGCTAGTCTAGCCATTACATATCCAAAATGCACATTTCCATACATATAACCTTAAATCTCATTTGTACATGATACATTAGCATAATCATATATATTCATAACATCATAGGACATGTACAACAATAGATTATAACATTTACCACTTATATGGCCTTAAAGAAACAAAATCCATGCACTTTGATGTTATACTTTCATCTTTCAAGTGGTTAGTTCCCATTTCTTTATTCTCTTGGTCCACCTAGCATGTTAGAACATTGGAAAGGAGGGAATGAGATTTAAAGAATCCCAATAGCTCATCTCCCTTTCAATCACACATAAAAGATGCAAAACAAGTATTGAAAATGCATGCATGGGCATCATGGAGTGTGCAATCATTCAAGAAGCATTTTTGGAATTTGAACAAGTTATACATGGTATACATAGGCCTGCCAAGTAGGTGGATTAGCCTCACCCATTCACCTGTAGATTTTGGACTTGCCTCACCCATTTCTTTAAGAGGTTTTTGACTCAACCTTACTCTTGAGAGTCATCCTCATTCTTGGGAGACTCTTTACTTGTCTCAACTAATTCTAAGGGTTCTTGACTCATCCTCACCATGGCTAAGGGTTCTTGGCTTCACCACACTTAAACAAATCCAAGAAAACATCATAAACATCATTTAGAAACATAATGCATCATTATGGTACCATAGAATAAGAGCTCATGCTAGAACATTTTTCATAGCTTAAAATACACATACACATATTCAAAGACAAGCCAAGCATACATTCATGCATGAGAGAAGGAGGAGTGAGCTACCTTGCTTGCATTTACACAGTTTTTCCTTGAGCCTTAAGTCCTCTCCCTTGACCTCACACACCCAAGGAGGTAGAGATCATTTCTCTTGGCCTAGACATATCATATGGAAGCTAATTATACTCTTGAATCACATTTTAAGGCCACACATTCATTAGAAAAGCTAGGTAACTCATAAGACTCTTTTATGGTTCTATAATGCACTTAATGAAGCAACCTTAAGAAAACATCATCTTGTCTCTATTCTCTCCATTTATTTATGATTTTTAACTCCTTTTAAACCTCTTGGAGTCATCACACAATCAAATCAAGAAGCTTAGCTAGGTGTTGCTTCTTTAAGCTATAATATGGAACCTATGTTACCATCTTACTATCTATGGTTTCTAAAATTTTTCTAAGGCTTCCTCTCATACTCTCCCATCATACATGATGCAAAACTAAGCTTGGAAAGAATTAAAACACTCCCTAGGTGCATGAACCCTCCTTGCCCAAGGTTATGCTTCCATATGGCACCAATGTAATTGTTTTAATTTCTTTGATGGGAGAAGCACATGGGAGGCTCTCTTGGTATCTTAGAAACTGATATATACTCTTAGGCAACTTAAATTGCTACTAGGAAGCTTCATCTTAGCCTAGGTGCAACCAAATCCCTAAATTCCATAACTTACATTCTAAAGCTCCCTTTTCAATTTTAGTTGTATATTCTTAATCCTCACACTCCATAACCTTTGGTTCCATCAAGAATACATAAAGAAAAAATCTCCTCCTCACTTTCTCCCTCTAGACCTAAGCTTAAATGGCTTGGAAACATAAGATTTTGCAAGTGTTTCAAGTGAAGTCTTACCTTAAAATAGAGCTCTCTTCGTGTAGATTATTTTTCACTAATTGATTTCTTGAAAAGAGTTCCTTTTTGGCTTGGGTTAGACCTGAATCTTCAAGTTTTCAAAAAAAAGAAAACCGCCATTAGAGAGCTTTTAGAGAGAGGAATAACTTTCCTAACTAGCACGGAATGAAATGGGGCCATTTACTTACCTAAATGAAAACTTAAACTTCTTCTCTCTCTCCCCTCTTAATGTCACACCATTGCTGCCCATTTTTCTGCAAATGGAAGCTTGGAAAAGGTGATGAAGTGTAATCTTACTTAAGAAGCCTCTTTTACAATTTTTTAAAATGACCATTTTGCCTTTACGCTCCTATTTGCTCCGTTTAGGCTCATTTTAACCCTTTTTTAGAACTATCTTTTTCATCATAAAATTTAGGTCTTCTAATTCATAAAATGCCTTTAGTTTCATCTAAATTGGATTTAAAACCTTCCCGAACAAATTGGTCAACGTTCGGGTCAACTGATGTTGAAAACATCCACCGAAAGGGTTTTAATTGTCTTGGGGCTTCCTATGGTTTTTAGGGCCTTTGAGAACCCCGAAGAACTCAAAATTTTCATTTAAAAAGCCCTTCTATGAAAATTCCAAAATTTTCTCAAAATGACAAAAATGCCCTTACGTTTCATCACTCTTTCGTTACATTTCGTTTCTTCATTCTAACTCCATTTTTCTTTCTGTCTAAGCCTGAGATTCTCATTTTTAGGAGTCTAGAATGCTTCCTAAATTTTTTGGGACCTTAACTAAGTCATTTCAGGG
Source organism: Erythrophleum ivorense (assembly GCA_026724425.1). Lineage (NCBI taxonomy): Eukaryota > Viridiplantae > Streptophyta > Magnoliopsida > Fabales > Fabaceae > Erythrophleum > Erythrophleum ivorense. Next base: position 913,393 of record JAIUCV010000228.1, read on the forward strand.
GATTTGCTTTTGTATTCAGTGAATTTTGTACGTTAACGAAAAAACTATATGTCACGTTTTTCATTTTTTCTCTCATTTTCAGAGAATTAGATATTACATTTAGGCCAAAGGAATTAAGTCTCACATTCTTATGAGTGTGTGGCTATGGAAAAGGAAGAAATTTTAAAGAGAAAAGTGTGCTTCTGTAACCAAGGTAGCTCTTTCTTCTTTCTCTCATGCATGATTAGGTGTTATTCTTATCTTTGAATGTATGTGTGTATGTTTTAAGCCATGAAAGATATTTTATCATTTCATAGCTTAAAACACACATACACACATTCAAAGACAAGTCAGGCATACATTCATGCATGAGAAAAGGAGGAGTGAGTTACCTTGGATGCAACCACACACTTTTCTCCTTGAAATAATGCTCCCTTCCTCAACCTCACGCACACAAAGGTGTGGGATTAGTTTCTCTTAGCCTAAACACAATTTATAGATGCCAATTAGGTTCATGGAATTAATTTTAAGGCCACACATCTTCCTTAAATACTAACTTGGTCTATTAACCCCTTTATGGTTCCAAGAATGCACCTAATGAAGCAACACCCATCAAATAAATTCTAAGCTTCATTCTTTCCTTTCATATATGATTCTTGGCTTTTTTAAGCCTCTTGGAGTCATCACACAATTAAAACAAAGGGCCTAACTACATGTTGAAGGAAGCACATGGTGAGACTAGCTCCCTCTTAGGCTAAGACTAGCTCCCTCTTTAGCATCCATGGACTTTGTTTTGTTTTCTTAATGAAGGAAGCACATGGTGAGACTTCTAGGGATCTTAGGAGCTCATTCAAACACTTATTTAGTCATAGGAATTAAGGTATCAAATCATATTTTATAAGAAACACTTAGAACCCTAGATTTGCTATCTTGAATTTCCATGGTTCTTTTGTTGTTTTATTTGTATATTCTTATTCTCCTCACTCCTTTTCCTAAGATTCATCCTTGGTTTAGTTAAAAAATCAACTCCTTAGGGCTAGCCATATGTGAGTCAAAATGCTCACAAGAGAAGGGAGGACGAAGATCAAGTGAAGGAATAGCAAAATACCTTGATTTCCTTGGTTCTTCTTGCTTGTTCTTCACCTTCCTTGGCCTCTTCACCTCAGTTTCAAAATTTCCCCTCTGTTCTTCCCTCAAAACAGATCCAAAATCTTCAATAAAACCATAGGAAAGAAAGGAAAATGGAAGATAAGAGGTTTGCTAAAGAGAAAGCATGAAAAATAACCAAAATTCTATACCTTTTGCCTTAATTTCTCCTTCTCTTCCTCTTCCTCTTCCTCTTGTGTGCCTCTCTCCTTAAGGTTTTTCTCTGGTTTAGGGCAGAAACATAAGTGGCTAAGTGAGTGGAGAAGTGGGGCACCATCTATTTATAGGTGGGAGGAAGAATGACTTTTCAAAAATTTCCATTTTATCCTTCATTCTTGGCATTTTTCTTTCTAATTTGTTTTAGCTCCTTTTTGTAAACTGTCTCTTCCATTATAAAATTTAGGTTTCTAATTTAGTAAAATGACTTTGGAATTACTCAAATCGGAGCTAAAACCTTCCGCAACAAATCTGTCAAAGTTCGAGTACACTAACATTGAAAAACGTCCACCAGAGGGGTTTTAACTGTCCCGGTGCTTCCCATGGTTTTCAAGGCCTCTAAGAACTCAGGAGAACTCAAAAATTTCATTTAAAAAGTCCTCTTATGTGAATTCCAACATTTTCTTAAAATTACGAAAATACTATTATGTTTCATAAATCTTTCATTAAATTTTGTTTCTTCATTCTAGCTCTATTTTTCTTTCCGTCTAAGCATAGGATTCTCATTTTTAGGAGTCTAGAATATTACTTAAATTTTTTGGAACCTTAACTAATTCATTTAGGGGGACTTTCTTTGAAAACGCACCTGTTTCTATCGTTTAATGAAAATCAAACATTACAAGATATATTTCTAGCTATTGCTTACTTACTATGGCACCATTGTGTTTCTTGAAAAGTTTTTATATATATAATATGGCTTGAATGGGTTTAGTTGTGCCAAAAGTCCCTTAACATGGGTGAGGACGAGTTAAAAGTCCCTAAGAATGGGTGAGACAAAACTAAAAGTCCCAAGGAAGTTGGGTGAGGCTAGACCAATGCCCTTGAGAGCCTATATTTACTATGTATGAGTTCATATGACAAGTAAAATGATTTATGTATGTCACTAGTAGCTTGAATGTTTTACATGCATTCTTTGACAAAAATTTGCATCCATTATGAATATGTTTAAAAGGGTTAAAAGCTATTGGGATTCTTTAAATCTCACTCTTCCCCTACATATGTCTAACCATATCTAGGTGAGCCAAGTGGACTAAGAAATGAAGGCCAAAAACCTTGAAGACTAAGACTTTGACAAAGGTATAGAAAAATAGGCTTTATAATAGCATTTTGATGTCAAGAATTGTAACCATGTGTTGTATATATGATGTAGACCTTTGAGCAAGTTTAAATGTATGTATACATGATGTATGTATCCATTTTGGAACCAAATGAATGAATGCATGAGCTTTGCCACCTATATGCTATGATGTGCATGTGTATAAATGCAAGTGGCAATGTGAAAATGAGTGTTATGATGATGTGAACCATTTGGCATGTTTCTATAGACTATAATTATGCTTTAGACTTCCTCAAGTGGTTGTGCAAAGGTAAAAAGAGCATTTGATGCCTTATTATCCCATTTTGGACTTTAAAATTGACCAAATTGTGAGCTAAACCAAAGTCTAACCAAATAGATTATTTTTTGCATGAAATTTGGCCAACAAGTAGGTCTCATCTAGAGCTTTTCATAAAGCTAAATAAAACTCAATTTGGAGTTCTAGAGAATTTATTACGATTTTTCAAAGTTGGCTAAATTATGTAGAATTAGTATGTGTACTGTTTACATGGTCAGTTTATTTCTCTATGTTGAAAATAGGATAAATGAAGTCCAATGCTCATGAAATATTGCAAGTATAAACTATACATCATAAGTTTTCTATAGCCATTGAGATCACCTCATTTGGAGCTTTGTAGAGGGAGAACCAAATTTTTAAAGTTTCAGGTCCTGGAGTTATCTGAGGCATGACCTAAGTTATTGTTCTATTACTTTTTGAGTGCTAAATGCTTCTATCTTGGTTTACAAATATTTTTATCTATAGTGAACATCTAGATCTTTCCAAAAATATATCATATTCATGATTTTGATTTTTATAAAATTAGTTATAAATTTTCAAAGTTGATATCAGAAACTTGTGACAACAAACCTAAGAGCAGAATTGGTTCTTCTTGAATTTTTATACCAAATCCTTGGTTTATGTGATGAGTTATGATGTTTATGACTTGAATGGATATATTTTGGATGGAAAGTAATATCAATGAGTTCACAAGGTCTCTAAAGCCATGAATCATGTTTATGACTTCCCAATTACGCAATTATCCATGCTTAAAGTACATGCTTTCTTGCAAATGTGTTCTAATATGCTTGAGATATGTTGGGATAGCCTATGTGACCATTGTGTGAGAGGTAAGAAGATTGAGGTGTTACAATTAGCTTAATTAGTAGTTAAGGTTGTCACACTATGTTTGCTTCAAGTTGATAAATTCCATTTCTTTTTTATCCCTAACTGTACTAGGAATATATTTTTCATAGAATCCAGTTAAGAAATTTTCCTAATTAATTGGGATGTTTCAAATCTGCGTAATTATTTCTGTTACACCACTAATGATCGACTTATTTTCTCTAGCATGAATGTGGCTAGTATAGCTTTTTGCTCAGAAGTACAATCTATCACTTTGAATATTTTCTCTAATTGCTTAATCCATGCCTCTGCTTTCTGTACATTTAACTTTCCATCAAAAGAGGGTAGATGGTTTTCTTTTGAAATGATTCAATAGTTATTGATTAGTAAGTTGAGTTTATATTTGGTCATGAAAGGGGCAAGAGAATTGTCAGAAACATTTGCTGATTGTTACGGTTCGGGGGCATTCTTTTGTCATTATCCATTCTAGCTAGGGCATTCTGCAGTTATAGTATCATTTTCTGCTACTACTTCATAATATGCCTTTGCTATTCCATCATAGCCTACTATTCATCCATGTCATTTAAAATAGATTGTATAGGAGTTCAAGCTCTACCTTAGTAGATTTTCCCCTTCTAATATTCACCATTTTTCTTGAAAAGAGCCACAATTATAACATATAATACAAATATTCACAACATAGTTACCAATTTCTAAAATTCCTAGCAAATCACATACCACATACACAGATAATTTAGGCAATTCCCCAAACCAAAATATAAAGATGAGTTGCTTGAACCTTGGCTTTAATACCATAAATGTTACACCATGACCTATTATATATTCTCTTTATATACATAAGTCCATTTATGGCAAGTAAAGTTTTAGCAACAAAAATTTTGGTTGCTAAAGGCATCAAATGACTCTATGATGCTTTAACATGCATTTTCACCATTTCATCACACAATTTCATACATAACTAATTTGTTATAACCAAGATAACATGTATGTGGAGATTAAACTCATTAAGAAGTTCATTTGCTTAAATTTGTCATAGAACACATAATGATGGCCAAATTTTAAATGAATAATTTAAGTTACACAACTCTTATTAACGTAAATTAGATATCCTTAGAAAGCTTACAATGTAAGCTTTCTATTATTCAAATTTCAATTCAAAATGAATCTATTTAGTCCCTCAAAAAGCATAAAATTCAAGATTAGATTAGCATAAACAGTAACTTTACTTGACAGCTTTTTAGACTTACTTTGAGAATTCACCAAATATTTTATAGAGTTTCAAAAATTATGATCTTTGGCATTATAGAAAGTTTTAAGGGCCCGTTTGGTGTAACGAACACAATTTTTGTAAAATGACGACATGAGTCATATAAAAGCAAGTCCTTTGAAATGACCTAGATAATGTCCCAAAAAATTTGGATAGAATCCTAGGCTCTTAAAAATAATATTTCCTGGCTCATATAGAAAGAAAAATGGAGCTAAGACGGAGAAATAATTTGTGATAGAAATTGACAAAATGTAATGGTATTTTCATAAATAAGCGCAACTTTTGGAAAAACATATAGAAGGGCCTTTTAAATGAAAATTCTGAGTTGTCTAGGGTTCTCAAAGGCCTCAAAAACCATGAGAAACCTTGGGACTAGTAAAGCCCCTCTGGTGTACATTTTTCAATGTCAGTTGACCCAAACTTTGATTAGTTCCTTCGGTAAGGTTTTAGCCCTAATTTGAGTGATTCCAAAAGTATTTTATTAAATTGGGAACCTAAATTTTATAATGGAAAAGATAGTTCTAAAAAAAGAGCTAAAATGAAATTGCCATTACGAAAGGACGAAATTGGAATTTTTGGAAAAGTATGCTTCTAGAAGCTCCCACACACTTCTCCTTTCTTCTCCCACCTTCTTAAGCATGAAATTTTCTGCCCAAAATACAAAATATGATCTACTCTCTTAGGCACACAAGAAGGGGAAGAAAAGGAGGAGAAAAATCAAGTAAAAGGTAAGAAAATTTGTAGAATTTCATACTCTTCCTTCTTCCAATTCTCTTCCTCTCTTTCTTGGCTTTCTTTCTATGGTTTTCTTAAGATGATTGGTTGTATTTTTGGGCCAAAACACAAGGGGGAAATTCGAATTTCATAAGAGGAAGCAAACCAAGGAAAAAGAGCATTGAAAGGAAGCTTAAAACCAAGGTAATTACTTGTTGTTGTTGCTTCTCCTTGTTGCTTCTTTCTTGGTGGATTTTCGACCTAAACTAAAATCATATAGGTGAGGGAATTTCTATCCAAAAGAAAGAGAGAAACAAGAGTTTTAGGCCATGGGGAGATGGAATATGGCAAGAAATTCCAAGGAAAACCAATAGAAAACAAGATAGAAAAGTGTAAAGTTTTCTTGGGTTGTGTAAAATCTGATTTTGTGTGAATGTTTCCTTGGTTATTTGAATGTTTCCTTGAGCTCCCAAGACCCTTAGAAACCTCCCCAAATGGCTCTTCTATCAAGGAAAAATCAAGAAGTTCTTGAACCCCGTTATGCTCACTAATCTCAGCCAAGGCAAGAGCATGAGGTTAGAGGATGTTTTAATATGTTCTAGCCTTAGTTTGAGACTTTATATAATGTTAGAAGATGGGAGAAACCATTGGAAAAACTTTGGGAATCATGGAATGAGAGATGGAGCAATGGTGTCCATAATGGTGCTTTATGAAGCAACTTGGATTTCCAATTGTGCAAGTGAATGTATGATGGCTCCAAGGACCTTAAATGAGTCAAGAAGTCTAGAAATAACAAGAGAATGGAACCTAAAAATTGAATTCCAAGAGTTGCTTCATTAGACTAATTATGGAACCCTAATGCCAAGTATAAAACCAAGTGTGTGCTTAAACTTTAGTTTAGTGTCTTAGCTCGCTTCAAGTATGTGATTGTGTGTTCCTTGTGATGTCTAGGCTAAGAGAATAACCAACCACCTAAGTGCTCTTATGGAATCAAGGAGGGGAAGGAATTGGCAAAGTAAGCTTGCATAAATTGAAAAGTAGCTCTCCACCTTATTCTTCATACTTTCTCGTGTGCATATGTATGTCATAGGGTGCTTGTATGTGTTCTTATGATCTGGTAATATGCCATATGATCTCTTGAAATTGCATTAGTACCAATGTGTGCTCTTGAATGCCTTTAAATGTGAGATTGACTCTTAATAGTGAAATGATGCCAAAAGTCCCTTAAAGTGGGTGAGGATGTGCCAAAAGCCTCAAGGCATAGGTGAGACTAGAACAAAAGTCCCTTGGACTGGTGAGGCTAAGTCAAAAGTCCCTAGGCCAAGAGTGAGGTACTTCCAAAAGTCCTAGAAATGGGGTGGGGCAAAACCAAAAGTCCCTAGGCCATGGAAATGGTTTGATGCACTAATATGGCTTTGTACACTTTATGCTTGCATAATTGTATTCTTGATGTATGTATGCCTTAAATGTATGGGTGAATGGGTATGTGAGCTATTAAGATTCTTGGAATCTCACTCCCCTTTCCCCTTTCCATCTTGAAATGTCTAGGTGGCTCTCAAGATTTAAGAAAGGCAAGCCAAGAACTCTAACTAGCTACAATTGGAAGATTTAGTAGTTTTCTTTGTATTTAACATCAAAGTGGTCTTGTATATATTATTTTTGTAATGTAAGACCTTGAACACTTATAACATGATGTATGGATTCCATGTAAACTTTATATAACATTAAATCAATGAGATTGTGGATTTGGACCCTGTTTAGTGTATTAATGGATGTTAAATAGCCAAAATGAGATATACGGGATTTGAGGCCACTTGGGAAGCTTACCCAAGTCATAATCATGCTTTTAAACTTGCCCAAGAGGTGCCAAACTCAAGAGGAGGCCATTTGAACCAAAGTGACTCTTGATAGGGAGCAAAAATAACCATTTCATAAGGCTATATCATTTTTTGTCCAAATGAGCTCTTCTTGGTCTAAAATTTGGCATGCATCTAGAGCTCATTAAGAGCTTTTGGGAAGCTAAAGTAGGTAATTTTTGGAGGTCTATGGAATATTTGGAGAATTGTTGAAGTTGCAAAATTAATTGGTTTTCATCATCGGTACTGTAGCACTAATCTGAAATTGAATTCTATCACTAATGGAGAAAATGATGTCCAATTGCCACAAAATTTTATAAGAACAAACTAGACAATCCCAATGACTTGTGTCAACTAGAAGCACCTCATTTGGATATCCAGAGAGGGAGATATAAATTTTTGAAGTTTCTACCTATTATCAGGCGCCCAACTGACCTCAGGTATTTGTTGATTAGGTTTCGAGGTCTAGATGTGCCTGAACTAGTCTAAAGTTATTTTTTCCCTCTATCTAACATCTGTAGCTTTCTAGATTGGTATCATTTGCATGGATTTGATTTTTGTGAAATTAATTGGACATTTTTGAAAGTTGCTGCAGAAACCTGTGATATCACCAATGGATAGCCAGACCTCTAGAGATTTTTGGATGTCAAACATCTTCTGTGTTATGTTTCATGGTCTAGAAGTATATGTAGCATAAAGTAGACATGTGTAGCTTTCTAGAATAACCAATAATGCATGATTTTGATTTTTTGACAATTAGTTATGATTTTCTGAAGTTTGTGATAGAAATGGCAAAATTCTAATCGAAAATACAAGATGAGTTTTATGCTTCTCTTTGGCTTCCACGAGTTGTAGGCCACTTTTGGTGATGAAAATGAGTTGTATCCATGTAATTAAATATGAGAATGTGATTCATGAGTTCATATGGCCCATGTGACATTGAATGAAATTTTTGTACGTGACATAATGTTAAATAATGTATTATTTTAATGTCATTTTTCCTACCCTCTTGCATAATTCCTGACATGAGATATGAAAGTAGTATAGATTGAGCTAGAAAATTATGGTGTTACATTTGGTATGCAAGGAGTTAAGGATGGAAATGGGAATGGAAAGTAAAAAGGTAATTTTATAGATAGGAAATATCTATAATGCCTTTACTTTTAATGATTGAATAATTATTATTAGAGAATATTAAATGATGATTGAATAATAATTATAGGGGTAAAATTGAGATTTTCTCAAACTTTCCTTTCCTCTTTCTTTTTCCCTCCCCCTTTCCAAGGTTACCGAACAGGCCTTAAATGTCTTCTAATGGCTAGCCAAATTTTAGCCCCAAATTCAATCATTAAGGCTGTAAAAGATAGAATGACATTTTATAACTCAAATGGTCAAAAATTTGGTTTTAAATGGTACCAAATGAGCTCTAAACCGCCATTTCTCACAATGAGCAAATTTACAACCTTAATTGCCTCATGTAGCAATGATTCATTATAAGAAATTTGCTTTGCAACTAAAAATTACTATCCCACATGCAAGAATACACATAAAGCTCATGAAACCTCATATGTCTACACATGTTCTATCGTGTCATTCATACATTCAAAGGCCATATAACTATGGTCTAGCTTTTTAAATATGTTTGCATTTTTTTACATTAAAATATAAATTTACATAAATATATGACAATGGCATATCTTAGGCTAAATTTTTGTTATAATAGCCTTTTCTAAGTGCTTTGCATATCTTTGAGCTTGCTTTGCTTCTCACTTGGTCATGGTTAGTGGAGTAGGAAAAAGTGAAATTCAAAGAATTTCAATAACTAATCCAATATTAAAAAATAGATTTGGTTCATTTAAGCATATAGAAGCAAGTATGCATGTTATGTAATCATAACTAAATCATAGCCAAGAGAGTAAATCCATACTCTAAGGGTCTCATGGCTCAAGTAAGAGCAAATCTATGCTCTAGGGACTTTTAGCCTAGCCTCACCCAATATTTAGAGACTTTTGGCCTAGCTTAACCTAACATTTGGAAACTTTTAGTATAGCCTCACCCAATATCTAAGGACTTTTGGCATAGCCTCACCTATCAAAAAGCCACCCCAATCACAAATGCAAATAAGTGTCATGTAATTGCATATTATATTCTAACAATCAAAAAATCATATAATTGTAAACAATACACATAAGCTACCAAAAACCAACCATATATATAAGAATGAAGGAAAAACTACCTTATCAATGAACTCAATTCAATTTCCCTTACACTCCTTTCTTGATTCCATGGCCTCACACACACACACTTGAATGTGGTTTCACTTGCTTAGCCAAGATACATCAATTAAGGCATAAAACAATCAATTAAGACATAATCAACCTCATATTAACATTCAAGTGCATATTTAGATCTTAATGTATAGCTTTAGGCCACTTTAAGTGCCTTAAGGAGTAACTCTCAAATTTCAACTTCTAGGCTTTAAAATATTACCATATATGATCTTCCTACTTCTAATGGAATTCATTAAAGCCATCAAAATTACACTTAACCATGTCTGGAGCCATATGGTCCCATTAGGCATCCTTGAACTCCAATTTTTCACTTATAAAAATAGAGTTTATAAATTCATTCCAATGACTCTATTAGTGTTTATATTTCATAACTAGACCATTTAAAATCTTAAAATCAAAGGAACAATTCCCCAGGCACTTGAATCCTTTCTTGTGTGAGGCATACCTGTAATATCTGGTTCTTAGAAAACAAGAGAAAACACGAGAAACGTAACATATGGTTTTTTCATAAACGAACAAAATTCACTTGATACAAAAGCAAGTCCCTCAAAATAAATTAGTTAAGGTCCCAACAAATTTAAGTAGTATTCTAGACTCTTAAAAATGAGAATCTCAGGCTCAGACAGAAAGAAAAATAGAGCTAGAATGAAGAAATGAATTTGAACAGAAGGTTGACAAAACGTAATGGTATTTTTGTAATTTTGAGTAAATTTTGGAATTCTCATAGGAAGGATTTTTAAATGAGAGTTTTGAGTTCTCTGGAGTTCCCAGAGGCCCTGAAAACCATAGGAAGTCCTGGGACAGTTAAAGCCCCTCCAATAAATGTTTTCTAACAATGATGAGCTTGAACTTTGACCGATTTATTTGGGGAGGTTTTAGCTCCAAATTAAGTGATTTCAAAAGCATTTTATAAGATTGAGGACCTAAATCTTATGATGGAAAAGACAGTTCTAAAAAGGAGTTAAAACGAATTAGAAACGAAAATGCCAAGAATGAAGGGCAAAAATAGAATTTTTGAAAGAAAGTGCTTCTTGAACATCCTATAAGAAAAGAAAAAAAGTGAGAATTTGTTAGAATTTCTTAGCCTTCTTTTTAGAAAATTTCTTCTCCTCCTTCTCCCCTTTCTTCCTATGGTCTCTTGAAGTTTTTAGTGCTATTTTAAGGGCAAAACAGAGATGGAAATTTTGAAATTCAAGGGAGGAGGCCAACCAAGTAAAGAACAAGCCAAGAAAAGCAAGAATCTAAGGTATTTTTGCTACTTCCTAAACTTAGGCCTCCTTGTTCCTCTTCTTTCCATTTTGCCTCATGTAAGACCAGACCTAAGGGGTTAGAATTCTAGCTAAACCAAGGATAAATCTTGGGAAAATAAGGGAGGAGAACAAGAATATGCAAAGGAAACAATCAAATAACTATTAGATTTCAAGATAACAAAGTTAGGGTTTCAAGTGCTCCACCAAAAATCTGATTTGATGCAATTATTCCTAGGCTTAAATGAGTGTTTAGATGAGCTCTTGAGATCTCTAGAAGGCTCCTCATATGCATCTTCCATCAAGAAAACAAAGCAAACTCACTTGGTGTCTCCTTGGTCCATAGCCACAGCCTAGAGAGGTTGGAGCACCAAAGGGTAGTTTTAATTTGTTTCAAGCTTATTTTTAAGTCTTATATGATGGAAGAGGATGAGAGGAAGCCTTGGAAAAATTTTAGAAGCCATGGATAGCGAGATGGTATCATAGGTTCCATATTATGGCTTAAAGAAGCAACACCTAGCTAGACTCCTTGATTTGATTGTGTGATGACTCCAAGAGGTTTAAATGGAGTCAAGAATCATAAATGAAGGGAGAGAATGGAGCCAAGATGATGTTTTCTTAAGGCTGCTTCATTAAGTGCATTATGGAACCATAAAAGAGCCATATGAGTTACCTAACTTTTCTAGTGAATGTATGGCTTTAGAATTTTATTTAAGAGTGTAATTGGCTTCCATATGATGTGTCTAGGCCAAGAGAAGCAAGCCTCACATCATTATGAGTGTGTGGCCAAGAGAGGGAGTATAATTCCAAGAGAAAAAGTATGCCTGTGTGGCAAAGGTAGCTCTCTCCACTTTCTCTCATGCATGAATGTGTGCTTACCTTTTCTTTGAATGTGTGTACGTGTATTTTAAGCCATGAAAAGTGTTCTAGCATGATTTCATATGCCATGGTATCATGATGATGTTTTATGCACTCAAATGATGTTTTATATGCTTGCCTTGGTTTGCTTAAGTATGGAGAAGCCAAGAACCCTCTAAGCATGGTGAGAATGAGCCAAGAACCTTTAAAATTCGTTTAGACAAAGTAAAGAGTCTCCCAAGAGTGAGAATAGGTCAAAACCTCTTAGAGAAAATTGGTAAGGCAAGTCCAAAATCTATAAGAGAATGGGTGAGGTTAATCCACTTACTTGGTAAGCCTATGTATGTTTTGTATGACTTGTTTAAATACCAATAATGCTTCTTGAATTATCATACATATCATTATGCTCATGCATGCATTTTCAAGGCTTGTATTGCATACTTTATGTGTGATTGAAAGGGAGATGAGCTATTAGGATTCTTTGAATCTCATTCTCTCCTCTCCAATGTCTTAACATGCTAAGTGGACCAAATGAGCAAGGTAGTGGGAACCATTAAGTTGGAAGATGAGAGTTTGACATCAAAATGCCTAGTTTTGTCTCTTTTGTAGCCATACCAATGGCATATGATGTAATCCTATGATAATATTGTTATGTAATTGTTTGAACATGTGTAAATACTCATATATATGATGTATGAATGTGAATTAATGCCATATGCATGATATAGCATGATTTGGGTATGGAATGGCAAGACTAGGCATATGCATTCTTGCGTATATCATAGGGCGGATGAGTGAGTTTGAGAAATCTGGGTTTGTGTACCTTTGAGACAAGTTCAAAATGTCATTTTGGTGCATTCTGTAACACCATAAGTCTAGCTCATCTCATGCCTTTGAATAGTATAATTATCATGAAACATACACATAATTCTAATAGAGGAAGCATGAAAATTTGGATTTTTATTTGCAAGTCATCATATCCAAAAACCCATTTGGTGTCACGTGGACCGGGTAAACTTATAATATGCCCCCTCATATTTAATTTCATTATTACAACTCATTTGTATCACAAAAACCCACCTACAACTCTTGGAAATCGAAAGGAGCTATGGGAAATGGGTATTCATTCTCGAACAGCACTGGCCTCAATTCTAGGAAAGCTTTGGAAAATCATAAATAAATATAGAAAAATTAAAATCATAAAATCTTGGTCATTTTGGGAAGCTAGGGATGTCTACTTTACACTAAAAATACGTCTAGGGCATAAAATTTATCACAGAGGACGTTTGACTTCCAAAAACGTCCAGAGGTTGCTGCTGCCTGGGCTGCTGTTTCAGATTACTGATACAAACTTATAAAATTCATAACTAATTATATAAAAATCTAAATCACACAAATTAGGTCATTCTGGAAAGCTAAAGATCTTAAATTTATGTTAAAAATAATTCCAGAATTAAAAAAATACGTTTAGTCAGCTGGACCCTATGTAATAGTAACCGGACTCATGGGGCACTACAGATGCTGACAGTTAACTTCAAACATGCATAACTCACTGCTCAGACCTCTAAATGAGGTGATCTTGGTGGCCACAGAAATCTTATGACCTCTAGTTTATGCACATAAAATTTCATAAGCATTGGACACCATTTGGCCATCGGGTGACACAGAATTCAAAACTGCCAGTATAAACAGTACCCATACCAGAATCCATGAAAAATCCCAACTTTGAAAATTCATCAAATATTCTCTAGGTCTCCGAAAATTATGATCTTTAGCTTCTGAAAAATCTCTTAATGAGACCTAATTTCATGCCAAGTTTCAGGGCAAGACTAACTCATTTGGTCAAAAAATGGTATAGGGTTCTATTATGGTCAATTTTGGTTCTATATTGGGTACCAAAATTGCCAAATGGATTTCCCTTGGTCTTGGCACATTTTGGGCAAGTCTAAAAGTACATTTAAGAATTGTGTGAGCTGCCCAAATGGTCCCAAACCTCATGCATCTCATTTTGGCCATTCAACCCACATTTATACACATTTGCATCAAACTTCCAATTTGCATAACTTGGCATTACATACCCAAATTCATTTCTAAAGTTCATACATCATATCCATACATGTATACATCACATAATATCATATTTACATGTGTCTCAAGGGTCATGTGCCATTTACAATAATCATATACATCATTATGGCTCAAAAAGAGTAAAAGCTAGACATATGAATGTCAATCTCTCTTCTTCAATGTTGTTGGCTCCCATTAGCATATCCACTTGGTTCACCTAGTATGTTAGATCATTGGAGAGGAGGGGATGAGATTCAAAGAATCCCAATAGCTCATCTCCCATTCCATCACACATAATATGTGCAAGCAAGTTTCATATATGCATGCATGGAGAAAGTAGAAATCATAAGCATTTTAAAGTAACTTTGGCATGTGAATCAATCATGCAAGACATTCAAGAGCTTACTAAGTGTTTGGATTGGCCTCACACTTCTCCTCATGGAGTTTGGACTTGCCTCACCCATTCTTTAAGCACTTTGGACTCAACCATACTCTTGGGAGCCCACTTTGCTTTTGGGAGACTCTTTACTTTGTCTCAACCAAGCTCAAGGGTTCTTGGCTCATCCTCACCAAAGGGAAGAGTTCTTGGCCTTTCCACACTCAAGCAAACTCACACAAATATCATGTAATCATTTGAAAACATAACATAGCATCAAGCATCATGGCATATAAAGTCATGTTAGCATAATTTTCTTAGCTTGAAAATACACATACACACATTCTAAAACAAGCTAAACACACATCTATGCATGAGAGAAGGTGGAGAGAGCTACCTTGCATAATTTCACACACTTTTTCCTTAGCTTTCAAGCCTCCTCTTTTAGCCACACACCCACAAGTTGGTGGAAATAGTATCTCTTGGCCTAGACACAAATTATGGGAGCCAATTAAGTTCATGAAACAATGTCTAGGGCCATGCAACTTGCTTAAACCCTAGATTACTCTATAACCTCTATTATGGTCCATATTGGCACCTAATGAAGCAACACCCCTCAAATGATTTCTAGGTCTCATTCTTTATTCTCAAATATGATTCTTGACTCCTTTTAAACCTCTTGGAGTCATCATATCATTAAAACAAAGGGTCTAACATCATGTTACTTCCTTAGGTCACAATATGGAAGCTAAAGTACTAACTCATTCTCTAAGCTTCCTAAATTTTTCCCAAGGTTTCCCCTCACATTCATTCATCATATATGACTCAAAAATGGGCTTGAAACAATTTAAAACTCTCCCTAACTATGCCATCCCTACTTGGCCGAAACTTAGAGCATAAATGGGATTTCATGGCTTCTTGATTTTTCCTTGATGGGAGAACCATTTAGGGAGGTTGTTAAAAGTTGTAGGAGGTCAAGGAAACACTTAAATAGCCAAGAGAACTCATAGATTAAATCATTTTTTACAATCCCCTTAAATGCTCTACACTTTTCTAACTTTTAAGTTCATGACTTTCCATGGGGTTTTGTTCATTTTCATGGAGGAAGAGGCATATGGGGGACCTCTTAGGGATCTTGGGAACTCAAGCAAACACTCATCTAAGCTAGGGAATTCATGGATCAAAACAGATTTTACAATGTTTCCATGAATCCCTCACTTTTCTATCTTGTGTTTTCATGCTTCTTTCTTTGATTTCTTTGCACCTACTTGCTTCTCACACTCCAAAATCTATGAATCTCCCTTGCTAGGACCAGAATTCATCTCCCTTTGATTGGGCTCTATATGGGACAAAATTATCACAAGGAGGAGAAGGAAAGAAGAAGCATGGAAGACAACATGTTACCTTGATTTCCTAGCTTTTCTCAAGAGCTCTCTTCCTTGCTTCAACTCTCTCCTTGAATTTTGAAATTTACCCCTCTATTCTGGGCTCAAAACAGAATCAAACACCTCACTAAATCCATAGGAAGAGAGGATGAAAGGAGGGGAAGAAGTTTTCTAAAGGGAAGAGCAAAAGTTTCCATGAATTCATACCTTTCTCTTGGCTTTTCTTCTTTCCTTGAGCTTGCTCTTGTGCGCCACTCTCTCTCTCTATTTTCTGGGCAGAAACAGAGCATTTTACTCAGAGGAGCTGCTGGAACGTGGATAAGAAGAAGCCAAAAGTCACTTTATACAACTTTTTACTTTTGCATTTTAGTCCCTTTCTTGGCTTTTTCATTTTAGGCCCATATCAACTCCTTTTTTAAATCTATCTTTCCATCATATTCCTTAGGCTCTTAATCATAAGAATTGCCTTTGGAATCATTTAAAAAGGATCTGAAACTATTTCGAACCATTCGGTCAAAGTTTTGGTCAACCTTTGTCGAAATCGCTCACCGGAGGGGTTTCAACTATTCTAGGGGTTCCCATGGTTTTCAGGGCCTCTGAGAACCCCAGAAAGCTCAAATTTTCCATTTAAAAAGCTCTCCTATGAGTTTTCAAATTTTTCCAAAAATTACAAAAATACCCCTACTTTCTTCGGCAAATTTTCTAAGCTCTTCTTGCTCTGGTTTTTGGGCATCTCAAACCTCAAATCCTCATTTTCTAATATTTAAAATTTTATCATAATTTTAGTTGGCCCCAATTCCTTCTATTTCGAGGACTTCGTTTTATATTTGGCCCATTTTTTACGTTTACGGAGAAACCGAACATTGCGTTTCTCACGTTTACGGAGGAACCGGATGTTACACATTCCCACGTGGTCAAGTGCTTATGGTTGCCTTGGAGCTCAAAATGGACCATTTGGACCCTTTGTAAGACTTAAAAATGACCATTTCACAACCCAATGTCAAGATCTAACCAAATGAACGAATTTACACATAAAATTTGGCACACATGTAGATTTTATCCAGATATTTTTGGGAAGCTAAAGACTAGATTATCTGGAGCTCTATGGAATTAATTATAAATTTCCAAATTTGGCATTTTTCTACTAAACTGATGTAGACACTGTTCATATGGTCAGAAACTTGGGCTGTGTCATTGGTGGGTCAAATGATATCCAATGCTCATGAAAGTTTTCAAATATAAACTAGACATGATAAGATTTCCATGGCCACCAAAATCACCAATTGGACCTCTGAACAGAGAGATATGAATTTTTGAAGTTGGAGGATAGTATTAGTAATGACAGTCGACTTCTAGTATTGTTCCATCAATTTCTAGTAGCTATAAGCCTTTGTTGTGGTCTGTATTTATTTTTAGCATAAAGTAGACATCTGTAGCTTTCTTGAATCGTATAGTGTGCTTGATTTCAATTTTTTTAGAATTAGTTATGATATTCAAAGTTTAGGCATAGAATCTGGAAATCCTACCCGAGGCTGCACATTATGTTTTTGAGTATACCATCCATTTGCACGAGTTCTAGGCCACTCCTTGAGCTTGTTATGAGTTGTAATCATGTATTTAGATATGAGAATGAGATGTATGAGTCTATATGGTCCACAAAACACTGAATGAAAATTTTACCTGTGATGTAATGCAATTTAATTGAACTTTTCTATGGTTTTTCCTTAAGAAATTCATGTGCTTCAAGGAAATAAGCCTACATATGATGTGAGATAAGCCTTAGAATTATGGTGTTACTATACCCATATTCCCTATCAATGGAGTTTTTGTTAAATTCTTAAGGAATTTCAAGGCTTTAGGGTATTTATATTTCATTTCTAACTTAATTAGGATATTAGAGAGATTAATTAACTCTCCTTTGTTTTGAATCTCTCTAAGCCAAAACCAAAGCCTAAGCAAAAGCTTTATGCCATTTTTTTGGTTATTTATCAATTCTAATCACATATTTTTATTCTTTATCCTTTGAAACCATTAGTTTCACCAAGTTTTCATTACGCTTAGACCTCCTTCCCTCACCCTCTCCCTTGGTCAAATACATGGTGGGCTGGGGTTCCAAGATTACACAATTTTCCCATCCTAATTCATACCTTACTTTGATGCACTTTTAATAAGGATTATTTTGGTATAATTGGTTTCCTCAAAAGAACCTCCTCACCCAAGGTACCAACCACAAAACTTACTCTTTTGAGAAACTGAAACCATCAAGAAAAAGAGGTGGAGTAAAAAACAGTTTACAACTGTATTATAATCAAATTTTCCATGTTTGCTTTCCTATAATTTGCTTCCTTCTCCTTCCTTCCTTCTTGCTTCTCACACACAAGAGAGTCTTATTGGTTGCCCTAGGTTAGTTCCAAATGAGGAAAAAGAGGTTGGTGCCATATATTTATATAGGAAGCCTAGGGTTTTACAATTTTTCAAAATACCAATTTTGCCATTACATTTTTTATTTTATCATTTGAGCTCATTTCTTTTTATTTTTTGAAGCTAATAGCTGCACACTAAAATTTAGACTCTACTCTTTGTTAAAAGTTTATACTTTAAGGTTACAAGCATTAGGTTTCTTGGTGATCATAAGAACAGTAGAAATTTAAAATTTTGATCACCAAAACCCCTTCTAAAGAATATGCGCAAGAACATAAATCAAGATAAGACAAGAAAATTTCCTTTTGTTTTAAGCTACAATTTGAATCACACATGTAGATCTAGTGATTTATGCCTCTACATATCCACACCTAATGGATGAAACATTTTCTCCCTTTACATTTCTAGTAAGAGACACCTCTCAGTATCTAAGATTAAGGTTTTTGAATTTTCAAGTGTTTGGGACTTAGGAAACACTCTATTACATCTTTTTGTGTTACTCCCTATGGTCATATATTTATAAACTTAAGATTTGACACTTTCCTAATCCCACTTAAACTCTTAATTCTACTTAAACTTCCAAACCTTAACCTAAGCCTAACAGAGAGTGAGGAGAGATACGCCTAACATAATGTAACATTATTTAATATTACTTTAATATTAAATAACCTTACATTATATTATTATTTAATAATATAATATACTATAATATTATTTAATATTACTCTAATATAAAATAATATATTACACTATAATATAATCTAATTATATTATATTAAGCCTTATTATTGGGATTTCTAGTATAATTAAAACTCCAATAATATAATGATATTTCAATTTTATCCCTACTCTTTGTATAAGACCCTATATGTAACACCATACTTCTAAGATTCAATTCATACAATTCCCATGCCACATCTTATGTTTATTCTATGAAAACAATATAGTGGCATAGGGAGTTATGAATAAAAGTGCATTTCTCTACAGGTAAAATTTTTCTTTCGGAGTCCCATAGGCCATATGAAAGCATCTATCACTTCCTCATACTTAAACACATGAATATAACTCATTTCCATCATCAAATTTGGCCTACACCTCGCGGACAGCAAAGGAGCACATAAAATCCATGTTTGTATTTTCGGCCAGAATTTCCTCTTTTCTATCACAAACTTTGGAAATTCATAACTAAATCCATAAAAATCGAAATCACACAAATTCGGTCATTCTGGAAAGCTACAAATGTTAACTTGATAGTAAAAATAATTCCAGAATGAAACAGATATGTTTAGTCAGCCGGACCCTATGGAACAGTAACCGGACTTATGGGGCGCTACTGATACTGACAGTTAACTTCAAACATGCATAACTCATTGCTCAGACCTCCAAATGAGGTGATCTTGGTGGCCACAGAAATCTTATGACCTCTAGTCTATATATGTAAAATTTCATAAGCATTGGATACCATTTGACCATCGGGTGACACAGAATTCAAAACTGCCAGTATGAACAGTACCCATACCAGAATCCATGAAAAATCCCAACTTTGAAAATTTATCAAATATTCTATAGGTCTCCGAAAATTATGATCTTTAGCTTCCCAAAAATCTCTTCATGAGACCTAATTGCATACTAAGTTTCAGGGCAAGACTAACTCATTTGGCCAAAAAGTAACATAAGGTTCCATTATGGTCAAATTTGGCTCCATATGAGATACCAAATTTGCCAAATGGCCTTCCCTTGGTTGTGGCACCTTTTGGGCAGGTCTAAAAGTACATTTGAGACTTGGGTAAGCTTCCCAAATGGTCCCAAACCTCATGCATCTCATTTTGGCCATTTAACCCACACTTATGCATATTTCTATCAAGCCATTCATGAAGCTGCCTTTGCCATACATACTCAATTCATGTTCTATCATTCACATAATACATGCTTTCCTTCTTACATCATATAATAGCATAATTGCATATGTCTCAAGGGTCATGGTACATATACAACCTCATATACACTATGAACCATCATTATGATTCCAAAATAGGCAAAATACTACATAAGCTTGCCACTCCTTGCTCTTTATGGTTGTTGGCTCCCTTCACCATAAGTGCTTGGTCCACCTAGCATGTTAGATTGGAGAGGAGGGGATGAGATTCAAAGAATCTCAATAGCTCATCTTCCATTCAATCACATTTTCAAGGCATATAACATGTCAAGGGTACAAGTATGCAACTACTCAATTGATGAAGCATTCAATTTCTACATTTTTATGTCACAAACACATGTCAAGCATAAGAATGAGCTCTAGGGACTTTTGGGTTGGCCTCACCCCATTTCTAGGACTTTTGGATTGCCTCACTCTTGGTTCTTAGGACTTTTGACTTAGCCTCACCCATCCAAGGGACTTTTGGCCTTGTCTGACCCATGCCATGAGACTTTTGGCATCTCCTCACCCACATTAAGGGACTTTTGGCACTACCTCACCCTTATGAGCCATTTCCATCATTCAAAGACATTCACGAAAGCATAATGGTACCAAAATAGCAACATAGCATCAAGTGGCATGTCTCAAACATATAAACATACACACAAGCACACAATGACACCATATGCAACAAGAAAAGGTGGATAGCTACCTTGCACAATTTCACACACTTTTTCTTTAGCTTTCAAGCCTCCTCTTTCGGCCACATACCCACAAATTGGTGGAGATGGTTTCTCTTGGCCTATATACAAATTATGGGAGCCAATTAGGTTCATGAAACACATTCTAAGGCTACATAACTTGATGAACCACTAGATTACTCTATAGACTTCATTATAGTCCATAATTACACTTAATGAAGCAACACCCCTCAAATGATTTCTAGTCCTCATTCTTTCTTATCAAATATGATTCTTGACCCGTTTTAAGCCTCTTGGAGTCATCACATCATTGAGACAAAAGGCCTAGCACTATGTTGCTTCTTTAGGTCATATTATGGAACCTAGGGCACTAAGGCACTAAATCACTTTCCATGAGTTCTAAAATTTTTCCAAGGCTTCCCTTCATCTTCATCCATCAAATATGACTCAAGGATGGCCTTAGAAAAATTTAAAACTCCCCCCACCTAGACAAACAAGCCTAGGCCGAGACATAGGCTTCCTTTGAGCTTCTTGGAGTTCTCTTGGTTTTCTTGAAGGAAGAAGCTTATGGGGAGCATCTTAGGTGTCTCAAGAACTCATTTAAACTCTTACTTAGACCTAAGAATCATCATACAGTTTCAGAAATTGGAAGGTGCACTTAAAACCCTAGATTTTGCATCTTGATTTCTAATGCCTATTTCTTGGTTTCTTTGCATATTCTTATTCCTCTCCATCAAATACCTAAGAATCATGCTTGGTTGGGCTTGAAATTTAACTCCCTAGGGCAGAACACATATGGGGCGAAATGGAGAAGAAAGGCCATGGAAGGTATCAACCATAAGATGCATTTTTACCTTGTTTTCTTGCTTAGTTTGGCTTGAATCTTGATTTCTCCAAGCTCCTCTCTTCAAATCCGAACTTTCCCTTGAATATCTCCCTTGGATCAGATTTATAGACATCACTTTAATCCAAGGAAAGAAAGGAGTATGAAGGAGAGGTGGTGGAGATGAAGAAGAGCAAGAAAAACATCATGAAAGCATACCTTAAGCTTGGCTTTCTTCCTCCTTCTTCTTCCTCTCTTGGGCGCCTCTCCCTTAGGGTTCTTCTTCTGATTTGGGGCTAAATTTTCTAAAGTTAAATGAGGGCAAATGTGAGGCACCACATATATATATAGGTAGGGAAAAGTGACTTCCAAAAATTCCAATTTCGCCCTACATACTTTGCATTTTCGTTTCTCCTTCGTTTTAGCTCCTTTTTGAGAACCGTCTTTTCCATTATAAAATTTAGGTTCCCAATTAAGAAAAATGGCTTTGGAATCACTCAAATCGGAGCTAAAACCTTTTCGAACAAACCCGTCAAAGTTTAGGCGCAATGACGTTGGAAAACGTCTACCGGAGGGGATTTAACTATCCCGGGGCTTTCCATGGTTTTCAGGGCCTCTGAGAACCCTGGAGAACTCAAAACTTTGGTTTAAAAAGCCCTCCATACTCAATTCTAGACCACACAAGTTTTAACACAAAACCTTGTACTTGTTGGTGAAAACCTTGCCGACAGGGTCTTGGAAATTGCACTACAGACTACAGGATCTTGTCGACAAGATCTTTGACCCCGGTGATAAAATCTTATTTCAACCCATAATTTAACTTGGTCTGCTGCCATACTTCATGCTTAACATACATTCTAATGGTTGCATAACATAATCTCTCATTTTCAAGGAATCGGATATTACACTATATGTTCTTATTACATTGGCAATGACCCCTTTCTAGATCATAGATAATAAGTAGTATCTAGTAATACATCACTACCGCCCGAGTAACAAAAATTTTCATAATTTGACACATACCTAATCTGTGACCAATATCATGTAATTTAGTCCTTTTCGTATTGATATTTAGATTGAACTTAAGGCATGGAATGTGTCATCCTCTTCAACATTCATTCTATGTTTCTTGGCAATGAGTAGACCAATCAAAACAAATGATCAATATCACATATTGATTTATTTGAGCACGACCATGTATTTTTTTTGGTCTTACTCAATTAAGAGGCCCAAAAGATATCACTCCTTCTATACAAGAAAGACCATCTACATCATTCACATCCCTTTGCATGATTTATGATATACCCAATTACCACCCCATAGGCTATCCTAGTCAAAGGTGGCATAAGATGATGTCAAAGTACTTGACTCTTCATGTAGGGAACCATTGTGACTTCAGATCAAAGGACTTCCTCTCACTATGGTCACATGAGAATTGCTAATGACACTCTATAATCCATATAGTATTCTCATAGCAGGTCAGTCCAATACATTTATTCTCTAACAATGTACCTATGTATTGATTTGATATAACATATCCATGATGTAAAGTCATCAGCCACTATGCAAACTAGTTTTGATATATTATTACTATCTCATATCGTAATAATACTTGACGAGGGACAATTTAAGAATAACACTTATTTTAGGGACAATTACCATGTTTAGTTATATTACATAAACAAATATATATATATATATATAACAATTGTATTGCTTCAAAAAATATGATACAATGTATGTTATTACAATCATCTCACGATTGGCTCCTAGAGCATACAGCAATAATAATAAGAACTTAGAATAGTCTAAAAAAGTTTGGTTAAAGTTATGGTTAATCAAAATCTTAAATCGTACAATATTGGGGATTTAATCAAACTAGTATTATCTAGTTAATCTACTAACTTTATTTCATCATATTATGATGAGAAATATTCATTTCTTAAGCCAATTCTCATGTTTTATAAATCCATAAATTTTTGCCAATTTAGCCCTATCGGTTCCTTTTAGTTCTAATTGGCATTTTCTTTTTCTATGACTCCTTTTTAATTAATCCATTTTATTCTTTAAGGACTATATTGGTTTACAAAACCTAAAATATCATATTTTTACCTCTTTTTTGGTAACAAATATTTGCTCATCTTTTTCCACCTATTACTTAATTCAAATTCATCAATTGCTAGAATTATATTCATTATGGGTGCCTAAAATCATGTATATATATATATATTCCAATAACATCATTAATGCAAAAATACCATTTAAGTTTTTTAATAAACTTTTTTCTACTTCTTTACGTGAAATTTCTTTTTTCTTTTTTTTTTGGTACATATATGATAGAACATAGATTTCATGTTTGAACTTAATTTTTTTGGCTAAATATTCCTATCTCTCTTATGATTAGATTATACTTAGTAACTTTATGTTAGTACTTTTAGTACATGGCAATATGGATATTTGAACTTAAAAGTTCTAAATTATTTAAATCGATCATCATTAAGTGTGATATATCAAGTTGGTTGTTTGATGATGAAATATAGGGATATTTAGCTATAACAACTGACAATTATTTTAACTAATATTAAATGAAAGATATTTAAATGGAATTATCCATATGACTTTTGTGTCAATTTTTATCTCTTGTAGGTAATCATAGGATTTGGAATTGCCAATGTTTCAAAATGGTTATCAACAATGATCCATTCTAATTATTTGAGACTTTGAGCTCACCATCCCCTATTGTATAGTGTGTGCTGTAATTTTTAGTAGGCCTTTCTTTTTTAATTCATTGATGACTTACATATAGAGAAATTTGTTATTTTGAGATTGTATATGTGATTGTATGGATGCTTTTACATTGGAATTTTTAAAATCAAGAAAATTTGGGTCCATCACTTTATTATAATAGTAACAACACAGTTATTAACTTACCTAGCTAATTAACTTTGACCCGCACATTATCCCACAAACATCTTGGCACTAGCAAATGCCTATCTTGTACTCTTTCTTCTCTCTGTCCTTTAATGCTTGTGTCCTCTTAATTGTCCATAGTTATAAGTCTAAGAAGAAACCGTCCTTGCCACAATCATCGTTCAACATGCTTCCCTTTATCTTATAAGTAGCTCTCTCACTTCCTTTGTAATACTCAGTCTTCCTAAAACTAAATTGAAATTGATGAGATAATAAAGGAAGACCCTAGAATCAAATGAATTGAGGTTAAGTAAGGTTAGAATAATAATTTACACATTTAGAAATGAGGATACAAGGTTAAAGATGGCCCGAAATAAGAGTCAGAATGGCTAAATAAATTTAACCAAAAAGGTAGTGGCAAAATTATAATTTTGGATAACTTTTTAGAAACTCTAAGGAGAAAGTTTTAAATGGTAAAATTGAGTTCCCTAAGGTTCTTAGAGGCTAAGCTATAAAAACTCCCAAAATGACCAAAACCCTTCCGGCGTGCATTTTAGGCCTTTAGTTGACCTAAACTTTGACCAGTTGATTCGAGATGGCTCTGAACCCTATAAAATTAAAGGTAAATATTTTTAATAAACTAGAGAATCCAAATTTTCATATGGAAGTGATGGTTCTAAAAAAAGAGCTAAAACGAGCATAAATGGAGGAATTGAAATGGAAGGGCATAATGGGAATTTTTGAAAAGTTTATAATTCACCTCCTTTCCTTCTTATTTAGGCCATTCCACCCCTTCTAATTTAGAACAGACCTAGATTGCTCCAAAATCAGCCTTCCAAGTTGCGAAGGAGAAAAAAAAAGCTAAGAAAAGGTAAGAAATTGCTCTCTTTTTATGCTAGTTCCTTCGCCAAACTTTTCTCCTCTTCATGCTCTCTTTTTTGGTAGTTTTAGTTTCCTAAAAGGAGGGTTTTATGACTAAACTTTTGGAAGAAGGAGAAGATTTGAGGAAAACAAGCTTTGCACCAATTTCTCCTCATAAAAAAATTTGAGATGATGTATGAATCATGGCATGAAATTGGATTCCCCTTAGTTTCTCTTCCTCCTCTTGATTCAAGCAACCCTAGGACAATGATAAGGGAAGGTTTTTTGAAAGAAAGCAAGGCAAAACCAAGGGTTTTAAGGCATGCAAAATTAGATTATGCTATTGGATCTAATTGAAAAGCTTTAGAATTCAAGAGAGGAAAATTAGGGCTTTAATTGCACCTAAGGAGATAGGGGACTCTAGGAGCCTAGTTTAAGCCATATAAAAGTATAATTAGACTAATGAGATACCAAGGAATATGAATATGCATCAAAATCTAAGAAGGAAGCAACAAAACTTTATATTGCCTCTTTATGGATGATGGTTTGGCCAAGGCATGGATGGGGCACCTAGGGAGTGTTTCTTTGACTCCTAATGAATTTAGAGACTTAAATATGATAAATAAATAATTATAAAACCCTTAGATTAAATTTAGAAGTTCTAGAATGAAAGTTAAAATTTTAAGGCCTAAATTGGGTTAAAAGAGCAAGATGGCTTTAGACCCCTTTAATCATGTATATGATGATTCAAATGAGCTTCCCTAGGCTATAAGACTTGTAGCAAACAAAAATGTAGGGTTTAGAAAGCAAAAACCAAAGGTTGCTTTATAATAGACTTAAACTAGCCCTATTTGTCACCTTAGGCTTTAATGGGATTAAATATAGATGATGAGGCCAAGAATGAGCTCAATTGGGTTAATTTACCTTGTAATTGTTATGTATAGGCCTATTTAGCTCAAACACACTTAAGTGTGGGTGTCAAGTGAAAGAAAGCCAAAAGAAAAGGCAAGACCAAGTGGGTTAGTGATAGTTAGGGCTTTACAAATCCTAAGGTAGGTGATAAGTATGATTTTTATACATTTTAATCCTTTTAACTTAAACATTTTAGTACTTAAAATTGGCTTTAAGGGTCTAATTAGATGAAATTTGATTTTAGTAGCCATTTTCTACATTTTAGGAATTAATTTATAAATTATTGGATTTTAATGCATAAATTTAGCTTAAATAATTTTGTGAAAATTCCTATTTGATTTTTCACACTCTTTTGTGCAGAATTTTGTTGGGCAATGGGAATTTTAAGGATAGAAATTAATTTAGAAAATGATTGAAGCTTCATGAGTGGATCAAGAGCTTCACATGGAAGGAATAAGTATGTTTGAACGTGTGATACAAAAAGCTTAGAAGAAACAAGAAGCATAGAGGTCAACGTGGGTTGGAGTTGAGGTGGAAGACACACAAGGGCAGAACTGCACATGAAAGCAACATGGAGCTGGAAGCAAAACACAAATGAAGTGAACTCGAGCTTGTGTGGAAAGAAGAGAGAAAGAACATCGAGTTGAAGGAGCTAGTGTTAAGTTAAGGGAAGAATAAACTCTAGAACCATGTTAACAAGAAGAAGCTACTATTTTAAGAACAAAGAGAAGCTGAGCAAGCTGAGAGAACAACACGAGCTGAACGAGAGGGATGAGATGTAGCTGAAGAAGCTGCTGAACTATATGAGGAAGCTCAATGCTGTGCAGAATGAAAGAAGCAACATGGCTGGAGCAGAAGGAAGGAGAAAGAGGCAGCTTGTGTGAAGAGAAACTGTATGAAAATACGTGGAGCTAAATGAGCTTCAAAGATACGAAAAGCAGCTGCATAGGACGTAAAAAGCAAAGTAAAGAAGCAGTTGTAACATGCAGAAGCATCATGTGGTATTAAGAGAACGAACATGTCCAAGAAAGCCTCTGTTTTTGAGTTTAAGAACAGAGCAAGACGCTGGAAAGAGAAGCTGAACGTGGTGAAGGAAAGAGAGAAGAATGAGCTGCATGCAGAGGTTTACGTGGAAAATGACGTGGTTCTGCATGAATCTGAATTGAAGAAGCTGACGTGGGAGCAAAGGAATCAGCCTCTGTTTGAGAGCTAAACAAAGAGAAGAACAACGTCTTTAGCTCAAGAAAAGCGAGCAGAAATAGGAAGCTACTGGCTGAGCTCGCGACACACAAAAAGGACTTCCAGAACGCGATAAATTCATGCAAAACTGGAAGAAGAAAATAACGTGGGGCTGGACGAAGCTGAAACTATGAGTAGAAGAAGCTGCGGGCAATTAACTAGGCAAGGAACTTTCCACGTGAAAATTAAGAAGTAGCATGAAGAGGACCACGTGATGGAGAAGCTTGCATGAGCTGAATTATGAGCTACAGACCACGTGGATTAATGAAGCATGAGAGCTGGAGATTTAGTGAGCTGGGAGAAGAAAATAAAACGTGAGGTATTCAGCATGAGGTAGCACATGAAAACGAGCTGTGGGTTCAAGAAGAATAAGCTAGCACGTGATCACTTAACTGAAGAGGTGAAGCCATGTGATCTCATGATTCAAAGGGACTCGGGCAGAATCATTATTCCATACGCCTTGATCTACTCCATTCGAATCCACACATCTCACATCTCTCCAAGTCTGTCACGCCTCCACATATTTAGATATCCTAGTTCATTCATGCAACTCCATTCACTCGCCTATATATATCCTTCGTCCCATTCATTCAAGATACACCATCCATCCACACCACGCCATATACCTCTCCATCCTCTTCTCATCATCATTCCATCTTACATCTCCATCATCCCATGAAGCTTTAGTTCATCTTGAGGCTAGCTAGGAGGAAATCCTTGGAGAAGCTTGAATCCATGGAAGAATAATTCAAAATTTTGGCTAAGACTTTTCTATTTTTCCTACACTTTTTCTCTTTCATTTATTGTCTTGGTTAAGTTGTATTTGATAGGGAATTTGTGTAATTATAATTAGTAGCTGGTTAGACACTAATTAGGAAGTATTTTTGTTGATTAATTGAATTGATTAATTCTAATATTATCTGAATTCCCATGTATGCTTCGAAGGTGTTCGATAAAATATATGAGTGAGATTATTTGTTTAATTTGAGGATTCCTTAATGTTTAGTTAGTTAATTAAATATTTAGAATGATTCAGAGGTTAATCAATTAGTTAATCAATCAAATTGAGTGTTCATTGATCTTAAAAAAAAGAATTGACAATTTAATTTGGATGTGAGGTTTCAATTCAACATTAGATCGTTGATTTCTTGATTCTTGCGTGGTTACTCAAGATAAATTGTTATGAATACGATTAGGGACTCTTAGGCCAGAATTAATCACAATTAGATTAGGATAAGGATAGTGGATACCAAGGGACGAATCCAAAGCTAGTTACAAGACCATAATTCACCCAATTAGATAGCAATTAGGAATTTTAATTCAATTTAGTTTTAGGATAGTTTAATTAAATCAAAACCCCCTTAGTTTAGGAATTTTTAGAGTCTTTTAACATTTAGGACACTCAATTAAACATTGAACGCCAATTCTAAGGGAGATGACCTAGGTTGTGCCACTAATTACATATCTTATCAACCTAGTATTATTTTGAGGGTTGTATGATGAGCCACTCAGTAGGTTCATCTCCCTTTCTTCCATACATTTAAATGCTTGAATGAGTTTAAATGCTTATGTGTATTGTTACTTGATGCTTCCATGAGAAATGTTTTATTATGTTTTCCAAATGAACTATATGTGTACTATATATGTATGAAAATGCAATGTGATGGCTCTTAGCTCCCTAAGGCATGAAATTGAGCATAGTCACTCTTTCTTGGCTTCAAGTTGACATTATTTGAGCCTAGCTAGTTTATAATGATGCCATGACTTGAGAATGAATGAGTTTCATGTTATATGATGCATTTAAGTTACATAATGTATATGTATAGTATTCTTGCATCACATGCATTACATTTACTCATGGTATTTATGTGTGCATTGAATTGGTTGAGATTAGCTACTAAGATTCTTATAGAATCTTATGTCCATGCTCCCACTAACTATTTCAGGGTTGTAACACCCCAAAATTAATTCAAGATAATTATGATTAATTAGGAATTTGATATGGGTTTAATTAGAAAAAATTAATTAAGAGAAGTGGACATTAATTTAGGCCTTATGATTAATTTAAGTAAGTTTGGGGCATAATATAAAAGCCTAATTATGCCATGAGCTTAGTAAAAGAACCCAATACTAGTTTTTTTATAGGCCTAACTTAAATTTTCTGGAAGCCCGAAAACTTAGGAGTGAATTTAAGTGAGACAAGAGCCCATTTAGTCTCAGCCTAAACTTGGGGAAATGAGTTTAAATGGATCTTGGGCTATTGGATTAACACATTTCATCCCTAACCTTAAAAATTTTGTAGCCCAACCCATAATGTCTAACCCAACAAGCTAAAATTTGAACTCCACTTAGACTTGGGCCTTTGAGTTAGCCCACATCCTAACTTAAACCTATCTAAACCCTAAATACACTTCAGTCCCTTCCTTATTCTACAGAAAACACAAGAGGCAAGAATTTATTTTTGCACTTAGAGAAGGAAGGCTAGGGTTCATGGCAAAAATCCATCTTCTTTCACTCTTAAAGTCAAAATCAGCGAAGGTAATTGATATATATATATATATATCTTAATCCTCTCTTCCTTCTCTTCAATTTAGCTCGATTGGTTTTTCATTTGGAGCATTTTCACCTACACCTAAATCTAAAATGTGTTGTTTGGTGTTTTCATGGTGGATTTTCAGAGGTTGAGGCAAGGAATGTTGTTAGGTAAGTGTTTCCTTCCTATGTTGATACATTTTCTACTAGTTTGAGACCCCTATAGTTTACTAATGATATGGGCTTTTGTTTTATGCAAAATTACCTAGAAATTAGAGTGAACTATTGTGGTTTCTGGTGAGGGGAAGTTAGAATCCAAAATTAGAATCCATTGGTAGTTAGGTAAGTAACCTCTAGATAGTCGTTGGTAGTTCAACTCTATAAGTATCTAATTTGTTGCTAGAAATAATTATAACTATGCTTATCTTAGGTTTGGTATGCATTTGGAGTATGATGGTAGCTAGAGGAAGAGTAATTAGGCTTCATTGAGGAAACTGTGGTTAATTTTCTAATTCCATGTATATGCTCATTTTAATTTGATATTTTATTGTACATGAATGATTTTGCAATGCTAAATGATTAGTTGGCTACTTAATTATTGTTGTGATTGGACCTTGTGATTCCATGGTGGAGCTCTGGTGTAGTTGCCACCCATGTATCATGCTTTGATTAGGCACCAGGTTATGATTAAACCTCTGAATGCACTGAGCCTAGGTTGTGCTAAATGGGGAGTGGGTGCCGTGAACGAGCCTCTCCCGATGTTATTGGGCATTAAGATGTTGTATGTGATTGTTGATATGGGACAGTAGTCACTGGTAGCTCAACTAGTTCAATTACTAATTGAATTGATGATTCTAGTATTTAATAATATGAAAATGCATTATGTTGATTAATTTGTACATATATATGGAATTTTCCTCTTGTTACCAAGATTGTATATCTCATCTCGTTTGTGGGCTAACATTTTCAGGGACTGAACCTCTTAATAGTAAGGAGAAATTAATGGAAGCATAATATATGGTTTGATAGCACATAAGTTTGAAAACCTTGTCAAATTGGGTTTGTGTAACAAGAATATTAATTTTTATGTATTTGCTACATTGTATCATGAATTACCAAGTATAAGAACTGGTTATGTAATATAATTATCATGGAATCTGATGTATCCATTTGCTTACAATTTGATATGGAGCCCTGTTGACCCTAAGATATGACTTATTATTTGAGAATGAAATCATGTGTTGTCTTCAATGTTGACTTAGGCTAGCAATGTATGGACCTTCTGTTGGGATCTACATTTGAATGGTAATAGTAGTGGCTTTTGGTATCCCTTGTGTTAAAGTCCATGATTTATGGATAGGTGGTAGAAAGATGGGCAGAAATCAATATCTAAGTCTTGAATTGGCAATGATAGATATCTTGAGCAAATTAGGTGATTAGATACTTTTAAAACTTTATGAATTAAGGTACAACAACCTTAGGATGCCACTAAAGGGAGTGTTAGAGTGTTTGCGACGAAAATGGGAGAGTTTAGGTGCAGGAGGAAGTTAAGCCACAGGCAAAACACCTTAAGACACAGCCAACAGTTAGTTAGAGGCAAGAAGCACTACGATGCGAGATGTCCCGTCATGGCATAAGACGAAAATTTCACCCAGGGAGGGTAACAGAATCTAACTTCACCACAGCATAGGTTCTTTCGTCGCAGTGCACTTTGAATAAATTAAAGGGAGAGTTCCAGGAGGCTCATCCATCATGACACCACGTAGGCTTACTGTGGCAAGAATCACAAAAGTATGAATAGTGGGTTCCCAAAAGCACTTCACCTCATGTGCGGAGAACCTGAGTTGCAGCACAAAGTGCAAAATTTTAGTTTTAAGTTCCAGTAGCCACTTACGCTGCAACGCGAGTGTACCAAGTCATTGTAGGAGTCTCCAAACTTGGTTTTTAGATTCCAGTAACCAACTTAGCCGTGGTGAGGAAGGTGTAAGTCACATTGAAGGTTCCCAACTCTTATTTTTGACTTAGAAACTTTGAACTTCACTATATTAAGGTTATGTAATGACTTGGGAGCATTATAAAGGAATTTTGTGAATTGAAAATCAATGGTAACATGTGTCAAAGGTTTGTAATTGATAACTAGAATTTCTTGTGGATTTAAATAGTTATGATGGTTTGGCTAATAACCCTAGTAATATCAAGGTTCAAATTTCCTCACTTTTTCCTAATCTAATTAATTATAATGATTTTAGACCTTGATTTACAATTACTAACCATATAATTAAGCCTAATCATAGTAATTAAGAATGTGGATTATTACATTTGGTATCAGAGCAATGGTTTAAGAAGTTATGCTAGATTTGAATTTTGGTGATTAGAAAAAACTTAGTCCCCCAAGGCTGAGGCTTGGTAGGTATAGAGGTCCTAACTTACTTGTTTGATTCAAGTTAATAAAGAACGCAATTACTTGATCCTAACTACCATATTTTAGGCTTAATAAATAAGGAAGATAAGAGCTGAAGAACATTTCAAATAGTTTCATTCAAACCATTGAGGTGAGTAAGCTATCGTTTGTTGGTGATGACGAGGAAAGAGGACAATAAACCTATGAAATTATGAAATTCATTTTTGAGTGAGCAATAGTGACCTTAAAGTAAGAGGTTAAATGGAGATAATGCTTTGAAAGGAAATTGGAGAGCTTCCAAGTTCCTTTCTTAGTGTATCATGACAATAAAAAGAGAAAAGAAGAAAAAATTGTGATAAGGGGAAGACAACCCCCTAGTGTGAAAAGGGAGAGGTGCGCAGGCACATGTGCTTATGCATGTTGTCTCTTTTGTGTGATTCAATTTACTTATGCTGTGTGTTGACGTGCATTTTGTAACACCCAATTTTCATAAAAACGACAAAAATAGGTTAGATATAAAAGAGAGCCCTCTAAAATGAGTTAGTTAAGGTAAAATAAAAATAGGATAAATTTTAAATATTAGAAAATGAGGATCCAATACCTGGGGTTCCCAAAAATCGGAGCCAGAATGGCTACAAAAAATCCTGACAAAATGCAGTGGCATTTTTGTAATTTTAGACAACTTTTAGAAAACTCAAAAGGATGGATCTTTAAATGGAAAAATTGAGTTTCTCAAAGTTCCCAGAGGCCCTAAAAGCTATAAGAACCCCTAGAATAGTTAAAATCTCTTCAGTTTACGTTTTAGAATGTTAGTGAACCCAAACTTTGACCCTTTCATTTGAGAAGGTTTTTAATCCAATTTGAGTAATTCCAAAGGCTATTTATAGGTTAGAGAACCTAAACTTTATGATGGAAAGATGGTTTTTGAAAAGGATTTCAAATGATCCTAAAATGAAAAAGCCAAGAATGAAAGACAAAATTGGCATTTTAAAAAGCTTCTTAAGGATTCCTAGCTATATATAGGTGGTGCCCCACTTCTTCCTCACTTTTGCCCAACCTAAATTCTGCCTAAAACTAAGAAGAAGTTCTGCAAAGAAGGGCGCATAAGAGGGAGCTTCATGGGAGGAGAAAAACCTAGGAAAAGGTATGGGAAATCAAGGAATTTCTTGCTCCTTCCTTCATTATACTTGTTCCTCTCCTTCTCCTCTTTCTTTCCATGATTTTGGTGCATAATTTGGATCAGTTTTGATCCATGTTTAGAGGGGAGAAGTTCAATTTTTCAAGGAGGAGTGAAAGCAAAGGAGAAGGCTCTTGAAAAGGCTAAGGAATCAAGGTATTTTCATGGCTTTCCTTGCTTCTTTCTTCTTGCTCCACCATGGGTGATGTAACACCATATTCATTTCCCTCATCTCATATTATTGTAGCTCATCTCATATCATTACTAGACTCATTTCCTTGGATTACAAAAAGTTCCCAAGGAAAAGCCATTAAAAATATTCAATTAAATTGCTTTACGTCGTAGATAAATTTTTCATTTCTTGTCCCATGGACCATATGAATTCATCTATCTCATTCTCATATTTAAATACACAAATAAAACTCAAAATCATCTCAAGAAGTGACCAAGAACTCGAGCTCATGGAGTATATACATAAAAATAGCAAGTGTAGCCTCGGGTAGGTATTTCAGCTTTCTGCCATGAATTTTGAAAAATCATAACTAATTATAGAAAAATCAAAATCAAGAACACTATAACATTCTTGAAAGATACATATGTATACTTTATACTAAAAATAATTTTAGATCACAACAGGGAAGTCTAGCTACTGGAAATCAATGGAACAATAACCAAGGTCACCTATCACTACTAATATTGTCATAAAATTTCAAAAATTCATATCTCTCTGCTTAGACATCTAATTGGGGTGATCTCAGTGGCCATAGAAATCTTATCATTCCTAGTTTATTTTTGTAAAATTTCATAAGCATTGACCCCATTTGGCCCTTGAATGATACATCACAAGAAACTAACCATATGAATAGTGCTTATACTAGAAAAACGAAAAAATGGCAACTTTAAAAAATCATAATTAATTCCATAAAGCTCCAAATAATCTGGTCATTAGCTTCTCAAAAAGCTCTAGATAAGATCTACATGCATCCAAATTTCATGAGAAAATTCGTTCATTTGGTCAGATCTTGACGTTAGGTTCCAAAAATGCTCTTTTTGTGTCTTCAATGGGTCTCAAATGATCCAAAACAACTTCTAAGACATCCATGGCTACTTGAGCATGTGGGAAAGTACCAAAATGGTCTATCAAACATGTCTCAAAGGTGCATAAACCTAGATTTGACAAACTCACTCACTCACCCCAAGGTATACACAAGAATACATAAGTTAGTTCTTGCCATTCAATGTCCAAATCATGTAATATATACATATGGCATCAAATCTCATTCATACATCAAACATTCATGTAATTACATATGTTCATAAGCTCATACATCATATAAAATATTGAATTACATCATATTCCATTTATATGGCTACAAAATAGACATTTCACATGCTTTGTTGTCAATCTCCATCTTTTAGGCTTTGTGGCTCCTATTCCTTCACTTACTTGGACCACCTAGTCATATTAAGCAAATGGGGAGGGTGGGATGAGATTCTACGAATCCCAATAGCTCTTCTCCCATTCAACTGTACATAAAGAATGCAATCTAAGTCTAAAAATGTATGCATGGATACCATGGAACATGTAATCATTCATGGAATATCTTTAGCATGCAAGAAATCATATAAAATACACAAAGGTTTGCTAAGTAAGTGGTTTAGCCTAACCCATTCTCTTTAAGGGTTTTGGACTTGCCTTACCCATTTTCTTAAAGGGTTCTTGACTAAGCCATAATCTTTGAAGGCACTTGGCTTTCTCTCACCCATCCTTGGGGGTTCTTGGCTCTTCCTCACCATCATTAGAGGGCGTTTGGCTTCACCACACTGAAGCAAACCAAAGCAAGTTCACAAAGTATTATTTGAATGCATAACATAATATCATGGTACCATGGCTTTTAGATACTTACTAAAACATTTTTTATAGCTCAAAATATACATACACACATTCAAAGATAAGATAAACATCCACCCATGCATGAGAGAAAGAAGAGAGAGCTACCTTTGTTAGAACAACACACTTTTTCCTTTTGAAATGCTTCCTCTCTTGCGGCCACAAACTCACAAGGTTGTGAGACTTGTTTTCCTTGGCCTAGACACATAATATGGAAGCCAATTATACTCTTGAATAATTTCTAAAGCTATACATTCATTAGAAAAGCTAGGTAGTTCATATGGCTCTTTTATGGTTCCATAATGCACCTAATGAAGCAACCTTAGGAAAACATCATCTTTGCTTTATTCTTTCCATCCATCTATGATTCTTGACTCCTTTTAAGCCTCTTGGAGTCATCACACAATAAAATTTAAGGAGCCTAGCTAGGTGTTTCTTTTTTAAGCCACAATATAGAACCTATAACTACATCTCACTATCCATGACTTGTAAATTTTTTTCAAGGCTTCCTATCATCCTCTCCCATCATATATGGCTCAAAATCAAGCTTAGAATGAATTAAAAACTACCCCTTGGTGCTTCATCCTCTCTAAGGCATGGTTGTGGACCATAAGGATACCAGGTGAGTTTGTTTTGTTTTCTTGGTGGGAGATGCATGTGAGAAGCCTTCTAGGGATCTTAAGAGCTCATCCAAAGACTTATTTAGGCCTAGGAACTCTTGAATCAAAACAGAATTTTAGTGGAACACTTAAAACCCTAACTTTGCTATCTTAAAATCTAATGGTTATTTGATTATTTCCTTTGCATATTCTTTTTATTCCCCCTCATTTTCTTAACATTCACTCTTGTTTTGGCTAGAAATTTAACTCCTTAGGGCTGGTCCTATATAGGGCAAAAATCACAAGAGGAAGTACAAGAGAAATGAAGCTTCAAGCATAGCAATTTACCTTAGTTTGTTGGTTTCTTTAGCTTGCTCTTCACTTTACTTGGCTTCTCCTCCAAAAATTTGAACTATTCCCCTCTATTCTGGACTTAAAACAGAACCAAACATCTCACTAAATCCATAGGAAGAGAGGAGGAAAGGGAGAGGAAAATGTTTTCTAAAGGAAGACCAAGAATTTCCATGAATTTCTCACCTTTTTCTTGGCTTTTATCTTCTTCTTTTCCCTTTGTTCTTGTGCACCTCCCTCTCTTAAATCTTCTCTATTTTTTGGACAGAAATGAAGTTGATGGGGAAAAGAGAAGAAGTGGCATGTCAAGAGGCAATTTGTTTTAAAAATTTCATTTATGTCCCTTAATCTTGGCAATTTTTGTTTTTTAATTCATTTTAGCTCCTTTTTTGAAAACATATTTTCCATCATAAAATTTAGATCCTCAATCTTATAAAATGCCTTTGGAATCACTCAAATCAGAGCTAAAACCTTCTTGAACAAAAGGGTCAAAGTTTGGGTCAACCGATATTAGAAAATGTACACCAAAAGGATTTTAACTGTCTTGGGACTTCCCATGGTTTTCAGGGCTTTTGAGAACTCTGGAAAACTCAAATTTTCATTTAAAAAGCCCTCCTGTGAGCATTCCAAAATTTGTCTAAAATTACAAAAATACCATTACGTTACATAGCTATTTCGTTAATTTCTGTCTGGTTATTTTAGCCTTTGTTTCAGGGTTCCTTTGGCCTCCTAAATTCATTACTTAATGTCTAGATCATTATTCTAAATTTTATGGACCTTAACCAATTCATTTCAAAGGATCTACTTTGAAAATGTATCTATTTCTATCATTTTTTACAAAAATCGGACATTACAATTCTCTCTCCTTAAATAAATTTGGTCCTCAAAATTTAGATAACATATCTCATGGGAAGAGCTCTGGATACTTCTTGCTCATCTCTTCTTCCAGCTCTTAGGTAGCTTCTTTGGGAGATAACCCCTTCCAAACCACTTTCACCAGCAGTATCATCTTATTTCGTAACTACTTGAGTCTACCATCCACGATCTAATCTAATGATACTATATATGATAGATCATCCTGTAACTACACATTTTCATACTTTATGACACATGAGTGGTTAGGTTGGTACTTTTTGAACTGAGATACATGAAATACATTGTGAACTTGGCTCAGGTTTGAGGGAAGAGCAAGTCTGTAGGCTACAAATCCTACTTTATCAAGAATCTGAAATGGACCTATGTATTTTGGACTATGCTTTTTACTTTTAATGGACCGACCTATCCTTGTGACTAGGGACACTCTAACAAAGACATGGTCTTGAACCTCAAACTCTAACGGCCTTCTCCGTCTATCTATGTAACTTTTCTGTCTATTATGTGCCTTTAATAGTTTCTTTCTTATGGTTTCAATTTTTCTAGAGGTTTAGTCCACTAACTTTGGGCCTATCAGGCTTCTTTCTCTTAGCTCAACCCAACACATCAAGGACCTACACTTCCTCCCATACAATGCCATCTGAATACTTGCATGATAACTATTATTATAGGCAAATTCCACTAAAGGCAAGTATGTATCCCAGTTTTCTTTCATTTCTAATACACACACCCTCAACATATCCTTTAAGGTTTGGATGGTTCTCTCCGTTTGTCATTCTGTTTGGGGGTGATAAGCTATACTAAATCTAAACTTAGTACCTAGAGCATCCTATAATGATCTCAAGAAGTTCAAAGTGAACCTGGGATTTCTATCTGATACTATGCTCCTAGGCACACCATGTAATCTCACTATCTCCCAAATGTACAGTTGGGCTAATTTATCTAGGGTATAAATGGCTTTCATCGTTAAAAAGTACGCTGACTTTTTTTAATTTATCCACTATCACCCATATGGCATTATGCCCCGATGATGTCCTGGGTAAACCCATAACGAAATCCATGGCTATGCTATCCCATTTCTACTTTGGGATATCTAGTGGCTAAAGTAACCTAGGTGGCCTTCTGGTGCTCTATTTTGACTCTCTGACATACTAAACATCAGGAAACATATTCTACTATGTCTACTTTTATTCCAGGCTACCAAAAGATCCTTTTCAAGTCATGGTACATTTTATTACTGCCTGAGTGAATGGTGGATTTGCTTTTATATGCCTCATCTAGTATTCTCTCTTTAATGTTAACATGTCTAGGCATATATAGCCTATCCTTATATATCACTATGTCATCCTCAAATAGATTGAACTCTTGAGTGCTACCTTAGACTATTTGGGATCTAATCTTTCTTATCTGGTCATCTATTTGCTGGGCCTATCTTATCTAATCCCTCAGGTCATTCTCTATTCGGGTTTCGCTCATCAATAACTTCCCTGAATGCATCTCACATGAGAGGTTCATATCCCTGAATTTCTCAATCAACTCATACTTTCTAATCATCATACAGGCCATATGTATGGATTTTCTACTCAGGGCATCGACTACCATATTAGCCTTACTGGGATGGTAATTAGTGTGAAATTATAATCTTTCAAGAATTCTAATAATCTCCTCTATCTTATGTTTAATTCTTTCTATTCAAATAAATATTTAAGACTCATGTGGTCGCTATAAATTTTTGTGGTTGCCCCATATAAGTAGTGTCTCCATATTTTTAAAGCAAACACCACTGCAGCTAGCTCTAAGTTATGTGTAGGGTAATTTTCTTCATAAGGTTTTAATTGTCTAGAGGCATAAGCTACCACTCGGCCTTTCTGCATAAGCACACATCCTAACCCTTTCTTAGAGGCATCACTATAGACTATAAAAGTCTCTTTGGGGTCAGGAAGTACTAAAACTGGGGTTATGGTTAACTTATATTTCAACTCTTGAAAACATTTCTCACACTTCTCATCCCACACAAAAGGTAGATTCTTTCTGGTAAGCCTAGTCAGTGGTATCATTATCTGAGAAAAGCCTTGAATGAACCTCCTGTAATAACCTGCTAAACCTAGGAAGCTCCTGATCTCTGTCACTATCCTAGCCTTTTCCCACTGTAACACTGCCTCTACCTTATAGGGATCTATTGCAACCCCTGTCTGGGAGATCACATGGCCTAGGAATTGAACTTCAGTGAGCCAAAGCTCACATTTACTAAGTTTAGTATACAATTGTCTCTCTCTCAAGGCCTCCAAGGTTAATCTCAGGTGCTGCTCATATTCTTCCTTATTTTTGGAATAGATGAGAATATCATCTATGAAGACAACTATAAATCTATCTAAGTATGGCTTGAGCACTCCGTTCATGTAATCCATGAACATTGTAGGTGCATTCTTTAACTCGAAGGACGTAACTAAAAATTCATAATGTCCGTATCTGGTCATAAATGCTGTCTTGGGAATATCCTTAGCCTTAATCCTAAGTTGATGATATCCTAACCTAAGATTTATCTTAGAAAAGACCGATGCTCCTACCAACTGATCTAGGAGGTCATCTATGTAAGGGAAAAGGTACTTATTCTTAATAGTTATCTTACTAAGCTCCCTGTAATCTATGCACAGTCTAAGGCTCTTATCTTTCCTCTTTACGAATAAGACTGGAGCTTCTCATGGCAAGACATTGGGTCGAATGAAACCCTTCTCTAAAAGCTCTTCTATTTGTTTCTTAAGTTCAACTAGCTTAGTGGGAGCCATCTTATACAGAGCCTTAAACACTGGACTCGCTTCAGGTACAATGTCTATAGGAAACTTAACCTCTCTCTTTAGGGATAGTTCGCTAATCTCTTTAGGAAAGACTTCTAGGAACTCTCCCACTATTGGGATTTCTTCTATATCTTCTTCTACCTTAGCTTGGACTGAAAAAAAAATTAGGTATCCCTAACAATTATACTCTAAAGACCTCTCAACTTGGGAGGTGGTCATAACAGATAACTCAGTCCTCATACTAGGTACAGTTTCACATTTAGGTAAAGTAATACATTTATGGGAACAATCAAGTGTGGCATTATTTACAGACAACTAGTTCATACTAATAATCAAGTCAATACCAACAAGGGGCATACATATTAAATCAATGGTAGTATAACAATGTTAAATTGGACCACACAATTTAAGCAAGCATGAGAAGTAATAGCTCTATTTCCTGTGGGGGTAGATACATGCAAATCATAGGGTAGTGTATGCATACTTAGACCCAACCTCCTAGCACAGTCATATGATATGAAAGAGTGGCTATCACCTAAATCAAATAAAGTAGTTACAGAGAAATCATTAATTTTAATAGTACCTCGAATCAGACTCTACCCTAAGTCTGAGGTCTGGGTACAGAAGCCATCTCCCTTGGTTAAGAAAACTACTAGGGAGCCTGTGTGTAGTCCCTGGCTATATGTCCTGGCCTACCGCATTGGTAACATACATTCTGCCCCACATAACACGGCTATTCCTGTGATTTCTGCCACATTGGGGATATGCTATAGGTGTGAAACTACCTCTGCTAGACTGAGTTCTTCTTCCCTTGCCTCTTCTATTCCATTGGCTTCTACTATCTCTCCTGCTAGTCACTATTGCATGTGTCTCTTCTTTGAGTTTCTTAGGCTTAGGAAGGGGAGGTCTGGCACTAGAAGTAGGCTATGTCATTATGATATTTGCTTCTGTCACTCTACAAAACTTAACCAGGGTGTTAAAGTTCCTAATTCTCTATGGAACTACCATGTCTCTAATCTTTAGGAGCAAACCTTTCTCTAATTTATCTGCTCTCTAGCACTCATCATCATGTCTCTGTAGGTATGAGGAATACCTGGAGAGCTCCATAAATTTAGCCACGTATTGGTCCATAGACATTCCCTCAGCTTGCCTCAGGAGTATAAACTCTGACTCCTTCTTTTCTCTAACGGAGCTGGGGAAATACCTCTTATAAAAGGCTTGGAGGAATGCCTCCTAAGTAATCAGAAAGTTCCTTGCTCTCAGAATAGGCTCAATGCTCCTCCACCAATAGTTTTCCTCTTTCTCTAACTGAAAAATAACCATAACGGCTTTCTACTCAGAAGTGCACTCCATTACCTGAAATATCTTCTCAAGCTGCATAATCTAGGCCTTGGCTTTCTTTGTGTTCAACTTACCATCAAAGGTGGGAGGCCTGAATTTTTTAAACTATGTAATAACCTATCTAGTGGAAGGCTGCTCTAGGGCTGAAGGTATTTGAGTGGGTGGAGTCTGAACAGTTCACTGTATCTATATGTGTGGCTATGGAAAAAAATGAGTCACCCTTAAATGCTTAAGATAATTTGGGTGTTGTGGTGGTTGTGGAGGAGGAGGTGCAGGGTCCTCACTATGTAACATCCGATTTTCTAAAAATCCAAGAAAACGTAAGGAAACGTGAGAAACGTAACATATGGTTTCTCTGTCAATGTACGAAATTCACCTAATATGGAAGGAAGTCCCCCAAATAGAATAAATTGAGGTCTAATAAAATTAGAATGATATTCTAGACCACAAATAATGATGAGTCAAGGCCAAAGGTGCCCTAAAATTGAGGCCAAAATAGATGGAAAAAAAAGAGATCAGAAAAAGGTCCCGAAGAGTCTCCAAAGTCAAGTACGAGGAGCCAGGGACTAAAATGTAAAGAAAAGTTATATGCCAGGTAAAATGTATAAATTTTTCTAAAGTTCAGGAAACCCTAGTTTCACCCTCTATTCGTGGCTTTAACCACGAATATCAAAAAATCAGGCAAGAATCTCAGAAAATCCGTGACCCATAGTTAAACTCAGTTTGATGAGACGGGTCCAATGATACCAAATTGTCTGGATGGCCGGGCAGGATCTGGTCCGGGATCTAGTTATCCCGATCAGTAGTCATGAGTAAAATGGAAAAAAGAAGTTGTAAGAACTATAGAAATAAAAATAGCTAAAGGGCTAAGAAATCCTGAAGGAGTTTCAGGGACAGAATTGCAGTAAATGAAAAGTTTATAACACAATCATTATACAAAACGGTGAAAATTACACCTATAGATCCAGGTGTCCAATTGACACTGAAATTTATGAGGATTGAGCTTAAGGGCCCTTGACTCATGTTTGAAGCTTAATATGGCCAGAAAGTAGAGGAAATAATATTTATAAATTTTAGAAAGTCTAGAGGTATGTATTGTACCGTAAAACCTTAATTGGGCCTAGACACCGATGTTAGACTGCGGTAAGGCCCAAT
Source organism: Erythrophleum ivorense (assembly GCA_026724425.1). NCBI lineage: Eukaryota > Viridiplantae > Streptophyta > Magnoliopsida > Fabales > Fabaceae > Erythrophleum > Erythrophleum ivorense. The sequence continues at coordinate 955,932 of JAIUCV010000228.1, forward strand.
AGTTGATCCTAAAGGCCTGATAAGAGAAAAGAAGATATATTAGGGTTTTAGAGAAGATGAAACCCAAATATAAATATAGAATGAAAGGAAAAGAAGAAAAAGATTTTAGTTATTTCAAAGAATTAACCATGGTTAAGTTAGAAACTAACTATGGTTGAGTTAAAAGTTGACCACGGTTGAGTTAAGAAATTAACCATGGTTACTCTCCATAACTTAAGGGCTAAAGCAAGGCTTCCAAGTGTGTGGTCAAGAATTTTTGGAAGAAGATATTTAGTTATGAAATTAGAAAATCAAAAGAAAAAAAGGAATGGAAGGTTAAGATTTGATCTTGAAAAGGTTGATCCAAAGGTCCAAATTTAGTATGACCGTTTAACTTCATTAGATTCATCTTCTTCACCTCCATTCCACCATTTTCACACCACACACAAGGAAGACAGAAAGAAAAATGTGAAGAGAGAGAGAGAGAGAGGGAGAAAAAGTGGAAGATGAAGTGAAACCAAGCAAAACTACCACCATTCTTCACCAAATTTCTCCATCTTCTCCATCCTCCAACCATTTTTTTCCAAAGGGCAGCTGCATATTCATCTTTTCTTCAAGGTGAAATGTTGCTCTAAGTGGGAAGAGAAAGGATTTTAGTGTAAGAAAAGCAAAGGAAGCAAGGTTTAAACTTAAAGAGTAAGTTTTCTCCATTTCATACTTGTAAATCACATGCTTTAAGCTGATTTTGTTAAACCCTAGCTATGAGTTATTTTTGGACAGCATATGAATCATTAGAAATGGAGTTTATATGCTGAATATGAAGTCCTTGAAATAAAGTTTATATGTTGAACATGAAAGCCATTTGAGCTTAGTTATTGTTGTTACGTGCTAAGACTTTGGAAAACACAAAGACTGTAATTTTTGGAAAAATAAAAAGCATGGAGAGATGCTGTCCGAATTTTCCCAAATATTTTATGGTATTTTCTTAATGTCTTAAAGTCATGTATACCAAATTTTAAGTCCTAAAACATAAAGGAAAAGGCTATGGAATTTTTAGAACCAAAGAAACACACTTTGAGCCTAAAACAGAGCTAGATTATGTGATGACCAAAATGTAATGTTAGGGCTGGAATTTGATGATTTTATCCATTCAAATGGATTCAAAAGAGTTTTTTTAGTGAGGAATACGTATAAGAAAGCCCCTAAAACTCATGGGATAAAATTTCTAAATTTTGGCCAAGAAAGGCATACTATTCGGCCATAGTGAATGGGAAGGGAAGGAGTTAGGATTTTCCAATTCCAATGGTCCCATTAAGTTTAAAAGCGGTCATCATATTTTAAAAGTTAAGGTTTATGTGTTGATTATAATGAATTATCATTATGATTATATGGTTTTATGTTGTTTTGGGAACTCCAAAAGCAAGTAAACCGAGTCCCAAGGATTGAGGAGCAGAGTTTGCTAAGGTATTAGTTTTCCTCTCTCTTTCTTTAAGCTTGTATGTTTGTATAATGATAAGTGGTATGCTATATCAAATTTTCATTTATGTTATAAGATGATATGTATGTTAAAATTGTTCTTGGTCTTGGGTGAAATTCCTTGTATTAATATGTGGTATATGGTACGTTGATTGGCATTATGTTATGTACTTATATGCTTGCTTGTGAATGAGATTGGTTTACTACTACTGAGATTTCATAATCTCACCCCAAATATAACCGATGCTAGGTTCGAGTTCAAGCAAAGAAAGAGCAAAGAATATGGAGACATAAATCGAGGACCTTACTTTTTTGCACCACATTTTGTTGTGTAATTAAATATTTTATATTACTGCGTGCATAAGTTATGTTATGATACTGTAAGGTACTCAGGTATGAAATGAAAAGCCATGTATATACCTAACCCTGGAGTAAAAAGAGTATGACTAGCGTGGTGCATAAGATGCAAGAATACCTGTACTTATATAAAGGCAAAATAATAATAATAATATGACCAATGAGGAGTAAAATTGTCTAATTTATTGTAGGGGCAACTTTATATGAATTTATATGCACTCTGCTAAGTAAGTATTTTTCCCATGTAAAGGGCTTAGAGAGCGTGAAATAGAGCCCTGAATTAACCTTATACAATTTTTCTATAATTAAGTATGTATTTTCAAAGTTAGATAAGAATTTGGAAATGACCAAATAAATAGTGAAATTGTATGAGGAAGTTTTAAAATGAAAAATTTTTATTAGTTCAGGTTTCCGTTGACTTCTCTTAGTAATATATGAGGTAATTGTAGTAGGAAAAGGGTTATAAATAAGGTATGACATTTATGGTATCAGAGCAAAGTTTCAGGCTTTTCGAAGGTTGTATATGGCTTTAGGATGTGGCTATAAGGCTATGTAAAGGTTTATAAAGTTATGAAAAGCCTTATATGAGGTGTCTTGGGTGTGTAAAAGTGACTTATGTTTTTATTTATACTAAAGGAGTTGTGAATGGTCGTGAGTAGGTGGTCAGTTGTCGGTGAGATTGGCCTTCAATTCTAAAATAGAGTTAAGTGACCTAACAGCTAGAGCCCTATAATTTGTAGTGGCTCACCGGGATTAGTGGCAAGCTCCGAGCTGCTAGAGAGGTTATGAGAGGCCTAATCTCCCTGAGTGCCACATTTAGACCGTTCGAGGATGTCTTGCCTAATGCAGGAACAAGTAGTGAGATAGCACAGTATGCGGTAAAGTCGCTACCGCACAGAGTGAGGGTTAAGAGAGTTATTTCCCCCTAATCATGACACCCAGATATTACGATGTAAAGAGCCCAGAAAAGTAATTCTCTCAAGCTAGAGGTTTGAGTTATAAGTTACACTTCATAGAGCCTCGACAACCCAGAGGTTGTAGTTAGTTATGTATGTGTACAAGTAAAGCAAGAGGTGGAATCCTCTAGCTTTAATGATGGACTGCAAACAGAGTCGGTGAGGCTCGGATCATATAGCTGAAGAAAAAGCTCCTAGTTATAGCGGGGTGTATTGTGACATGAAAGGCCTTATTGGTCATATTCATGCTAACATGAGAAATGAGTTACTATAGGGTCAATTGATGCACAGAGAGCAGGGACCCCTAGTATAAATAAAGAAGAAGAACAGTAAAGGGTGACAAAAAAAATCAGTAAGTAACTCGTGATTAGTGGGCCTAGTAGTTGAAACTGAGAAGGGAATTCTTAGATAATATCAAACACAAGAATAATAAGGTTGTTAAGACCCACCTATAAGGCGTTGACTCCAACCTAGAATGCTACTTTATGAAACACTAAATGACAGAGATTCAGAAGAGAATAAGAATAGGTTAAGAAGTACTAAGTTCATTGTAAGTCCACCTTCTCTCATGCATGGATGTGTGTTTAGCTTGTTTTAGAATGTGTGTATATGTATTTTCAAGCTATGAAAAGTATGCTAGCATGCCTTTACATGTCCTAATCATTGATGCTATGTTATGTTTTAAATGAATCCATGATGTTTGTATGAGTTTACTTGAGTGAAGAGAGGCCAAGAACTCTTCCCTTTGACGAGGATGAGCCAAGAACCCTTGAGCTTAGTTGAGACAAAGCAAGGAGTCTCCCAATAGCAAAGTGGGCTCCCAAGAGTATGGTTGAGTCCAAAGCTCTTAAAGATTGGGTAAGGCAAGTCCAAAACCCATGAGGAGAAGTGTGAGGCCAATCCAAACACTTGGGAAACTCTTGAATGTCTTATATGATTGATTCACGTGCTTTAGTAGTGACTAAATGAGTAGACTGAGCATAGAAAAGTAAGCAGATAGGCGTCCAATAGTCAGTCCGACGAGCTCCCTAATATGAGAATAATGTAGGGTTAAGGCACATAAGTAATTAAAGCACCCAGTAAAGCATAAGTCTTCAGTAAGGTAGAATATAAACATTGAAGGTCTTAGATTGGGTTAATGAAACCCTAAAATCAGTATACTGTGCTCCTGGGGAAAAGACCAAGAGGTTGAACAGAGAGAAAGCCTAGCTCCAATATGAAGGTAGAAACGAGTTGAGATAAACAGTGAGTGCCTTAGTACCCTCAGAGAAGCTCGAGGGAGCTAGAGACCGCCTAAGAAGGTGAGTCTTTGCATTATATAGAGAAAGAGTGTAAGTCAAGAGTGCCATAAAAGGTAATTCCTGGGATTTCATGAAATAGAATTTTCCTACAAAGGAATGCTCTAGTTAAGAGCAAAGTAAGAGTAAGAGCAAAAGTAGACCCCTTGATGTTATAGAGAGTAAATAAGTAAAGAAACTTGGGAAAATGTAGGTGCTCTTGAGCGTAAAGAAACTTGAACTAGCAACAGAAACAGCCAGTAGTAGAACATCCTCTTACTCAAGTAAGAGGATAAGAAAGGTAAAAAGGGAAAGAGAATATGACAGTGTTCAAGCCAAGGATATAATAAATTGAGAATAGATATTAAGTTGATGTGCTTAAGTGTTTAAGAAAGCGCACTTGTCCTTAGCATAGATGCCCTTCTAGCATGATACTGCCTTAAGTAAAAACAGTAGGGCAATGTAGAGAGATATTAGGATGTAGTAGAGAAAGAATCCTACTTTCCCTGAGCACTCTGCGAGAATAGGGCAAATAGAGAGAAGTAAGAAAGGAATACTTTAGATTATTGGGAGATTTGCAATATAAAAGCAATAGTGGCTTTGAGTTCAGTCATGAGGCACCCGTGTATTAGTGTTTGATGTTATAGTTTGCTTGCAACAATGGTTGCATGATTTTAGGCCTGATTAACCTAATAGTAATATAACTTGAGTGCGTAGCAAACAACGACATCAATCACTAAAGTGTTCTAATAATCGAAGGGTATCCTAGTTAGTTAAATAATGAGATAAGTCAGAAGAGAAAGGTAAAGGAATTCTAGTAATATCAAAATGATAAGAAAAGCATGCAGAAAGGAATCTCTAGTAAAGAATGTTCAGATCTAGATAGCATGAGTTCAGTACATATGATTTAAGTCCCTTATAGTACATGTAAACAAAATGAATAGGGACCAATGCATAGCCTCTCTCCAGCTAGACATGTTAACCACACTCAGAGTGTAAGATGCCCTCGTGCCAAAGCACTTAGAAGCAAAACATGGGCATAGTTAATAACTGCAGGATATGAGAGGAAAAGATAGACGAGTATAGTTAGAGTAAGAAAAGAAAGCCCAAGTAAAGAGAGGCTAAAGTGGGAATCTGAGGATCCTATGAGGGGCAATGAGTGAAAAATTTAAAATGCTCCCTAGTATCAGTATGACGGGATCTTGGAGAATTAGATCACGTAGAACCCACTTCACACGAAGAGCATGATGCACCTTTGAGTTTAGCCTCAGCTATTGGGGGCGATAGTCATCAGACTTGGTGAGCATGTATTTTACTATCGAATACAGTGATCTTAGGCTTTGACGTCTCCCAAAGATGGATCACAGTAGATCCTAGCATAGCACAGTGGGTTGCAGTAGACCCTAGCAGGGCTCTGAGAGGCCACAATAGACCTAGGGGTTGCAGTAGATCCCACAGAGTTACAGAGAGCCCTAGCCACAGCATGATAGTTCTCTGGTAAAGATGACAGCCTGAGATAGTTTTACAGAGTACTTAGTCTCAGAGACTAGTACAACTTTAGTTAGCTTTTGTCTTAGAGACTAGAGACCTCCTGAGTCTGGTAGATTACTGCTACAAAGATATGAAGGCTTTACTCAGATAGTTAGACCACTGACTAGATCTCTCTAGAGATGAGCATAGTGTATGGGATGAGGAAAGTAAGAAATAAGCTTTCCAGAGTTAGAGCCAAATAAACCACTACCCAATAGATATTAGCCCTGACCGAGGGATAGAGAGATCCCTATATGCTAAATTATATATTTAGAAAAGGGTCAAGTATAGTTGTAAATAAGGAAAGTGGTACAATATGTCTCCCTTAATCGAGACTATGAGTATAGTTAGCATCCTACAAGAATTCAACAGTAGTCAATGGTAGTTACTCTTCGATATTAGTACAGGACAGAGTAAGAGCATGATGATTAGTCATTAAGCTAAAGAGTTATATAAGCCCTCTTGAGCGAATAAAGAGAGTAAAACATAAGTTTAGACCTAAACAGGCAAAGGTAAGAAAAGACCAGTTAGCAAGGATATAAGAAAAGTCATATGAGAATGTACCCTAAATTTCGAGGATAAAATTTATTTAAGGGGGGAGAAATGTAATATCTAGTTTTCTAAAAATCCAAGAAAACGTAAAGAAACGTGAGAAACGTAACATATGATTTCTCTGTCAATGTACGAAATTCACCGAATATGAAAGGAAGTCCCCCAAATAGAATAAATTGAGGTCTAATAAAATTAGAATGATATTCTAGACCACAAATAATGATGAGTCAAGGCCAGAGGTGCCCTAAAATTGAGGCCAAAATAGATGAAAAAAAAAGAGATCAGAAAATGGTCCCAAAGAGTCTCCGAAGTCAAGTACGAGGAGCCAGGGACTAAAATGTAAAGAAAAGCTATATGCCAGGCAAAATGTATAAATTTTCCTAAAGTTCAGGGAACCCTAGTGACACCATCTATTCGTGGCTTTAAGCACGAATATCAAAAAATCGGGCAAGAATCTCAGAAATTCGTGACCCACAGTTAAACTCAATTTTATGAGACGGGTCCAATGATATCAAGTTATCCGGATGGCCGAGCAGCATCTGGTCCTGGATCTAGTTATCCCGATTAGTAGTCATGAGTAAAACGGAAAAAAGAAGTTGTAGGAACTATAGAAATAAAAATAACTGAAGGGCTAAGAAATCCTGAAGGAGTTTCAGGGACAGAATTGCAGTAAATGAAAAGTTTATAACACAATCATTATATAAAACGGTGAAAATTACACCTATAGATCCGGGTGTCCAATTGACACTGAAATTTATGAGGATTGAGCTTAAGGGCCCCTGACCCATGTTTGAAGCTTAATATGGCCAGAAAGTAGAGGAAATAATATTTATAGATTTTAGAAAGTCTAGAGGTATGTATTGTACAGTAAAACCTTAATTGGGCCTAGACACCGATGTTAGACTGCGGTAGGCCCAATAGTTGATCCTAAAGGCCCGATAAGAGAAGAGAAGATATGATTAGGGCTTTAGAGAAGATGAAACCCAAATATAAATATAGAATGAAAGGAAAAGAAGAAAAAGATTTTAGTTATTTCAAAGAATTAACCATGGTTAAGTTAGAAACTAACTATGGTTGAGTTAAAAGTTGACCACGGTTGAGTTAAGAAATTAACCATGGTTACTCTCCATAACTTAAGGGCTAAGGTAAGGCTTCCAAGTGTGTGGCCAAGAATTTTTGGAAGAAGATATTTAGTTATGAAATTAGAAAATCAAAAGAAAGAAAGGAATGGAAGGTTAAGATTTGATCTTGAAAAGGTTGATCCAAAGGTCCAAATTTAGTATGACCATTTAACTTCATTAGATTCATCTTCTTCACCTCCATTCCACCATTTTCACACCACACACAAGGAAGACAGAAAGAAAAACGTGAAGAGAGAGAGAGAGAGGGAGAAAAAGTGGAAGATGAAGTGAAACCAAGCAAAACTATCACCATTCTTCACCAAATTTCTCCATCTTCTCCATCCTCCAACCATTTTTTCCAAAGGGCAGCTGCATATTCATCTTTTCTTCAAGGTGAAATGTTGCTCTAAGTGGGAAGAGAAAGGATTTTAGTGTAAGAAAAGCAAAGGAAGCAAGGTTTAAACTTAAAGAGTAAGTTTTCTCCATTTTATACTTATAAATCACATGCTTTAAGCTGATTTTGTTAAACCCTAGCTATGAGTTATTTTTGGACAGCATATGAATCATTAGAAATGGAGTTTATATGCTGAATATGAAGGCCTTGAAATAAAGTTTATATGTTGAACATGAAGGCCATTTGAGATTGGTTTACTACTACTGAGATTTCATAATCTCACCCCAAATATAACCCATACTAGGTCCGAGTTCAAGCAAAGAAAGAGCAAAGAATATGGAGACATAAATCGAGGACTTTACTTTTATGCACCAGAATTTGTTATGTAATTAAATATTTTATATTACTGCATGCATGAGTTACGTTATGATACTGTAAGGTACTCAGGTATGAAATGGAAAGCCATGTATATACCTAACCGTGGAGTAAAAAGAGTATGACTAGCGTGTATAAGATGCAAGAATGCCTGTACTTATATAAAGGCAAAATAATAATAATAATATGACCAATGAGGGGTAAAACTATCCAATTTGTTGTAGTGGCAACTTTATATGAATTTATATGCACTCTGCTAAGTAAGTATTTTTCCCATGTAAAGGGCTTAGAGAGCGTGAAATAGAGCCCTGAATTAACCTCATATGATTTTTCTATAATTAAGTATATATTTTCAAAGTTAGATAAGAATTTGGAAATGACCAAATGAATAGTGAAATTGTATGAGGAAGTTTTAAAATGAAAAATTTTTATTAGTTCAGGTTTTCGTTGACTTCTCTCAATAATATATGAGGTAATTGTAGTAGGAAAAGGGTTATAAATAAGGTATGACACACTATCTCTCTATGCAAGTCGTTCTTGTAACTCTATAATCACGACTTGCTACTAATCCAGGCAAGCTACTATAGCCTATAGGGCTCCAGCTGTTGGATCACTAGGCTTGACTTTATCCTCTGCACTAGCCTTTCTGGAAAGCCTATCTTTTCGAGTGTTCACCATCTTTCTAAAACATCATTAGCAAACTTTAACATCAAATAATGACACACTCACCACCATCACACTCAATTCATCCACAACTAGCTCATATATAATGGCAAACTTATATACATAAGGGCAAATCTCACGTTCACAAGCCACAACCCAAATCAAAGTGCCTGAACCTTTGCTCTGATACCAATAAAGTGTAACACTATATTCATTTCCCTTATCTTATATTATTCTAGCTCATCTCATATCATTACTAGACTTATTTCCTTAGATTACACAAAGTTCCCAAGGAAAAGCCATTAAAAATATTCAATTAAATGCATTACATTGTGGATAAATTTTTCATTTCGTGTCTCATGGATCATATGAATTCATCCATCTCATTCTCATATTGAAATACATAAATACAACTCAAAACCATCTCAAGAAGTAGCCAAGAACTTGAGTTAATGGAGTATATACGTAAAAATACAATGTGCAGCCTTGGGTTGATATTTCAGCTTTCTATTGTCAATTTTGAAAAATCATAACTAGTTCTAATAAAATTGAAATCAAGAACACTATACTATTTTGGAAAGCTACATATGTCTATGTCAGGATAAAAGTAATTCCAGACCATAAAAAGGACGTCTAGCCATTGGAAATCAATGGAACAATAACCAAAGTTGCCTATCATTATTGGCACTGTCACAGAAATGCAAAAATTCATATCTTTCTGCTCAGACATCCAATTGGGGTGATCTTAGGGGCATAGAAAGCTTACCATATATAGCTTATCTTTATAAAAGTTTATGAGCATTGGACCCCATTTGGCCCTTGAATGACACATCACAAGAAACTGACTATATGAACATTGCTTATACCAGAATAATAGAAAAATAGCAAATTTGAAAAATCATAATTAATTCCATGGACCTCCAAATAATCTGATCTTTACTTTCTCAAAAAGATCTAGATAAGATATATATGCATGACAAATTTCATGAGAAAATTCATTCAATTATTTAGATCTTGACGCTGGGATCCAAAAATGCTCTTTTTGTATTTTCAATGGGTCTCAAATGGTCCAAAATAACTTCTAAGACATCCATGGCCACTTGGGTAAGTACGAAAGTACCAAAATGGTCTATTAAACATGTTTCAAAGGTGCATAGACCTAGATTTCACAAACTAACTCACTCACCCCAAGGTATACACAAAAATACATAAGCTAGTTCTTGCCATTCAATGTCCAAATCATGCAATATCATACATATGGCATCAAATCTCATTCATGCATCAAATATTCATGTGATTACATATATTCATAAACTCGTACATCATATACAATATTGATTTACATCATATGTCATTCATATGGCTACAAAATAGACATTTCACATGCTTTGTTGTCAATCTCCTTCCTTTAGGCTTGGTGGCTCCCATTCCTTGGCTCACTTGGACCACCAAGTCATGTTAAGCAAATGGAGAGGAAGGGATGAGATTCTAGAAATTCCAATAGCTCTTCTCCCTTTCAACTGTACATAAAGAATGAAATCCAAGTCTAAAAATGCATGCATGGATACCGTGGAACATGTAATCATTCATGGAATATCTCTAGCATTCAAGAAATCATATAAAACACACATAGGTTTGTCAAGCAAGTAGTTTGGCCTCACCTATTCTCTTTAAATGTTTTGGACTTGCCTCACCCATTTTCTTAAAGGGTTCTTGACCAAGCCATACTCTTTGAAGGCTCTTAGCTTTGTCTCACCCATTCTTGGGGTTTCTTAGCTCATCCTCACCATCGCTAGAGCGCTTTTGGCTTCACCACACTCAAGCAAACCAAAACAAATTCACAAAGTATCATTTGAATGCATAACATAAAATCATGGTTCCATGGCTTCTAGATACTTGCTAAACCATTTTTCATGGCTCAAAGCATATATACACACATTCAAAGACAAGATAAATATCCACTCATGCATGAGAGAAAGAAAAGAGAGCTACCTTTGTTACAACAACACACTTTTTCCTTTTGAAATGCTTCCTCTCCCATGGCCACATACTTACAAGGATGTGAGACTTGTTTCCCTTGGTCTAGACATATAATATGGAAGCCAATTACACTCTTGAAACAATTTCTAAAGTTATACATTCATTAGAAAAGCTAGGTAGTTCATATGGCTCTTTTATGGTTCCATAATGTACTTAATGAAGCAACCTTAGGAAAACATCATCTTTGTTCTATTCTTTCCATCTATCTATGATTGTTGACTCCTTTTAAGCCTCTTGGAGTCATCACATAATAAATTTAAGGAGCCTAGCTAGATGTTGCTTCTTTAAGCCGCAATATGAAACCTAAAACTACATCTCACTATCCATGACTTGTAAAATTTTTTCAAGGCCTCCTCTCATCCTCTTCCATCATATATGGCTCAAAATCAAGCTTGGAATGAATTAAAACTACCCCTTGGTGCTTTATCCTCTCTAGGGTGTGGCTGTGGACCATAAGGACACTAGGTGAGTTTGTTTTGTTTTCTTGGTGGGAGATGCATGTGAGAAGCCTTCTAGGGATCTTAAGAGCTCATTTAGGCCTAGGAACTCGGAATAAAAACAAAATTTTGGTGGAACACTTGAAACCCTAACTTTGCTATCTTGAAATCTAATGGTTATTTGATTGTTTCTTTTGCATATTCTTGTTCTTCTCCCTTATTTTCCTAACATTCACTCTTGTTTTGGCTAGAAATTTAACTCCTCAGGGCTGGTCCTATATGGGGCAAAAATCACAAGAGGAAGTACAAGAGAAATGAAGCTTGAAGCATAGCAATTTACCTTAGTTTGTTAGTTTCTTTGGCTTGCTCTTCACTTTGCTTGGCTTCTCCTCCAAAAATTTGAACTATCCCCCTCTATTCTAGACTGAAAATAGAACCAAACATCTCACTAAATCCATAGGAAGAGAGGAGGAAAGGAAAGGAAGAAGTTTTCTAAAGGAAGAGCAAGAATTTCCATGAATTTCTCACCTTTTTGTTAGCTTTTTGATACAATATCAGTAGGCATACTCATTGGAGCACAACAAGTTCGAGAAACCCTCATCCATCAAAAACTTCATAGAGCTCAAGAGGCCCAAATTGTACTAGTATATGTCCAAAAATCTCAAAGAGCTCAAAATAATACCTATGTTGGACGTCGGCCCAAGTTTAGAGCCCAAGATCTATATTTGATCAACATCTCTTTAAATATGCAAAAGTGGAAGTCCAAGTGGAAGCCCAATGACAAGAGGAAGAGTTAAGCATCTACAAAGAGCAATTGGGCTTCAATTTGCTGAATTAGAAGCCCATAATGTTAGTGCATGCATTGAGGAAGCAAGTAGAGCCTTAATCATGCTTATTCAAGCCCAAGTTGATGCTTAAAGAGCCCATTGAAGCTAGAGGACGTGAATAGTATTTCAAATACAAGATGTCCAGCCCATTAATATTAATTAGTTTTGACTAGGACTCTAGTTTTGACTAGAACTCTTTTTGAATTTCATTTTTTCATTATTATATTATTTTTTGGACTTGGTCAAGGAGCTTATCTAGAAGATTAAGTTAAAATTAATATCCTAATCTTGTTCCTTGATTTTAGGCATTATTTAAAATATTTCTAAACAAATTTTAGAGTTTTAGTTTTACTAGGATTTTAAGTCTTTTAGAAACTTTGCCTATAAAAGGCTCCCTATTGTACTCTATTTTAAATCATGAATGAACTTGAGTATTATTCAATATTTTGAGAGGCTTTTGCTTCTTTGCGTTCTCTGAGAGTACACGTGACTTATCAAAGGATTGGTCTTCCTTTGTGGCGTCTTGAGGCTAGGGTTCTAAGAGACAAGTTCTCTTAGGGTCTTTCCTTTGACCAACAGTCTTGTTTCTAGCCGGGTCCCGGGCAAAGTCTCGAATTGTTGAAGGTTCTCTAGGGCATGTTCCTAGTGGGTCTCGCATCATTTGGTATCAGTCCTCTTTTTCCTTTGTTCTCATGCACCTCCCTCTCTTGAGTCTTCTCTAGTTTTTGGACAAAACTGAAGTTGGTGGGGAAAGGAGAAGAAGTGGCGTGAAACATATAGAAGCTTCAAAAGGCAATTTGTTTTAAAAAATTCTATTTATGTTCCTTAATCTTGGCATTTTTGTTTCCGGTTCGTTTTAGCTCCTTTTTTAGAACCATCTTTTCTATCATAAAATTTAGGTCCTCAATCTTATAAAATACCTTTGGAATCACTCAAATTGAAGCTAAAATCTTCTCGAACGAAAGGGTCAAATTTTGGATCAATAGACATTAGAAAACGTACACCGGAGGGGTTTTAACTGTCCTAAGCTTCCCATAGTTTTTAGGGCCTCTGAGAACCCTAGCGAACTCAAATTTTCCATTTAAAAAACCCTTATATGAGAATTTCAAATTTTTCCCAAAATTACGAAAATGCCATTAAGTTATGTAGCTATTTCATTAATTTTTATCTGGTTATTTTAGCTTCTGTTTCAAGGTACCTCTGGCCTCCTAAATTCATTACTTAGTGTCTAGTATAACACCATATTCATTTACCTTATCTCATCTCATTTCTAAACATACTTCCTTGAATAACACAAGCTTTCCAAGAAAATTATATTAAAATATTCAATTATTTTTTTGTTACATCACGGATAAAATTTTCATTTTGTATCCTGTGAATCATATGAACTCATCCATCTCATTCTCTTATTAAATTACACATATACAACTTAAAACCATCTCAAAATTTGACCAACAACTCAAGCTCTTGAACCATATACATAAAAATCACATGTACAGCCTTGGATTGGTGTGCCAGGTTTCTATCATGAACTTTGAAAAATCATAACTAATTCTAGAAAAATAGAAATTAAGCACACTTGGTCTACCTAGACATGTTAGACAATAGGGAGGAAGAAATGAGATTCTAGGAATCCTAATAGCTCTTCTCCCTTTCAATCATATATAAAAGGATGCAAATCCAGGTCTAAAATGTATGCATGGATATCATGGAGTGCATAATCATACATGGAATATTTCTTGCACTCAGTAAGTCATATAAAGCATACATAGGTTTGCCAAGAAAATGGTTTAGCCTCACCCACTTCTCTTGAGGGATTTTGGACTTGTCTCACCCATTTTCTTAAGGGTTTTTTGACTAAGCCTTACTCTTTAGAGACTTTTGGCTTTGTCTCACCCATTCTTGGGGACTTTTTGCTCATCCTCACCCTAGCTAAAGGACTTTTAGCTTCACCACACTCAAGCAAACTAAAACATGTTCATAAAGCATCATTTAAGTGCATAACATAACATTATGATACCATGGCATATAGATACATGCTAAAACATCTTTTATGGCTTAAAACATGGATGCACACATTCAAAGACAAGATAAACATCCACTTATGCATGAGAGAAAGAAGAGCGAGCTACCTTGGTGAATAACAACACATTTTTCTCCTTGAATTTGGTTCCTCTCCCTTGGCCACACGCTCACAAGGATGTAAAATTTGGTTCCTTTGGCCTGGACACATAATATGGAAGCCAATTACACTCTTGGAACAATTTCTAAAGTCACACATTCATTTTAAAAGCTAGATTGTTCCTATGGCTCATTTATGGTTCCATAATGCACCTAATAAAGCAACACCCATAATCTATGATCTTGACTCCATTCTTTCCTTCCATCTATGATTCTTGACTCTATTTAAACCTCTTGAAGTCATTACACAATCCATTTAAGGAGCCTAACTACATGTTGCTTCTTTAAGTAACAATATAGAACCTATGATACCATCTCACTTCCTAAGCTTCCTAAAATTTTTCCAAGGCCTCCTCTCATCCTCTCCTAACATATATGATACAAAACCAAGCTTGAAATAAATTAAAATCACTTTTTGATGCTTTTTCTAGCTTAGGCTGAGGCTATGGACATTAAGGAGAAGCAAAGAGTTTGTCTTGTTTTCTTGATGGGCGATGTATGTGAGAAGCTTTCTAGGGATCTCTAGAGCTCATATAAATACTCACTTTAGCCTATAAACTCTTGAATCAAAATAGAATTTTGGTTAAGTTCTTGAAACCTTAACTTTGTATCTTAAAATTTAATGGTTGTTTTGTTATTTCCTTTGCATATTCTTGTTCTTCTCCCTCATTTTCCTAATATTCATCCTTGGTTTAGTTAGAAATTCAACTCCTCTTGGCTGTCCATATATGGGACGAAATGCTCAAGAAAAGGAACAAGAAGAAGCAAGCATAAAAGTAGCAAAATACCTTAGTTTCTTAGCTTCCTTTGAATGCTCTTCTCTTTACTTGGCTTCTTCTCCAAAAACTCAAAATTTTTCCCCCTTGGTTTGACCTCAAAATAGCTCTAAATATATCAATAAATCCATAAGAAAGAAGAGAAGAAGGAGGAGAAGGAATTTGCTAAAGAGAAAATAAGAAAATCCATGAAAATCTATACCTTTCACTTACTTTTTCTTCTCCTTTTCTCTCCTCCCTTGTATGCCTCACTCTCTTGGTCTTTTCTTTAGTTTAGGGTAGAAATGAAATCAGCCAAATGAGGAGAAGAGTGGGGCATGGGGTAAATATAGGTAAGGTTTAGAAATTGTTTCCAAAAAATTCCATTTATGTTCCTTAAACTTGGCATTTTTGTTTCTAGTTTGTTTTAGCTCCTTTTGGAGAATTTTTTTTACATCATAAAATTTAGGTCCTCAATCTTATAAAATGCCTTTAGAACCACTCAATTTGAAGCTAAAACCTTCCCAAATAAAAGGGTCAAAGTTCGGGTCAACCAACGTTAGAAAACGTACACTGGGGGGATTTTAACTGTCTCGGGGCTTCCCATGATTTTCAGGGCCTCTGAGAACCTTAGAGAACTCAAATTTTCCATTTAAAAAGCTCTCCTATAAGTATTCCAAAATTTTTCCAAAATTACAAAAATGCCATTGCATTACGTAACAATTTTGTGAATTTCTGTTTGGTTATTTTGGCCTATGTTTTAGGGTACTTCTAGCCTCCTCTTTTCATTACTTAATGTCTAGATCATTATTCTAATTTTTCTGGACCTTAACCAATTCATTTTAGAGGACTTACTTTTAAAACATATCCATTTTTGTTGTTTTTACGAAATTGAACATTATATCTAGGCCAAGAAAACCAAGCTCCATCCCATTGCAAGTATGTAGCCGAAAAAGGGGAGGAATAACCAAGAAAAAAGTGTGTGAATCTTGCTTCAAGATAGCTCTTTAACTTTTCTTTCATGCATGGGTTGGATGTTTGCTTGTCTTTGAGTGCTTGTGTCTATGTTTAAGCCATGAAGAATGTTTCTAACCTATGCTTACATGTTATGGTACCATTATGTCTCTTGAAATGTGTTTATGATTAATTTATGGCTTGCTTGGGTTTGGTGAAACAAAAAATCCCTTAGTAAGGGTGAGGATTAGGCAAAAGTCCTTAGAAATAAGTGAAACAAAGCCAAAATTCTCAAGAAGAGTGAGACTTAGTCAAAAGTCCCTTGAAAGTGGGTAAGGATAGACCAATACCCTTGAGAACTTATGCTTGTTATGTATAAGTTCATGTGACAAGGAAAATGCCTTATACATGTTCATTAGTTGCTTGAATATCATGCATGCATTCTTTGACATGTTTTAGCATCTATTATGTATGTTTGAAAGGGTTAAGAGTTATTGGGATTCTTTGAATCTCACTCTTCCCCCACACATGTCTAGCCATGCCTAGGTGAGCCAAGTGGACAAGGAAATGGAAGCCAACAAGCACGAGAAGCAAGTTTATGACAACAAGATGGAGAAATAGGTTGTTTATTTGTGTTTTGATGTCAAACTATGTAACCATGAGATGTATATATGATGTAAACCCTTGAGCATGTTCTAATATACGTATAATTAATGTATGTATCAATGTGGAAGCTAGATGAATGAGAATGTGAGATTTTGTCACTCTTTTACCATTATGTGATATGATATTCTTGTATATATATGTAAGTGGTGAGATGAAATTAAGCTTCATGAGGATTTGGATCATTTGGCATGCTTTTATATATTATATTTATACTTTTAGACTTTCTTAAGTGGTTGTGGAAATTTAAGAAGGGCTTTTGGTGTCTTAAAGTCTCATTTTTGGCTTCAAATTTGACCATTTGGTGAGTTGCACCAAAGTATAACCAAATGAGTGAGTTTTTCCATGAATTTTGGCCAGCAAGTATTTCATCTAGAGCTTTTAACTGAGCCAAAGAGCACTCAATTTAGAACTCTAAAGAATTTATTATGATTTTTCAAAGTTGGCCAAATTATGCAGAAATGGTATGGTTACTGTTCATTTGGTTAGTTTTCTTCTCTATATCACACATAGGCCAAATGATGTCTAATGCTTATGAAATTTTATGGGAATACACTAGACATCATAAGCTTTCCATATCCACTAAGATGAACTCATTTGGAGTTCATTAGAGAGAGATATGAATTTTTGAAATTTCATGATAGTACTAGTTATATAGCCTGACCTGAGTTACTATTCCATCAATTTTTGGTGGCTTAAGCTACATAATTGGTCTAGACTTATTTTTAGTCAAAATTAGACATCCGCATCTTTCTAGAATGGTATGGTTTGCTTGATTTTTATTTTTATTGAATTAGTTATGAATTTTAAAATTTGTATCAGAAAATTGTAAATTGAACCAAAGAGCAAACCATGAGTTTTGTGTGATGTAGCTTCAAACTCGAGATGAATGAGACCAAATGTGATGTGTATGACTTGTATGGATGTGTTATGACTAGAAAATGTTATGGATGAGTTCACATAGTCCTCTGAGCATAAAATGAAAACATGGGATCTTACGTAATGCAATTAATCTCATTAATTTAATGCCTTCTTCACGGGAAATGCTTGTTTCTCTATATGTTTGTGCTCCAATCCATATGAAATGCATTAAGAAGGATAAATGCAACCATGGTATAATAGCTAAGAAGTTAAGGTATTACACATTTGGGTGGTGGTTAGAGGCACTTTACATGCATGATACATCCAAGAGTGTAAGGTAAGATTTTACAGTACTTTAATGCTAGAGGCATGTGGGATGTGCTCGTTATTCAGCACTTCGGTGCTAGAGGCATATGGGGCATGCACTTATCATACAATTTAATGAGTTTTAACCACCAAAGTGGTGTCAAACTAAACTAAGTAGACTTTCTACCTAAAAGGTAAAGAGGAGAACTTGATGATATAGATTCACTTAAGAAGAGAATAATTGGTACCCTTGTGTGTACTAGTGCTTGAGATACAGTCATCATGGAATGATGAGCATGTTTAAGGTTAAAGAAAAGATTTGCCCACTAATATTAAAGGCAAAGTCTGATTCCACTATCATAGCTTTATTGTCATGTGTTATGAGTCACGTGATTATAAGAATAGAGGCTACATTGGGAAATGGGAATATGAGATGTTGACTAGTATTTACCCTAGTGGTTAAAAAAAATTTTCCTAGCCTAAAATGATAACTTTGGCAAGCAAATGAGAAAATGTTAGTAATGTAACCAAGTCACATCTTGATAGTAGAACCTTAGCGAAATGATTAACAAGGAAGAATTAATCACTGGATGGAGATGATACTAGGAACTTCTCATTAAGAATCTTTACTTGATCTGTTAATAATTAGGGAATGTTTGATGATGAAAAAGGACTCACTAAGTCTCCTTATTCTATTAATTTAACTTTTAATAGTCAAGCATGAATTGAGGCCTGAGAACTTTTAGGGGGTAGAAGAGTTAGTTGTTCTTAACAAAGATAATTGTATAAGGACGAAAACTATCACACCATCATATACTATATGCTATGACTTACTGTCAAAAGACCTTGTACTTATTGTCAAAAGACCTTGTACTTACTGTCAAACAACGTTGTGGACAAGGTCTTAGATTTCATATTACTAAATATAAGATCTTGTCAACAAGATCCTAAACCTTGTTGACCAGATGTTATCTCATTACTTTTAGGAATTATTATGAATTTCTAAATTAGAGAAAAAAAAAACTTAGTTGTATGGGAGGAAGTTCAAGAGAATTTAGAGCATTACGGAGAAAGGGTAAGAAGTATGCTAATTGAAGTATGACTATACTTGTATAGAAATACCTTAGTGAGATGTAGAAGATACGAATGAGCAATCCTTTGGGACTATATAATGGCATAAAATCCAAAGAGATGTTCAGTTGATTTTAAACAAGTATAGATGCCATTAAGTTGACTACTAATACTTGTAGTAACTAATAATCAAGATGAAACACTTGGACCTATTGATCATGGTAGTCTTTGGAATCACATATGTGTGATTATGGTGATGCCTTCGCAAGCGCAAAAATAGAGAGAGAGAGAGAGAGAGAGAGAGAGAGAGAGAGAGAGAGAAGAGGTCTACTAAGGGTTTTTCTATGCTTGTTACACCTATGGACAATGATTAGATTGTCTATAATGAACCATCATCATGAATTAGAAATTTCTAATGTTATAGGCAAGTTGTTAAAGCTATGTCATCTAATAGAGCATCCACTTGAACTATGGTTTGTAAGATCTAAAGAGACTTGTTCTTAAGTCTTAAAAGATTACCTTGATGCATTAGACAAGGTACTCTCACCCTTAAAAATAGGTCTTATCAAGGAATATAGCCTAGACTTGAAAGATCATGTTTTTTTTCACTTGAAAGATTATGTTTAATTTCAATTATGTGGAAGGTGACCCTAGAGTGTTTGAATGCCTAAAATGGATTAGTCATAAGATCAGACTTTATAATAGTTCTAACCTTTGGAAATCTTGATGAATGAAAAGGGAGAAAACTTGTGTACTGACTAGAGATGAGAGGAGATTTTATGTGTCTAATGGAAATAATGGACCTTTTACCGACGGACTGTAACGAATAGGCAATTTTGTAAAATGACGAAATGAGCTAGATAATGTCCTAAAAAATTTGAGTAGTGTCCTAGCTCCTAAAAATAATAACCTAGGCTCAGATAGAAAGAAAAATGGAGCTAGGACAGTGAAGTAAAATTGTTACAAAATTGATGAAACATAGTGACATTTTCATAAATATATGTAATTTTTGGAAAAACTCATAGGATGGCTTTTTAAATGAAAAATTTGAGTTTTCCAAGGTTCTCAGAGGCCCTAGAAACCATGAAAAATCCCAGGATAGTTAAAGCCCCTCTGGTGTACTTTTTTCAACAATGGTGAGCTCAAACTTTGATGGATTCATTTGGGAAGGTTTTAGATCCAAATTGAGTGATTCCACACTAATTTTATTAAATTGGGAACCTAAATTTTATAATAAAAAAGATGGTTCTAAAAAAGGAGCTAAAACGAAAATGCCATGAGAAAAGGGCAAAATTGAAATTTTTGAGAAAAGTGGCTTCTTGAATCTTCTATATCATTCATGCCCTTTCTCCTCCCTTCTTTAGGTTGACTTACCTCTGCCCAAAAATAGAAAAAAGAGAGCTCCATCTTAGGCGCATGAGAGAAGGAGAGAAAGGAGGAAGAAAACCAAGAAAAAGGTAGGCAAATTCAAGGATTTTCAAGCTTCTTCCTCTTCCAACTTTGTTCTTCTCCCTTCAAGCTTTCTTTTTATGGTTTTATTAAGTGGTTTGGTTCTATTTTTAGTCTAGAACAAGGGGGATGGTTTGAAATTTTTTAGGAGACGCAAACCAAGGAGAAAGTCTCTTGAAAGTAAGCTTAAATCCAAGGTAATTCTTGTTCTTTGTTGCTTCTTCTCCTTGCTCCTCCTTTGTGTATATTTCGGCCAAGAACAGAACCAAGGGAAGGGAAGATTTTCTACCTAAAAACAAGAGACAAACTAGGGTTTTAGGCCATGGGAAAGTAGAATATGCCAAGAAATTGCAAGAAAAACTAATGGAATTCAAGTTAGCAAATTGTAGGATTCTTGAAGGGTTTGTAAAATTTGTTTTGATACATGATTTTCCTAGGCTATGTAATTGTTTAATTGAACTCCTAAGACCTCTAGGAAGTCTCCCAAATGGCTCTCCCATCAAGGAAAAATCAAAAGCTCTATGAACCCTCTTCCTCCTCCATGCCTCGGCCAAGACTAGATAAATAGGTTAGAGAGTGATTTAATTTGTTCTAGCCTTGGCTTAGGATTTCATATGATGGTAGAAGATTGGAGGAACCCTTGGTAAAAATTTAGAAGCCTTGGATTAAGAGATGGGGTAATGGCTTCCATAATAGAGCCTTATGAAGCAACACATGTCTAGGCTCTTGTAAGTAAGTAAATAATGGCTCCAAGGACCTTGAATGAGGTCAAGAGGCCTAGAAATGAGAAGAGAATGGAGCCTAGAACTTGAATTATAAAGGTTGCTTTAATAGGCCATTTATGGAACTATTATGTAACCTATGGAACCATTTATATTTTTAAGAATAAGTGTAGTGTCTTGACTTGCTTTAAGAGTGTAATTGTGTGCTATTTATAATGTTTAGGCTAAGAGAATCCTAATCCACCTAGGTGTGCTTATGGGACCAAAAAAGAGAAGGGAAAAGACTAAGCAAGCTTGCATAAATACCAAGGTAGCTCTCCACCTCATTCTCTTTGCATTCTTGGTTGTATATATGTCATTATGTGCTTGTGTATGCTTTTATGATTTGAGAACATGCCACTTGATGTCTTGATATTCCATTAGTACTAATGTGTTGTTTTGAATGTCATTGATTGTGGAAATGGCTCATAAGGGTGAAGTGATGCCAAAAGTTCCTTAATGAAGGTAAGAAGATGCCAAAAGTCTCATGGCATGGGTGAGACAAGGCCAAAAGTATCTTGGATGGGTAAGGCCAAGTTAAAAGTCCCTAGGCTAAGGGTGAGGCAAATCCAAAAGTCCCTAGAATATATTCTTGAATGTAATGTGAATTGGTGGCATGGAAACATGATCTTGTATGCTTTATGGTTGTGCTACTTTCCTTGCTTGTGCCTTTGATGCATGTATGCCATGAATATGTGTGTGAATGGGTGTGTGAGCCATTGAGATTCCATAAATCTCATTCCCCTTCCCTCCTTCATCTTAATATGTCTAGGTGGCACTCATGAAGCAAGGAATGCAAGCCAAGGATTTTAAGAGATCAAACTTTAACCATTATGTAGCTTCCTTTGTATTTAAATACCAAAGTGGATATGTACATGATATTTTTAAGTTCTAAACCTTTGAGCAAATGTAATATTATGCATGAATGATGTATGGACCATTTGTGGGACAAAATCAATGCAAATGAGAGAACTTGACATTTGATGGCATGTATGTATTAGTGTATTGTTGGATGTGGAATAACCAAATGGGATGCATGAAGTTTGGGATCACTTGGATAGTTCATATAAGTTGTATTTATGCTTTCAAACTTACTCAAGAGGTGCCAAACACAAAGGAAAGCCAATTGGACCAAGTTGATACCTTATGTGATGTAAAAATGACCATATTGGTGAGTTATGGCACAAATGGTCCAAATGAGCTCTTCTTGGTTTAAACTTTGGCATGCATGTAGATCTTGTTAAGAGGTTTTTGAGAAGCTAAAGTAGGTAATATTTGGAGGTCTACAGAATTTTTGGTGAATTTTTAAAGTTGGCAAATTTTCTGGTTTTGACACGGGTACTATTCATATAGTCTGAAAATTGATTTCTGTCATTCATAGGGAAAATGATGTCCAATTACTGTGAACTTTTACAGAGAGAAAATAAACCTTCCCAGTGATCTGTACCAATTAGAATCACCTCATTTGGATGTTTAGAGAGGAAGATATGAATTTTTTAAATTTTTATTTTGTTCCAAGCATATAGTCAAACCTTCATCATTATTCCATTAATCTTTTAGGTCTGACTACTCTTGGATTGATTTAGAACTATTTTTCCCCTCTAGCTAACATCCACAACTTCCCAAATTGGTATCGTTTACATAATTGGATTTTTTTGGAATTAATTGTGTATTTTCGAAATTTATATTAGTAAGTTGTATTAGTAATATTGGGCAGCTCAACCTTTGTGCCCTTTCTATTGTTAAACATAGTCTAGATGAGATTTTTGTGGCTTGAAATTATTTTTAGTGTAAAGTTACATCAAGAGTTTTCCAGAAAGCTATGGTTTGCTTGATTTTGATTTATCTAGATTTAGTTATGATTTTCCAAATTTGCTAGTAGAAAACTAAAATTTTAACCTGAGGCAATACATGAATATTTTTGGTTTTTAGCTCTTGGTCTGTGGTTTGTGCAAATTTTTGAGATATTTATGATTTGTATGGATGAAAAATAACTAGAGAATATTGTTAGTAAGTTTCTGGGGTCCATAGATCAAAATTTGAATTTTTAACCTCGACATAACGTAATTAAATGACATTATTTCATTCCCTTTTGTGATTTTCTTTACTTGCACATGAGAGTTATTTTGAATGTGAGAATATGGAGTCTAATAAAGTATGGTGTGACATGGACATTAAATGAAGATATAGTGTATGTAGTAATTTTTGAGATAGTTGGATGTAAGACTTGAAAACTTAAACTAGATGACCCTATAAGAGGCAAGACCCACTTCAATTAAGAAGATTGGGCTAAAGAAATGTGGAGATATTCTAAGTGAAGGATGAATGAAATCTCATTATGAAATAAGATTATTTACCTATGCTGCTATTAGTGGGATAAATACTATACGGCTAACTAAGTGGAATTTTGTGTAGCTCTTGACGTCAACAGTTAAAGAGAGTAAGACTAAACATTTAGGAGTTATTCCTTAAATGAATTGAAAGTTAAGAAGGAAAGGAAGTTAACATGAAATTCAATGGTCAACTATTGGTTGTCAAAAATAAAGTAAAATAAAATAAAAGGGAAAGAAAAAGAAGAGAAAAAGAGACAAACCAGAATAAAACAAAAGTATAAAGGGAGAGAAATTGAGATTTATTTGAGTTAGGTGCCTAGAACATGTTGTAAGGTGATCGAGTGTAACTTGGTTAGGATCTCTTTAGTTTTGGACAAAGAAAGACTGCGGGATATGCATGTCTATATGTCATTTGAGCTTGGTTGGCTAGAAGAAATATAATTGTGATACCAAGTGAGGTGGTAATATAATAAGAACATTCTCTTCAAGAAAGCAGTAGGGAAAAGACTGATTTTTTGGTAAAACCATTTGAGAAACCAAGGAGGGACAATAACGAAGGATTATCCAGTGCTTTTGGGGAGTAAGGTATGACTAATTTTAAGGATAAAATTCTAAAAGGATGGGAGAATGTAACACCCCGAAATTAATTCAGGATAATTATGATTAATTAAGAATTTGATATGGGTTTAATTAGAAAAAATTAATTAAGAGAGGTGGACATTAATTTGGGCCTTATGATTAATTTAAGTAAGCTTGGGGCCTAATATAGAAGCCTAATTATACCATGAGATTAGTAAAAGAATCCAATACTAGTATTCTTATAAGCCCAACTTAAATTTTCTGGCAGCTTAAAAACTTATGAGTAAATTTAAGTGAGATAAGAGTCTATTTAGCCTTAGCCCAAATTTAGGGAAATGAGTCTAAATCTAAATGGGTCTTGGGCTATTGGATCAGCACATTCCATCACTAACCTTAAAAATTCTACAGCCCAACCCATAATATTTGTCCCAACAAGATAAAATCTGAACCCCACTTGGACTTAGGCCTTTGGGTCAACCCAAAACCTAACTTAAACCCATCTAAACCCTAAATAGATTTTAGTTCCCTCCCCATTTTGTAGAAAACACAAGAGGCAAGAGTTCATTTTCGCAATTAGAAAAGGGAGGCTAGGGTTTTTGGCAAAAATCTATCTTCTTCCACTCTCAGAGTCAAAATCAATCAAGGTAACTAATATATATCTTAATCATTTCCTTCTCCTCTTCAATTTAGCCCAATTGATTTTTCATTTAGAGTTTTTTCATCTACACCTAAATTTGAAATGTGTTGTCTATTGTTTTCATGGTAGATTTTCAGAGGTTGAAGTAAGGGGTGTTGTTAAGTAAGTGTTTCCTTCTCATGTTTATCCATTTTCTACTAGTTTGAGACCCCTATAGTGACTTATGGGATGCTCTTTGTTTTTATGCAAAATTACCCAGAAATTAAAGTGAACTATTGTTGTTTCTAGTGAGGGGAAGTTAGAACCCAAAATTAAAATCCATTGGTGGTTAGGTAAATAACTTCTAAGTAGTTATTGGTGGTTTAACTCTTTGGGCATCTGATTTGTTACTGGAAATTATTATAACTATGCTTATCTTAGGCTTGGTGTGCATTTAGAGCATGATGGTAGCTAGAGGAAGAGTAATTAGGCTTCATTGAGGTAACCAAGGTTAACTTTCTAATTCCATGTATATGCTCATTTTAATCCGATATTTGCTATACATATATGATTTTGAAATACTAAATGATTGGTTAGATACTTGATTATTATTGTGATTTGACCTTGTGAGTTTACTGTGGAGTTGTGGTGCAGCTACCACCCATGCATCATGCTTCGATTGGGCACCAGGTTGTGATTAGACCTCTGAATGCATTGAGCCCAGGTTGTGCTCATTAGGGGGTGGGTGCCATGGATGGGCCTCTCCCGGTATTATTAACCATTAACATGTTGTATGTGATTGCTGTTATGGGACAATAGTCCCTGGTAGCTCAACTAATTTATTTGCTAATTGAATTGATGATTTTGGTATTTGATGATATGAAAATGCATTATGTTGATTAATTTGCACATATATATGGAATTTGCCTCTTGTTACTAAGATTGTGTATCTCACCCTTATTGTGGACTAATATTTTTAGGGACCGAACCTCTTAGTGGTAAGGAAAAATCAATGGAAGCATAATGTATGATTTGGTAGCACATAAGTTTGAAAACCTTGTTAAATTGGGTTTGTGTAACAAGAATATTGGCTTTTTATATATTTGCTACATTACATCATGAATTGCCAATTGTGGGGACTGATTATATAATATAATTATCATGGATACTGATATATCCATTTGCTTACAATCTATTATGGAACCTTATTATCCCTGAGATATGACTTCTTATTTGAGAAAGAAATCATGTGTTGCCTTAAATGCTAACTTAGATTAGCAATGTATGGACCCTCTATTAGGATCTACATTTGAATGGTAATAGTAGTGGCTTTTAGTATCCCTTATGTTAAAGTCTATGATTTACGGATAGGTGATAGAAAGATAGGTAGAAATCAATATCTAAGTCTTGAATTGGTGATGATATATACTGAACAAATTAGGTAGTTGGGTACTTTTAAAACCTTATGAACTAAGGTAGAATGATCTTAGGGTGCCACTATAGGGAGTGTTGGAGTGTTTGGGATGAAATTTTGAGAGTTTAGGTATAGGAGGAAGTTGAGCCACGACTAAAACGCCTTAAGTCATAAGCAACAGTCAGTTAGAGGTGAGGAGTGCCACGATGCAAGATGTCTCGTCACAACGCAAGATGAAAATTTCACCCAGGAAGGGCAATAAAATCTAACTTCACCGCAACTCAGGTTCTTCCACCATGACGCACTTCGAATAAATTAGAGCTAGAGTTCTAGAAGGCTCATCCCCCATGGCACCACATAGGCTCACCATGGTGAGAATTACAAAAGTGTGAATAGTAGGTTCTGGAAAGCACTTCACCGAGGCACGGAAACTCAAGTCATGGAACAAAGTATGAAATTTTAGTTTTGGGTTCTAGTAGTGACTTACACCGTGACACGAGTGTACCAAGTTGCAACAAGAGTCTCCAAACTTGGTTTTCAGGTTTTAGTAACCAACTTAGCCGGGTCAGGGAAGGTCCAAGTTATGGCGAAGGTTCTAAACTCTTATTTTTGACTTAGAAACCTTGAATTTCATTATGTTAAGGTTTATGTAATGACTTAGGAGCATTATAAGTGAATTTTTTGAATTGGAAATCAGTAGTAACATGTGTCAAAGGTTTTTAATTGATAAATAACATTTCTTGTGGACTTAAATAGTTGTGATGGTTTAGTTAATAACCCTAATAATATCAAGATTCAAATTTCTCCACTTTTTTCCAATCTAATTAATTGTAATGATTTTAGACCTTGATTTACAATAATTAACTATATAATTAAGCCTAATCACGATAATTATGAATTAGGGTTGTTACAAAGGTCACCAAGCCAAAGAAAAGACAATGAGAGGACTTAAAGGCTAGAAATGATGTATTAGTATTGTCATTTGTATTAAATTTTGATGTATGTACTGCTATGACACTCCTTTGTTCCATTAAAGACTCGTGATGTAAAGTGATTAGATATCCCATGTTTTATGATAAAGCCATATGTAAAAGCATGGGAATGTGAATGTATGATAATTTATGTGGATATATGGGCATTAATGTAGCAAATGACATATATAATGCCAGTATGTATGTATACATATTTGGGTACAAGGGGGTCAAATTTTGACCAATCCTTTTTACATGAAATGAAATGGTTGGACATGATGTTTGTGATGATTAAAATTTGCTCAAAGTGGAAGAAATCTACTGGGACACCTATTGGTCCATTTGGAACCCAAGATTGGTCTTAAATTTGGCTGAAATTGTATCCATGTTACAAGTAGTCCAAATGACCTAGTTTGAGTCTAAGATTTGGCATGCAATTAGACCATTAATAGAGCTTTCTACAAGTTAAGAACTAGAATTTTTGGGATTGTACAAAATATTTCATGAATTTCTGAAATTTTGCAAAATTTTCATATTAGCCTTGGTACTGTTCATTTTGGTTAGTTTTATATTTCATCCATTTAAGGGGTCAAACGAACTTTGATGCTCATGAAATTTTACAAGCATAAATTTTACATTACAAGATTTCTATAGCCACCGAGGTTGCATAAATTAGAGTTATGTAGTCAAAGATTAATATTTTTGAAGTTTAGGGTTTGGTTATGGTTGTTTACTGTAGTAGTGTGACAACCCTACCTTCTGATCAATGTATTTGTGGTTAAATACAAAATTATTAATTAATGATCAAGGTTTGAGGTCATTATATTTTACCACATTGCAAAAATATGAGGAAATTTGAACCTTGATGTTAGGATCATCACCATACCACCACAACAAAACAAAATTTACATAAAAGAAATCCTATTACCATAAGGGGTTTATGATTCAACCGTCCATCAGTTTTAATACCCAATAACCACCCAAAAGTGTTCCTATATCATCTCTTACCATTATCGTTGAAGAAATTAGGGTTTCTAAGCTAAAAAGAGTAGGTTGGGGACTTGCGCCGCGGCCTATACCTTCCCTGTCACAGCTAAGTTGCTCTTTGGAATCATTGGACCTTCGCCACGCTAACCTGTGTGGCACCGCGGCGGA
Organism: Erythrophleum ivorense; assembly: GCA_026724425.1. NCBI lineage: Eukaryota > Viridiplantae > Streptophyta > Magnoliopsida > Fabales > Fabaceae > Erythrophleum > Erythrophleum ivorense. Next base: position 983,985 of record JAIUCV010000228.1, read on the forward strand.
AAAGCCTCCTGGAACTACTATTCTCAACTCCCACAATTCTCGCCTCAGCGTAATATATTTGCGTCGCGGCGAGTTTTACTTCTGTCCAACCCTTATTTTTATTTTCTCGGCTCGTGCCGTGGCAGGACATAATGCGCCGCAGCGAGTTTTGATTCTGTTACCCTCCTGGGCGATTTTTCCCACTTCGCGCCGCGGCGAGATTTATCAGGCCACGGCGCTCCTCGCCACTGTCACTCCCTGGGCCAATTTTCTTCCCTTGCGCCACGACGGGATTGGTTATGCTGCGGTGCCCTTCGGCTTTGTCTCTCATTTGGCCGCGGCGAAGCCCTCTTAGCCGCGGTAAGACTCCCTCTTGTGACTACTTTACCCAAATTTCACCCCCTACACTCCAATTCTCATCTTAGAAACACTCCAGGTCCACCTACCCTTATTTTATGTGATTCTAATGGTGTTTATCTACCCTATTTACCCATCAATCCATCCATTACCATTGCAAAACTTAAATACTACTTCCTACTTACCTAACTAGCTCATATCAGCAAATTCATGAATATATGACAGCACGAACACATGCATTAGCAGCAATTAACATCTCATGCACAACGCATGGAGATTCTATTCAACAATAGCTTATGTCTACATCCAAGACATCATATGACTACAATTCCTATATGGTAGTCCATATCACAATTTCAACAAAACTACATATATAATGCTATAAGTTCATACATTAATATTCAACTATAATGGATTTAAATCCTTAACGGTTACATTTCAATCAAATAAAATATGAACACCTACACTTGGCAACATGAATACATGATGATGCTATGTAAACTAATAACAAAATTGCATCTCTACTAAATAAGCTAGCCTAAGTGTAGCCTTCTCCCATATGTTGGAGCTCATGGATTTTCATCCACTTGCTTCTCTTTATCCTTACCCGAAGAACCTTCACCTGAAATGTTAATCCCATGAAACGGGGTAAGATATAAATCTCAGTAACCAAGGCAATTCCATCATATATCCAGCTTAATTAGCATATATGCATGAATCAAAATCAACATCAAAATCATATCCATCATATCGGCAAATGAAACAATTAGCTATCATGATTACTATCACGTACTAACAATCATATTATCACATGTTAAAGGCCATTAACACCGAGAGAGGCCCGTCCATAGCACCTACTCCCTATTGAGCACAACCGGGGCTCTGTGCATCTGGGGTTTGATCATAACCCAGTGCTCGATCAAAGCACATGCACGGGTAGCAGCCGCACCACAGCTCCACCATAGACTCACGAGGTGCAATCACAATTCAACAGATAGCCAACCAATTCATTCAACATTTCAAATCATTCATATACAGTAACATATGAAATTAAATCAGATATATACATGGAATTAATATAAACCCAATTACCTTACTTGTAGATAAATTTGCAACAGCCATCAAAATTCTCAAATTCGGATTAGAGTGTCCTTCACCAAAAAACTTAATATTCCATCCAAAATCCTAGGCAAATTCGTACAGAATTAATATCCATTTTATAAATCAGCTATGGGGGTCTCAAATTAACAAATGAAACATCAAAATGGAGGGTTTAAACTCACCCAAGGTCAGCCCTAACCTCAACCTACGAATTTCACCAAGAAAATCCCCAAATACCCACATTTCAGATTTTGGGTGGGATGAAAAATGCTCCAAATGAAAACTAATTGGGCCAAATTAAAGAGAAAGATGAGGGGATTAAGTTGTATAACTATTATCTTGGCTAAATCTTGCTCTAAATGTGAGAAAATGCAGAATTTTTGCCCCCAACCCTAGCTTCCTTCTCAACCTCGAATTTTGCCTCTTGAGTTTCAGCAAATGAGAAAGTGATTGAAGCATTAGGGTTTAAGTTGGGTTTTAGTTGGGTTAAATATGGCTCATGGGTTGCTCCAAAGTCCAGCTCATAATGGGCTTCAGGTTTTTGCTTGTTGGGCCAGTTCTTAAAGTGTTAGGCTGTAAAATTTTACTGGGCCAGTTTCATGTGCATTGGGTTGCTGAAGTTTAATTAGGTTTGGGCCAAGTTTGAAGAGCTCAAGAATTTGGGTCTGCACAAGGGTTATTAGGCCACTTAGAAGAGTCTATGCAAGGTGGATCTTAGGCCTCCATCACACGAAATTGGGTTGGGTCTGCACCTAACCCATTGGGCCTCTATTAGCCTCTTCTTATGATCTATTAATTTAAGCCTAGATAGAATTTCTATCCCAATTAAATCTCAACCCATATTAATTATTCCTAATTAATCTAATCTGAGATTAACACCTTAATTAATTATGGGGTGTTACAAGTAGCCTTTGATCTCTATGGATTTTAATGGGCCAAATGGATTCACTTGCACTTAAAATTTTTTCAGCATGTAGTTCATATCCTAAAATTTTGATAGACACCTAATTTTTATGAATTGGACTTTTGTAACCCAAGTTATAAATTTTCGAAGTTGGTACATAAAGTAGCTTAGGGTACCATTCCAACTTGAGAAGTTTGCTAGGTTTCCAATGCATATTTTTTGATCTAATGAGTTGAAACATGCATGTTTATGATAGATATGAATAAAGGAAAAGAAAGAAATGAAATTAGACCCCTACAGCTCATTTTCATATGTAAACAAACCAATTTTGCTGATGAAAGTGTGTAATTGGTTATGAATGCTAAGATTATTACTAAGAAGAATGGAAGTGATTGAATGTTCATGACATCTATCATATCCATGCATGCATTTTCAAGACTTGCTTTGCATATGTTATGTGTGATTGAATGGGAGATGAACTATTGGGATTCTTTGGATCTCATCTCCTCCTCTTCAATGATCTAATATGCTAGGTGGACCAAGTGGACAAGGTAATGGAAGCCAACCACCTTGAAGAAGAAAGCTTGACACCAATATGCCTAGCTTTTGCCTTTTAAAGCCAAAATGATACTTAATGATGTATATTATTGTTGTAAATGGTCTATGACCCTTGGAACATATGCAATTATGATATTATATGATGTAGAAATAAAAGAATGTGTTATGTGAATGATGGAATATAAATTGAGTATATTATGGAAATGCAACTTCATGAATGGCTTTATGGAAATATGCATATGTGTAGATGAAATGGCCAAAATGAGATGTATGAGGTTTAGGACCATTTGGGCAGCTCACACAAGTCCTAAATATACTTTTAGACTTGCCCAAAAGGTGCCACAACGCAAGGGAAACCATTTGGACATTTTGATACCCTATATGGAGCTAAAATTGACTATAATGGAACCCTATGTCACTTTTTAGCCAAATGAGTTTTTCTTGATGAGACTTGGCATGCAATTATAGCTTGTTGAGAGCTTTTTGGGAAGCTAAAGAACATAATTTTTGGAAGTCTACAGAATATTTGGTGAATTTTCAAAGTTGGCAAATTTTCTGGTTTTGGTTTGATATACTATTCATCTGGTCCGAAAATGAAATCTGTCACACAGGGCCCAAATGATATTAAATTGCCATGAAATTTTATACAAAAGAACTAGATATGCACAATGACTTGTGACAAATAGAAGCACCTCATTTGGAGCTCTATAGAGGGAGATATGAATTTTTAAAAATATGTCCAATATCAAGAGTTTTACCTAACCTCAGTTACTGTTCCATTGAATTTTGAGGTCTGGCGTGCCTGAACCAGTTTGGAGTTATTTTTTCCCTTTAGCTAACATCCACAGATTTTTAGATTGGTGTTATTTACATGGATTGGATTTTTTTGGAATTAATTGGACATTTTTTAAGTTTGCTACAGAAATATGTGACAACACCAGTGGGCAGTTTGAACTCTGGACCTTTTCAGATGTTAAACGTCCTCTATGATGGAATTTATGGTCTGGACATATTTTTAGTATGAAGTAGATATCTGTAGCTTTCTAGAATCGCCAAGAATGAATAATTTAAATTTTTCTAGAATTAGTTATAATTTTTTGAAATTTGGATAGAAAATGGGCAAATTCTGGCCGAAATTTAATATGCATATTTTAAGCTTCCCTTCGAGTTTTATGAGTTGTAGGCCACATTTTATGATCTAAATGAGCTGTATACATATAATTAAATATGATAATGTATGATATGAGCTCACATGGTCCACATGACACCGAATGAAATTTTTAAATATGATGCAACACAAAAATATTCATTATTTTTATCCCCTTTTTCTTGACACCCTCATGAAATTGATGATGTGAAGCATATGAATATCATGAGATGAGCTAGAAATTATGGTGTTACATGTAACCTGGACATGCATTTATATGTGAGTGTATGAGTATGTATCCCGTGTTTTCATGTGCTAGACCCCAGCAATCCTAAGTTATGATCATGTTTCTCCTTAACCTTCAGCCTCTATCACGTCCCTTCTACCCTTCTCATGTAAAACCTAGTGAATCTAAGAATATGTGTGTGTTTCTGCCACGTGAACTCGTATGTGTGATGACCTGGCCTCGTGAGAATAAAGCTTGTGTCTCTCATGTGTGTTTCCATGTATGCTTTCATGTAAGAATGAAGTGGATTTGTGTGACACGTGAATGAGCTACTGCCTTCTCCCCTTTCTCACGTCAAAGGTATGTGTGAATGTATATCAATGTGCCAGTGTGAGTAAGGGAGTGGAATCAACATATGCATGAGCTAGACTTATGAGTATGTATAACATCGTGGCGTAAGTGATAAGTCTAACCTAACTTGGAGAGAAAGAGCCCGTGGCATGAACTTATGAGAATGGAATGGGTGATGCTTCATTTGTGTGCATGGTTACATGGAAAAGCCTGTGAATGTGGAATGCATGAAAGTTCATGTTGTCTACATGTGTGTGAGTCATCCCCTCTGTGAGTGAATATGGTACCTCGTGCTTACATGTATCAAGAGTGAACTAGACTTAGTTCGTGAGAGAGCTCTATATATCCTTGTGTGTGTACATGTAAGTGAATCATGGAATCGGCCCATGTGTATGATCATGCACCTAAAGAGTGCCATGTTGCAACTTGTGCCTTATGTATTTCTTATTCTCCCAATTAACCCATGCCCAAAATCACATGCTTCTTATTTTAATCCTCTTGCATATGGACCAGCTATATGATGTGCTCCTTCCTTCTCAATCATTCTTCCATATTTATATGTGCTTCCCTTCATGAAATTCCCTAAGTAAAAAAAATGAAATAAAAATCAAAGCCTATGAAATGAAATCATCATCTAGGAAATAAAATCATTAAAATGCCTAATCTATTCAACAAAATTCTAAAAGATGGGATTTTATTTCTTAAACTAAATAATATCCAATTAAGGCTCAAAGTGCCATCAATTCATGAATAAAAGTCTAGAATTTGTAATATCCATTTTTCGTTAAAATAACAGAAATGGATATGTTTTCAAAGTAGGTCCTTTGAAATGAATTAGTTAAGGTCCAAAAAATTTAAAATAATAATGTAGATATTAAATAATGAATTTAGGAGGCCAGAGGTACCCTAAAACAAAGGCTAAAATGGCTAGACGGAAATTAATGAAATGGTTACGAAATATAATGGCATTTTCATAAATTTGGGTAAGTTTTGGAATTCTCACAGGAGGGCTTTTTAAATGGCAAATTTGAGTTCTTTGGGGTTCTCAAAGGCTCTAAAAACCATGGGAAGTCCCGAGACAATTAAAACCCCTCCGGTGTACGCTAACGTCAATTGACCCAAACTTTAACCTTTTCGTTCAGGAAAATTTTAGCTTCGATTTGAGTAATTCCAAAGGCATTTTATAAAATTGGGAACCTAAATTTTATGATGGAAAAGACAGTTCTAAAAAGGAGCTAAAATGAACTAGAAGCAAAAATCCCAAGACAAAATGACAAAATTAAAATTTTTGGACACAAGTCTTAAACCCTAGCTATATATAGCCTCACGCGCCACTCTCCCCTTCACTTAGCCCATTTTATTTCTGCCCTAAACTAGAGAAAGAACCAAGAGAGTGAGGAGCACAAGGGACAGAAGAAAGGAAGGAGAAAAAGTAAGGAAAAGGTATGATTTTTCATGGATTTTTATGGCTTCTCTTTAGCAAACTCCTTTTCCTCCATCTTTCCCTCTTTTCTATGATTTCATTGAAGCTTTTGGGTCTGTTTTGAGGTCAGACCAAGGAGGGAATTTTTGAAAATTGAGAGGAGAAACCAACCAAAGTGAAGAACAAGCTAAGGAAGCTAAGAATCTAAGGTATTTTGCCATACTTTAAGCTTGATGTTTCTTGTTCTTCTTCTTATGTTGTTCTACCTATGTAAGACTAGCCCTAAGGGGTTGAGTTTCTAGCCAAACCAAGGATGAATCTTAGGAAAATGAGGGAGGAGAACAAGAATATGCAAAGGAAACAACAAAATAACCATTAGATTTCAAGATACAAAAGTTAGGATTTCAAGTGTTCCTTTAAAATTCTGGTTTGATTCAAGAATTCCTTAGCCTAAATGAGTGTTTAAATGAGCTCCTAAGATCCCTAGAAGGCTCCTTATATGCATCTTCCATCAAGAAAACAAAGCAAACTCACTTGGTGTCCTTATGCTCTATAGCCATGGCCTAGAGAGGTCGGAGCACCAAGGGGTAGTTTCAATTTGTTCCAAGCTTATTTTTGAGTCATATATGATGGAAGAGGATGAGAGGAAGCCTTGGAAAAATTTTAGAAGCCATGGATAGTGAGATGGTATCATAGGTTCTATATTATGGCTTAAAGAAGCAACACCTACCTAAACTCCTTAATTTGATTGTGTAATGACTCCAAGAGGCCTAAAAGGAGTCAAGAATCATAAATGAATGAAGAGATTAGAGCAAAGACTATGTTTCCACAGGGTTACTTCATTAAGTGCATTATGGAACCATAAAGGAGCCATATGAACTACCTAGCTTTTCTAATGAATGTATAGCTTTAGAATTTGGTTCAAGAGTATAATTTGCTTTCATATTATGTGTCTAGACTAAAGGAAACAAATTGCACCTTTTTGTGAGTGTGTGGCCATGAGAAAGGAATCAAATCCAAGAGGAAAAGTTTGCTTTTGTAACAAAGGTAGCTCTCTCTTCTTTCTCTCATGCATGAGTGGATGTTTATCTTGTCTTTGAATGTGTATATATATGTTTTGAGCCATGAAACATGTCTTATCAAGTATCTAATTATTATGGTACCATGATGTTGCATTATATCTTCAAATGATACTTTGTGACTTTGCTTTGGTTTGCTTGAGTGTGGTGAAGTCAAGAACCCACTAGCCATGGTGAGGATAAGCCAAGAACCCTCAAGAATGATTGAGACAAAGTTTAGAGTCTCCCAAGAGTAAGGCTTAGTTCAAAGCCTTTAAGAAAAAGGATAAGGTAAGTCCAAAATCCTTGAAGAGAATGGATGAGGTCAAACCACTTACTTGGCAAGCCTATGTATATTTTGTATGACTTCTTGAAAACTAGAAATGTTTCTTGAATGACTACATACTTCATGATGTCTATGCATGCATTTTTAGACATGGATTTGCATTCTTTATTTATGGTTGAAAGGGAGAAGAGCTATTGGGATTTCTAGAATCTCATTCCTTCCTCCCCACATGTCTAACATGTCTAGGTAGACCAAGTGAGCTAAGAAATGGGAGCCACCAAGCTGGAGAGGAAAGTTTGACAACCAAGTGTATGAAAATGCCAATTTGTAGCCATATGAGTGGCACATGATGTAATCCCTTATTTTTTATGTTGTAGGACCTCATGAACATATGTAAATATGTAAATGTTTCATGTACAAATGAGATTTGATGCCATATGTACAATATTACATGGCTTGGACATTGAATGGCAAGAACTAGCTTGTGTAATCTTATATATGTCTTGGGATGGATGAGTGAATTTATGAAATATGGGTTTGTGCACCTTTTGAGATATGTTTAGTAGACCATTGTGGTGCTTTCTGTAACATCCAATCCCTCCGTAAACGTAAGAAACGTGATGTTCAATTTCTCCGTAAACGTCAAAAATTGGCCAAATATAAAAGGAAGTCCTCGAAATAGAAGGAATTTGGGCCAACTAAAATTATGATAAAATTTTAAATAATAGAAAATGAGGATTTGAGCCTTAAGTTGTCTAGAAAATGGGGTCGGAGTGATTCGAAAAAATTTATCGAAAGGCCAGTGGCATTTTCATAAATAAGTGAAACATACAAGATGACTTTTTAAATGAAATTTTTGAGTCCTTTGGGGCTCTCAGAGGCCCTAAAAACTATGGGAAGCCCTAGAACCAATAAAGACCATCTGGTGTAATTTTTATAATGTCAGTTGACTCGACTTTGACCGATTTGTTTGAGAGGGTTTTAGCTCCGATTTGAGTAATTCCAAAGGCATTTTATTAAATTGGGAACCTATTTGTTATGATGGAAAAGACGGTTCTAAAAAAGGAGCTAAAATGAAGGAGAGACAAAAATGCAAAGAATGAAGGGCAAAATGGGAATTATCATAATTCTTAAAGCTTCTTGAACTCTCTCTATTTCTCACGTTTCTTCTCCTTTATTTGGTCGACTTTCTTGCTGCCCCAAGACAGAAAAACATTCTGCTCTTCTAGGCGCCCCAAGAAAAGAAGAAAAGGGAGAGAAAATTCAAGCCAAAGGTCAGGAAATTTCTTAGTTTTTCATGCTTCACCTTGGCTAACCTCTTCTTCCCTTTTTCCTTTTTCTTCTCCATGATTTTTCTGAAGTTTTGAGGGCTGTTTTGAAGGAAGAACATAGGGGAAATTTCGAAAATCAAGTAAGGAGGCCAAAGAAGGCAAAGAGCAAGCAAAGAAAAGCAAGAAAACAAGGTAAAACTTCCATTCTTTGGTAGTTTCTTCCTCCCCCTTCCTCTTGCACGAATTTGGCCACCATGAGCCCAATTCTTAGGGGCTGTTTTCTGTCCAATTCATGGAGGGATTAGATGTTTTAGGTGGCAAGGATTAAGAATGAACTAATAGAATCAAGAAAGGAGCATTAGCAAACAAGATGGAATCATTAGGGATGCAAATGCTCCCTTACAAATATGATTTTATATGAATTTTTTTAGGCTTAATTGAATGTTAAAACATGCTCCTAAGATCCCTAAGAGGCTCCCCACATGCTTCCTCCTTCAAGAAAACAAAAAGAACTCCATGGAAGGCCAATGCACCCATAGTCTCGGCCTAAGCAAGTTCACCTAGGTAGGGAGAGTTTCAAATTTTTCTAAGGCCATTTTTAAGTCATATATGGTGAATGAATATAAAAGGAGGCCTTGGAAAATATTTAGAACTCGAGGAAAATATTTAGAAGCAACATGGTACTAGGCCCTTTGTTTTAATGGTGTGGTGGCTCCAAGAGGTTTAAAAGGAGTCAAGAATCATAATTGAGAGGAAAGAATGAAGCCTAGAAGTTATTTGAGGAGTGTTGCTTCATTAGGCACCATTATGGACCATAATGAAGCTTATAGAGTAATCTAGGGCTTAAGCAAATTGTATAGCTTTAGAATGTATTTCAAGAACCTAATTGGCTCCCATAAATTGTATCTAGGCCAAGAGGAACCTTCCCCACACTTTTGTGGTTGTGTGGCCGAAAAGAGGAGCTTAAATTCAAAGGGAAAAGTGTGTGAATTGGTGCAAGGTAGCTCTCTCCACTTTCTCTCATGCATGGATGTGTGTTTAGCTTATTTTAAAATGTGTGTATGTGTATTTTTAAGTTATGAAAATATGCTAGCATGCCTTTATATGCTATGATCCTTGATGCCATGTTATGTTTTCTAATGAGTGCATGATGTTTGTATGAGTTTACTTGAGTGTGGAGAGGCCAATAACTCTTCCTTTTAGTGAGGATGATCCAAGAACCCTTGAGCTTGGTTGAGACAAAGCAAAGAGTCTACCAAAAGCAAAGTGGGCTCCCAAGAGTATGGTTGAGTCCAAAGTGCTCAAGAAATGGGTGAGGCAAGTCCAAAACCCATGAGGAGAAGTATGAGGCCAATCCAAACACTTAGTGAGCTCTTAAATGATTTGTATGAGTTGCTCACATGTCAAGTTTTCTTTTAAAATGTCCATAGCTTTTATTTTTCCATGCATGCATTTGTAAAGCTTGCTTTGCACATATTATGTATGATCGAATGGGAGATGAGCTATTAGGATTCTTTGAATCTCATCCCTTCCTCTCCAATGATCTAATATGCTAGGTGAACCAAGTAATTATAGTGAAGGGAGCTAACAACCATGAAGAGCAAAGATTAATAACCTTATGTCTTGTTTTATCTATTTTGGAACCATAATGATGTTGTATATGTATTGTGAACCTTGAGACATGTATAAAGATGCTACTACGTGATGTTTATAGCTATGGATATGATGTATGAGTTATAAAATACAATTTGAGTATCTAAAGCCCAAATATGCAATGCGGAAGTATGAAGTAAATGTGCATAAGTGTGGGTTGAATGGCCAAAATGAGATGCATGAGATTTGGGACCATTTGGACAGCTCATACAAGTCTCAAATGTACTTTTAGTGTAACACCCCAAAATTAATTAAGGTGTTAATAATGTATTTGGACTAATTAAGAATAATTATTATAGAATAATTGGATAAGCAATATGAACGAGAATTTATAGAGAGATAATATAGGTTCAAGATTTCATTTGGGTTAAAGCTTAATTTGGGCCCAAAATCGATTTAAATAAGTCATGGGTAAGGATTTATGGAGGCCCAATGATTTTGGGTGCAAGCCCAACTCCTTATCATGAAATTTGGGCCAAGAGAGAGATCACCTAATAATAACCCAATTTGATTTAGTGGAATGGAGGCCTAAGACCCAATTTACATGAGCCCTTATAGTTAGCCCAACACACATTATGCAGACCTAAGTTAGGTTGACTCTTGGAACTTGGCCTAACCCATCAAATTTCTGCAGCCCAAGTTATGAAATAGGGCCCAACAAGAATGAAAATCTGAACCCACAAAGAGTTGGGCCATTGGGTCAGCAGGTTTCACTTAAACTTAAAATGTTCTGCGGCCCACCTCACTAAACAAAGGCCCAATAAGCACACATCTGAACCTAAGTGGATTTTGGGCTTTAGGGTTGACCCAAACCCATCTAAAACCCTAACTTACTCAGCCACTTACCCTCTATTCTGCAGACCAACTCAATCTTAGACAAAGGAGAACTCCATTTTCGCATAGGAAGAGAGGAGGCTAAGGTTTTCTGCATTCCTCCACCATTTCTCACTTCTAGAGGATGATTTAGCCAAGGTGAGTTATATATAACTTGACCCTCTCATCCTCCTCTTCATTTTGGTCCGATTAATTTTTGGGTTTGAGCATTTTCATCTTCTTCTCAAATCTGAAATTAAGTGTTGGGTGATTGCTTGCAAGATTTTCGGAGTTGGAGGTTAGAGGGATGATTAGGTGAGCATTTTTTCACACCTACACTTTACATACACTATAACTTACCATATGAAAGGATCTTGTACTATTAACAGAAGACCCTATTGACAAGGTCTTACATTTTACAAGGCGAAATCCAAGATCCTGTCGACAAGGTCTTTAATTTCCTTAGTGTGGAGTCCAAAATCCTGTCAACAAGATCTTAGACCTAAAATAAATAATTGTCATACCTAGACAACCTTCATCATTTTCACAAGAAAACCATAAGTTGATGATGCTAATGTGCTAGAACTAATCCCATGGTTATCAAAATCAATTTCATGTAATGCAAACATAGGAGTTTACTTGTACCGGGAGTTCGGTAGCCCTAATAAACATCACAGTTAACTTACGGTAGATATCTCATGTATGATATTTATACAAATCAAAAGAGAGATTAATACTACAATGTTACATTCTCACTGGAGTCAAACTTTACATTCAACTCTTGTTCAAAGGATTCACAAGACCAATTACAGACAATATGTAATTTATGGGTCAGTTTGTTCGTTCTCTATTTGTCTGGCTCCATTCGTAGCATAGCTAATACCTGTAAAATAGTCAATTTATGGTGAGATAAAATCTCAATAGCTAACAATGTACTCAAGAAACACATATATAATTATAGCACGGATTACTATCCAGGATACATTAGATGCATACTTCGGTGTCGGAGCATGTAATATCTAGGTAGCAGCATGTTCTCATTCGTTAAGCTACGTAGCAACATTTTCTTATCGTTAGGCTACGTAGCAGCACATTCTCATTCGTTAGGCTATGTAGCAGCATTTTCTTATCGTTAGGCTACATAGCAGCACATGCTCATTCGTTAGGCTATGTAGCAGCATTTTCTTATCGTTAGGCTACATAGCAGCATATTTTCATTCATTAGGCTACCTTGCTTCGGTTATTGGCCAATAACAGCAATCTGGTACTCATAAAGAGTCATATTAGTAGATATACATGCAACCAAACACAGCATAGGGACTTCGGGATTTCATCCAGTGCATTAACATAAATAACAAAGTGAGTACAGTGTTAACTACCTGTTTCGTCACTGTCGTTTGTCACGTTATTCCTTAGCCCTGGTTGTCCCAATGGCCTTCCTAAATTTCAATCATGCATTATACTAATTAAGAATGAGTCATGGTTAATATTTACATTGCAATTAAATTACTAATCCCCCCATACGAAATTCCTAAATCCCTTTTGCTAATTAATTATTGGAATTCCTAATTGTAAACAATCACATCTTCATTTTCTTTTCCTTCTCATAATTAGTTATTGTCTAAGTTATCCATGTGTGATCCAGTGCTATAAAACTAAATTCTTAGCCCTTATTTTCAAGTTGGATTCTTACATTTTCCATGCAAAGTCACACTACACGGCAAAAGAATGAAAACTACCACAGTCTCAATTGAATTACATTTTCGGACCTGTTTTTGTGAAATTTCTTTCCTCCACTAAATAACCTCCAAAAATCATAAAAATTGGCAGAGTGACCCCTCATCATGTTAATTATAAGCCACAGAAACAGTTTTCAAGAATTCCCAGGGAAAGCCCCTAAACTCCTACTGTTTTGGTCACTACCTCAGTTGAGCTCGTTGTACACTGCCCTTGCTGTTTCTGGCTTTGTTATCCTACCAAATGAACCCCGAAAATTCTAAGACTTTGTAAACCTGACGTGATACGTCTTAGCTACCTCCCCACAAATTTTCATGCACTAATTCCTTCGTTTACCCATTTAACAAAATTCTTTATGAAATCAGCCTCAGGCTGTCCCGTACAGAAGCCAAATTGAATTAGTGGGTTGTTTCTCTAATTTACCTACTTCCAAAAATTATGTAATTCTCCAGATTTCAAGTATAAGGGATGGGCAACCTGTTATAAAAATTTTGGCTTCAAAATCCTTTTCCAACTAATTCTACAAGGCCAAAACATCCCAGTCCAGAACAAGGGAGCAACTTGGAGCTTACCTCTTTTTGGAGTCCTTGTACTTCGGTTTTTCCTTCTCTTCTCTTCTCTCCTATGGCTGTCCGAAATTCCTTCCTTCCTTCCACTATTTCCTTCCGCCTAAAATTAGTTAAAGTGAAGGGTAATTAATGCAATGGACAGCTCCTGCTTCCCACCGCTATTAGGTGGCATGAAGGCAGATTACAATTTCATGACTCAGTGCAAGTGGCTAGGTGGCAGCAGCTATGTATCTTACTCTCATGTAATCTATATATATATTAAAGCAATATTTAACTCCCACTATCACAGCACAGACGGCACCAGCAAATCACAATTTAATTAGGTGTCATGAAGGCAAATCATCATTCCATGAATCGGTGCATGTGCTAGGTGGCAGCAGATGTGTCTTGCTCTCATTTAATCTATATATATATATTAAAAGCACTACTTAGCTCCTGCTGTCAAACCAAATACGGCATTAGCAAATCATAATTTAATATACATATTATGAAAGTGGGTGGTGCAAGTATGAGGTGTCCTAATCTTAGATTACTTAAACCATTCATTTCATGCACCCTTCCTTTCTAGCTCCACCACGGCTGAATATATTTCCTTAATGCAATCAAACATCATCTACCACATATACTCACACACCTTACACATGGAAGCACGAGGTGGCATTTGGTAAATTCCCACATCCAAGGAAGAAGCAAGCCGTGGTCAATTAGTATCTATATATATTTACATCACTTCCATCTAATACATAAATTGTGTATGATGCCTAATTCTCATAACTAAACATAATGCCAAGTGACCGAGTGAATGCTTATGCTCTTGTGTGGTAATGGTGTCAAATGGGTGTAATTAAAATAATTAAAATCCTTTCTTTCCATGCTATTTAACTGAGTGGACTGATATGGGTTATGTTATCACTTACAGGAAGTTCAGAATGTGACACATTTCCCTTCCATTTTGTGGATCACTTTGCTGGAAAATGCCCCAAGGATGTATTATCATAATGGGTTCTGTTATTGTGTGAAATTACAAGGAGATAATGGTGGAAAACCTAATTTTCTGGGCTTGATGATTGAAATGCGAATTTGGGTGAGTCCATGGTGGATTTTCGGAGGTGAGGCTATGGCTATTGTTAAGTGAGTATCTCCTTTCCATTTTGATGCATTTTCTGTTAGTTTGAGACCCTAATAGTTTACCTATGATATGGGCTTTGGTTTCATGTGAAATTACCCAGAAATTGGAGTGAAGTATGGCAATTTCTGGTGTGGGAAAGTGGGAATCCGAAATTAAATCCCTTGGTAATTAGGTGAATAACCTCTAGTCTGTCATTAGTAGTTCAACTTTTTGGATATTTGATTGTGATTAGAAATGATGATAATTATGCTTGTTATAGGCTTGGTGTGCATTTGGATTATTATAGTAGCTAGGGGAAGAGTAATTGGCTTCATTGAGGTAACTGGGGTTATTTTTCTAATTCCATATACATGCTCATGTTAATCTGCTATTTGTTATACATGTTTGATTTTGAAATGCTAAATGTCTGGTTGACTACTTGATTGTTATTGTAATTGGACCTTGTGAGTTCATGGTGGAGCTGTGGTGCAGCTGCCACCCGTGCATGTGCTTCGATCGGGCACTGGGTTGTGATCAGACCCCGATGCACTGAGCCCTGGTTGTGCTCATTATGGAGTAGGTGCCGTGGACAGACCTCTCCCGGTGTTATTGGCCATTAACATGTGTATGATTGCTGGTATGGGACAGTAGTCATTGGTAGTTCAACTAGTTCATTTGCGAATTAAATTGATGATTCTGATATTGATGACATGAAATTGCATTGGATTGATTGACTTGTACATGTATATGGAATCTGCCCTTTTGTTACTGAGATTGTATATCTCACCCCGTTGTGGGCTAACATTTTCAGGGACCGGACCTCTTAGTGGCAAGGAGAAAATTAATGGAAGATCATTAAATGGTTTGGTAGCACATAGGTTTGGGAGCTTTGACAAAATGTAATGTAACTAGTTTACAAGTTTTATACCATTGTTGCATTGTATCATGAATTGCCAAGTGTAGAAGTTGTATTTAGTTAACATAGAATGTAATCCCATGATATGTTCCTTATACACTTGACTATTAATGCAAGAAATACCCAATGAAATATGATTGAATGACCATTGTGGGAGATTTACAATTTGCTGACGTAAAATCCTATAGATGAGTAGGAAAATCCACATCTAAATGCTAAAAGGGTAATGATAGATTAGTTGGGTAATTAAGGTACATAATTACCACTAAAGTTGCATAAATTAAGGTAGAATGACCCTAGAGTGATATTGGGGGGGGAATTGTAGAGCATAAGATGAAATCTTGGGAGTTGTAGGAACAGAAGGGAATTGGCCGCAGCCAATATTTAATTGGCCTAGGCCAAATGGTAACAGAGAAGAATTGGCTGCGGCCAACATTTAATTGGCCTCGGCCAAATATGGCGAACCTGCCAGGGAAGAAAACAGAGAGCAATTGGTCGCGGTGAATAGTGATGTTAGCCGCAGCTAAGCCTGAGAGGAAGATTTGGGGGTGTTCCAGAGGGTATTTGGCCGCGGCTAAATGTGAAAATTTTGTGAAGACGTAAGGAGTTGAACCGAGAGTAATTGGCCGCGGCGCAAGTGAATTTAGCCGCGGCGAAAGTGCTCTATTTCTCATATTCACCTAGAAACCTTAGTTTCTCTTAAGGTAATGCTATGAAATGATTTAGAAACACTTGTAGGAGGATTTTATGAGTTGGAAATGATGGATGGGAGAATCAAAGGCTCCTCATTAATAATTAAATTCACTCACGCATTCGAATAATTGTGGTTGTCTAGCTAATGACCCTAGCAACATTAAGGTTTCAAATTCCCTCACTTGTTTTTGATGTAATTAATTTTAATGACTTCAAACCTTGATATATGATTATTAATCATGTACTTAACCTTAATTACTATAATTGGAAGTTAGGGTCATTACATTTAGACTTACCCAAAAGGTGCCACAACCAAGGGAAGGCCATTTGTCAAATTTGGTACCTTATGTGGAGCCAAATTTGACCATAATAGAACCGTATATCACTTTTTAACCAAATGAGTGAGTCTTGATCTAATATTTGGCATGCTAATAGGTCTCATTGAGAGATTTTTGGGAAGCTAAATATCATAATTTTTAGAGGTCTACAGAATATTTGATGATTTTTCAAAGTTGGCAAAATTTACAGAAATGGTCTGATTCACTATTACAATAGTCCGAAATTGTTTTCTGTCACATAAGACTCAAATGATGTCCAATTGCCATGAAATTTTATACAGAGAAACTATGAAATCACAGTGACTCGTGCCAACTAGAATCACCTCATTTGGAGTCTAGAGAGGAAGATATGAATTTTTGAAGTTTCTGTCCAGTATCAGCAATCTTGCCCGACCAGAAGTACTGTTCCATCAAATTCTGAGGCCTGGGCTTGATGAAATGATCTAGAGAAATTTTTTCTCTTTATCTGACATCCACATCTTTTTAGATTGATATCATTTGCATGGATTGGAGTTTCTTAAAATTAATTGGACATTTTTGAAGTTCATATCAGTAAACTGTGACAGCATCAGGACCCAGTCCGACCTCCAGACTATTTTGCATGTCAAACGCTCTGTGTGTGGGATGTTATAACTTGTACATATTTTTATCATAAATTAGATATCCCAATATTTCCAGAATGGCTGAGATTTCATGATTTTGATTTTTCTAAATTTAGTTATGATTTTCCAAAATTTGCCCAGAAAAGAGGCCAATTCTGGCTGAGAATGAAACCCCATGTTTCACCTTCCAATTCGGTTTCCATGAGTTGTAATGGTGTAATTAAATATGAGGATGTATAGCATGAGCTCACATGGTCCACGTGACACTGAAATGAATTTTTAATCATGATGCAACGCAAAAAAGTGTGCTATCTTAATAGAATTTCTCACTTCCTTCTTACTATATATCACATGAACATGTAAAGGATGATAGATATGAGCTAGGAATTATGGTGTTGAACTTTCCCATGTGCTCATTTTGCACCCCATATGAGACATAAAAATAACCATTTTGCAACCTAATGTGAAAATCTAACCAAATGAAAGAATTTTCTCATAAAATTTGGCATGCATATAGATTTCATCTAGATCTTTTTGGAAAGATAAAGACCAGATTATTTGGAGCTCTGTGAAATTAATTATGATTTTTCAAAGTTGCCATTTTTTTGCTAAACTAGTATAAGCACTATTCATATGGTTAGTTTCTTGTGTTGTGTCATTTGAAAGCCAAATGGTGTCCAATGCTCATGATATTTTATAGGTATAAACTAGACATTATAAGATTTCAATAGCCAATGAGATAACCCCAATTGGACATCTGAGTAGAGAGATATGAATTTTTGAAGCTGAAGGATAGTACTAGTAATGACATGCGATCTTTGTTACTGTTCCATCGATTTCCAATGGCTAGACGTCCCTGTTGTGATCTGGAATTATTTTTATCATAAAGTAGACATCTGTAGCTTTCTAGAATGGTATAGTATGCTTGATTTTAAGTTTTCTAGAATTCATTATGATTTTTTCAAAATTCATGATAAAAGACTAGAATTTCAGTCCGAGGCAACACACATTATTTTCATGCATATACTTCATTAGCTCGAGTTCTAGGCCACTTCTTGAGGTGGTTATGAGTTGTATTTGTGTATTTAAATATGAGAATGAGATGGATGACTTTATATGGTCCATGGGACATAGAATGAAAAATTTATACACGATGTAATGCAATTAAATTGAATATTTTTAAGGACTTTTCTTGAGAATTCTATGTAATCCATGGAAACAAGCCTAAAAATGATATGAGATGAATTATATAAATATGGTGTTATAGAATTAATGGGTAAAAATATAAAAAATATGTGAATTATCAAATTCCCTCACACTTGGACTTTTGCACTCTTGGGCAGAAAGAATTAAGACTCAAAGAAAAGGCTAATGGGAAAACATGAAATATGGAAATCTGTAAGCCACTAGCACAGGGAAAATCATAGCAAATCAATATCTCAACTCTCCAAATCATATCACTTGCATCAATGCAACAAGTACCATGGCAATATACTTAACAAAAATGAAATGCAATAATAATCCCTCACATGGATTAGTATTTGCCACTCTACTCTCTAGCGTTTATGATGAAGTGTTTACTCTCAAATTTCAACCTATCCTACTTTACTACCATATGCTTGGCTATTATCTACATCTCTACCACTCAAAATCAAATGTCAATGTATGAATCATAAGGTTTTTATTATAGTTGTAATGTAGGCCAAGGAAAGAAGCAAGTGGTAAACAAAAGAATGGGAACAATTTAAGAAGCAAAGTGGAAACTTAAAAATCATCAAGAGCATCAAGAGAGGATGTAGAATGGAAAGTGCATTTCAAGGCCTTATGTAATATCCGATTCTCTTAAAAATGCTTGAAACGAATCAATTATAAAAGGAAGTCCCCTAAATAGAAAGATTTAAGGCCAAATAAAATTAGGACAATAATCTAAAATATTAAAAATGAGGATACAAGGCTTAAGATGCCTGAAAAATAGAGCTAGAGTAGTTAAATAAAATTAAATGAAAACCAGTGGTAATTTCACAATTTTAGGCACTTTTTGGAAAACTCAAAGGAAAGATTCTTGAATGGAAAAATTGAATTTCTTGAGGTACTTAGAGACTTTAAATATGCAAGCTTGCCAAGGAAAATTATTTATATAGCTCATCTCATATCATTTCTAGGTTCACTTCCTTGAAATATGCAAGCTTGCCAAGGAAAATTATTTAAAATATTCAATTTAATTGCGTTACTTCGTGCATGAATTTTTTGTTTCATGTCCAGTGGATCATATGAACTCATTCATCTCATTCTCATATTCAAATATACAAATAAAACTCAAAACCATTTTAAGAAGTGGCCTGGAGCTCAAGAAAATGAAGTATATACATAAAAATGAAGTTTGCAGCCTCGGATTAAAATTCTAGATTTCATGAACTTTAAAAAATCATAATTAATTTTAGAAAAATCAAAACCAAGAACACTGTACCATTCTAGAAGGCTACATATGTCTACTTTATGCTAAAAAATAATTTTAGACCACAAAAGGGATGTCTAGCTACCGGAAACCGATGGAATAGTAACAAAGGTCGTCAATCGCTACTAGTACTAAATTCCAAAATTCATACCTCTCTGTTCAGATGTCAAATTAGGGTGATCTTGGTAGCCATGGAAAGCTTATCATGTCTCATTTATGTCTATAAAATTTCATGAGCATTGGACACCATTTGGCCCTCGAATGACACAGCACAAAAACACTGACCATATGAACAATGTTTGCATCAGAACTACAGAAAAATGCCAACTTTGAAATCATAATTAATTCCATAGAGTTCTAAATAATCTAGTCCATAGCTTCCCAAAAAGCTCTAGATGATATCTATATGAATACCAAATTTCATGAGCAAATTCGTTCATTTGGTTATATCTTGACATTGGGTTGTAAAATGACTCATTTTATGTCTCATAAGGGGTCCAAATGGTCCATTTTGGTTTCTAAGGCAGCCATGGCCACTTGAGCAAGTGAGAAAGCACCAAAATGGTCTACTAGACTTCACAAACTCACTCATCCACCCCAAGATATACATAAGAATGCACATGCTAGTTCTTGCAATTCCATACCCAAATCATGTAATATTGTACATATCACATTAAATCTCATTCATACATCATACATTTATATATTTACATATGTTCATAAGGTCATAAAACATATACAATAAGGGATTACATTATGTGCCACTCATATGGCTACAAATTGGCATTTTCACACACTTAGTTGTCAATCTTCATTCTCTAGGCTTGATGGCTTCCATTCCTTGGCTCACTTGGTCCACCTAGACATATTAGACATGCGGGGAGGAAGGAATGAGATTCTAAGAATCCCAATAGCACTTCTCCCTTTCAAACACACATAAAGAATGCAAATCCTTGTCTAAAAATGCATACATGAACATTATGGAACATGTGATCATTCAAGAAGCAATTTCTAACATTCAAGAAGTCATACAATACATCCATAAGCTTGCCAAGTAAGTGGCTTAGCCTCACCCATTCTCTTCTAGGATTTTGGACTTGCTTCATCCTTTTTCTTAAAGGCTTTGAACTAGGCCTTACTCTTAGGAGACTCTTGGCTTTGTCTCAACAACTCTTAAGGGTTCTTGGCTCATCCTCACCGTGACTAGAGGGTTATTGGCTTCACCACACTCAAGCAAACCAAAACAAAGTCACAAGGCATTATTTGAAAGCATAATGCAACATCATGGTACCATAGCATATAAAATCATTCTTGAACACTTTTTCATGGCTTAACACATACATACATACATTCAAAAATAAGACAACTTTCATCCATGCATGAGAAAAAGTAGAGAGAGCTACCTTTGTCACACAAGCACACTTTTCTTCTTGAATTTAGCCTCTCTTCCTCGGCCATACACACAAAAGAAGGTAGAGCTTTTTTTTTTTGGCCTAGACACATCATATAGAAGCCAATTATACTCTTGAACCAAATTCTAAAGCTACACATTCATTAGAAAAGTTAGGTAGTTCATATGGCTCTTTTATGGTTCTATAATACACCTAATGAAGAAACCCTAAGAAAACATCATCTTGGTTCCATTCTCTTCATTCATTTATGATTTTGGACTCTTTTTAAGCCTTTTGGAGTTATCACACAATCAAATTAAGGAGCCTAGTTAGGTGTTGCTTCTTTAAGCTATAATATGGAACCTATGATACTATCTCACTATCTATGGCTTCCAAAAATTTTCTAAGGCTTCCTCTCATTCTCTTCCATCATATGACTCAAAAATAAGCTTGGAACAAATTAAAACCATCCCTTGGTACTCTTTTTAGCCTAGGCCAAAACCATGCTCCATGTGAGTACCAAGTGAGTTTGCTTTGTTTTCTTGATGGAAGATACATATGAGGAGCCTTCTAAGGATCTTAGGAGCTCATCCAAATACTTATTTAGGCCTAGGAATTATTGTATTAAATCAGAATTTCAAGGGAACCCATGAAATCCTAACTTTTCTATCTTGAAATCTAATGGCTATTTTGTTGTTTTCTTTGCATATTCTTATTCTCTTCCCTCATTTTCCTAAGATTCATCCTTGGATTAGCTTGAAATCCAACCCCTCTTGGCTGGACTTACCTAGGATGAAACACACATAAGAGGAGGAAGAAGAAGGATCAAGCATGAAGATGGCAAAATACCTTTGTTTCTTGGTTCCCTTTGTTTGTTTTTCACCTTGCTTGGCTTTTTTTCCTTGAATTCAAAATTTCCTCTCTATTCTGCCCTCAAAACATATCCCAGAACTTCAACAAAACCATAGGAAAGAAGGGAAGTTGGAGGAGAAAGATTTGTTAAAGAGAAAGCATGAAAATCCATGAAAAATCATACCTTTCCATAGCTTTTTCTCTTTCCTTTCTTCTCCTTCTTGTGTGCCTCAATCCCTTTCTCTTTTCTCTGGTTTAGGGCAAAAACAAAATGGGCTAAGTGAAGGAGCGAGTAGAGCGTGAGGCTTTATATAGCTAGGTTCAAGGAGTAGCTTTCAAAATTTCTAATTTTGTCCTTTCATCTTGGCATTTTTGTTTCCAGTTCGTTTTAGCTCCTTTTTTAGAACCTTCTTTTCCATTATAAAATTTAGGTCCTCAATCTTATAAAATGCTTTTGGAATCACTCACATCAAAGCTAAAACCTTCCCGAACGAGAGGGTCAAAGTTTGGGTCAATTGACGTTAGAAAATGTACACCGGAGGGGTTTTAACTGTCCCAGGGCTTCCCATAGTTTTTAGAGCCTTTAAGAACCCTAGAGAACTCAAATTTGCCATTTAAAAAGTCCTCTTGTGAAAATTCTAAAATTTGCCCAAAATTACAAAAATGTCATTATGTTTCGTAACCATTTCGTTAATTTTCGTCTGGCCATTTTAGCCTTTGTTTCAGGATACCTCTGGGCTCTTAAATTCATTATTTAGTGTCTAGATTATTATTCTAATCTTTTTAGACCTCAACTAATTTATTTCAGGAGACTTGCTTTGAAAACATATCTGTTTCCATCATTTTAACGAAAACCAAACATTACAACCTATGAGGGGTTGAGCTGGTACTTTTTAAGCTAAGAGACATGAAATACATTGTGAACTTGGCTCAAATTTAGGGAAAGGGCAAGTCTATAGGCTACAAGTCCCACTTTATCAAATATCTAGAATAGACCTATGTATTTTGGACTGAACTTTTTACTTTTAATGGACCAACCTATCCCTATGACTGGAGACACCCTAATGAAGACATGGTCTCTAACCTCAAACTTTAACAGCCTTCTCCATCTATCTGCATAACTTTTCTATCTACTTTGTACTATTAGAAGTTTCTTTCTTATGGTCTCAATTTGTATAGACATTTGGTCCACTAATTCTGGGTCTATCAGGCTTCTTTCTCCTAGCTCAACCTAACACACCGGAGACCTACACTTCCTCTCATATAATGCCTTGTATGGTGCCATCTAAATACTTGCATGATAGCTATTATTATAGGCAAACTCTACTAGAGGCAAGTATGTACCATAGTTTCTTTTCATTTTTAGTACACATGCCCTCAACATGTCCTTTAAGGTTTAGATGGTTCTCTCCATCTGTCAATCTATCTAACGGTGATAGGCTATACTAAATCTGAGCTTAGTACCTAGAACATCTTATAATGATCATCAGAAGTTTAAAGTGAACCTATGATCTCTATCTGATACTATACTCCTAGGCATACCATGTAATCTCACTATCTCTCAGATGTACAGTTGGGCTAATTTATCTAGGGTAAAAGTGGCTTTCATCACTAAAAAGTGCGTTGACTTTATTAATCTATCCATTATTACTCATATGGTATCATGCCCTGATGATGTCCTAGGTAAACCCATGACAAAATCCATAGCTATGCTATCCCATTTCCACTTCAGGATGTCTAGGGGCTGAAGTAACTCAGCTAGCTTTTGGTGCTCTATTTTAACTCTCTGACACACTAGACATTAGGAGACATATTCTGCTATATCTGCTTTCATCAGGCCACCAAAATATTCTCTTTAAATCATGATAGATTTTATTGCTGCTTGGATGAATTGTGTATTTGCTTTTGTGTGCCTTATCTAGTTTTCTCTCTTTGATTTCTATATTTATGGGCATATATAGCCTATCCTTATACCTCACTATGTCATCCTCAGACAGATTGAACTCTTAAGTGCTACCCTGGGCTATCTAGATTCTAATCCTACTTATCCAATCATCTGTTTGCTGAGCCTCTCTTATTTGATTTTTTAGGTTACTTTCTATTTAGGTTTCACTCATTAACAATTTTCCCAAATGCACCTTACATGAAAGACTCATATCAATGAACCTCTCAATCAATTCTTACTCTCTAATCATTATATAAGTTATATGTATGGATTTTCTACTCAAGGCATCAGCTACCATATTATCCTTATCAAAATGGTATTTCAGAGCTAAATCATAATCTTTTAAGAATTCTGACTATCTCCTTTATCTCATGTTTAATTCTTTCTATTTAAATAAGTATTTAAGGCTCTTGTGGTCATTATAAATTTCTATAGCTACCCCATATAAGTAGAGTTTCCATATTTTCAAAGCAAACACCATTACAGCTAGCTCTAAGTTATGTGGAGGGTAATTTTCTTCGTGTGGCTTTAATTGTCTAGAGGCATAAGCTACCACTTGGCCTTTGTGCATAATCACACATCCTAACCTTTTCTTAGAGGCATCACTATAGACTACAAAAGTCTCTCTTAGGTCAAGAAATACTAAAACTAGGGCCGTGGTTAACTAATATTTTAACTCTTAAAAACACTTCTCATATTTCTCATCCCATACAAAAGGTACATTCTTTCTGGTAAGCCTAGTCAATGGCATCACTATCTGAGAAAAGCCCTAAATGAACCTCTTGTAACAGCCTACTAAACCTAGGAAGCTCTTGATCTCTGTCACTGGTCTAGGTCTCTCCCACTATAACATTGCCTCTAGCTTATGGGGATCTATTACGACCCTTACCTGGGAGATCACATGGCTTAGGAATTGAACTTTAGTGAGCCAAAACTCACATTTACTAAGTTTAGCATATAACTATCTCTCTCTCAAGGTCTCCAAGGCTAATCTCATGTGCTACTCATGTTCTTCCCTACTCTTTGAATAGATGAGGATATCATTTATAAAGACAACTATAAATCTATCTAGGTATGGCCTAAATACTCTGTTCATGTAATCCATGAATACTGCAGGTGCATTTGTCAACCCGAAGGGCATAACTAACAACTCATAATGCCCATATCTAGTTTTAAATGCTATTTTAGGAATATCCTCAGCCTTAATCCTGAGTTGATGATATCCTAACCTGAGGTCTATCTTAGAGAATACTACGCTCCTACTAACTAATCTAGGAGGTCATCTATGAGGGAAAGAGGGTACTTATTCTTAATGGTTATCTTATTGAGTTCTTTGTAATCTATGCATAGTCTAAGGCTCCCATCTTTCTTCTTTACAAATAAGACTGGAGCTCTCCATGGCGAGACACTAGATGTAATGAAACCCTTCTCTAAAAGTTCTTTTATCTACTTCTTAAGTTCAACTAGCTTGGTGGTAGCCATTTTATACGGGGCCTTAGACACTAGACCTGCCCCAGGTACAATGTCTATAGGAAACTCAACTTCTCTCTCTGGGGGTAGTCTACTAATTTCTTTAGGAAATACTTCTCGGAACTCTCTCACTATTGGGATTTCCTCTATACCCTCTTCTACATCAACTTGGACTGAAAAGAAAACTAGGTATCCTTGATAACCATACCCTAGAAACCTCTCAGTCGGGAGGTAGTCATAACAGATAACTCAGTTCTTATACTAGGCATAGTCCCACATTCAGATAAAGTAATACATTTATGGGAACAATCAAGTGTGGCATTATTTACAGCCATCCAGTTCATACCAATGATCAAATCAAAATCAACAAGGGCTATACATATCAAGTTAACGGTAATATAATAATGATTAAACTAGACCATACAATTTAAATAGGCATGGTAGGTAATGGCTCTATTTCCTGTAGGGGTAGATACATGCAGGTCGTATGGTAATGTATGCATACTCGAACCCAACCTCCTAGCACAGTCATATGATATGAAAAAGTAGCTAGCACCTAAATCAAATAATGCAGTTATAGAAAAATCATTTATCTTAATAGTACATTGAATCAAATTCGAGGACCAGCTAGCCTCCTGCTGTGTCAGGGCAAAGACTCTACCCTAGGTCTGAGGTCTGGGTGCAGGAGCCATCTCCCTTAGTTGAGAAAATTGCTAGGAAACCTGTTTGCAGTCCCTGGCCATATGCCCTGGCCTACTGCATCAATAACATACATTTTGCCCCATGTAACATGGTCTGTTCCTATGATTTCTGCCATACTGGGGACATATTGTAGGTGCGAAACTACCTCTGCTGGATTGAGTTCTCCTCCTTTCGCCTCTTATATTCCACTGGCTTTTACCACCTCTCCTAATAGTAGTTGTGGCCTGTGTCTTCTTGTTTTAGCTCCTTTTTTAGAATCTTCTTTTCCATCATAAAATTCAGGTCCTTAATTTTATAAAATATCTTTGGAATCACTCAAATTGGAGCTAAAACCTTCTCGAATGAAAGGGTCAAAGTTCGGGTCAACTGACATTAGAAAACGTACACCGAATGGGTTTTAACTATCCTGGGGCTTCCCATGGTTTCAAGGCCTCTGAGAACCCCAGAGAACTCAAATTTGCCATTTAAAAAGCCCTCCTATGATATTTCTAACGTTTGCCCAAAATTATGAAAATGCTATTATGTTACGTAGCTATTTCGTTAATTTTTGTTTGTTCATTTTAGCTTCTATTTCAGGGTACCTCTGACCTTCTAATTTTATTACTTAATGTTTAGATCATCATTCTAATTTTTCTAGGCCTTAACCAATTCATTTTAGAGGACTTACTTTGAAAACATATCTGTTTCCGTCATTTTTATGAAAATTGGACATTACACATATCGATTGGAGCATAAATATATGAAGGAACAAGCACTTTCCATGAAAAAGGCAACAATTGAATGGCATTATTTTCATTACGTAAGGCCTCATTATGCACTCATCCACATCATTTTCTAGTCATAACACATCTATACAAGTCATACACATTATATTTGATCTCATTCATTTAGGGTTTGGAGCTACATCACACAAAATCCATGGTTTGCTCTTGGGTTCAATTTCCAACTTTCTAATACAAACTTTGAAAATTCATAACTAATTTTAGAAAAATCAAAATCAAGCAAACCATACCATGTTGGAAAGTTATAGATGTCTAATTTTGACTAAAAATAATTCTAGATCAATGTAGTAGCCTTAAGCCATTAGAAATTGATAAAATAGTAACTCAGGTCAGGCTGCATTACTAGTACTATCATGCAACTTCAAAAAATTCATATCTCCCTCTACAGAACTCCAAATGAGGTGATCCCTCTCCCTTTACACTTCCATCACACAAACCAAGGCCTCTAAATTTTTTTCAAACCTTCCTTTGATGTTCTTTTATCATATTTAGTCCCTTTTTACCCTTAGAAAAATTTAAAACTTCCCCTAGGTGCAAGATCCATGTTTGCCCGAGACTATAGAGGTTTTTGGACCCATAGAGCTAGCTTTGTTTTCTTGAAGGAAATGGCACATGTGAGGCTTTCTAGGTGTCTCTAGAACCTATATATACTCTTAGACAATTAGAAATACTACTAGAAAGCTTCATACATACCAACATGCAATGAAAACCCTAGGTTTTAGAAATCTAATTTTTAATGCTTCTTTTTGGAATTTCTTTACATATACTTGTTTCTCACCCTTAAAAACCTATGTTTCATGCTTGGTTTAGGTCATATTTTAGTCCCTCTTGGTTGTTCTCTAGGTGGCCAAAAATCCCCTATTAAGGAATAAAAAGAAGAAAGCATGGAAAGCTAGGATACGTACCTTGATTCAAGCCTTTTCCAAAAGTTTTCTCTTTTGCTTTGGCTTCTTCTTGGAATTTCAAACTTCTCCCCTCTGAACATGGCTTAAAATAGATCTAAATCACACACCAAAATCATGTAAAACCAAGGATTTCTTACCTTTTTCCTAGCCTTTTTCTTCTCATTTTTCCCCTCCTCTTGTGTGCCCTTCTTGCTAAGTTCTCCTTTATTTTGGGCAAAAATCAGGTTCACTAAAATGAAGAGAAGAGTGGGGCGCCACCTATATATAGGAAGGGTTCCATAAGAAGCATTTTAAAATGCCAATTTTGCCCTTTATTCTTAACTTTTTTGTTTTAGGCTAATTTCAACTCCTTTTTAAAAATCATATTTTCTATCATAAAATTTAGGTTCTCTAACCTATAAATAGCCTTTGGAATCACTCAAATCAGGTATAAAATCCCTCCGAATGAAAGGGTCAAAATTCAGGTTCACTGATATTCTAAAACATAAACTAAAAGGGTTTTAACTGTTCTAGGGGTTCTTATAGTTTTTAAGGCCTCTGAGAACCTTGAAAAACTCAATTTTTCTATTTAAAGATCCCTCTTTTGAGATTTCTAAAAGTTACCCAAAATTACGAAAATGCCACTATATTTCATCAAATTTTCTTTAACCACTCTAGCTCTGATTTCTGGGTTTCCTAAGCCTTGATTCCTCTTTTTCTAATATTTAGAATTTTATTCTAATTTTATTTGACCTTAATGGATTCATTTTAGAAGACTCTCTTTTATATCTAGCCTGTTTCCATCATTTTTACGAAAAAGTGGGTGTTATATCTTGACATTTAGTGGGCATTGTTAGCTGCATAAGTGCTAAAACATTCTTGCCAAAATTGAATTTCTCATTTTCTTTTAGTAGCCTCTTGCTGGTACATATTTCTTGAAGAAATTTAGCATACTTAAGGATGGTCTTAATTACTTCCAACAAAGGTATATTGACCTCTACCTTCTTGAAAGTATCAAGATTTTCTTTCTTAATTTCTACTTCAGTTTGCCTCTTTTCCAAAGTAGGTCTATGTGGGAAAGGCAAAATCTTTTTTGGCTTTTCTTCTTTCTTAGGCTCATCTGGTGTAATGTGTATTTTTTATGATGCTGACTTATCCATGGTAATAGTATCTAAGAATCCCTAAACTTCCTTTCCACTCTTAAGAGTAATGGCATTAACATTACTGCTATTTCTTGGATTAACAATCATCTATGATGGCAATTAGCCTGAAACTTAAGACTTTACCTCACTAAGAGAGGTAGCAAACTGGCCTAATTGAGTATTAACCCTTCTTTCCAAATTCTGCATGCTCATCTACAGCTGCTGCTGTTGTTATTACAAATGTTGCTTAAGCAGCATACTACTTTCCATAAGTTGCTTTATCATGTCCTCCAAATTACTTCCTTTCTTTGGTTCCTCCTATATAAGGATTGATTGTCTCATAGGTTGGGAGGTTGTACACTAGGTCTCATAACACTATACCTATTCTGTTGTTGCCCACCCTTGTATTTCAAGTTGGGATGATCCCTCCACCCTAGATTGTATGTGTTAGAGTAGGGATCATATTTTTGTTTCCCTTGTTGCATTGGCCTGACTGGAAACATCCCAGCACAAGTCTCTATCCTGTCATCTAACATCGGGCACTAATTAGTAGCATGTGTGGCCAAAAAACATATGTCACATATGTAACACCATATCTATATAGATCTCAACTTATGACGTAAATAGCATGTGGTACTTATTTAAATGAAAATAACATTTTTTGGCATTGGTTCATTGTGTAATTGAAAGCCTATTTAATTCATTCTTAGCTTTAGGAACCGTGTAGACTTACCAATAATATTATTCATGCATATCATATCCATTCATATAAAAAACAATATAATTCATCACATAAATCTTAGATCTTGGACTACATTGCACAATATTAGAATTTTGCTCTCAGGTTGTAGGGCCAGTTTTTTATATAAACTTTAGAAATTCATAACTAATTCTAGAAAAATCAAAATCATGCATGCTATAGCTTTCTAGAAAGACCTAAATGTTAAATAACTATAAAAAAAATTCTAGACCAAGCAAAAAACATTTAGCTTATGAAAATAAATAGAATAGTAACCTAGGTCATACTTTCAAATTGGTGCAGACCCTTAAATTTAAAAATTCATAACTCTCTCTACATCGATCCAAATTGAGTTCTCTTAGTGGCTATGGAAATTTTACAATATCTAGATTATTCTTATAAAATTTCATGAGTATTGGACATGATTTGGCCCACAAATGACACAGGAATGCAAACTGACCATATGATTAGTACCCATAACACTTTTTGCATAATTTAGCCAACTTTGAAAAATTATAATAAATTCTCTAGAACTCCAAATTGAGTGCTCTTTAGCTCTATGAAAAGATATAGATGAGACCTATTCTATAGCCAAATTTCATACAAAAACTCATCCATTTGGTTAAACTTTGGTTCAACTCAAGAAAATGGTCAATTTGAAGTCCATAAAGGGGTACAAAGGCACTAAATGGTCTTTTACTCAATCCACAACTATTTGAGCATGTCCAAAAGCATAAATATAGCCTATCAAACCATCCTAAATGGTATAAATCATCGTGAATCTCAAAATCACTATCCTAGTTGTTCTTATACACATGAGCATCAAAGTATATAGATGTCAAAAACTCATATAATCATTCATTTAGTTCCAAATTCCATTCATACATCATATTTACATATGTTTACTTGTACTCAATGGTTTACATCACATATACATCATCTAGATAAAAACTTTGACATCAAAATACATAATTTTCCTATTCTATTGTCAAGAGTCCATGCTTCACGGTACTTGGCTTCCATTTCTTGCTCCACTTAGCTCACCTAGACATGGTTAGACATATGTAGGAGAAGAGTGAGATTCAAAGAATCCCAATAGCTTTTTACCCTTTCAAACATACATTTATGATGCATTTACATGTCAAAAAATGCTTGCATTCTATAAACATTTCTCATGAACATACATAAATCAATTCCCTTATCATATGAACTCATACATATCAAACATAGGCTCTAAAGAGTGTTGGTCTAGCCTCACCCAATTTCTTTAGGACTTTTGAATTTGCCTCACCCATTTTCAAAAGACTTTTGACTTTGCCTCACTCTTCCTGAGACTTTTGACTTTATTTCACCCATTCCTAGGGATATTTAGCTCATCCTTACCCATTCCAAGAGACTTTGCATTCATAAACGCATTTCAAGAAGCATAATGGTACCATATTATATAATCAATGGCTAAAAATATATCTCATATCTCAAACATACACACAAGCATCCAATGACAAGAAAACATCTAGGAAATGCATGCAAGAAAGGTTAGAGAGCTACTTTGAAGTAAGAACACAAACATTTCTCTTTGGTTACTCCTTCCCCTTTTCAGCCACATGTAATATCCAATTTTTTTGTGAACGTACGAAACTCACGAGATATAAAAGGGAGTTTTCTTAATAGAATGATTTGAGGTTAAATAAAATTAGAGTAATAATCTAGACCTCAAACAATGAGGATCCAAGCCTAAAGGAGCCCTGAAAACTAAGCTAGCATAACTAAATGAAATTTAATGAAAATGTAGTGACATTTTCGTAATTTTGGGAACTTTTTAGAAAAATCAAAGGAGGAATTTTTAAATGAGAAAAATAAGTTTCCCAAGGTTCTTAGAGACCTTAGAAACTATAGGAACTCCTAAAACAGTTAAAACTCCTCCGGTTTATGTTTTAAAATGTTGGTTGACCTAAATTTTGACCCTTTCATTTGGAAATGTTTTATATCCAAATTGAGTGATTCCAAAGGCATTTTATAAGGTAGAGGACCTAAATTTTATGATAGAAAAGACAATTCTCAAAAAAGAGTTGAAATTCCCTTTAAAGGAAGAAACCAAGAATGAAGGACAAAATTAGCATTTTGAAAAGCGTCTAATTAGTTCCCTACCTATATATATGTGGCGTCTTCCCTTCCCCCTTATTTTAGCCTACCTAATTTCTACCTAAAACTAGAGAAAAGTTCTACTAAGAAGGGCACACAAGAAGGTGCTTCAAGGGAGGAGAAAAATCTAGGAAAAGGTAAGAAAAATCATGGAATTGCTTGCTCCTTCCTTCATTAAATTTATTCTCCTCCTTCTCCTCTTTCTTTTTATGGTTTTGATTTGGAACTATTTTGGTAAATTTTGAAGGATTGTGTCTCACAACCTCCAAAATGAAACTAGGCTGGATAATATTCTACAATATAAGATGCAATCTAGATCGTCTCCCTAAAAAATAGATTTCAAAATTTAATTGAGTTTTCCAATTGTAAAAGAATCCTAAAACTATCTAATTAAAGGGAGTTTGATTTAATTAAACTAACCAAAATTAAATTGAAATAAAGCACCTAGTTACTACCTAAATACATGAACTAATAAGCAACTAATGGACTTGTGACTAGCTTTAGATTTATCCCTTAGTTTCCACTATCCTTATCCTAATTCAATTATAATGTGTTTTGGTCTAAAAGTCCCTAATTGTGTACATAGAAAATAATCTTGAATTACCACTCAAGATTCAAGAAATTATCAAGTTAATATTGAATTAAAATCTCAACCCCCTATCAAATTATTAATTCTTATCATTAGGATCAATGAACACTAAATTTGATTGATTAATTGATTAATTAGCCTATGAATTAACATCCTAAGATGTTCAATTAATCAATTAAACTCCAAGGAATCCTTAAATCAAACAATTAAGCACACAATTTCACTCAAGTATTTTATCAAACACCTTGATTGTATGCATGGGAAATTAAAGGAAAGTGAAAAATCTAGAACTAATATCAACCAATTAAACATCAAATAGTCTTCCTATTAGTGTCGAACTAGCCACCAATTGTAAATAACACAAATTCTCAATCCAATACAACTTTAACCAAGATAATACAAGAAAGAGAAAAGTGCTAGAAAAAGGAGAAATCTTAGCCAAAAATCCCTTGTTATCTCTATGGATTCAAGCTTTTCCAAGGTTATTTTCCAAGCTAGCCACAAAAGGAGATTAATGCTTCATGGAATGGAAGGATGGGCGGAAATGGAGAAGAAGAAGCTATGGTATGTAGGTGGAGAATGGATGAAAGAATTGTGGATGATTTCATTATGTCCCTCTTTTCTTAAGTTTTATTATTCTTTCTTCCCCCACATGCTTCATTTTATTCCTTACGTGTTCTGGATAGATGGTGATGCATGGATGAATGATTGAGATTGATTTGTGGATGGATAATGCCCGAGTTTATTATTCTTCACCTTTCATAATCACATGATCTGCTTCTTCTTTTTATGTCTCATTTGTTCAAGCCATTCCCTCCTTTCTCATGTGCTTCCCATTCTCTTTTTAATTCATTCACATGTTCTGTCCAGCCCTCCTCCACATCAACTTCTTCTCTTATCAAATAACATTTAGCTCATCTAATAAATCATGTTGACCAGCCTTGCATATGTGAATCTTTTGCCACATAGAACTAATGCATACTTTATGCTAAATGGAGAGATTGGTGAATGAGAATGGATGGTTTCTAAATCATGTTCTACCCCAGCTTCTTTCTATGAAAGAATCACGTGTTTTCCCTTCTCTTCCTTTATGCGTGATTGTGCATATGTGTTGTGGTTTCCATATGAAGTGAGTTGCATGTAAATAATCCATGAAGTGGACCCCCATAATTGTACATGTAAAATGGATACAGCTCTCTATGTGCCTCCTTTGGCTTCCACGTTCTACCTCTCTCTACCCGAGGTAAATTCATGTGTTCTGGACGTATTTCTTCTCCTGATTTAGCCTTCCAAAACTCATGACTTCTTGTATGTTTCTTGCTCACAAAGCCATGCTTATCATATGCTCTTCTTCTCCCTCTAAACCCATGGCTTCTTCTCCCTCATTCTGCTTGTCATACCATATTACTTCTAATATTATCTTACTCATTCAAGGGGGATTTCACATGTTATCAAGAGAAATTCAAGAAATTACATTAAAAATAATGAATTTAATTATGTTACGTCAAGGTTTAAAAATTCATCTCACCTCTCGGGGACCCCGTAAACTTACCAACCATATCCCCTATTTATTTTCCATCTATACAAGTCATAAATACCTTTAAAAATCACACAATTCACAAGTTTAGGAGCAAAAACCCTGAAATTAACTCATTCACCTCGAATTCCATGATGGTAAATTTCTAGTGTAATTTTGAAAAATCATGACTAATTCTAAAAAAATCAAAATCAAGCAAACCATAGATTTCTAGAAAGATCTAGATGTTAAATTTACAATAAAAATAATTCCAAGCCAAAAAAATCTCACCTGGACCACTTTTGATAATAGAAAAGGCGCAAAGGTTGGGCTGTCCAAAATTACTAATATAGCTTACTAATATAAATTTGAAAATTCATAATTAATTTCACAAAAATTCAATTTGTGCAAACTATACCAATTTGAAAAGTTACAGATGTTAACTATTGGAAAAAATAGTTCTAGAGCAATTCACGAGCATTCAGACCCTAAAAATTGATGGAACAATGCTAAGGGTCTGACTGTGCGCTTAGAATAGAACAAAAATTTCAAAAATTCATATCTCCCTCTCTAGACATCCAAATGAGATGCTTCTAGTTGTCACATTCACTAGGAAGGTATAGTTTCTCACTATAAAATTTCATAGCAATTGGACATCGTTTGCCCTATGAATGACAAAGATCCATTTTTAGACCATATAACAGTATCAAGGCCAAAACCAGAAAAATTGCCAATTTCAAAAATTCACTAAAAATTCTGTAGACCTCCAAAACTCACTTTAGCTTCTTAAAAAGCTTTCAACAATGCCTAGATACATGCCAAATTTAGACCAAGAAGAGCTCATTTGGATAGTTTGTGCCATAGCTCACCAAAGTGGTCAATTTTGCATCTTATAAGGCACCAACTTAGTCCAAATGGCTTTCCTTTGTCATTAGCACCTCTTGGGCAAATTTGAAAGCATAAATACAACTTATATGAGCTGTCGAAATGGTCTAAACCTCATACATCTCATTTTGGTCATTTCACATCCAAGAATACACTAATACATACATGCCATCGAGTGTCATGTTTTGTCATTTGCATTGATTTTGTGCCACATATAGTCCATACATCATTCATACATAATATTATATTTGTTCAATCATTTACAACTCAAAAATAGTATGTACAAGTTCACTTTGACATTCAATTACAAGTAAAATTACATAATTGTCAAAGTGTAGCTTCTCAAGACCCTTGGCTTGTATTCCTTACTTCATGAGTGCCACCTAGACATATTAAGATTAAGGAGAGAAGAGGAATGAGATTCATGGAATCTCAATAGCTCACACATCCATTCACACACACATTCATGGCATACATACATCAAAGGCACAAGTATGGAAAGTAGCACAATCATAAAGTATGCAAAGTAATAATTCCATGCCACCAATTCACATTAAATTCAAGAATATGCTTTAGAGACTTTTGGTTTTGCCTCACCATTTTTTTAGGACTTTTGGATTTGCCTCACCCTTGGCCTAGGGACTTTTGACTTGGCCTCACCCATTCAAGAGACTTTTGTCCTTGTCTCACCCATGCCATGAGACTTTTGGCATCTTCTCACCTTCATTAAGGGACTTTTGGCATTACCCCACCCTTCTGAGCCATTTTTCATAATTAATCACATTCAAGGCAACACATTGGTACCAATGCAATCTCAAAGCATCAAGTGACATGTTCTTAAATCACAAAGACACACACAAGCACGCAATGAAATATATACAACTAAGAATGCAAAAAGAATGAGGTGAAGAGCTACCTTGATATTTATGCAAGCTTTACTTAGTTTTTTTCTTCCTTTTTTTGGTCCCACAAGCACACCTAGGTGGATTGGGATTCTCTTGGCCTAAGTATCATAAATAGCACACAATTACACTCTTGAAGCAAGCCAAAACAAAAATGGTTCCATAGTTCACATTATGGTTCCATAATTGACCTATTGAAGCAACTCTCATGATTCAAGTTCTAAGCTCTGTTCTCTCTTCATTTCTAGGCCTCTTGATCTCATCCAAGGTCCTTAAAGCCATCATCTACACACTTACAAGGGCCTAGACATGTGTTGCTTCATAAATCTCTATTATGGAAGCCATTGCCCCATCTCTTAATCTAAGGCTTCTAAATTTTCCTTAAGGGTTCCTCCAACCTTCTACCATCATATGGAGTCCTGAACCAAGGCTAGAACAATTTAAATCACTCCCTAACCTATTCATTTATGCTTGGCCGAGACACCCCTTCAAAGAAGGGTTCATAGAGCTTTTGATTTTTCCTTGATGGGAGAGCCATTTAGGAGGATTCTTAGAGGTCTTAGGGGCTCAATTAAACACTTAAATAGCCTAGAAAATTCATGTACTTCACAAAACCCTCAAGAGCTCTACACTTTTCTAAATCAATTTCCATTAGTTTTCTTAGCATATTCTACTTCCCTATAGTCTAAAACCCTAGTTCCTCTCTTATTTTTTGGCAGAAAATCCTCCCCTCCCATGGTTCTGGTTTGGGTCGAAAATTGCATAAAGAAGGAGCAAGAAGAAGAAGCAATAAAGATAGGAAACTACCTTGGATTCAAGCTTGCTTTCAAGAGCTTTTCTTCTTGGTTTATTTCTCTTCAAGCAATTCAAACCATGCCTCTTTTTTTTAGACTCAAAATAGAACCAAACAACTTAACAAAACCATAGAAAGAAAGCTTGGAGGGAGAAGAACACAATTGGAAGAGGAAGAAGCATGAAAATCCTTAAATTTGCCTATCTTGTTTCTTGGTTTTCTTCCTCCTTTCTCTCCTTCTCTTGTGCACCTAAGGAGCAGCTCTCTTTTTCTATTTTTGGGCAGAGACAAGTTGGCCTAAAGAAGGGAGGAGATGTGGCATGAATGATGTGGAAGTTTCAAGAAGCCACTTTTCTCAAAAATTTTAATTTTTCCCTTCTGTTGTGGCATTTTTATTTTAGCTCCCTTTTTAGAACTATCTTTTCCATCATAAAATTTAGGTTCCCAATTTAATAAAATTCCTTTGGAATCACTCAAATTGAAGCTAAAATCTTCCCGAACGAATCCGTCAAAGTTCGGGCTCACTGTCATTGGAAAACATACATCAGAGAGGCTTTAACTGTCTCGGGGCTTTCCATGGTTTTCAGGGCCTCTGAGAACCCTAGGTAACTCGAACTTTTCATTTAAAAATCCATCCTATGAGTTTTTCCAAAAATCGTACGAATTTATGAAAATGCCACTACGTTTCGTTAGCTTTTGTAATAATTTTATTTTACCATCCTAACTTTATTTTTCTTTCTGTTTGAGCCTAGAATTATTATTTTTAGGGGTCTAGGACACTACCCAAATATTTTGGAATATTATCTAGCTCATTTCAAAGGACTTACCCTTATATAGTTTAATTCATCATTTTTCAGAATTTACCGTTCATTACATTGCTCCACGTGCTTCTTTCTCTTACTTTGCTCATGTGGTCTGTAGCCTTCATGGAAATGAAGGTGCTGAAACATGAGTGAAGCCTTGCATGAAGGTGTGCTTGAGTGTTGCTTCCTCAGCTACATTTTGTGCGTGAATTATAGTAGCTACCTATGTGTGTACATTGTGGCATGGGCTCTTCTGCATGTGTGTTATGGATGAGGCTAGCTCCTCCCACATGACCTGTACAAGAAACTCAATGCATGTCTATGTGGAATGTTCATTAGAATGATGTGCAAGCTTGGTGTAAATGGAGAGTGCCTTGAGCTACTTCTTCAATTCATTTCTACAATTTTTTTCCATTTTAAATTTTTAAAAATTTATTAGAAAATCTGCACACAAAGAAAAGTGAGAAAAAATAAGTAAGAATATTCACAAAATTAGTTAAAAGAAGTTTATGCATTAATATTCAATAATTTTGCAAATAATTTCCTAAATTACAAACATGGTTAATAAAATCAAATATTATATAATTGAATCCATTAAGCCTTAAATCATTATTAAAATGCCCAACTAAGGTGGAAATAAAACATATAAAGATAGTGTTTATCAGGCAAGGTCAGAGGGAGGAGATTAGAATTTCAAGGAGAATCCTATAGCAAAGGAAAGGGAATCCTATAGCAAAGGAAAGGGCTCTTAGAAAAGGTTTGAATCAAGGTATGTATCATGGTCTTTATTGCTTCTTGTTTGTTGTTCTTCCATAGGTGATTTTCGGCCAAGTATAAAACAACCAAGAGGGAGTAAATCCTGACCTAAACCAAGCATGAAACCTAGGTTTTTGAGTTTAAGAAACAAGTATATGCAAAGAAATTTCAAAAAGAAGCATTAGAAAACAATTTTCCAAAACCTAGGGATTTTGTTGCACCATGGTATGTATAAAACTCCCTAGTGGTATTTTTAGTTGTCTAAGAATGTATATGGGTTCTTGAGATACCTAGAAAGCCTCACATGTGCCATTCCCTTCAAGAAAACAAAGCAAACTCCATAGGTCCATTTTGGTGAAGGAGTCTTGGCCTAAGCAAGAGGAAGCACATAAGGAGTGTTTTAAATTTTTCTAAGGGTAGAAAGGGACTAAATATGATAAAAGAACATCAAAGGAAGCCTTGGAAAAAATTTAGAAACCTTGGGTTATGAAAGGGAGGTATAGGTTCCAAATTAAGACTTAATAAAGCAACTTGCATCTAAACTCTTAGGAATGAAATTGTGATGACTCCAAGGAATTTAAATAGAGTCAAGAGACCTAGATAGAAGGAGAAAATGAAGCTAAGAGCATGAATTCTAGTAGATACTTCATTAGGTCTTGTATAGAACCATAATAGAGTTGTATGAGAAAGTGAACTTCTATAGAGTGTGTGTGATGCTAGAACTTGCTTCATTGATGTAATTGTGTCCTATTTGATGTGTTTAGGCCAAAGGAATCAAGCTTCATCCAGTTGCAAGTGTGTGGCCAATAGATGAGAAGAATAATCCAAGGAAAAGTGTGTAAATCTTGCTTCAAGGTAACTCTCTAACCTTTTTCTCATGCGTTGCTTGGATGTCCACTTGTCTTTGAGTGCTTGTATGTATGTTTGAATTATGATAAATGTTCCTAGTCATTGCTTACATGTATGGTATCATTATGTTTCTTGAAAAGTGTTTATGATTGCAATATGGCTTGAATAAGTTTAGTTATGCCAAAAGTCCCTTAGCAAGGGTGAGGATGAGCCAAAAGTCCCTAGAAATATGTGAGATAAAGCCAAAAGTCTCAAGAAGAGTGAGGCTAAGTCAAAAGTTCTTTGAAAGTGGGTGAGGCAAATCCAAAAGTCTCAAGAAAGGTAGGTGAGGCTAGATCAATGCCCTTAAGAGCTTATGTTTGCCATGTATGAGTCTATGTGACAAGAAAAATGTTTTATGTATGTTTACAAATACTTTGAATGTCAAGCATGTATTCTTTAAAATATATATGCATCCATTGTGTATGTTTGAGAGGGTTAAGAGCTATTAGGATTCTTTGAATCTCACTCTTCCCCCGCATATGCCTAACCATGTCTAGATGAGTCAAGTGGACCAAGAAATGGTGGCCAACAACCATGAGAAGCAAGAATTTGACAAAACGATAGAGTAATGAGCTTTGTAGTTGCATTTTGATGTCAAGAATTGTATCCGTGAGATGTATTTATGATGTAAACCATTGAACATATCCAAATGTATGTAAATATGATGTATGTATCAATGTGGAAGCCAAATGAATGAGAATGTGAGTTTTTGCCACTCATTTGCCTTTATGTCCATGTGTATAAATGCAAGTGGCAAGGTGAGAATTGTAACACTATATATTCTTAACTCATTTCATACACATTTGCATGCTCACATGAAACATTCCATGAAGGAAGTGAGAAAATCCATCAAAATAATTCATTTCTTTACGTTGCGTCGTGTATAAAAATTTCATTCGGTGTCATGTGGACCATGTGAGCTCATACAACACATTCTCATATTTAATTACATGAATAAAACTCATTTGAATAATCAAAAGTGGCTTACATCTTAAGGAACTCGAAGGAATGCATGAAATATATACATATAATTTCAACCAGATTTTGCCTCCTTTTTGTCATAACTTTGAAAAATCATAACTAATTCTACAAAAATCAAAATCATGAATTCTTGGCCATTTAGGAAAGCCACAGATGTTTACTTCATACTAAAAATATGTCCAAGCTATAAAATCTAATACAGAGGATGTTTGACATGCGAAATGGTTAATAGATCAGGCTGTCCACTGGTGCTGTCATAGAATTCTACAGGAGACTTCAAAAATGTCCAATTAATTCTACAAAAATCAATAAATGTAAATGATACCAATCTAGAAATATTTGGATGTTAGCTAGAAGGAAAAAATAACTCCAGACTAGATCAAATACGCCCAGAGCTCAAAATCTAATTAAACAGTAACAGAGGTTGGCTGAAATCCCTGATACTGGATAGAATCTTCAAAAATTCATATCTCCCTCTGTAGACATCTAAATTAGGTGCTTCTAGTTGATACAAGTCACTATAAATGTCTAGTTTCTCTTCATAAAATTTCGTGATAATTGAACATCATTTGAGCCCTGTGTGACAGATTTCATTTTCAGACCACTATGAACAGTGACATGTCCAAAACCAGAAAATTTTCCAATTTTGAAAATTCATCAAATATTCTCTAGATCTATGAAAATTCTGTTATTTAGTTTCCCAAAAATCTCTCAAAAAGTTCTAATAGCATGCTAAATCTCATATCAATAAGAGCTTATTTGAATAAAAAGTAACATGGGGTTCTAAATTGGTTAATTTTGGCTCCATAAGGGATACCAAAATATCCAAAGGGCTTTCCTTGGGATTTGGCACCTCTTGCGCTTCTAAAAGCATAATTAGGACTTGTGTAAGCTTCCCAAATTGTTCCAACCCTTATGCATCTCATTTTGGCATCTCATCCACACTTATACACAATTGCATAATACCATCAATGTAGCTAGTTTGCCATCATATACTCAAATCACATTCTAATGGCTACATGACATATTCTCTCATTCATACATGACATATTATCATAATTACATATGCTCAAGAGCTCATAGACCATATACAATAGTGGTTTACATCATTTGACATAAATATGGC
This sequence comes from Erythrophleum ivorense, assembly GCA_026724425.1. Classification (NCBI taxonomy): domain Eukaryota; kingdom Viridiplantae; phylum Streptophyta; class Magnoliopsida; order Fabales; family Fabaceae; genus Erythrophleum; species Erythrophleum ivorense. The sequence continues at coordinate 1,024,821 of JAIUCV010000228.1, forward strand.
CTTAAAGAACTAAAACCATGCATTATGTTGTCAAGCTCTCTTCTTCAAGGTGGTTAGCTTCCATTACCTTATCCACTTGATCCACCTAGCATGTTAGATCATTGGGAGAGGAGGGGATGAGATTCAAAGAATCCCAATAGCTCATCTCCCATTCAATCATACATAATGGATGCAAAACAAGTCTCATAAATGCATGCATGACATGTGGACATGTGCAATTATTCAAGGAGCATTCTTAACATTTGAAAAAGTCACACATAGCATACAATGGCTTGCAAAACAAGTGGATTAGCCTTACTCAATTTCTTGTGGATATTGGACTTGCCTCACCTATTCTTTAAGAGATTCTCAGACTCAACCATGCCCTTAGGAGCCTACTAAGCTTTTGGGAGACTCTTTACTTTGTCTCAACCAATCTTAAGGGTTCTTGGCTCATCCTCACCACAGCTAAGGGTTCTTGGCCTCCCCACACTCATACAAATCCAAGTACACATCATAACATCATTTAGAAACATAATATGTCATCATAAAATTATAGCATATAAAATCATACTAGCATACTTTTCATGGCTTGAAAATACACATACACACATTCTAAGACAAGCTAAACACACATCCATGCATGAGAGAAGGTGGAGAGAGCTACCTTGTACACAATCACACACTTTTCTTCTTGAATCAAGGCTCCCTCTTTCGGCCACACAAACACAAAAGTGTGGGGATGGTTTCTCTTGGCCTAAACATAGTTTATGAAAGCCAATTAGATTCATGGAATTAATTCTAAGGCCACACAACTCACTTAGACACTAGCTTGCTCTATAAACCTCATTATGGTTCCATAATTGCACCTAATGAAGCAACACCTCTCTAATAAATTCTAGGCTTCATTCTTTCCTTTCAAATATGATTCTTGACTCCTTTTAAGCCTCTTGGAGTCATCACACAATTAAAACCAAGAGCCTAACTACATGTTACTTTTTTGGGTCATAATATAGAACCTAAAGCACCAACTCACTTTCTATGGGTTCTAATTTTTTTCCAAAGCCTCCCCTCATTTTCATTCATCACATATGACTCAAGAATGAGTTTGGAAAAATTTAAAAACTCTCTCTAAGTACACAAAACCCATCTAGGCTGAGCCTATGTCTCCCCTTGTAGCCTCCATGGAGTTTGCTTTGTTTTCTACATGGAAGATGCATACGGGGAGAATCCTAAGGATCTTAGAACTCATTTAAACTCTTATTTAGGCCTAGGAATCATCATACAAAATCAGATTTTATAAGGTGCATTGAAACCCTAGATTTTGCATCTTGAAATCTAATGGCTTTTTGCTAATTTCCTTTGCATATTCTTAATCTCCACACCCTATTTCCTTAGATTCACCCTTAGTTCTGCCTAAAAATCAAGTCTTCCTAGGGTTTCTTATGTTAGGCGAAATGGAGGAGGAGAGGAACCAAAAGTAGCAACCATAGGAAGAAAAATTGCCTTGTTTTCTTGCTTTTTCTCACTTGAAACTTGCTTTTTCCAAGCTCCTCTCTTCAATCCGAAATTTCCCCTCAGTTTTTCCCTTAAATCAGATTTGTAAGCTTCATTTTAATCAAAGGAAATGAAGGAGAATGGAGGAGAGGAGGTCTGGATAGAAGAAAGCATAGAAAAACTACTAAGAATCCATACCTTTTTTCTTAATTTTTCTCCTCCTTTTCTTCCCCTTCTTGTGAGCCTAAGAGAGCAGATCATATTCTGTATTTTGGGCAGAAATTTCGTGCTTAAGATGGGAGAAGAAAGGAGAAGTGTGTGGGAGCTTCTAGAAACACTTTTTCAAAAATTTCAATTTTGTCCTTCTATAATGGCAATTTCGTTTTGGCTACATTTTAGCTCTTTTTTTTAGAACTGTCTTTTCATTATAAAATTTAGGTTTCCAATTTAATAAAATGCTTTGGAATCACTCAATTTGGAGCTAAAACCTTACCAAACGAACCGGTCAAAGTTTGGATCAACCAATATTGGAAAACGTCCATCCGGAGGGGATTTAACTGTCCTGGGGGCTTCCCATAGTTTTCAGAGCCTCTAAGAACCCTAGGCAACTCAAAACTTTCATTTAAAAAGCCTTCCTATATGTTTTTCCAAAAGTTGCACTTATTTACAAAAATGCCTTTACATTTTGTCAGTTTTCGTCACAATTTCATTTCTTCATTCTAGCTCTATTTTTCTTTCCATATGATCCTAGGATTCTCATTTTTAGGAGTCTAGAATGCTTCCTAAATTTTTTGAGACCTTAACTATCTCATTTGGGGGGACTTCCTTTTGTATCCGGTGAATTTTGTTCGTTTATGGAGAAACCGTACGTTACGTTTCTCACATTTTCTTTGGTTTTCAAAGAACCAAATGTTATAAGAATAAACCCTATGAGGATTTGGATCATTTGGCATGCTTTTATATGTTGTGTTTATGCTTTTAGACTTACTCAAGTGGTTGTGGAAAGTTAAGAAAGCATACGGTGCCTTAATATCCCACTTTGGACTTCAAAATTGACCAAATGGTAAGTTAAACCAAAGTCTGACCAAATAGATGGGTTTTTGCATGAAAATTTGGCTAGCAAGTAGGTTTCACCCTAGATATTTTCATAGAGCTAAATAATACTCAATTTGAAGCTCTATAGAATTTATTATGATTTTTCAAAATTGGCCAAATTATGCAGAAATGATATGTGCACTATTCATATAGTTAGTTTGCTTCTCTATGTCACATGTAGGCCAAATGAAGTCTAATACTCATGAATTTAAAAACATAAAATAGAAATCATAAGCCTTTCCATAGCCATTATGATCACCTCATTTAGAGCTTTGTAGAGGGAGAACCAAATTTTTGAAGTTGCAAGATAGTACTGGTAATGTAGCTTTGACTTTTGGTACTGTTCTATCAATTTTTGCAGGCTAAATGCCATTGCATTAGTCTGGAATTATTTTTAGTCATTAGTAGACATCTAGATTTTTCTATAATGGTATAGTCTACTTGATTTCAATCTTTCTAGGATTAGTTATAAATTTTCAAAATTTATATTAGAAATCTAGAGCAAGGAACCAAGAGCAGAATTTGATTTTTCTGATATATGGCTTCATACCCAAAATATATGAGATGAATTATGATGTTCATGACTTGAATGGACATGTTATAGATAGAAAATGATATTGATGAGTTCATATAGTCCCTAAAGCTATGAATCATGTATGTGACCTCCTAATTATGCAATTTTCCATATGTGAAAGTGTATGTTTTCTTACAAATCTCTTCCAATATGCGTGGGATATGTTGAGATAGCTTATGGGACAATTGTTTGAGAGCTAAGAGGTTAAGGTATTACACCACACACATGTAACTTGGTAGGACTTGATTCACTTGGCCTAAACACATCAAATGAGTTCATACCCAAAATATATGAGATGAATTATGATGTTCATGGACTTGAATGGACATGTTATAGATAGAAAATGATATTGATGAGTTCATATAGTCCCTAAAGCTATGAATCATGTATGCGACCTCCCAATTATGCAATTTTCATATGTGAAAGTGTATGTTTTCTTACAAATCTCTTCCAATATGTGTGGGATATGTTGAGATAGCTTATGGACAATTGTTTGAGAGCTAAGAGGTTAAGGTATTACACCACACACATGTAACTTGGTAGTACTTGATTCACTTGGCCTAAACACATCAAATGAGGCATAATTCAATCAATGGAACAAGTTTTAACCTTATACAAACTCTATGCAAGCTTACTTTGTTCTAAGACATCATTATGGTTCCATACATGACATAATGAAGCAACCCTTGAGATTCATGATCTTGGCTTTAATTTCTCATTCAATCTAAGTCTCTTGACTCCATCTAAACCTCTGTGGAGTCATGACAATTTCAATTCAAGGAGCCTAGACTTAAGTTACTTCTTTATGTCTTAAAATCAAGCCTACACCTCTATCTCACAAACCATGATTCCTAAATTCATACCAATGCTTCCTTTGATGTTCATTAATCATATTTAGTCCCTTTCTAGCCTTAGAATTAATTAAATCTCTCCCTAGGTGCTTGGATATGCTTAGGCCGAGACATAAGCAAGGAAAGGGACCCATTGAGTTTCATTCATTTTCTTTAGGGGATTGGCACTTATGAAGCTTCCTATATGTCTTAGGAACTCATACATACTCTTACATAGGCTAGGACTATCCTTGGAAAGCTTCAAGAATGGCTAGGTGCAACAAAAAACTTTAAGTTATACAACTTGAATTCTAAAGCTTTTCTTTAAAATCTAATTGCATATTTTTATTTCTCATAATCTAAAACCTTTGTTTCTTCCTTCCTAAAACCAGAAATCATCCCCCCTTTAGTGGTCTAGAGTTGGCTAATAATTCACCCATAGAGAATAAGGAAGGAAAAAACAAAGGAAGCCATGGAAGTTACCTTAGATTTCACACTTTTTCAAAGAGCTCTTTCACTTGCTTCTTGTCCCTCCTCTCACTAAACTAGCAATGAATCGTCCTCAAATCAATCATCAAAAATATAGGAAAAAGGTGGAAAAGAGGAGAACAAGATTGGTGAAGGAAGAAGCATGAAAAACCATGGATTTTCTTACTTTTTTGCTTGGTTTTCTCCTTCCCTTCTTCCTCACTCTTAGTGTGCCACTTCAAGAAGCTTAGGGTTCTATTTTGGCATAGAAGAAAGTCAGTCAAGGCAGATGGAAAATGTAATGTCCGATTTTCATTAGATAAAGAAACAGATGCGTTTCAAAGCAAGTCTCCCAAATGAATTAGTTAAGGTCCCAAAAAATTTTAAGTTGCATTCTAGACTCCTAAAAATGAGAATTCCTGGCTTAGACAAAAAGAAAAACAGAGCTAGAATGAAGAACACAAAATTGCATGAAAAACTTACGAAACATAAAGGCATTTTTGTAAGTTTGAATAAATTTGAAATTCACACAAGAGAGCTTTTTAAAATAAAATTTTTGAGTTCTCCAGGGTTCTCAGAGGCCCTGAAAATCATGGGAAGTCTCGGGACAGTTAAAACCCCTCCGGTGGGACGTCTTCTAACGTCGGTGTACCTGAACTTTAACAGATTTGTTTGGGAAGATTTTTAGCTCTGATTTGAGTGATTCCAAAGGTATTTTACTAAATTGGGAACCTAAATTTTATAATGGAAAAGACGGTTATCAAAAAGGAGTTAAAACAAATTAGAAAAGAAAATGCCAAGAACAAAAGGCAAAATAGAAAATTTTGAAAATCTTTCCTCCTCCCACCTATATATATAGGCGCGCCCCACTTCTCCACTCACTTAGCCACATATGTTTCTGCCCTAAACTAGAGAAAATCCTTAAGGAGAGAGTCACACAAGAGGGAGAGGAAGAGAAGGAGAAATCAAAGGCAAAAGGTGTGAATTTTTTGTTATTTTTCATACTCTTTCTTTAACAAACCTCTTCTCCTCCATTTTCCCTTTCTTTCCTATGATTATATTGAAGTATATGGATCTATTTTAAGGGAAGAACAAAGGGGAAAATTCGGATTTGAAGAAAGGAGGCCAAAGAAGGGAAGATTCAAGCAAGAAAACAACAAAAAATAAGGTAATTCTTCCTTCCATGATAGCTACCCCTTGCTCCTCTTCTCTCCTTGGTTCGCCCCACTCAAGAAGCTACAAGAGGTCTTGGATTTTGGGTAGAACCAAGGGTAAATCTTAGGAAAAGGAGTGTGGAGAGTAAGAATATGCAAAGGGAATTAACAAATAACCATGAAATTTCAAGATAGCAAATCTAGGGTTTCATGTATTCCTTGTAAAATCTAACTTGATACCTTAATTCCTATGCCTAAATGAATGTTTAAATGAGCTCCTAAGATCCCTATAAGTCTCCCTATATGCATCTTCCATGTGAAAAACAAAACAAAGACCATTGATGCCTAACTGCTACCTAGTCTCGGCCTAAGAGGGTTAGGACACCTAGGGAGAGTTTTAAATTTTTTTTCAAGCCCATTTTTGAGTCATATATGATAAGTGAAGATGAATGAAAGCCTTGGAAAGAACTTAGAGACTATAGAAAGTGAGTTGGCCTTATATGTTCCACAATATGACCTAAGGAAGCAACATGTAGTTAGGCTCTTTGTTATTTTAATTATGTGATGACTCCAAGAGGCTTAAAAGGAGTCAAGAATCATATATGAGAGGAAAGAATGGAGCCTAGAACTCATTTGATGGGTGTTGCTTCATTAGGTGCGTTCTTGGAACCATAAAGGGGTTAATAGACTAAGTTAGTGTTTAAGGAAGATGTGTGGCCTTAGAATTAATTCCATGAACCTAATTGGCTTCTATAAATTGTGCTTAGGCCAAGAGAAATCAATCCCACACCTTTGTATGTGTGAGGCCGAGGAAGGGAGAGCAAATTCAAGAAGAAAAGTGTGTGGTTGCATCCAAGTTAGCTCACCCCTCCTTCTCTCAAGCAAGAATATATGCTTGGCTTGTCTTTGAATGTGTATATGTGTGTTTTAAGCTATGGAAAGTATTCTAGCATGAGTTTTGATTCCATGGTGCCATGATGTTATATTATGCTTTTAAATGATGTCTAATATGTGTGCTTGGGTTTGCTTGAGTATGGTGAAGCCAAGAACCCTTAACCATATTGAGGATGAGCTAAAAACCTTTAAAATTGGTTAAAACAAAGTAAAGAGCCTCCCAAGAGTGAGGTTGACTCCCAAGAATAAGGTTAAGTCAAAAATCTCTTAAAGAAATGGGTGAGGCAAATCTAAAATCTGCAAATGAATGGGTGAGACTAATCTACTTACTTGGCAAGCCTATGTATGCTATATATGATTTATTCAAATGCTAAGATTGTTTCTTGAATGCTCACACATTTTAATATATCCATGCATGCATTTTCAAGACTTGTTTTGCATCTTTTATGTGTGATTGAAAGGGAGATGAGTTATCGGGATTCTTTGAATCTCAACCCCTCCTTTCCAATGTTTAAACATGCTAGATGGACCAAGTGGACAAGATAATGGGAGCCAACAACTTGGAAGATGAGAATATGACAACAAAGTGCAAGAACTTTTCTTCTTTATGGTTATATGAATGGAAAAGTGGCTTTGTATATATTATTTTTGAGATGTAAGCTCATGTATAAATGTAAAATGATGTATGACTCTTGGATAGACTATATGTGGTATGAAATCAATAGAAATGGAAAGTTTGGCTTCTTGATAGCTTGGTGTATTAGTGTATTAATGGAAGTGGAATGACCAAATTAAGATGCATGAGGTTTGGAACCACTTGGGTAGTTTATACAAGTCATATTCATGCTTTTAAAACTTGCCCAAGAGGGTGCCAAACATCAAAGGAGACCATTTGGACACATTTCGTATCTCATATGGAGCAACAATTGACCATATTAGTGAGCTATACCACTTTTTGTCCAAATGAGCTCTCTTGGTCTGAAATTTGGCATGCATCTAGACCTTGTTGAGATATTTTTGGGAAGCTAAAGTACATAATTTTAGAGGTCTATGGAATATTTGATGAAATTTTCAAAGTTGAGAATTTTTTTGGCTTTGGTTCAATGCACTGTTCTTGTGGTCTGAAAATGAAACTCTGTCACTCATGGGGCAAAATGATGTCTAATTGCTATGAATTTTATTAGGGAGAAACTGGACTTTCCCATTGACTTGTGTCAATTAGAACCACCTCATTGGGATGTCTAAAGAGGGAGATATAAATTTTTGAAGTTTCTATCCAGTATTAGGTGTCTAGTCAGACCTATGTTACTGTTTGATTAGTTTTCAAGGCCTGGACTTGCCTAGACTAGTCTAAATTTATTTTTTTCCTCTAGCTAACATCCGTAGCTTTCCTGATTGGTATCATTTACATGAATTAAATTTTTTTGGAATTAATTAGACATTTTTGAAGTTTATAGCATAAATCTGTATTAGTACCAGTAACCAGTCAAACCTTTGTATATTTTTTTATGTCAAACGTGGTCTAGATGCTATGTTTATGACTTGAAATTATTTTTTTGTAGAGTTAACACTTAGAGCTTTCAAGAAGTTATGATTTTTCAAAGTTTGTGACAGAAACCATAGAATCTAGCTGAGGCTACACTATGGAATTTTATATGTTTTTTATACTTACACGAGTTCTAGGTCACTTTTGGTGATAGAATTTAGTTGTATCTATATAATTAAATACAAGAATGTGATATATGAGTTCACATGGTCCACGGGATATCAAATGAAAAATTTATACATAATGCAATACAAAAATATTCATTATTTTTAATGCTTTTCTTTAAAAATTTGTATAATTCTTGGAAATGAGCTTAGACGAGAGATGAGATGTGCTATATAATTATAGTGTTACAGAAAAAGTGGGGCATGCTATATATAGGCTAAGGGTTCATTTAAGACTTTTTAAAATTCTAATTTTGCCTTTCATTATTGGTTCTTTCCATTTGAGATCATTTTAACTCCTTTTCAAGAACCATTTTTTCCATTATGCAATTTAGGTCCTATAATTTATAAAATGCCTTTGGTTTCACCCAAATTGGATTAAAAAACCTTTCCAAATGAATTAATCAAAGTTTGGGTCAACTGACATTTTAAAACGTAAACTGGAGAGGTTTTAACCATTCTAAGGGTTCTTATGGTTTTTAAGACCTTTGAAAACCCTGAGAAACTCCATTTTTCCATTTAAAGATTCTTCCTTTGACTTTTCTAAAAGTTACTCAAAATTACAAAAAATGCCACAGATATTAGTTTGATTTTATTTAGCTATTCCGACTTTAGTTTTTAGGCATCCTAAGCCTTAGATCTTCATTTTTAATTTTCTAGATTATTATGCTAATTTTATTTGGCCTCAAGTCTTTCTATTAGGGGGACTTCTTGTAATACCTTAACTTCCTAACCCTCAAATAAACGTCACATATGTTATCTTAATACATACTTGGCATATAGGTACACATTTGCAAGGAAGTTGTACTTTTATCCATGGTTAATTGTGTAATAGAAAGCTTAATTAATTCATTTTATGCTTTAAGGACCATGTGAGCTCATCAATAACATTTTCCATCCATATCAAAAACATCACATTTCATCTCATGAATCATGGATTTTGGACCACACAACACAATACCAAATTTTTGCTCTCGGGTTTGCTATCTTAGATTTCTTATATAAACTTTGGAAATTCATAACTAATTCTAGAAAAATTAAAATCATGCATATGATAGCTTTCTAAAAATCTATAGATGTTTAACTAATGATTAAAAATAGATCTAGACCAAGACAATAGTATTTAGCTCACAAATAATAATAGAACAATACATCAAATCTATTTTCAAATCGCTACAGGACTTGGAATTTTAAATTTTGTTTCTCCCTCTATAGAGCTCCAAATGAAGTGCTCTTGGTAGCTATGGAAAGCTTATGATTTCTAGTTTAGGCTTGTAAACTTTCATAAGCAGTGGACTTCATTTGATCGATGAGAGACATAAAAATGTAAACTGACCATCATGAATAGTAACTTTGTCAATTCTACATAATTAGCCAATTTGAATATCATAATAAATTCTCTAGAGCTCCAAATTGAGTGCTCTTTGGCTCTAGGAAAAGCTCTAGATGAAACCTATTTTCTGGCCAAAGTTCATGCAAAAATTCATCCATTTGGTTAGACCTTGGTTTAACTCAAAAATTGTCAATTTTGAAGTCCACAATGGTTCATAAGGCACTAAAAGACCTTTCTTAACATCTCATAACTGCTTGGGCACATACAAAAGTATGATTACTATAACACCATATTATTTCTAACATTGATCCTCTTCTGTGCAAGTAGGATTATGCAATTCTTCAAAGAAATCCCAAGAAAATGCATTAAAATAATGAATTAAATTGCGTTGCGTAGCAGATAAATTTTTCATTTCTTGTCTCCAGGGCCCCATGAACTCACCAACAACATTCTATAATTATTTTCTATTCATACAAATCATAACATTCTCAAAACTTAGCATAACTTTGAAAAATCCCGTCATTCTTCACGACTGTACAGTGTCAGATTTCAGGGGCAACTTTGACAAATCATAACTAAATGTAGAAAATTTGAAATCATACAAACCATAGCTTTCTAGAAAGCTCTAGATGTTAAATTTACACTAAAAATAGTTCTTAGCCATGAAAGTCTCTTCTAGACTATGTTTGATAATAGAAAATGTAGGGACATTGAGCTGCCCAGAAATTTGATATAGCTTGCTGATATAAACTTTGAAAATTCATAATTAATTCCTCAAAAATCAAATCCATGAAATCTATACCAATTTGGAAAGCTAGTGATGTTAAATAGAGGGAAAAAATAGTTCCAAACCAATACAAGAGCATTTAGATCCTGAAAATCAATCAAACAGAGGTGTGCCTATAATAGAATAGCCAATTCAAAAATTCATATATCCCCCACTAGACATCCAAATGAAGTGGTTTCAATTGGCATGAGTCATTAAGAAGGTCTAATTTCTTTTTATAAATTTTGTGGCAATTGGACATCATTTGCCTCATGAATGACAGAGAACAAATTTCAAACCAGATGAATAGTGCATTGACCAAAACCAGAAAATTTTTCAACTTTAAAATTCACCAAAAATTTTGTAGACCTCTAAATAATACCCAGTTTAGCTTCCAAAAATCTCTCAATATGCTATAGATTCATGCCAAATCTTAGATCAAGAAGAACTCATTTGGACAAAAAGTAGTATAGCTCACCAAAATGGCCATTTTTGCTCCATATGAGATACCAACTTTGTCCAATTGGCCTTCTTTAATGTTTGGCACCTCTTGGGCAAGTTTAAAAGCATAAATATGACTTGTCTAAACTACCCAAGTGGTCCTAAACCCCATGCATCTTAATTTGACCATCCTACATCTAAGAATACACATGTAACTATAAGCCATCAAAGTACCAAGATTCACATTTATATTGATTTCATGCCACATGTGGTCCATACAAGATTTATACATTATATTACAATTATCCATCATTTTACATCACAAAAATAATATGTACAAAGTAACTTTGACATTCCCTTACAAGTAAGGTTACATAATAGACAAAATCTAACTTCTCAAGGTTCTTGGCTTGCATTCCTTGACTCTTAAATGCCACTTAGACATTTTAAAATGATGGAGGGAAGGAAGTGAAATTCCTAGAATCTCAATAGCTCACACACCCATTCACACATATATTCAAGGCATACATACATCAAGTGTACAAGTAAACAAGCTACTTGAATCATGAATGCACATTTTCAAGATTTCCATGCCACACTTTCACAATCATGTCATCAAGAAGCTCTAGGGACTTTTGGTTTTGCTTCACCCCATTTCAAGGACTTTTGGATGTGCCTCACTCTTGGCTTAGGAAGTTTTGACTTGGCCTCACCTATCCAAGAGACTTTTGGCCTAGTCTCACCCATGCCTTAAGACTTTTGGCACTTCCTCACCCACATTAAGGGACTTTTGACATCACCTCACCCTTATGAGCGATGCTCACCATCAACAGCATTCAAAATAACACATTGGTACCAATGCAATCTCAAAACATCAAGTGGCATGTTCTCAAATCACAAGAGCACACACAAGCACACAAAGATATACATATGCACATAAGAATGCAAAGGGAATAAGGTGGAGTGCTACCTTGAATTTATGCAAGTTTCCTTTGTCTTATCCTTCTCTCTTTTTGGCCTCACAAGTGCACCTAGGTGGGTTGGTGTTTTCTTGGCCTAAACACCATAAACAACACACAATTACACATTTGAAGCAAGCCAAAACACTAAACTCACTCTTGAATACACATTTGATTCCATAAGTGGCATAATGGTTCCATAAATGGCCTATTGAAGCAACCTTCACAATTCAAGCTCTAGGCTCCCATTTCTTTCCATTTCTAAGCCTCTTGGCCTCATTCAAAGTTATTGGAGCTCTCACACAATCATTTACATAAGCTTAGAATTAAGTTGCTTTACAAAGCACCATTATGGACACCATTATCCCATCTCTTAATCTATGGCTCCTAAATTTTTCCCAATGGTTCCTCCCATCTTCTAACATCATATGAAGTCCTAAACTAAGGGTAGAACAAATTAAAACATCTCGTAGCCCAATGAACCTAACTTGGCTGAGATATGCACCATAATGGAGGTTCATGGAGTTCTTGATTTTTCCTTGATGGGAGGCCACTTGGGGAGATTTCTAGAGGTCTTAGGAGCTCAAGGAAAAATTCAAATAGCTAAGGGAATACTCACACAAAATCATATTTCACAAAATCCTAAAGAAGCCTATACTTTCCTAACTTGATTTCTATTGATTTTTCTTGAAATTTCTTGCCAGATTCCTCTTCCTTATGGTCTAAAACCCTAGTTCCTCTGTTGTTTTTAGGCAGAAAATCCTCCCCCTATATGGTTCTGTTCTTGGCCAAAATACACACATCCATGGAGCAAGGAGAAGAAGCAACAACAACAAGCAATTACTTTACATTCAAGCTTGTTTTCAAGACCTCTTCCTCTTGGTTTGCTTCTCTCCAAGAAATTTGAACCACTCCCCTTAGTTCTGGACTCAAAATAGAACCAAAAAGCTCAACTAAACCATAGAAAGAAAGCATGGAAGGAGAGGAGCAAAATTGGAAGAAGATGGAGCATGAAATTCCTTAGATTTTCTTACCTTTTCCTTAATTTTCTTCCTCCTTTTCTCCTTCTCTTGGTGTGCCTGAAGAAGCTAGTCATTTTATGTATTTTGGGCAGAGGAAAGTTGTTCTATATGAGAGGAGAAAAGGGAGAAGTGTGTGGAAGCTTTAAGAAGCTCACTTTTTTCAAAATTTTTAATTTCATCCTTCCATAATGGCAATTTCATTTTAGCTTCAGTTTAGCTCCTTTTTTAGAAGCGTCTTTTCTATTATAAAATTTAGGTTCCCAATTTAATAAAATGCCTTTGGCATCACTCAAATTAGAGCTGAAACCTTCCCGAAAGAATCTATCAAAGTTTAGGCTCATCGCCATTAGAAAACGTACATTAGAGGAATTTTACCAGTTCTAGGGCCTCCCATAGTTTTCGAGGCCTTTGAAAACCTTGGGCAAGTCAAATTTGCCATTTTTAAAGACCTCTTATATGTTCTTCTAAAAGTTGCACTCATTTATGAAAATACCATTATGTTTCGTCAATTTTTGTCACAATTTGTTTCACCATCCTAGCTCTATTTTTCTTTCCGTCTGAGCCTGGAATTATCATTTTCAGGAGCTTAGGACTCAACTCAAAATTTTTGGGACATTATCTAGCTCATTTCAAAGGACCTGCTTTTATAGGGCTCATTTCATCGTTTTACAAAAATTACATTCATTACAATTACAGCATATAAGAGCATGTCAAATGGTTCGAAACATCATGGAGCTTATTCTCGTCTTGCCACGTGCATTTATACATAGACATATAGCATATAGGAAGCAAAAACTCATGTATTCATTCATTTGGTTCCAAAACGGATGCATACATTTGAACATGTTCAAAGGTCTACACCATATATACATCATATGGTTACAATTCTTGACATCAAAATGCTATTAAAAAGCCTATTTCTCTACTTCATTATCAAAGTCTTGCCCTTCAAGGTTGTCGACCTCCATTTCTTAGTCCACTTGGCTTACCTAAACATGGTTAGATATATGTGGGGGAAGAGTGAGATGCAAAGAATCCCACTAGCTTTTTACCCTTTTAGACATACATGATGGATGTAATTATATGTCAAAGAATGCATGCATGGCTAATGATTGCTAATTTTCATATATTTTTTCTCCTCTAATTAGGTATTTTGATTATACATTTTGGCTTAAAAGATTTTAATTGGAGGATAATTGAATTTATTAGCCATTTTTATATTCTAGAAATCAATTTGCAAAATTTTGCAATTTTAGTGCATAACTCCATTTAAATGAATCTTTGTGAATCCTCCTACTTCATCTTTTCCTTTGTTTTGTGCAGAACTTAGGCAGAAGTTACATACATACAAATGCCACTAGGCCAAGCATGTGAAGAAGCAAGCTCTAGCTACCTTGTTCTCACGTGGAATTCACACACCATCATATACATGCAACTCGAGCCAGCCATCATTCACTCTATTTCCCTCACTTGAGCAGCCATTCATTCATACTCCATAACACTTAAGTTGCCACGTGTTGCTACATTCATAAAGCACCACATGCATTAACACGTAACAACTAGATAAAGCTAGAAGGAGGTTAACACGAAGAAGCTACTGCATGTAGCCACAGGTTGACGTGGAGTGAGTAGAACAAAACAAACAAACACGTAGAAAGTGCATGGAGAAAAGGCTCGAGCTGAAGGGACTCATATATATATAAGTAGAGTATGTGAAAGAGCTTTGGTCTGATGTAGTAAACAAGTTGAACGTTAACAAATGAAGGAGGAAGAATCAATAGAAGGAAGCTATGGGTAGATGAAGAACCAATTCTAGAGTGAGAAAGGCTGCAGAATGTGTGAAGGAAGAAGCTTCAGAGAAGAAGCATGAGCTGGAGTTTAGAGAGGTAAATGATGTGGGAGCTTCTCGAAGAGAAAAGCTAAGTTTGCAAGGATAGAACGCATGAAGAAATAGCTACACGAATGAGTTGAGCACATGGGAAACTATGGGTTCTTAAAGCTATAGGTTAACATGAACAAGGAACACATTATCCAGAACCATATCAATAAGAAGAAGCTCCAAAACATGAAAATTGCACATGCATAGGGTTGACATTGAGAAAGAGAACACGTGAATTTGGCTGGGCAAGAGAAAGGAACAACACGTGAAGAAGAAAATAAAAAATAAGGAACATGAGAGCTACAGAGCACATAGAGATAAGATGAAGCATGTAGCTCGAGTAGAAAGTCAACGTAGCTAGCTAAATAAATGAAACACATGCAAGGGCTCGTGGAAGAGATGATGTGGTTTAATAATACATTCGTGGCAGAGAAAGAAAAACACATAAGGTTGAGTAAGCAAGACGCATGCAATAGAACACGTAGGATTAAATGAACACATGAGCAGCATGTGAGTGGAGGGCTGGAGAATAATGACGAAGAAAACACATACAACATGAAGAAGCAATGTGAGCTAGAGGTGAAGAATAATGTGAGCTGTGGGGAAATGAGCGAGAGGCTACGAAGAGACACAGTAAGCTCTAGAATGTGAATGAAGAAATCATCCATCGTCTTTCCACATGGCTGTAGCTCTTACCATCAAAATTCCTCCATTTAATTCCTTCATGGTAGCTTGAATTCTCCTTAGTGGCTAGCTGAAGATAGGATGTTCCTAGATGCAGACTTGAGCTCCAATTTTCTTCACCAATTTGGATAAATTCTTCCTCCTTATTCTTTTAATTTCAGCACTGATTCTTTATTAATTTGACTAAGTCTAGCCTATTAATTTAGGAATTTCATTGTTGGAATATATTAGAATTTGCTGGATTAATTTAAATTGTGGATTGGGTGTAATTTCCTATTTTGTTGTTAATTATGATCATTATATGTTTGTGGAAAATCCAGACTTAGTGGTTGTACAATTTGCTCTTAATTTCCTCTTGATTATAGGCTAATTGATGCAATGGTTGTTAGATTAAATGGCTGGAATTTTTGTGCAATTGATTGTTTGAGGAATTCATTAATCTAATTAGTTAATTAGCATTTTAAGTGGATTGTGCAACAGATTTTTATGAGTAATTAGGATTGGTTTTAGTGTGTTCTTATTCTTAACTCAATTGATTAATTCTTCAAGTTATTTTGTGGTTGCAAAATTCTTGAATTATTGGTGAATTGAGTCTTGGATGGTAATTCAAGAATTCTTATAGAGAATACACTAATGAGCAAGAATTTAATTCCAATTTTGATACACTAAAAAGAGAGCAAGGATAATTGAATTCCAAGGAGTCTATCCAAAGGCTAGCTACCACATTTTCTTAATTGTTTACTTCACTTAGTCTTAAGCTTTTTTATTCTTGTCATTTCAATTTTAGTTCAAGTAAATTTCAGTAATTCAAAACCCCCTAAAAAATTTTCAATTAGTAATACTTGGAATACTCTTTCACAAGCAATTAAAGCTAAAAACTCCTTGAGAAATAACCTAGGTTGCACCATTACCTACAAATTTACTTTTCTACATAGTTTTATTTGAGATTGTGTGACACAATTGTCAATAGGATTTAAGTTACTAATGGACATACATAAATCATTTTCCTTTGTCATATGCATTCATATATATTAAACATAGGCTCTTAAGGGCATTGGTCTAGCCTCACCCAACTTCCTTAGGACTTTTAGATTTGCCTCACCTACGTTTAAGGGATCTTTGACTTAGCCTTACTCTTCTTGAGACCTTTGGCTTTGTCTCACCCATTCCTAGGGACTTTTAGCTCATCTTTACCCATGCTAAGAGACTTTTGGCATAACCATACCCATTCAAGCCACTTTGCATTCAAACAACATTTCAAGAAGTATAATGGTACCATAACATGTAAGTAATAGCTAGAAACATATTTCATAGTTCAAACATACACACAAGAACTCAATGAAAATCAAACATCCAAGTAATGCATAGGAGAAAGGTTAGAGAGTTAATTTGAAATAGGAACACAAACTTTTCTCTTTAAGTCTTCTTCCCCATTTTGGCCAAGCACATGCAACTAGGTGGCACTTAACTCTCTTGGCCTAGATACATCAAATGAGATATATTTCAATCATTGGAACAAGCTCTAGCTTATCACAAACTCTATGTAAGGCTACTTTCTTCTAAGACACAATTATGGTTCCATATAAGACACAATGAAGCAACTATTGGAATTCATGATCTTGGCTCCAATTTCTCTTTCTATCTAAGTCTTTTGACTCTATTTAAACTCCTTGGAGTCATCACAAATTTATTTCAATGAGCCTAGATACAAGTTGCTTCTTTATGTCTTAAAATATAGCTTACACCTCCATCTTACAAACTATGCTTCCTAAATTTATGTTAATGCTTCCTTTGATGTTTACTAATCATGTTTAGTCCCTTTCTAGCTTTAGAACGAATTAAAACTCTCCCTAGGTACTTGGAGAGCTCTTGACCGAGATATAAGCAAGCTTGAAGACCATGGAGTATGCTTGATTTTCTTTAAGGAGTTGGCATATGGGAGGCTTGCTAGGTGTCTTGGGAACCTATGCACACTCTTAGATAACTTAAATTACCACTAGAAAGTCTCATATTTGCCAAGGTGCAACTAAATCCCTAGGTTTTGTAACTTGATTTCTAATGCTTCTTTTTCAATTCCAATTACATATCCTTAATCCTCACACTCCATAACCCTTGTTCTTTGCTTGGTTTTGGTTAGAACTCAATCCTTCTTAGGTACTCCATAGTTAGCTGAAACTCACTCAAGGAAGAACAAGCAAAGAGATGCAAGGAGAGCCATGGTTTTTACCTTGGTTTCAAGCTTTTTCAAGGTGCTTTTCTATGCTTCTAGCTTCTCTTTCAAATTCTTATTTCCTCCCTTTGAACCAACCCTAAACCAGTCCCAAAACAAACATTAAAACTATAGGAAAAGAAAGGAGAAGAAGGAGAACAAGATTAATGAAGGAATGAGCATAAAAATCCATGGTTTTCTTACCTTTTAACTAGGCTTTTCTTCTTCTTCTATCCCTCCTCTTGTGTGCCTTTCTTGGCTGAGTTCTCCTCTAGTTTGGGATAGAAAATAGGTCTGTTAAAATGAGGGAGAGATAGGGCATGCTTAATAAAGGCAAGAGGGCTCATTAAGACTTTTTCAAATTTTCAATTTTGTCCTCTTTCTTTGTTCTTTCCTTTTAGGTTCATTTTAATTCTTTTTGAGAACTATCTTTTCCATTATAAAATTTAGGTCCTCTAACTTATAAAATGCCTTTGGTTTCACCCAAATTGGATTTAAAATCTTCTTAAACAAATCAGTCAAAATTTAGACCAACCGACGCTCTAAAACGTAAACCAGAGGGGTTTGAACCATTCTAAGGGTTCTTATGGTTTTGAGGGCCTCTAAAAATCCCAAAAAACTCAATTTTTTTCATTTAAAGATCCTTCCTTTGAGTTTTCTAAAAAGTGCCCAAAATTACGAAAATATCACTGGTTTTTGTCTGATTTTATTTAGCTACTCTACCTTCAATTTTTAGGCATCTTAAGCCTTGTATCCTCATTTTCAATTATTTAAAATTTTATCTTAATTTTATTTAGTATCAAATATTTCTATTTAGGGGACTTCCTTTTATAATTAATCTATTTCTAATGTTTTCAAGAACATTAAACATTACACTTCCTTTTATAATTGACTCATTTCTAACATTTTTAGGAAAACCAGACATTACAACATAAAAGGTCCCACCAAGGCAATAGAGGTAGATGTCTATCTCGATGTACAACACTATAGATAGGAATGAATATGAGTAGTATAAGACTGTGGTGTATAAGTCTAAGATGGAATAGAGGTTGATTGCAGTTGCTACTGAGCCAAAGCAAGTTGTTGGAGCACAGAGGATATGTCATCAATCTTGCTCTCGAGTCTTTAATCATAATGTGGAGCATATAACTCACTAACTCCTCTCACTGTCTATCTTGCACGAAACTGTTGTGCATTTTAAGCCATCTTGTCAATCAACTTTCCAACTCTTATAGGTGTTAAATCACCTAAAGCTCTACTAGAAGTAGCATCAATTATGTTTTTATCCATGTTCAGTAGCCCCTGACAAAAATACTAAATCAATAGCTAATTAGAAATTTGGTGGTGAGGACAACTAGCTAACAATCTCTTAAACCTTTCCCAATATTCATACAAAGCCTCTCCACCATTTTATCTAATTTCTTTTCTTATTGATGTAGTGTGAGAAGCAGTAAAGATTTTTTCTAGGAAAAGCCTCTTTAGTTGATTCGAAGAAGTAATAGCACTAGGTGGAAGATTAAACTTCCGTGGAGTGGAGAATGATTGAGGAAAAATGGAGGAAATGAGCATGGCTTAAATGAGATGAATGGAGTGTATGGAATGGATGATGTGTGCTTCTTACTACTCGAGCCCTTCTCCTCTTCTCTCTAGCCCATACCACATGCTTCTCACTTTTTTTAATGATCATGTGTTTCCCATCCTTCTTCCTCCACGTAGCTTTTTCTCTCATCAAATCACATTTAGCTTATCTAATAAATCATGTTAACCAGCCTTGCATATGTGAATCCCTTGCCACATAGAACTGATGCATGCTTCGTGCTGAATAGAGAAAGTGGAAAATGAATAATCAGATAGATTCTTAATCACATTCTGCCCATGATTCATTCTAATTCCTAGCCTTCTCTTCCACGTGGCTCTCCCACATCAGCTTCTTCTTCTTTTTTCTTTTTGTCTCACATGATGCTGCTCTCTACAATTCCCAGCCTCTTCTATGTGTTTCTTCCATTTAATTCAATCACATTCTATAGCCTCTTAAAGCTACGTGTGTTTTCTGTGTTTACATGGAACTATATTTATGTGGAGTATGTATGGAATGTTGAATCTATCAATGAGAGAGAGACATCTTATGTGAGTGTTTATTTCATGTGTCCTTACCCGTGTAGCTTCCTTGTGTGAATAAGAAAGCTAGACCCTAAACTCATGGCTTCTCCTTCTCCCCAGCCCGTGACTACTGTGCTGGTGCTACGTGTCTGTGCATGTGTTTAATGTGATAGTGAGCTCGTACCTTGTACTGTTTGTGTGTGTAGAACCCACTCTTCTCTTTATGACATGAATGAATGCTTTATGCAAGCTGGTCTCATGCTTTCTCATCCACGGGTCTTATATGTGTTGTCCTATGAGTAAAGAAACCCATGGCAACATGCATGCATTGTGCGTGTATATATCTTGGACCCATGTATGGATGCATGCTATGTAGAGCTACTATGTTCTATTCATTTCATGCATGTGTGGGTCTATGTATGATTCCAGGTGAGGTGCTATGTGTGAGTGTGGTTGAATGTGCATGATTTTCTTCATGAATGAATATGTAAGAGTGTTGTGTTGTCCATATCATCCTTCATTCTCCCTAATAAACATGATTTTTATATGTTTTATTCTCCTTAACTTAAGCATTTTAATGACCAAATATGGCTTTAAAGGTTTAATTAGGTGAAATTTGATTTTAGTAGCCATTTCTACACTTAAGGAAATCATTTACAAAATTTTAGAATTTTAATGCATAAATTTCTTCAAATAATTTTGTGAATTTTCTTCCTATTGAATTTTTCTTACTATTTATGCAGATTTTCAATGACAATTATAGCTTCAAGCGTGCAAGTTTCTTAAAAAATAAAGTTTAAAAATAAGAGAATAAAAAGAGGGCACCACAATCATCATCATCCATCTTAGTCATGCACATTCCACATTGAGAGCTTTAAATTTCATTTATCATGTAAGGTTTCACCCACGTAAAGCTCTCTCACCTTCCACTCTTCCATAACCATGAGTCCAAGCACACACTTGCATGCATGGTACCACGTTGCTTTGTGTAACATTCGGTCTTCTGAAAATCCAAGAAAACATAAGGAAATGCAAGAAGCATAATATATGGTTTCTCCGTCAACGTACGAAATTCACCAGATACAAAAGGAAGTCCCCCAAATAAAGTAAATTGAGGTCTAATAAAATTAGAATAATCTTCTAGACCACAAATAATAATGAGTCAAAGCCAGAGGTGCCTTAAAATTGGGACCAAAATAGATGAAAAAAAAAGGGGTTCCAAAGAGTCTCTGAAGTTAAGTGTGAAGGAGTCAAGAACTAAAATGCAAAGAAAAGTTATATGCCAGCAAAATATATAAATTACTTGAAAGTTCAGGGAACTCTAGTTTCACCATCTATTCATGGCTTTAGGCACGAATATAAAAAAATCGAGCAAGAATCTCAAAAATCCGTGACCCACGGTTAAACTCCATTTGATGAGACGGGTTCAATGATGTCAAGTTGTCCGGATGGTCGGGCGGGATCCGGTCCGAGATCTGGTTATCCCGATCAGTAGCAATGAGCAAAATAGAAAAAGAAAGTTGTAATAACTATTGAAATAGGAATAGCTAAAGGGGTAAGAAACCCTGAAGGAGTTTCAGGGACTAAATTGCAGTAAATAAAAATTTTATAGCACAATCATGATATAGAATGGTGAAAATTACACCTATAAACCCAGGTATCTGATTGACATTGAAATTTATGGGGATTGAGGTTAAGGGCCCCTAATCCATGTTTGAAGCTCAATATGGCCAGAAAGTAGAGGAAATAATATTTATAAATTGTAGAAAGTCTAAAGGTATGTATTGTATCGTAAAACCTTAATCGAGCCCGAATACCGATTTTTAGATTGTTGTAAGGCCCAATAACCAATTCTAAAGGCCCAATAAGAGAAGAGAAGATATAATTAGGGGTTTAGAGAAGATGAAACCCAAATATAAGTATAAAATGAAAGGGAAAGAAGAAAAGGATTTTAGTTATTTTAAAGAATTAACTATGGTTAAGTTAGAAACTAACCATGGTTGAGTTAAAAGTTGACCATGGTTGATTAAGAAAGTTAACCATGGTTACTATCCATAACTTAAGGGCTAAGAAAAGGTATCCAAGTGTGTACCCAAGAATTTTTGGAAGAAGATATTTAGTTATGAAATTAGAAAATTAAAAGAAAAAAGGAATGGAAGGTTAAGATTTGATCTTGAAAAGGTTGATCTAAGGGTCCAAATTTGGCATGATTAAATTCATTTAAATTCATCTCCTTCACCTCCATTCCACCATTTTCACACCACACACAAGGGAGGAGGATAGAAAACATGAAGAGAGAGAGAGGGGGAGAAAAAGTGGAAGAAGAAGTGAAATCAAGCAAAACTACCACCATTTTCCACCAAATTTCTTCATCTTCTTCATCCTCCAACCATTTTCTCCAAAGGGTAGCTACATATTCATCTTTTCTTCAAGGTGGAATGTGGCTCTAAGTGGGAAGAGAAGGGATTTTAGTGTGAGAAAAGCAAAGGAAGCAAGGATTAAGCTTAAAGGTAAGTTTTCTCCATCTTGTACTTGAAAATCACATGTTTTAAGTTAGTTTTGTTAAACCCCAACTATGAGTCACTTTTGGATAGCATATGGATCATTAGAAATGGAGTTTATATGTTGAATATGAAGGCCTTGAAATGAAGTATATATGTTGAACATGAAGGCCATAAGAACTTAGTTATTGTTGTTATGTGCAGGGACTTTAAAAAACACAAAGATTGTAATTTTTGAAAAAATAGAAATCATGGGGAGATGCTATCCGAATTTTCCCAAAATTTTTATGCTATTTTCTTAATGTCTTAAAGTCATGTATACCAAATTTCAAGTCCTAAAACATAAAGGAAGAGGTTATGGAATTTTTAGAACCAAAGAAAATCACTTTTGAGCCTAAAACGGAGCTAGATGATGTTATGACCAAAACGTGTTGTTGGGGCTGGAATTTCATAATTTTGTCCATTCCAATGGATTCAAAAGAGTGTTTTTTAGCTAGGAATACCTATGGCAAAGCCCCAAAACCCATGGAATAAAATTTTTAAATCTTGGCCAAGAAATGTGCACTATTCGGCCATAGCTAGTTGGAAGGGAAGGAGTTGGATTTTTCCAATTCCAATGGTTCCAATGAGCTTAAAAGGGTCATCCTACTTTAGAAGTTAAGGTTTATGTGTTGATTGTGATGAATTATCATTATGATTATAGGGTTTGATGTTGTTTTAGGAACTCTAAAAGCAACTAAACCGAGTTCCAAGAATTGAGGAGCAAAGTTTGCTAAGGTAGTAGTTTTCCTCTCTCTTTCCTTAAGCTTGTATGTTTGTATAATGATGAGTATTATTCTATATCAAGTTGTTATTTATACTATAAGATGAGATATGTATGTTTAGACCGTGCTTGGCCTTGTATGAAATTCCTTGTATTCCTATATGGTATGTGGCACCTTGATTGACATTATGTTATGTACTTACATGCTAGCTTGGTAATGAGATTAGTTTACTACTACTGAGATTTCATAATCTCACCCCAAATATAACCCATGCTAGGTCAGAGTTCAAGCAAAGAAAGGGCAAAGAGTGTGAAGGTATAGATTGAGGACCTTACTTTTATGTATTACATTTTGTCATGTAATTAAATATTTTAGATTACTGCGTGTATGAGTTATGTTATGATACTGGAAGGTACTTAGGTATGGAATGGAAAGTCATGAATATAATCAATCCTTGAGTAAATAGAATATGACTGGTGAGCCTAAAATGCAAAAATGCATATGCTTATATAAAGGCAAAATAATAATAACAATATGTCAAGTGAAGGGTAAAATTCTCCTATTTTTGTAGGGATACTTTAATATGAATTTATATGCATTCCACTGAGAAAGTATTTTTCCCTTGTAAAGGGCTTAGAGAGCTTGAAGTAGAGCCCTGAACCGACCTCATACAATTTTTTTATAATTAATTATGTATTTTCAAAGTTAGATAAGAAATTGGAAATGACCAAATGAATAGTAAAATTATATGAGGAAGTTTTTAAAAGGAAAATTTTTAATTATTTCAAGTTTTCATTAACTCCTCTAAGTTTTATATGAGGTAATTGTAGTAGGAAAAATGTTGTAAAATAAAGTATGACACTTTGCTCTCCATTCACCCCATGTAGTTTGCACAGGCATTCACTAATTCATACACTCTCACTGCACTTCACTTCCATGCAGCTCTAGCTTAGACACTTCACACAGTATAAGTCCAGCCTTTAGACACTCCATTCTCTACATTGATTCTCTTAACTTCACTCCATATATCCACGAAGCACTTGAACAAACCACACGTCCAACTCACTTGCATATGGCTTCATACATGAACATGTAACACATCATTCACACATGGTCACTCATATGCACATGCATAAAAGGAAAAGTGTGAAAAAAAGCTACAGGTTAGGAGGATTAAAGGAGAAAGAGCTGTTACACAAGGCAAGGTTTGGGCTTTAGAGACTTGAACAAAGGTAGAACATGCATGTGTGGGAAGAGAAGAAGCACTAACTCCATAAACCTTCCATGAAAAACACTTACACATCACTTACAAACAAGCCATGGGTTTGGAGGGAGGAAAGCATGGTATTAATTTGAAGGCATGAAGAGGAAGCTCAGGACAGCATTTGAAAGAAGGAAGTAGCCTCTGTTTTGGAGAGCAAAATGAAGAAGAATGGGTCTTAACTAGAGAAGAGTAGCATAAGTGGAGGAATCACAAGCTAAATGAAGCAAGAGGCACGATGCATTTATACATGTTCAAGAGGAAGAACCAGCTACAGGGCAGCTCGTGTGAAGAGAAGAAACGTGTTGGGCTGGACAAAGAAGATAAGCAAACGAAGAAGGAAAAGCAGCTGAAACATGCAGAATCTTTACGTGGATAGCTACAGGTTAGAAAAGAAAAAGCTTGTGAGCAGATGCTATAGGTTTTGGGACTCCATGAAGGAGGTTTGCATGGTTGGGAGCAGAACTATCTACGGGGTAGCTCATATGGAGAAGAGGCAGAATGTTCATGTGAGATAAGGAAGAAGCTTAAGAGAAGAAGTATGAGCTGAAGATTAAAGAGAAGAAGCTTCAAGCATTCACAGAAATAGAAGAGGGAAGCCACATCTCATTCACACACAACACATACAAGCAGAGTTATGTGGAACATTAAGGCAGCACATGAGTTGGAAAAGAAGCAACGTGATTCATTATTAGGCAAAAGAATAAAATGAAGAGCACGTGATTAAAGAACATGGAGCTGACATGGGAAATACAGAAGAAGAATGTGTGAACAATAAAATAAGGGGTTGAGCAAATGAAAATTAAAATAAACACGTGAGGGAGGATTAGAAGATGAGGGTCATCCATTCCATACAACATCCATCGTCATTTACACTCCAGACTCTCCACTTAATGAAGCTTTAATTCTCCATCTTATGGCTAGCTAAGAAGAGGAATTTGGTTGAAACTTGAATTCAAAGAAAATAGCAAGGGATTTTGGCTAAGCTTCCTATTTTATTTTCTCTCTTTCTACATTAATTTTTGTTCTTAAACTTGTTTGGTTAAACTTGTAATTAACTGAGATTAATGTAGTTTATGATTGATGGATGGTTAGACATTGATTAGGAGAGAATTTGAATGATTTTTTGATTAATTTTAGCGCTAGATTTTCATTATTCTCCAATTTCCCATGTATGGAATCAAGGTGTTAGATGAAATGCATGAGTGAGATTGTGTGCTTCATTGTTTGATTTGAGGATTTCTTAGAGTTTGATTAGTTAATTAAACATCCTAAGGTGATAATTCAGAGGCTAATTGATCCATTAATCCATCAAATTTAGTGTTCATTGATCATAATGACAAGAATTAATAATTTAATGCAAGATTGAGGTTTCAATTCAATATTAGATTGTTAATCTCTTGATTCTTGTGTGATAACTCAAGATACATTATTATGAACACAATTAGGGATTCTTAGGCTAAAATTAATTACAATTGAATTAGGATAAAGATAGTGGATACCAAGAGACGAATCCAAGGCTAGTCACAAATCCATCATTCATTCATTAGTTCATGCATTTAGGTAGAAGTAGCTAGGAATTTTAATTCGATTTAAATTCTAGTTAGTTTAATTAAACCAAAACCCTTTTTAATTAGGTAGTTATAGGATCCTTTTACACTTAGAAAACCCAATTAAATATTGAATTCTATTTCTAAGGAAGATGACCTAGGTTGTACCAATAATTATAAATTTTAATCCAACCTAGTTTTATTTTGGAGGTTACGTGACACAACTCATCACTCCCATTTTTCCTTTTTTTTATATTCCAAAATTTCACTAAAAATGTGAACCATTTATTCCTTCCCTCAAGTTGCACACATGTAGCCTTCATCTTTTCTCCAATTTAATTTACCCATTCTAAATACCATTTGTCCATCAAAATCTACAAAAAAATAATAGACAAAATTAAGTAGGAAAATTTACAAAATTATTTAAAAGAAATTTATACATTAAAATTCAATAATTTTGTAATTTAATTCATAGAGTGTATACATGGCTAATAAAATCAAAACTTATCTAATTAAATGCAATAAGCCATAGTTATTCATCAAAATATCCAAATGAGGATTAAAATATATAAAAATAGCCTTTATGAAAGATAATACAACTAATCTTTAGCTGCACCACCCAAAGAGAAAAGGAATGCTCTAAGCTTAATTTATTCTTCTGACACTCCTTGTGGCTTCATTGTAAAGCAAAAAATATGAAATTCTTTCAAATGCTTATGAGCGTCATCTCCTACTAGTCTATGAAATTTAGGAAGTAAGTGAATCAAACCAGACTTAAACTCAAAATTTACATCTAATTCTGAGTATTGTATACAAAGATTTTGATACTGCACATTAGGAGTTGTCAATTCTTTAATGGTTCTTGCACACATGTTATCATTCAAATTTGCATTTGCATTTAAGTTAGCTCAAGCATGCATATTCATGTTAGCATTCACTTGCTCTTGTTCAGCCATATTATCACTAGCAAATTAAAGTACACAATCAATTATTTGCACACAATCAAAAGCAAAAGAAATACTACCACTATTTTCTATACTATCACTATTTTTCTTAATCCTTACTTGCCTTCGAAAAGTTCTTTCAATTTCAGGGTCTAAATCAATCAATTTCTCACTAGAGGACCTTGTCATAAACCAATTAGGCAAGCAAAAACTAAGAAATGGCATAAAAATCAGCCAAAAAAAATTAAAACAATAAATCTATAAAAATAGAGAAAATGTCCTACAAATTAGAAAAATACTTAAAAAATGAAAAACTCAAAGAAAATAAAGGAATTTGGCTAATCTAGGGGCTACCTCACAACTATAGATGTGACTTTTGCTCAGCACCACCCAAAATATTAAAGTACCAAGTTGTAAAATTTTCCAGGCAAGTGATCCGAGAAAAATCAAAACACATCGAACAATCAAAATCGATAACTGAATTAGCTCAATTCCTCACACCAAAAGGCAAGATGATTAAATACAAGTTAAACTAACAACCACCTAACATATAAAGACACTCAAAAACAAAGATAAATCACACAAAAGAAGCTCACAAAATTAAAGAAAATAAATCAAGAAAAATTAGAAAAATCCTAGAAAATTCGAGAAAATACTAAAAAATTAGAAAAAGTGATCTAAACATTGAAATTTGGCCTAAAAATGCTACACCTAATAGCTTTGCTAATTTTTTTGCTTAACACACCCAAAAACCTTGGAATACGAAGTTTGAGAATTTTTTGAGCAAGTTAAACAAAAATTCCAACAAGCAGAGCAATTGATTCACAATACCAAAAAAACCAAAAACCAAGTTCAAAATAAAGCAAAAACTACACAAAAACAAAGCTAAGACACCTAGAAAACCTTTTCAAAGAATTGCGAATCCAAACTCCCTAGCAACGGCACCAATTTTGAGAATTATCTTATCAAGAGACCTCAAAAGATACTAGATTGTAATAAATATTTGTAGCTAGTAGCATAACCTAAGTCATTTCCCAAAAAGGTTTTCCTAGTGCGATTAAACCAGAGGAATTTAAAGGGGTTTTGATTTACGAAAATTTAAATGAATTAAAGAAAATAACAAAAACTAAAAACTAAAAACTAAGTGATAACAATAATTAGGCAAAAAGTGGTAACAAGCTTTTGAATGGTCATTCTAGAAATCAATTATCCTTGCTCCCTTTCAATATACCAAAACTTGGACTTAACTTCTTGTCTCTTAGTGTATTCTTCATAAAAATTCTTGAATTACTATCTAAGACTCAAATTACTAATTATCCAAGAATTTGTAACCACAAAGAACCACGAAAAATTAGCCATTTGAGTTAGGAATAAGAACACACCAAAACAGTACCTAAATGCTCATTAAAGTTACTAAAAAATTAACTTAGAGATGTTAATTAAATAATTAGATTAAAGGTTTCCTCAAGTACAAACATCACACAAAATTTTAGCCACTTAATATAATAACCATTGTACTAAATAGCCTAAAAACAAGAGGAAATAACTAGCAAATTGGATAGCCATTAAGCTTGGAATTTCTACAAACACTTAGGCATCAAAATAAGTCTCCAAATGTAAAATTACAATCAAAATTATAGAGCAAATGAATCCAATACAATCAGCCATCAAAATCTCCATTTAACAAGCTAAACCTAGCCAAATTAAACAAGAAAATTAATGTTAAAAGTAAGGGATAGGGAGAAGAGAAATTAGTTGAAATTAAGGATGAATCTTGGAGCTCAAATCTTCATCCATGGAAGTCATAGTCTTAGCTAGCTACTAAAGTGGATTCAAGCCTCCATTGGATGAAATGGATGGAGGAAATGAAGAGAAGAACACACGGGCATGGAGCTTCTTGAAATGGGGTTCAACGATAATGCCTCCTGATGTGTGCTCTCCAACTCAAAAACCCTATCTCTGTTCATGTTTTTTTTCTTCCTCCAAAAGCCCCAAAACTCGAGACTTCTCTTTTTCCTTGTGGTCCCTCCTTTTCAATCACGTGATTCTCCCCACTAGACCTTCTACTCGTGCCTCCTTTCTTTCTTTTTTCCTTTTCATGTGTTCCTCCCGTACTGCTTTATCTCATTTTCCATGTCAAAGTCTTGCCTTCATATATCATTCCCACATGCCTCTTGTGTGCTATCTATATGAGGAAGAGCTAGATGTGTAACCTAGACATGCATTTACATGAGAGTGTATGAGTGTGTATCCTATGTTTTCAAGTGTTGGACCCCACCAATCCTGAGTTATGATCTCGTCTCTCTTTAACCTTCAGCATCCTTTTTGCCCTTCTCACATAAAACTTGGTGAACCCAAGAGTATGTGTGTGTTTCTTGTAATAACCCTAATTCTTAATTATTGTGATTAGGCTTAATAGCATGATTAGTAATCACAAATCATGATTTGAAGTCATTATAATTAATTAAGGTAAGAGAAAGTGGAAAAAATTTGAACCTTGATATCATTAGGGTCATTAGCTAAACAATCACAACTAATCAAATCCACAAGTGATCATAATTATCAGTTAAGACCTTTGGTTTATCTCATTATTGATTTCAACTCACTAAAAACCTCTTATGAATATTCCTAGGTCATTACATAACATTATCATAGTAAATCTCAAGGTTTTTAGGTCAAAAATAGGAGTTTGGGAACCTCCGCCGTGACTTGGACCTTCCTCGCCATGACTAAATTAGTTACTAGAACCTAAAAACCAAATTTGGAGACTCGCCGCAATTTGATGTATTTGCTATGGCATAAGTGACTATTGGAGTTCAAAACTAAAATTTTGCACCTTACGCCATAACTTAGGTTTTCCAAGCCACGTTGGAGTGCTCTTGGAGACCTACTATTCAAGTTTTCATCATGATGGGTTGGACCCTCGCCATGGCAAAAAAACACCCTAAAACTTACTGTAGAAAATTTCCTGATTTATACCGCAATAGGCTATACTTGCATTACGGCGAAACTAGTTACTGGAACACTCGTCGCCTAATTCCCTTGACCTGCACTGCAGCTAAAATTTTTTGCATTGCGATGAAGTTACTCTCTATTATCCTCCCTAGGTAGCTTTTCATTTTGTGCCGCGGCACTCCTTGCCTCTACTTGACACCTGGCCGTGACTCAACCCATTTTGGCTGCAGTGTGACCCTCTTCTACACCTATACCTCCTATACACTCTAACTCTCCCTCTAGCAACACTCTAGGGCCACTCTACCTTAATTTGTGAGGCTCTAATAACATTAATCTACCCGATTTACCTAACACACCTTGCATTACCAATTTAAGACTTAGGGGTTAATTCCTACTCATCACACTATCATGCATCAATAAATTCATGAAGTAATGACAGCATCAAGATCCATAAGTGAATAATATTATCATTCATGGAGATATAAAAGCATGCTCTCAAGAGTCAAGTCATGCACTCATACTAACGGGGTTCCATATCAGATATAAATAATTACATATACCATATACCAAATTTATATAAGGCCTAACTCCCTATTAGATACATCATGGGTTATCAAAGCATAAAATACCTACACTTGGCAACATGATGATGATGTTATACAAAAGAATAACAAAAATTAGCATCTATCCTAAATTAGATCCATCCAAGTACAGAACTTCTCACACATGGTCTTAGCTCATGGATGTTCATCTACTTGCTTCCTTTTATCTTTACCCGAAGGACCTTCACCTAAAATAGTTAGCCTATGAAACGAGGTGAGATGCAAAGCTCAATAACCAAAGACAAATTCTATTTGTATATTCCAATTTAATTAACATATATGCAATTAATCAAATAAGTATAAAAAACAACAGTCATATCAGCAAATGAAACAATTGGGCTATCAGTGACTATTATCCCATATTAGCAATCACATTTCCACATGGTAAAGGACATTAACATAGAGAGAGGCCCATCCATGACACCAACTCCCCAATGAGTACAACCTGGGCTTAATGCATGTAAGGGTTTGATCACAACTCGGTGCCCGATCAAAGTACAATGCATAAGTAGCAACTGCACCATAGCTCCACCATAGACTCACAAGGTCCAAACATAATATATTAGGTAGCCAACCATTCATTATACATTTCAAAATCATACATGTAGAGTTGTTATAAAATTAAGGTAGACATATACATGAAATTTAACATTAACCCCTGATTACTTCACTTGTAAACAATTCCTTGAAAGCCAATAACAATGCTACTCAACCCATGAACATAAAGTCAAACCATTACCATTCCTATTCATCAATTTATAACAGCAAACAGGTACTCAAAGAATTAAAATACTAATGGCTACCTAGAGAACATTTACTCAGCCACTACAAGTCACCAATTTCGGATTTGATTGTTCTCACACCAGTAACTTCAGAATATCACTTCAAATTCTAAGTAAATTCGCACAAAATTAATACCCATGCTATACATCAACTATGGAGGTCCTAAACCAGTAGAAAATGCATCAAAATGAGGAGTTTATACTTATCCAATACCTCTCCTAGCCTCAACCTCTAAAAATCCTCCAAGAAAATATCAAACAACCCAAATCAAATTTGAGGTGTGGGTGAAAATGCTCTAAATGAGAAACCAATAAGTTTGAATTGAAGAGAAAGAAGAGAGGATTAAGTTATATGTAAGTTACCTTAGCTAAATTTTGCTCTAGGAGTGGGAAAT
Organism: Erythrophleum ivorense; assembly: GCA_026724425.1. Taxonomy (NCBI): domain Eukaryota; kingdom Viridiplantae; phylum Streptophyta; class Magnoliopsida; order Fabales; family Fabaceae; genus Erythrophleum; species Erythrophleum ivorense. The sequence goes on from JAIUCV010000228.1 coordinate 1,056,169, forward strand.
GATGAAATTTTGCTGCTAATCCTAGCCTTCCCTTTGGATCTCTGAAATTCCCCTTTACTTCTTGTGTTTTCTGCAGAATGAAAGGGGAAGGCTGAAGTAAAATTAGGGTTTAAATGGGTTATAGGCTTACCTAAAGGCCTAAAATCCAAGTGGGTTCAGTCATATGCTTGTTGGGCCACGGATTATAAGAATACATCGGTCATATATGAGAGTTAGGCCAAGCTAAAAAGGTTCATTAACATTTCGGTCTACACAAATAAATATTGGTCCTCTAAAAAATGGAATTGGATCTCTTTAAGACTAAGATTGAGTTTCTACACCTAACCTAAAGCATAATTAAATTAACCATAAGGCCCAAATTAATGTCCACCTCTCTTAAGTAATTTCCTAATTAAACCCATATTAATCCCTAATTAATCATGATTATCCTTAATTAATTTTAGGGTGTTACATTTCTGCCATGTGATCCCTGTATGTGATGACTTGATCTCATTAAAATGAAGCATATGCCTCTCATATGTGTTCCTATGTATGCTTTCACGTAAGAATGAAATGGCTTTGTGTAACACGTGAATTAGATGCTGCCTTCTCCCCCTTCTCACATCAAAATTATATGTGAATGTATATCAACGTGCTAATGTGAGAGAGGAAGTGGAATCAATGTGTGCATGAGCTGGACTTATGAGTGTGTATGATGTGGTGGCATGAGTGATGAGTCTAACCTAGTGAGAAAGAGCCTGTGACATGAACTCATGAGAATGGAATGGGTGATGCTATTTATGTGTGTGGTTATATGGAAAAACCCATGAACACAGAATGCATGAGAGCTCATGTTGTCTACTTGTGCATGAGTCATCCCCTGTGTGAGTGAATCTAGTACCTTGTGCTTACTTGTGTGTATCAAGAGTGAACTCGACTTGTTTCATGAAAGAGCTTTGTATATCCTTGTGTATGTACATGTATGTGAATCATGGAATGGGCCTATGTGTATGGATCATGCACCTAAAGAGTGCCATGTTGCAACTTGTGCCTCATGTATTTCTTATTCTCCGAATCAACCCATGCCCAAAATCATGTGCTTTTTATTTTAATCCTCTTGCATATGGATCGGCCGTGTGGTGTGCTCCTTCCTTCTCAATCATTCTTCCATATTTATATGTGCTTCCTTTCATGAAATTCCCTAAGTAAAAAAATGAAATAAAAATCAAAGCTCATGAAATGAAATCATCATCTAGAAAATAAAATCATTAAAATGCCTAATTTATTCAACAAAATTGCAAAAGATGAGATTTTATTTCTTAAACTAAATAATATCCAATTAAAACTCAAAGTGTCATCAATTCATGAATAAAAAGTCCAAAATTAATGGGTAAAAATATAGAAAATATGTGAATTATCAGTGCATCATTCTTGTGCATCCCAATTATCCTTCCATGAGAGCCTGATGAGAAAGGCCGAGAGTGTATTAGCTCCTGAATGAGAGTGGAGTGTTCCTTTAAGATAATAAGTTGTGTGTCAACGTGGAAGTTGATGGAATGAACTTAATTTACCCATCGTGCCTTTAATTCATGTCCATATGCCTGGATGCTCTATTAGGAAGCTGTGCATGAATGTCTGTTAATGTCCACGTGAGAGCTTATATACGTGTAATTGGATTTGCTCTTCTAGCATGAAATAGCCCATAGAAAGATAGATGAATCTACCCTTTTTGTTGCATGAAAAGCCTGTGCTAAATCCTCTCATTTTCTTCTAATTTTAAGAAAATCATTAAAAATTCTAGATAGTTATTCCCTCCTTGGCATTGTAAAACATATAGCTTCCATCTTAAGATATTGGCTCTTGATTCAATCTTATAGCTTCAATTCTCCTCCAAATTAATTCCCACCAATTAAATTCATATAAACTTTGCATCTCCGGGACCCTATGAACTTATCAACAACATTCTCTAATTATTTTTCATACATACAAATCATAACATTCTAAAAAATTAGCACAAACCACAGATCAAAGGTCAAACCCCCAAAATTTCTTCATTTCCTGCGGCTATACAGTGGCAAATTTCAAGGTCAACTTTGAAAAATCATAATTAAATGTAAAAATATTAAAATCACACAAACCATAGCTTTTTAGAAAACTCTAGATGTTAAATTTACACTAAAAATAATTTCAAAACATGAGCATAGCCTTTGGACCACGTTTGATAACCAAATATCCACAAAGGTTCGGCTATCCCTGGTACTGATATAGTTTACTATCATAAATTTTAAAAATGTCCAATTAATTTTAAAAAAATCCAATTCATGAAAATGATTGCAATCTGGAAAGTTACAGATGTTAGTTAGAGGGAAAAAAGAATTCCAGATCATTCTAGATACGTTCAGGCCTCAAAAACTAATCAAATAGTGACATAGGTCTAACTGGATATCAACTTCAAAAATTTATATCTCCCTCTCTAGACATCCAAATGAGGTGCTTCTAGGTGGCACAAGTCACTAAAAAGCTCTAGTTTCTCTTTGTAAAATTTTGTGGCAATTGTACATCATTTGCCCTATGAGTGACAGAGTTTCATTTCAGACCAGAATGAATAGTGCACTAAACCAAAACCAGAAAAATTCCCAAATTTAAAATTTCACCAAATATGCCATAAACCTCCAAAAATTTCCCACTTTAGCTTTCCAAAAATCTCTCAACAAGCTCTAAATACATGCCAAATTTTAGATTAAGAGGAGCTCATTTGGACAAAAAGTGATATAGCTTACTCAAATAGTTAATTTTGCTCCATGTAAGGTGTCCACTTTGTTCAAATGGCCTCTCTAATGGTTTGGCTCCTCTTGGGAAAGTTTAAAAGTATAAATATGACTTGTAAACACTATCCAGGTGGTCCCAAACCCTATGCATTTCATTTTAATCATCTCACACCCAATAATACACTAATACATACATGTCGTCTATGATTCAAAATTCACATTCCTATTGCTTTCATGCTACATAAAGTATATATAGTATCCATACATCATATTGCATTTGCTAAAGGTCTTATATCACAAAAATAATATGTACAAAGCCACTTTGACATTCAACTACAATTTAAACTACATAATAGGTAAAGTAAAGCTTTCTATTATTCTTGGCTTGCATTTCCTTGCCTTTGAGCACCACCTAAATAAGTCAACAGTGAGAGGGAAAGGGGAATGAGATTCCAAGAATCTCAACAGCTCACACACCCATTCACATACACATTCAAGGCATATACACATCAAAGCATATGTATGGAAGGTTTGGCAACCATAAAGTATGCAAAGTCACAATTTCCATGCCACTCATTCACATTCAAGCCAAGACTATGCTCTAGGGACTTTTGGTTTTGCCTTATCCCATTTTTAGGACTTTTGGATTTGCCTCACTCTTGGTCTAAGGACTTTTGACTTGACCTCACCCTTCCAAGAGACTTTTGGCCTTGTCTCACCCATGCCATGAGACTTTTGACATCTCCTTATCTTTATTAAAGGACTTTTGGCATCACCTCACCCTTATGAGCCATTTCCGCAACCGTAGTCATTCAAGAAGATACATTGGTACTAATGTAAAGTCAAGGCATCAAGTGGCGTAACATCAAGTTACAAGAACACACACAAGCATACAATAATATACATATGCACACAAAAATGCAAGGAGAATCAGGTGGAGAGCTACCTTGAATTTTGCAAGCCTTCCTTTGTCTTATTCCTTCCTCTTTTCGGCCTCACAAGTGCACCTAGGTGGTTTAGTGTTCTCTTGACCTAAACACCATAAACAAGACATAATCACACACTTGAAGCAAGCCAAGACACTAAAGATACTCTTGAACACACATTTAGTTCCATAAGTGGCATAATGGTTCCATAATTGGCCTATTGAAGCAATTCTTACATTTCAAGTTCTAGGCTCCATTCTCTTGTTATTTCTAGACTTCTTAGACTCATTTAAGGTCCTTGGAGCCCTCACACATTCACTTGCACAATAAAAAAATCAAGTTGCTTCTTAAGATACCATTATGGACACCATTGCTCCATCTCTCATTCCATGGCTCCTAAATTTTTTTCAATGGTTTCTCCCATCTTCAAATATCATATAAAGCCTCAAACTAAGGCTAGAATAAATTAAAACACTCCCTACCTCTATGAACTAGCCTAGGTCAAGACAAGCACACCAAGGAAGGTTCATGGAGTTCTTGATTTTTTTCTTGATGGGAGAGTCACTTGGGAGGGTTTCTAGAGGTCTTAGGAGCTCAAGGAAACATTCAAATAGCCAAGGAAACACTCATACAAAATCAAATTTTATAAAACCCTAAAGAAGTCTACACTTTGCTATCTTGTTTTCCATAGGTTTTCCTTGGGATTTCTTCCCATATTCCATCTCCCTATGGCCTAAAACCCTTATTCCTCTTTTGTTTTTAGACAAAACTTCCCTTCCCCATATGGTTCTGATTTAGGCCAAAACTCAAAGCAAAAGGAAGCAAAAGGAAGAAACAATTCAAAGCATGAATTACCTTGGATTTCAATTTAGTTTCAAGAGTCTCCTTGGTTTGCTTCCCTTCAAGAATTTTGAAATCAAAACAGAACCAAATAGATCAAATAAACCATGGAAAGAAAGCCTAGAAAGAGAGGAGCAAAGTTGGAAGAAGGAAGAGCATGAAATTCTCCAAGTTTCCTTACCTTTCTTAGCCTTTTCTCCCTCCTTCTTCTCCTTCTCTTGTGTGCCTAAAAGGGCTGAGCATTTTCTATTTTTTGGGCAGAAAGGGTCATGCTTAAGAAGGTGGGAGAAGAAGGGAGAAGTGTGTGGGAGCTTCTAGAAGTACACTTTTTTCAAAAATCCCAATTTCATCCTTTCATAATGGTGATTTCATTTCGGCTTCGTTTTAGCTCCTTTTTTAGAACCGTCTTTTTCATTATAAAATTTAGGTTCTCAATTTAATAAAATGCCTTTTGAATCACTCAATTTGGAGCTAAAACCCTCCCAAACGAATCCATCAAAATTCGGGCTCACCGACGTTGGAAAACATACACCAAAGAGGCTTTGCCAGTCTTGGGACTTTCCATGGTTTTTGGTACTCTAAGAACCCTGGGCAACTCAAATTTCTCATTTAAAAAGCCCTCCTACATGTTTTTCTAAAAGTTATACTTATTTACCAAAATGCCACTATGTTTCATCAGTTTTCGTCACAAATTGTTTTATTGTCCTAGCTCTTTTTTTTTTTTTGTCTGAGCCTAGAATTATCATTTTTAGGAGCCTAGGACTTTACCCAAATTTTTTGGGGCATTATCTAGCTCATTTCAAACAACTTGCTTTTATACAACTCATTTTATCATTTTACAAAAATTACGTTCGTTACATCTAACCCTTCTAAAAACTAAACTAAAACTAGTAAAAAAGTAAGGAAAGAAAAAATCATAGAATAAAATAAATTAAGGCCAATTAAGGATAGAATATTAATCAAAACATCCAAAAATGAGGATATGAAATCAGTAATGGCCCAAAATTGGAGCAGCTAAACGAAATAAATAGAATATGCAGTGGCAAATTTGTAATTTTGGCCAAAATTTTAGAAACTCAAAAAAAAAAGTTTTACATGTGAAAAATAAGTTCATTAGGGTTTTTAGAGGTTTTGAAAATCATAGAAACCCTCAAAAGGGATAAAACCCTACTAGTATATAATTTAGGATGTTAGTTAACTAAAACTTTGATCAAACTATTTCATATGGTTTTAAACCTCAAAAATTTCAAAGTAAAGGCTTTTAATACACCAGAGAGCCCTAAATTTTCATATGGAACTGGCAATTCTAAAAAAAGATTTAAAATGAGTTCAAACAAATGGATTAAAGTTTTAGGATGTAATGAGAATTTTACAAATTGTTTTAAAACTTCTCTTTTCACTTATATTTTGCCTCTGGTTCAAACCTTAGAAATGCATAAAGAAAAAGGAGAAAAATGAGGAAGAAAAAGCAAGAAAGGTAAGAAATATTGTACTTTTTCATCTCATGGTAGTTAGAAAATTTCTCCTCCTCTTTGAGCTCTTCCCATTGATGGTTTTGGTTTCTTAAAAGAAGTTTCTTAGTGGTTGAACACCTGGAGAAAGAAATGAGTTTGAAGCAATCAATTCCACCACTAGAATCTCCATTTGATAAAGATCCAAACAATGTATGTTTTGAATTAGAAAACCTACTTCTCCTTGAGGACCTAAAAGGAATAAGGGTTTGATTTTGGTTGAAACATGATAGGAATAGGGGTTTGGGAGCATGGAGATTTAGATGATGCAAAAGAAACCTATTAAGGAGCTTTAGAATCCAAGTTAGAGTACCTAGAGTTTTTATTGTACCTTGGAATTTTAGGAGCCCTAAGAAGTTGTTTTAAGATGCCTAAGACCAAAATTGAACTAGAAAAGAGCCAAGAATGCTTTACATGTGTCAAATTCCCTAGGAGAAGTGCTAAAACTCAATGTTAACGAAGAAGGGTGCTACGTTCGGCCATGGTAGAGATAAGGAACCTAAGAAAAGTTTTCATTGATTATAAGGTTATGAGTGGTCTAGATATAAATTATAAATATTAATGGAACCATTGGATTGAATTTAGAAACTTTATTTTGAAAGGTAAATTTTTAGGGCTCAAAGGAACCTAAAGAAACAACTTCACCCTTGGCTTGTCTAATCATGTGTATGATGACCTTAATGAGTTTTATTAGAATTATATGGCTCATAGCAAGTTAGAGTTTAGAGCCTAGATAGTGAAATCCAAGAGTTGCCTCTTAAAGAATGTAAAAATGACCTAAATTGGCATATTGAGTCCTAATAAGATTAGATAATGGTAAGAAGAGTTAAAATAGATCCTAAGGACTTATTTTGCCTTGTAAATGGATATATGTAGGCCAAGTTAGCCTAAGCTCACCTATTTGTGGCTGTCAAGTTGAATAAAGCCAAGGGAAAGACAAGAGCCAAGTGGGCTAGTGATGATTTCAAGCTTCCCAATCCATAAGGTGGCTATATCTCCCTATCTTGCATACATTTAAATGTTTACATGAGTAGAGATACTTGTATGTGTAGTTACTTGATGTATTTATGAGTTATGCTTTGATATAGTTTTCATCATGAGTTTTATATATGAGTATTATATGTTTTTAGCTCCTAGCTCTGTAATATCTTATCTCTAGAACTGGATTGAAATTGATGGATTATAAAAGGAAGACCTTAAAATCAAAGGAATAAAAGCTAAATAAAATTAGAATAATAATTTAGATATCTAGAAATGAGGATACAAATTTAAAGATGCCTTGAAACTGGAGCTAGGATAGCTAAATAAAATTATCTGAAAACGCAGTGGCATTTTTGTAATTTCAGATAACTTTTTGAAAACTCAAAGGAGAGAGTTTTAAATGATAAAATTGAGTTTCTCAAGATTCTCAGAAGCCCCAAAAACCAAAGAACGCTTAGAATGATTAAAACCCCTCCAGTGTATAATTTAGAACGTCAGTAAACTAAACTTTGACTAAATCATTCAGTAAGATTTTGAATAGAATTTGGGTGAAACCAAAGGTATTTTATGAATTTAAGGACCTAAATTTTCATATGAAAAAGACAACTCTAAAAAAGATGATAAAATGAGCAAAAATGGGAAAAATAAAGTTAAAGGGCAAAATGAGAATTGTGAAAAATGTTATAGCTTAACCCCTTCCTTCTTAATTTTGTCCAGCATGACCCAAACCTCTCAAAATAGAACCTAAACCATCTAAACCAGAGGAGAGAGGTGTACCAAAGAGAGGAGGAAGAAGAAGGAAAGAAGGCCAAGAAAAGGTATGAACATGGTACTTTTTCATGCTTTTGCCTTTACTAACTTGGTTCTCCTCCTTGAGCTCTTTTTTTTTGTGGTTTTGGTTTTTAAAAAGAAGTATTTTTTGGCTGGCTTGTTGGAGGAAGGAAAGAGTTTGAAGAAACTAAGCTAACCATCAAAATTCTCTCTTAAAAGACATCAGAACAAGGTATATTTCGTGGTATGATTGTGCTCCACCTTGCCTCCTCCTTCTTCATAAGTTTCGATTAGACCTAGGACCATATGAAAGTGGATGAATTTTGGCCATAACAAGGTAGGAACAAGGGTTTTAGAGTATGAGAAATAAAAATATGCAATTTGAACCAAAAGAAAAGCTTTAGAATTCAAGATATGGAAGTTAGGATTTTAGTTGTACCCTAGAAATTATTGGATCATTGGAAGGTATTTAGAGCTATATGAATTTATGTCTAAGATGTAGATAAGCCTAGGATTTTGGCTATCCTTCAAATTCCTAGCAAGAATCAACAAAAATTCATCTTTGCTTCTCTTGTTATGGTGTCTTGGCCAAGCTATGGAAAAGGCACTTAGGGAGTGTTTCTTTGAATTCTAATGAATTTAGAGACTTAGATGTGATAAATAAATAATTATGGAAGCATTGGATTGAATTTTGGAGGCCTAACATGAAAGCTGAAATTTTAAAGGCCTAAATGAGGTTAATGAAGCAAGTTGATTCTAAACCCTTTTACCTAAACATGTAATAATTCATATGAGTTTCTTAAGAGTTATAAGACATGTAGAAAGCAAGAGTTTGGGGTTTAGAAAGCAAGAACTAAGGATAGCTTCATTATGGACCTAAAACTAGCCTTATGTAGTATGTTGAGTTCTAATGAGATTCAAGAAAGATAATGAAGTCTAGAATAAGTCCTATGGGATTAACTTGTCTTGAAATTGTTATGTGTAGGTCCATCTAGCTTAAACACTCCTAAGTGTAAATGCCAACAGAAGGAAAGTCAAGAGAAAAGCTATAGTCAAGTGGGTTAGTGGCTAATTGAATTCTTATAAGACTCAGGGTAGCTTTCTCTCCACTTCTTGCAAACAATTGAGTGTTTGAATAAGTTGATAAGCTTGTGTGTATTGTTGCTTGATGCTTTTATGAAGTATGACCTATTATGTTTTCATATGAGCTTTATGAGCACCTTATGTTTATGAAAGGTTTATGTGATGGCTTTTAACTCTCTATGTCATGGAATTGAGCATAATAGCTCTTACTTGACCCTAAGTTAAGATTAGTAAAGCCTAGCTAGTTATATGATATTGACATGGCTAGAAATGAATGAGTTTTCATATTATATGATTTATATGATGCATGTGTATAGCATTCTTGCACCACATATATTGTATTCACTCATGGCATTCTTGCTTACATTGATTTAGACAAGTTATGCTACTGAGATTCTCCTGAATCTTACCCCCTATGCTCCCACTAACCATTTCAAGTTCACCAAGTCAAAGTCAAGATCAAGAGAGAGCTTAGATACTAAGAAATTGTTATATTAGCCATCATGTTATAATATGTAACACCATGATTCTATGACTCATCTCATATCATATGTAGGCTTATTTCCATGAAACACATGAATTCCTCAAGAAAAAGGTCATAGAAAATACAATTGAATTGCATTACGTCACAGGTAAATTTTTCATTCAGTGATCCATGGGCCATATGGACTCATCATATCATTCTCACATTTAAATACACAAATACAACTCATAACAAACTTAAGAAGTGACCTAGAACTCGTGCAAATGGATGGTATACTCAAAAACATAGTGTGCAGCCTCGGGTACCCAATCCAGATTCTGTGCCTAAACTTTAAAAAATTATAACTAGTTCTAAAAAAATTGAAATCATGCACACTATACCATTTTGAAAAGCTATAAATGTCTAATTTATTCTAAAAATAAATCCAGGGACTTCTAGCACCAGAAATTGATGGAACAATACCAGAGGTCGACTGTCATTGCTGGTACTATCCCCCAACTTCAAAAATTCATATCTCCCTATTCAGTGGTCTAATTAGGGTAATCTTAGTGGCCATGGAAATCTTGTCATGTCTATTTTATGCTTGTAAAATTTCATGAGCATTGGATATCATTTGACCTATGAATGACACAGCCCAAGTTTCTGACCATATGAACAATGTTTACATTAGTTTAGTAGAACAATGCCACTTTGAAAAATTATAATTAATTCCACAAAACTCAAAATAATCTAGTCTTTAGCTTCCCAAAAAGCTCTAGATAAGATCTATATATGTGCCAAATTTCATGGGCAAATTCATTCATTGGTCAAATCTTGACATTGGGTTGTGAAATGGTCACTTTTAAGTCTTACAAAGGGTCCAAATGGTCCATTTTGAGCTCCAAGGCAACCATGACCCCTTGAGCAGTGGGAATACACCAAAATGGCCTCTAAACTTGTCTCAAAGGTGCATAAACCCAGATTTCTCAAACTCACTCATCCACCCCATGATATACATAAGAATGCATATGTCTAGTGTTGTCATTCTATACCCAAATCAAGTTATATCATGCATATGGCATTAATTCTCATTCATACATCATTTATGTGAGTATTTACATATATTCAAATGATTATATAACAATTCCATCATAGGATTACATGTGTGTGGCTATAAAAGAGACAAAACTATGCATTTTGATGTCAAACTCTCATCTCCCAACTTAGTGGCCTCCATTACCTTGTTCATTTGCTCCACCTAGCATGTTAAGACATTGGAGAGGAGGGAATGAGATTCAAAGAATCCCAATAGCTCATCTCCCTTTCAATCACACGTAAGTATGTAATACAAGCCTTGAAAATACATGCATGAGCATAATGACATGTATGATCATTCAAAAAGCATTCTTAGCACTTAAACAAGTCATACATGACACATATAGGCTTACCAAGTAAGTGGATTAGCCTCACCCATTCTCTTATGGATTTAGAATTGTATCACCCATTTCTCTAAGAGGTTTTGACTCAACCTCACTCTTGGGAGTCAACTTCACTCTTGGGAGACTCTTTACTTTGTCTTAAGCAACTTTAAGGGTTCTTGGCTCATCCTCACCATGGCTAAGGGTTCTTGGCTTCACCACACTCAAGCAAACATACTAGGCATCAATTGAAAACATAACATAACATCATGGTACCATAATACATATGCACATGCTAAAACACTTTTCATGGCTTAAAACACGCATACACACATTCAAGACAAGGTAAGCACACATTCATGCATAAGAAATGGAGAGAGCTACCTTTGCCACACAAGCATAATTTTTCTCTTGGAGTTATGCTCCCTCTCTTGACCACACACTCACAATAATGTGAGGTTTGTTTCTTTTGGCCTAGACACATCATATGGAAGCCAATTAGACTCTTGAATCAAATTCTAAAACCATACATTCACTAGAAAAGCTAAGTAACTCATATGGCTCTTTTATGGTTCCATAATACACTTAATGAATTAACCTTAAGAAAACATCATCTTGGCTCCATTTTCTTCCTTCATTTATGATTCTTGACTCCATTTAAACCTCTTGGAGTCATCACACAATCAAATCAAGGGCCTAGCTAGGTATTGCTTCTTTAAGCCATAATATGGAACCTATGATACCATCTCATTATCCATGGCTTCTAAAATTTTTTTCAAGGCTTCCTCTCATACTCTTCCATCATACATGATGCAAAACTAAGCTTGGAAGGAATTAAAACACTCCCTAAGTGCATGAACCCTCCTTGACCCGAGGCTTATGCTTCTATATGGCACCAATGGAGTTGTTTCAATTTCTTTGATGGGAGAAGCATGTGGGAGGCTCTTTTGGTGTCTTAGGAAACCATATATACTCTTAGACAACTTAAATTACTAGTTAGCCTAGGTGCAACGAAATCCCTAAATTCCATAATTTGCATTCTAAAGCTCCCTTTTCAATTCTAGTTATATATTCTTAATCCTCACACTCCATAACCTTTGGTTCCATCAAGAACATATAAAGAAAAACTCTCTCCTCACTTCCTCTCTCTAGACCGAAGCTTAAATGGCTTGGAAACATAAGATTTTGCAAGTGTTTCAAGTAAAGTCTTACCTTAAAATAAAGCTTTCTTTGTGTAAATTATTTTTCACGAATTGATTTCTTAAAAAAAATTCCTTTTGAGCTTGGGTTAGACTTAATCTTCAAGTTTTCAAGAAAAGAAAACTACCATTAGAGAGCTCTTAGAGAGAGGAACAACTTTCCTTACTGGCACGAGATGAAACGGGGCCGTTTACTTACCTAAACGGAAACTTAAACTTCTTCTCTCTCTCCCCTCTTAATGTCATGCCATGGCTGCTCAATTTTATGCAAATGGAAGCTTGGAGAAGGTGATGAGATGTAATCTTACTTAAGAAGCCTCTTTTACAATTTTCAAAATGACCATTTTTTCCCTATACGCCTGTTTGCTCTGTTTAGGTTTATTTTAACTCCTTTTTGAAAACCATCTTTTCCATCATAAAATTTAGGTCCTTTAATTCATAAAATGCCTTTGGTTTCATCCAAATTGGATTTAAAAGCCTCCTGAATGAACTGGTTAAAGTTTAGGACAATCGACGTTAGAAAACGCACACAGGAGGAGCTTTAGCTATCCCGAGGCTTCCCATAGTTTTCTTGGGCCCTGAAAACCCTAGAAAACTTAAAACTTTTATTTAAAAAGTTCTCCTGTGAGAATTCCCAAAATTTGCTCAAAATTACAAAAATGCTATTATGTTTCGTCAACCTCTTGTTCAAATTCGTTTCTTCATTCTGGCTCTATTTTTCTTTCCGTTTGAGCCTAGGATTCTCATTTTTAGGAGTCTAAAATGCTAGTTAAATTTTTTAAGACCTTAACTAATTCATTTCAAGAGACTTGCTTTTGTATTTGATGAATTTCGTACATTTACGGAGAAGTCATATGTTACATTCCTCACGTTTTCTCTCATTTTCAAAGAACCAGATATTACATAATAGATTATGTTATATGTATAATTTTTCAAAATGACCATGTTGCCCCTATACACTTGTTTGCCCCATTTAGACTCATTTTAACTCCTTTTTGAAATCATCTCTGTCATCATAAAATTTAGATTCTTTAATTCATAAAATGCCATTGGTTTCATCTAAATTGGATTTAAAAGCCTCCCAAACGAACTGGTCAAAGTTCGGGTCAATCAACGTTGGAAAACGTTCACCAGAGGGGCTTTAGCTATCCTAAGGCTTCTCATGGTTTTCAAGGCCTCTGAAAACCCTAGAGAACTTAAAACTTTTATTTAAAAAGTCCTCCTATGAGAATTCTAAAATTTGCTCAAAATTACAAAAATGCTATTATGTTTCATCAACCTCTTGTTCAAATTCGTTTCTTCATTCTGGCTCCGTTTTTCTTTCCATCTGAGCTTGGGATTCCCATTTTTATGAGTCTAGAATGCTACTTAAATTTTTTAAGACCTTAACTAATTCATTTCAAGAGACTTGCTTTTGTATCCGATGAATTTCATACATTTACGGAGAAGTCGAATGTTACGTTCCTCACGTTTTCTCTCATTTTCAAAGAACTAGATATTACATAATAGATTATGTTATATGTATGTATATGATGCTTTACAAGTATTTTAATAGACCTATGATGTATATGATGATAATATACCATGTCTTTTGATGGACCATGTGTAAAGGTTGAAGAATAGCAATGTATGTCTATTTGTGGCAATGTACATGTATTATGGTAGAGTTTGATATATAAGATGACAAGATGGATGCATGTAATCTTAAGTATCAAGGGTCAAATCTTGATCTAATTATGTTAGCATGCTATAGAATGATTAGAAATGTCATATAGGATGAAAGAAATATACTCAAAGTGGAAGAAGACCAATTGGATCTTGAATGGTCTAAATTGGAGTTAAAGTTGGTCTTAAAACTTCCATAAACAACTCTTATATCAAAAGTGGCCTAATGATTTAGTTTAATCTTAAGATTTGGCATGCATTTAGACCTCTCCTAGAGATTTTTTTCAAGCTAAGAACTATAATTTTTAGAGTTGTACAGAATATTTAACAAATTTCTGAAATTAGACAGAAATTTCAATTAGGTCCTGTTACTATTCACATAGAATAGCTTTGGAATTTTATATTCTTTAGGGGCCAAATGAAGTCCAATGTGCACAAAATTTTACAAGCATATATTTAACATTATAATATTTCTATGGCAATTGAGTTTACATAAAAAGGAGTTGTATAGAGGAAGTTATGAATTTTTTAAATTAAAGGTCTAATTATGCCCAGGTACTATAGTAGCCACTGATATGCCATGTCTTTCATGAGTCACATGAACTCAGATTCTTTTCAAATTTCTACAACAATTAGGTCTCATTGCAAGCTTTCTATAGCCACTAAGAGCACCCAATTTGAAGTTGTGTAGCTCAAGATATGCAATTTCAAAGTTCAAGTTTGCTACATGCCTCTATTTCTGACCTCTATAATTGTTCCATTGCATTGGATTAGGTAAATGAATTCAATTTCACTTAAAATTTTTACAACAAGTAGTTCACATCCTAAAATTTCTATAGACACCCAATTTCCATGATTTGGAGTTGTACAGTCCAAGTTATGAATTTTCAAAGTTAGTGCAAATTTTGTGTCTTTGCTATCATTTCGGGTTCCATGGGAAATTCATGTGTTCCATGAGCTAACTAAGGTAAAATGGACATGAACAAACTCAATTATGATGAAAATGAATTAAGTAAAGGAAAGAATCTAATTTGGACCTTTATAGCTCAAAATAACCCATAAATGGCCTAATTTCAATGTTAAAAAGCTTATGAATAAATATGCCACTTACGTGTAACTTTATATTTGACATGTATGCAACAATGAAAGTTAGGTATGACAAGCTCCCTATGGTATGGAATTGAGCACAATAGCTCTTCCTTGGCCCAAAAATGAGTTTAGTTTAGCCTCGCAAGTATGTTTACATGCCATGGCTTGACGAGAAATGAGTTTTCATGTTAAAAGTTATGTTTGACTTATATGATGCATATGATTCATATGATCCCACCACATGCATTGCATTTCCTTATTGGACTCTTGCATGCATTGATATGGTTGAGATATACTACTAAAATTCTCTCTCGAATTTCACCCATGTTCATCCCACTAACCATTTCAAGTTCTCTAAGCAAAAGAAAAGAAATTAAGAAGAACTAAGCTATTGAAAATGATATAATTAAGATTCTTGTGATGTAAACATGTTAATGTATATGATAGACCCAAATGGATAACAATCATAAAGTTCATATCACAAGCTTTTTATTGACATCTAATTTGCTTAAATTAGAATTATATAGCAAAAGTTATGAATTTTTGAAATTTTAGGCTCTATTATGTCAAAGGGTCCAAAATCAATTATATAGCTTTCATATGCAAATGGATCCCATATTCTAGTCTTATGGATCAAAGTAAAGTTACCCATGGTAGCCATGAGTAAAAAAGAAAAGAAATTTAAAATTTGACCCCCATTGTGGCACTTAAAGTGTAAAAAGACTCAAAATCACTGCCAAAAGTTTGGTAATGTAACATCAAAACTTTAACACTCAAATCATACAAATCCCATGCCTCATCTCATGTAAATTCTGTGGGAAGCAACATAATGGCATAGGGAATCATAAATCAAAATGCCTTTTTTCACAGGTAAAAATTTTTTCTTAGAGTCTCATAGGTCATATGGACTCATCCTTCTCATTCTCACATTTAAATACCTAAATACCACTCATAACAAGCTCAAGAGATGGTCTATACCTCGAGCAAAGGGAGCAAATACACAAAATACACTAGTGTAGCCTCGGATCAATTTTCTAGATTTTGTGCTTAAACTTTGAAAAATCATATCTAATTCTAAAAAATTTAAAATCAAGCACACTATACCATTCTGAAAATTTACAGATGTCTACTTTATGATAAAAATAAATACAGACCACAATAGAGGCTATTAGGCACTGAAAACTGATGGAACAATACTAGAGGTCAGCTGTCATCCCTGGTACTGATCTCTAACTTCAAAAATTCATATCTCCCTGCTCAGAATTCCAATTGGGGTGATCTTGGTGGCTATGGAAATCTTATCATGTTTAGTTTATGGTTGTAAATTTCATGAGCATTGGATATCATTTGACCCATGAATGACACAGTCTAAGTTTCTAACCATATGAACAGTACTTGTATCAGTTCAAAAGAAAAATGGCAACTTTGAAAATTCATAATTAATTCTACAAAGCTCCAAATAATATGGTCTTAGGCTTCCCAAAAATCTCTAGATAAGATCTACATGTATGCTAAATTTTATGAGCAAATTCATCCATTTGGTCAGATCTTGACATTGGGTTGTGAAATGGTCATTTTAAGCTTTACAAAGGGTCCAAATGGTCCAAATTGAACTCCAAGGCAACCATGACCACTTGAGCAAGTGGGAATGCACCAAAATGACATTCTAAACTTGTCTCAAAGGTGTATACACCCAAATTTCTTAAACTCACTCATCCACCCCATGATATACATAAGAATACATATGTCTAGTCTTGTCATTCCATACCCAAATCATGCTATATTATACATTTGGCATCAAATCTCATTCATACATCATACATTAGGGTAATTACATATGTTCATATGATTACATAACAATTTCATCATGAGATTACATCATATGCCATGTGTATGGCTACAAGAGAGATAAAACTAGGCATTTTCATACACTTTGATGTCAATCTCCTTCTTTTAGGCTTGGTGGCTTCCATTACCTTGCTCAATTGCTTCACCTAGCATGTTAATACATTAAAGAGGAGGGGATGAGATTCAAAGAATCCCAATAGCTCATTTCCCATTCAATCACACATAAAGTATACAATACAAGTCTTAAAAATGCATGTATGGGCATATTAACATATGTGAGCATTCATAAAACATTCTTGGCATTTGAACACATCATGTTTAGCTGATATAAGCTTGCCAAGTGAGTGGATTAGCCTCACCCATTCACTTGTAGGTTTTGGACTTCTTTACCTATTTTCTCTAAGAAGTTTTGACTCAACCTTACTCTTGGGAGTCTACCTCACTCTTGGGAGACTCTCTACTTTGTCTCAACCAAGTTCTAGGGTTCTTGGCTCATCCTCACCATGGCTAGAGGGTTAGCTTCTCCACACTCAAGCAAACCAAGACAAGCACATAAAGCATCATTTGCATGAATAAAACATCATCATGGTACTATGGAATAAGAGCTCATGCTAAAATACTTTTCATAACTTTAAACATACTTACACACATTCAAAGACAATGTAAGCATACATTCATGCATAAGAGCAGGTGGAGAGAGCTACTTTGCTTGTATTTGCACACTTTTTCCTTAAGCCTTGAGTCCTCTCCCTAGGTGGAGATCATTTTTTTTTTGGCCTAGACACATCATATGAAACTTAATTATACCCTTGAATTACATTCTAAGGCCACACATTCACTAGAAAAACTAGATGACTCATAAGGCTCTTTTATGGTTCTAGAATGCACTTCATGAAGCAACTTTAAGAAAACATCATCTTGGCTCCATTCTATCTATTCATTTATGATTCTTGACTCCATTTAAACCCCTTGGAGTTATCACACAATTAAATTAAGGAGCCTAACTAGGTGTTGCTTCTTTAAGCCATAATATGGAACATACAAGGCCACCTCACTTTCTATGGTTTCTAAAATTTTTTCAAGGCTTCCTCTCATACTTTCCCATCATACATGACTCAAAAATAAGCTTAGAACAAATTAAAACTACCCCTAGGTGCCATTTCTACTCTAGGTCGAAGCATATACTCTTTTTAGCATCCTTGGAGATTCTTTGCTTCCTTTAATGGGAAAATCATGTAGGAAGCTCTCTTGGTATCTTAGGAACTCATATGAACACTTAAACATCATAAAATATGGCTAGGGTTCATGATAGAATTCAAGGTGCAATCAAAACCCTAAATTCCATAACTTGTGTTTTAAAACTCCTTTTTCAATTCTAGTTATATATTCTTAATCCTTACACTCCATAACCTTTGGTTCTATTAAGAACACATAAATAAAAACTCTCCTCCTCACTTTCTCTCTCTAGACCAAAGGTTAAATGGCTTGGAAATACAAGATTTTGCAAGTGTTTTAATTGAAGTCTTACCTTAAAATAGAACTTTCTTCGTGTAGATTATTTTTCACCTATTGATTTCTTGAAAAGAGTTCCTTTTTGGCTTGGGTTAGATCTGAATCTTCAAGTTTTCAAGAAAAGAAAACCACCATTAGAGAGCTCTTAGAGAGAGGAACAACTTTCCTAACTAGCATGGGATGAAATAGGGTCGTTTACTTACCTAAACGGAAGCTTAAACTTCTTCTCCCTCTCCCCTCTTAATGTCATGCCATTGCTGCCCATTTTTCTACAAATGGAAGATTGAAGAAGGTGATAAGGTGTAATCTTACTTAAAAAGCCTCTTTTACAATTTTTCAAAATGACTATTTTGCCCCTACACGCTTGTTTGCTCCATTTAGGCTCATTTTAACTCCTTTTTTAGAACCATCTTCTCCATCATAAAATTTAGGTGCTCTAATTCATAAAATGCTTTTGGTTTAATCCAAATTAGATTTAAAACCTTCCCGAATGAACTGGTCAAAGTTCAAGTCAACTGACATTGGAAAACATCCACCGGAGGGGCTTTAGCTATCCCGAGGCTTCCCATGGTTTTCAGGGCGTCTGAAAACCCTGGAGAACTCAAAACTTTCATTTAAAAAGCCTTCCTGTGAGAATTTCAAAATTTTCTCAAAATGATAAAAATGCTCTTACATTTTGTCAACCTTTCGTTACATTTCGTTTCTTCATTCTAGCTCCGTTTTTCTTTCCATCTAAGCTTGGGATTCTCATTTTTAGGAGTCTAGAATGCTTCCAAATTTTTAACTAAGCCATTTCAAGGGACTTGCTTTTGTATCCAGTGAATTTTAATCATTTACGGAGAAACTGTATATTATGTTTCTTACGTTTTCTCTCATTTTCAGAGAACTGGATATTAGAGGTAACAGTCCATTAAAAATAAATGGTATGAATGAATTTATATAAAGCTAGTTATGACACTTTTAGTATTTATAATTTATATCTAAACCACTTACAATCTTAGAATCATTAAAACAACTCCCTAGGTACCCTCACCTAGCCTTGGCTAAGAAGCCCTCTAAACATAACTTTTATGGAGTTTTGTTTTACAACTTAGGGAATTTCAAGACTTTAAGATATCCATGCTTCATTTCTCACTCAATTATGGTATTAAAGACCTTAATTAACTCTCTTAAGGCCTTGAATATATCAAGGGGCACTCAAAACCCTAGGTGAGTGCATATTCTTGTTCAATTCTAATGATTTTTTTTATCAATTCTAATTGCATATTCTTGTTCTTCACCCTCCAAAACCCTTAATTCTACCATGGATTCCTTAAGCTAAATTCTTTACCTCTTCTCCCTCTCTTGGCCGAAATGGAGGCAAGCTAAGGTTCCATACACACTAACTTTTCCTAGCCTGTTCCATATATCATTTGAAAGTGCCTTAAATGGAGATTATTTTGGTCCAATTGGTTTCCTTAAAGAAGCTTCTTCGTCCATGAGTTTAGCCATTGAACTCACTTTTTTAGGAAACCAAAACCACTAAGAAAATCAGGAGAAAGAGTAGGAAAGAGTTCATAATAACATCATGGGCAAATTTGGCATGTAAACTTACCTTATGTAAGATTCTTCCTCCTTCTTTCCTTCCTCCTTGATCACGCCTCTAGGTCTAGTTTTAGGGCTAAATATGGCATCTAAACTGAAAAAGAAAAGTAACAGGTGGTATTTATATAAGGCTGCTAGGGTTTTTAATTTTAAAAATTTCAATTTTGCCCTTATATTTTAATTCCACCATTTAGGTTCATTTCTTCATATTTTTGGAAATTGATAACTTTGTAACGAAACTTAGACTCTACTCTTTATCAAAAACATTTATTTTAAGGTTACAAGGACCTAAAATACTCAAAAGAAGTTTGGTCAAAGTTATAGTCAACAAAAGTCCTAAACTGATTAATTAAACTAGCCTCATCTAGTTAATCTATTACCCTTATTTCATCATATTGTGATGAGAAATATTAATTTCTCAAACCAATTCTAATGTTTCTTAAATCCTTAAAATTTTTATTAGTTAAACCTATATCGATTCCTTTTAATTCTGATTGGCTTTTCTAGGCCTTATGACCCTTTTTTAGTTCATCTATTATGTTATTTAGGGACTATTTTAATTTATAAAATATAGGATATTACACCTTGGAGGCTAGATGAACTATTGGGTAAGTATTCCCTTCCATTTTGATGTATTAATATGTTGAAAATTGGCCCCTATGGCTGATTTTTGTGTTAGGCTATATTAATGTGCGAAAATTCAAGTTTTAAGAATAGCCCATTATGTGTTTTTTGTTGTTAAAGCTCAAATCAATCCATTTGATCTCTTAAATGTATGGGTAAGTGTTTCCCCAACTTTTATAGGGTGTATGTGCTGAATTTTCATCATTTATATTAATTTTTGGTGCATGGCTATTCCATGTACGAAAATAGAGATGTTGGAAGTGACCCATGGTTTGTTCTTGGTGGTTTAATCTTAAATTGGTTCCATTGATTCTTTGTAAATTTTGGTAAGTGATTTCTATTGGATTCTTGATGAAATTGATCAATGGATATAAAGCTCTTTTGCTAATTATGGTTAAATTGTAATAACTGAATTTTCAAAAACCAAATTAAAACTGATAAAATGATATGAGAATACTCTAAAGCAAGGCAAATTAAGGCTAATTAAGAATAAGATGATAATTAGAACATCTAAAAATGTAAATAAGAGCCTAAGAATAGCCCAAAAACAAAGCCAAAATGGCTGAACGAATTAAAGGATAAACATAGTGGCAAAATCATAATTTTAGATAACTTTTTAAAAACTCAAGTAAGAGAGCTTTAAATGATAAAATTGAGTTCATTAAGGTTTTTAGAGGCCTAAAAAATCATAGGAACCGTTAGAATGATTAAAACCCTTTCGATTTATAATTTATACCACCAATTGACCAAAACTTTGACCAAATCATTCAAGGTTGCTTTTAATCCAATTAATTTGAAACCAAAGGCATTTAATGAATTAAAGAATTTAAATTTTAGGATGGAAAAGACGATTCTCTAAAAAGAGTTAAAATGAGCTCAAACCATAAAATTAAAGAATAGGGGTGAAATTAGAAACTTTTCTTTAAAGAAACCCTAGCTTCTCCATATAAAAGGGTCACCCCATCTCTTTTCCCTCACTTTGGCTAAAATTCTCAGCTTCCAAATTAGACCTAAGGATGTCCTAAGTGGCACCAAAAATCAAGAGAGATTGAAGAAACCTAAGGTGAGAAATTTTAAGGAATTTTCCTATGTTACTCTTTTCGCCTAGTTTCTACTCTTTCTCCATGGTTTTGGCATCTTAAAAGATGGAGTTTTGGGTTTGAACTGATGGAGGAAAGGGCTTTTAACAAGGAACAAAATACATCAAAATAACCACCATGAATAACCTTTTCACTTGATGTATAACTTATGGCATGGGAGAAGCATGTTCTTGGTTTTCTATCACCTTATGTGTTTGGCCAGGCTAGGGAGGATATGTGAGGAGTTGGTTTTTGATTGTACCATGCTAGGAATCAAGTTTTGTAATATAAGGATTAAGAAATTGTCATTAGAACAAAATAAGAAGCCATGGAATGCATAAATGAAAACCTAGGGTTTTGATTGCACTTTAGAAAAATATGTAGTCTTAAAATGATGTTTTAAGCCATATAAAAGTATAATTGAGTCAAGAAGAGGCTAATGATTTCATTTAGATGCCACTTTCCCATGTAAGAAAACAAAAACTCCATGGAAGATAATTGGAGTGCATGTCTCAACCATGAGCCATATGAAGCACTTAGGGAGAGTTTTCTTTGATTCTAAGGATATAAATGGTCTTAAATTTAGAAACCATATTTTGAAAGTTGAAAGTTTAGGGTTTCATTAGGCATAAAGAAGCAACTTAGTGTTTGGCTTCTTGATTTGAGTTTGTGATGACTCTAATAAGTATAAATGGAGTCATATAACTTAGGTTGAGTGAGAAATTAGAGCCAAGATGATAAATTATATGAGTTGCTTCATTATACCATTAAATGGAATCATATGGAAGCCTAGAACTAGAATGGGCTTATGTAAGGCTTATGGAGGCAAGAGATGGTTCCATTGATGCCTTTGTGTCTTATTTAATATGTCTAGACTAAGCAAATCAAACTCCTCCTAAGTGTGTTTGTGAGGCCGAGGCAAGGAAGTAGGAACTAAGAAAGGAATTTTGTGCTTCTTAAGAAAGATAGCTCTTCATCAATTCTTGTATGCTTATCTTAGTTGTTTGATTGTCATTAATGCTTATCTTGTATGTTTGGACTATGACTTAGGGCTATTGCTATTAGTTTAATAATATGATAGCATTACATCTCTTAGAATGCATATGGAATGTGAATGGATCTTAAAGGGTGAGGTTGTGCCAAAAGTCCCTTGAATTTGGATGAGATCAAGCCAAAAGTCCCTAAGTAAGGGTGAGACAAGGCCAAAAGTCCCTAAGTAAGGGTGAGACTAGGTCAAAAGTCCCTAAAATGGGTGAAACTAATCTAAAAGTCTCACATAATTTGGTGAGGCTAGATCAAAAGTCCCTAAAACTTGATTTTGCCTTCAAGGATTCATATGATTTTATAATTATGATTATGCTTGAGATTTGGCCGAATATAGCACATGCTTGCTTTCTTTAATATGATAACATGCCATATAAGTGTGCTTGAAAGGTGAATGAGCTATTGGGATTCTTGGAATCTCACTCTTCCCATATTGTTTCTAACCATGTCTAAGTAAATCTCAAAAAGCCATGGATGGAAGCCAACAAGTATAAATGGTGCTACTTTGACAGTGGTTTAGGAATTTATGTAATTTAGGGCTTAAGAATAGTTGTACATGTTATTTTTGTAATGTAAATATTCACTCATATATAAAAGTATATGATTATGATATAAATACCAATGGTGGATATTTATATGTGTGCAAATTGACCATGTAAATGCTATGGAAAGTATAAGTATATTGCTAGGTGGAGAGGTCATTTTGAGTTTCATGATGTTTGGGACCTTATAGGATGGTCTTACATGTTGTGTTTCATGTTTTGGACGTGCTCAAATGGTCACTTGTATTAAGGGAAGCCATTTTTGAACCATTTGGTGCTACATGGGTGTATTTTGAAACATAATTTACCTCTGAATCAAAACTAGATCAAATGAATGAGTTTTGACATGGAATTTGGTAGGCCATTTAGATCTCATTTATAGCTTTTCACAAAGCATAAGAATATAATTTTTGGAGCTCTATAGAATTTCTTATGATTTTTTAAGTTGGCTGAATTATGCAAATTTGTCATACACTATTCATTTGGTTAGTTCTAGTTTTTTATATATTTGATGGGCCAAATGAAATCCAATGCTCATAAAATGTTATAGGCATATAGTTGGCATTATAAACTTTTCATAGCCACTGAGATCACTCAATTTAAAGTTGTGCTAGCTCAAGATATGCATACTTAAAGTTTTAGGTTTGCATATGCATAAAATTCTAATAGTATTACTATTCTATTTGATTTTTGTGACTTAAACGAATTTGTTTTGATCTAGGATTTTAACATCATGTAGTTCATGCCTTGAGCTTTCTAGAAAGACTCATTTGCATGATTTTGAGTTTTCTAGTTTAAGATATGAATTTTTGAAGTTTTGACAAAATTATGGAACCTTGATGAAATGATGTATTTATGTTAGTATGGGATGCCTGACCTTAAAATCGAAATTCCATACTTCTTTTTGTGATATTTTTGATTGAACAAGTATATCAAGGATGAAAGTTGAGATTGGTAAGTTGAAATGGTGCAATTAAGTAAAGATGGAATATTTTGACTTTTAATGTCAGTTATTTCTGCTACTAAAAGTGTTGGAAATATGATAATAGATATTATAGGCACATTGACATGCAAAATTATGTGCTATTATAGTATGGGTATGGCATGATGGGTTGACACAATGCAAGAAAATGACACTTTCTTGGAAAATTTTGCCTTTGATTTGAATTTTTCTCTGATCTAGCCCATTGAATATTGTATTTCTATATCACTTTGCCAATTTAATTATTTTACTAATTCTCATACTCAAAAAAATAAATTTTAGGTCTTTAGTGGCTTAAAATAACTAAAATTACTCATATGCTGCTGGGTTCTAGGTATGCATAAAATTGGGACTTTGGCCTATTTTAATTATCGTTGCAGCCTCTAATAGCCTTATTTAACCTTATATTATGGGAAAATAATTTGTCCTTTCCTTATGCTACTATTTTCACATAATTACCATTTTGTCCATATTTCCTTACATACTTCACTTTATTACCCCTTTTTGGGCCTTAAGCAATCCTTTAGGCCTTTTTCTTTATTTTAATTGGACTTTTACTCTTCTTTATCCTTTCTCTTATCTTTATTTTAGAGTTAGTTTATTGTAAAAATTACTAGTTGTTACAAAGGGAAAGAGATTAAATGGAACATGGGTTCTAGGTTTTAGGTCATAAGTGATAATTGCTAATTTTCATATACTTTATTCCCTCTAATTTTGGCACTTTAATAATTGAATATGGCTTATTGCATTTTATTAGATAATAATTGTATTTAATGGCCATTTTTTGTGTGACAACCCTCCCTTCTAATCACTGTAATTATAGTTAAATATACGATTAATAATTAATTATCAAAGTTTGAGTGGTTACAATTTATCGTATTGTGAAAATATGGGAAAAATTTGAACCTTGATGTTAGGGTCATCACCATACCACCTCAACGTGATGAAATTTGCATAAAAGAAATCCTACTACCATAAGGGGTTTATGATTCAACCATCCATCAGTTTTAATACCCAATAACCTCCCACAAATGTTCCTATATCATCTCTTATCATTACCGTTGAAGAAATTGGGGTTTCTAGGCTAAAAGGAGTAGGTTGGGGACTTGCGCCGCAACCTATACCTTCCTCGCCGGGGCCAAGTTGCTCTCTAGAATCATTAGACAAATTTCACAAATCTCGCCACGGCTAGTTGGACCTTCGTCGCGGCCAACCTATATGGCACCGCGGTAAAAATGCCTCATGGAACTACTATTCTTAACTCTCACGATTCTCGCCTTGGTGCAATATATTTGCGCCGCGGTGAGTTTTGCTTCTATCTAACTCTTAATTAATTTCCTTGACTCGCGTAGCAGCAAGACATAATGCGTCGTGGTGAGTTTTGGTTCTGTTACCCTCCTAAGCGATTTTTTTCGCTCTGCGCTGCGGCGGGGTTCAATGTGTCGCAGCGCCCTTTGACTCTGTCTCTCATTTGGCAACGGCGAAGCCCTCTTAGCCGCAATGAGACTTCCTCCTGTGACTACATTGCTCAAATTTCGCCTCCTACACTCCAAATCTCATCTTAGAAACACTCCAGGTCCACCTTCCCTTATGTTATGTGATTCTAATGGTGTTTATCTACCCTATTTACCCATCAATCCATCCATTACCATTGCAAAACTTAAACACTACTTCCTACTTGCCCAACTAGCTCATAATCAGCAAATTCATGAATATATGACAGCAAGAACACATGCATTAGCAGCAATTAACATCCAATGCACATTCCATAGATATTCCATTCAACAATAGCTTATACCCGCATCCAAGGCATCATATGACTACAATTCCCATATGGTGATCCATATCACAATTTCAACAAAACTATATATATGATACTATAAGTTCATACATTAATATTCAACTATAATGAGACTTAAATCCTTAACGATTACATTTCAATCAAACAAAATATAAATGCCTACACTTGGCAACATGAATACATGATGATGCTATGTAAACTAATAACAAAATTGCATCTCTACTAAATAAGCCAGCCTAAGTATAGCCTTCTCCCATATGTTGGAGCTCATGGATTTTCATCCACTTGCTTCCCTTTATCTTTACCCGAAGAACCTTCACCTGAAATGTTAATCCCATGAAATGGGGTGAGATATAAATCTTAATAACCAAGGCAATTCCATCATATACCCAGTTTTAATTAGCATATATGCATGAATCAAATTCAACATCAGAAACATATTCATCATATTAGCAAATGAAACAATTAGGCTATCATGATTACTATTCCATACTAGCAATCATATTATCACATGTTAAAGGTCATTAAACACCGGGAGAGGCCCGTCACAACACCTACTCCTTATTGAGCACAACCGAGGCTCTGTGTATCTGGGGTTTGATTATAACCCAGTGCTCGATCGAAGCATATGCACGGGTGGCAGCTGCACCACAGCTCCACCATGGACTCACAAGGTCCAATCACAATTCAACAGATAGCCAACCAATTCATTCAACATTTCAAATCATTCATATACAGAAACATATGAAATTAAATCAGATATATACATGGAATTAATATAAACCCGGTTACCTCACTTGTAGATAAATTTGCAACAGCCATCACAATTTCTAAATTCGGATTAGAGTGTCCTTCACCAGAAAACTTAATATTCCACCCAAAATCCTAAGCAAATTCGTACAGAATTAATACCCATTTTATAAATCAGCTATGGGGGTCTTAAATTAACAAATGAAGCATCAAAATGGAGGGTTTAAACTCATCCCAGGTCAACCCTAATCTCAGCCTACGAATTTCACCAAGAAAATCCCCAAACACCCACATTTTAGATTTTGGGTAGGGTTAAAATACTCCAAATGAAAAATTAATCGGACCAAATTAAAAAGAAAGATGAAAGGATTAAGTTGTATAACTATTACCTTGGCTGAATCTTGCTCTAAATGTGAGAAAATGTAGAATTCTTGCCCCCAACCCTAGCCTCCTTCTTAACCTCCAAATTTTGCTTCTTGAGTTTTAGCAAATAAGAAAGTGGCTGAAGCATTAGGGTTTAAGTTGGGTTTTAGTTAGGTCAAATATGGGTCATGGGTTGCTCCAAAGTCCAGCTCATAATGGGCTTCAAGTTTTTGCTTGTTGGGCCAGTTTTTAAAGTGTTGGGCTGCAGAATTTTACTGGGCCAGTTTTATGTGCATTAGGTTGCTGAAATTTAATTAGGTTTGGGCCAAGTTTGAAGAGTTCAAGAATTTGGGGTTTGCACAAGGGTTATTTGGCCACTTAAAAGAGCCTATGCAAGGTGGATCTTGGGCCTCCATTCCACTAAATTGGATTGGGTCTGCACCTAACCCATTGGGCCTCCATTAGCCTCTTCTCATGATCTATTAATTTTGGCCTAGATAGAATTTATATCCCAATTAAATCTCAAACCCGTTTTAATAATCTATCTCTCTAAAATCTCCATCCACTTAATTTGTCCAATTATCCCATATTAATTATGCCTAATTAATCTAATCCTTGATTAACACCTTAATTAATTATGGGGTGTTACATTCTGTACTTTAGGAATTAAATTGCAAAATGATTGATTTTAATGCATAAATTTCTTTAAATGATTTTGCAGATTTTCCTATTGAATTGTTCTTACTATTTGTGAAGATTTTTTATTGGGCAATTGAAGCTTTGAATGATAAATTGATTTGAAGAAGAGAAGAGTTGTTGTGTGAGACAAGGCTTTGGTTTTGGAGACTTGAACAGAGGAGGGAGAAACGAGGTTGCACACATTCAATTAAGGTCCACCAACTCACAAGTCCCTCCAGCTCCATTCACATACATCTATGTCTTCACAATGCTCTATTCTGGTGAGTAGAGATGTTTACATAGGAATGAGTGGGAAAAAGAAGAAGCAGCTCCTTACATCCATTCCTAGTGAAGCTCTTATTCTTTCCATGAAAAAGAAGCACTTCCACGTAGCAAATGAGTCACACAAAGGCTACATGTTTAAAAGGTTTTATGGGTTAGCAAGGTTTTTACGTGGAATAAAGAAATAGGGAAAGGGGAGAAGGAAAGAGAGGCTCGAAATGGGTTCTACGTAGAAAAGAGCTTGCATAGAGAAAATACAAGTAAGGAGCAACTCCATAGACGTGAATAGAAGTAGAACACATGGTCTAAAAGAAGCTGAGAATGAAAGGGAGGAAAAACACGATGGAACAGAAGCATGGAGAAAACAAATGAAGATGTAGAGTTGACGTGAAGGAAAGGGAGAAGAACCTACAGGAAGAAGCAAACAAAGAAAAAGCCATGGGTTGAGAAGGATTGTCACATGGTACAGCAGCATGTAAGAAAGAGGCGCGAGCTTGCTGAATGGTAACGTGAAAATGAAGGTAAAAGACACTGGCTAGGTGAGCTCCAAAGACACGAAAAAGGAGCTTGATTCTGACTTGGAGGAAGCATAAGTCCAGCTAGTTATTTGAAGAGAAGAGGTTACGAGGTATGGTACTTTGAGAGGAAAAAGGAAGAGTTAAATAGACAAAGAAACACGCATGCAAGAAGAGAAGAAGAAGCTATG
Source organism: Erythrophleum ivorense (assembly GCA_026724425.1). NCBI lineage: Eukaryota > Viridiplantae > Streptophyta > Magnoliopsida > Fabales > Fabaceae > Erythrophleum > Erythrophleum ivorense. The sequence continues at coordinate 1,084,657 of JAIUCV010000228.1, forward strand.
TATTTGTCTGAGAAAGAAGCAAGAAACATACACGAAGCTTAGGCAGAATGAAAGGAGAGTTTCATGTGGAATATTATAAAAGAAATTAAAGTGGGGCCCACACTTATACACACATGCATGTGGCTACAGGCAATGAAAAGGAATGAGAGGCAGCATATGAAATTATTAAAAATTCACATGAGAAGAGCATCCAATACACATTATTCCATCGTGATATTGAGGCCATCATCTAGATGCACACATTCGTCATTCATTTTTCACTCCATCCAGGCGCTCCTTCATCCATTCCACTTCATCCAGCAGCCACTCCACGCCATCTCCTCCATTCCCATTCTATCTCCACTCAAATGAAGCTCTAATTCCCTTTGTGGCTAGCTAGGAGGAAGATCTTTGGTGGAAGCTTGAATCCATGGAGAAGAACATAGAATTTTGGCTAAGATTTTCTTAATTTCCTACACTTTTTCTCTTTCATGTATTATCTTGGTTAAGTTGTATTTGATGGAAAATTTGTGTAATTGTAATTAGTGGCTGGTTAGACACTAATTAGAAAACCTTTTTATTGATTAATTGATTAGATTAGACACTGAATTTTTCATGTGTGCAATCAAGGTGTTTGATGAAATGCTTATGAGAATTGGTGTGCTTAATTGTCTAATTTGAGGATCTATGGGGGTTTAATTGGTTAATTGAATCTCCTATGGTGATAATTCAAAGGCTAATTAATCGGTTAATAAATCAATTTGAGTGTTCATTGATCCTAATGACAAGAGTTAGCGATTTAATATGGGATTGAAGTTTCAATTCAACATTAGATTCTTAATCTCTTGATTCTTGCGTGGTAACTCAAGATACATTTGTCGTGAACACAATTAGTGACTTTTAAACTAGAATTAATCACAAATGAATTAAGATAAAGATAGTGGATACCAAGAAACGAATCCAAAGCTAGTTACAAGCCCATTATCAACCATAATTCGTGCAATTAAGTAAAGTTTAGGAACTTTATTTTAATTTAATTCTAGTTAGTCTAATTAGATCAAAAAAACCCCTTAAACTAGGTAGTTCTAGGTCCTTTAATACTTAGAAAACCTAATTAAACATTGAATTCCATTTCCAAGGGAGATGACCTAGGTTATGCCACTAACTATAAAATCTAATTCAACCTAGTTTTATTTTGAGAGTTGCACGACAAACACGTCAATAAGTCTAGGCCCCCTAATTCTATTTCAACTGGGTCTTCACTTAGTTTCCAAATTTGGCTCTTCTAATTATGTTTGAATTGAATCTTAGGAATTAGTGAGCTCTTAATTAATTTTCTTGGTGTCACAATTTAATTTCTTGATAATTAATTAGAAACCTATAATTAAATTTAGTTTTCCTTATAAATTCCTAAATTAATTATTTTTCCTAAAAAAATTTATATTTTCTATATTATTCTATAATAAATCCTTAATTTCCACATAATTCCAATTAATTATTTTGAGGATGTTACATATGTGACTATGTTGTTGATAAATCATGTATATATATATACATTTTTGAAAAAGGGTTGTGCATATGCTTTACATGTTGTATATATGCTACAACGCTTACTTTTAAGATTTGTTATGTATATGAGGATGAATGCCAAGCTAGGGTACCTTTTTATGGTTTTTGTATGTATCGAATGAAGAATGCCAAGTTAGGATGCAATTATGATGGTTTTTAATGTAATAATATAATGCACTTGTAAATGAATCTTATGTTTATATCTTACCATGTCTTGAAATAGAGCTAAATAGCATAAATGTATGTTTTGGAAATGCAAGATTGTTTTATTTTGTAATGATATCTAGGTGAGGTATATGGATGTGATGATAGTTTTGCTTTACATAATATGACATGGCTTTGGGTATGGAGGTGCTTGGCATGAGAAGAGTGGGTCAAATTAGGAGTTTTATATCTGTTCAATGTGTTCTGGTTTAAAATGAATGTGTTATAACTAATTTGGTCTAGGACCTTGTTCATAGGTTTAAGACCTTGTCAACAAGATTAGAATACTGCAAATAAGTAGAGGACTTGTTGTTTGACTTAGGACTTTGTAGACTATTTGTGAACCTTGTTGACTAGATTTAGGACCTTGCAGATTGATAGAAAACTAGTTTTGTGAAGGACTTTGCATATCAACAACATCTCTGGGTAGACTAAAAGGTTTTCAAAATGAGATGTAGTCAACTAATAAGATCATGACGTAGGTAACCATATCTTCTATGTTAGCTAACCAAGTTTTTGGGAACATGTACAAGAGGCCTAGCAATTAGTGTTAATCAAATGAGGAAAAGATTTATTAAGTTTGTAAAGGTCCAAATTGACCCATTTTTTTTCCATTATTTTAGTGATTATTGTATGCTTCTATGTTAAATAAACTTGAATTGATCACTTAAAGGTTGAGTATGTAAGGTTTTACACTATCAACTATCGCATTGGTTATAACCAATGTTGGAATAGAAGCTTAATGATGTTTTTAATTGTTGCAAAGATTTTGCATGTATCCTCTAGGCTAGTTATAACCATTGTTAAATATTTTCTTGTGTTTTTTCCCAATTTTTTTTTCATTTGTTCTTTCTTGCTTTTACATGGAAGATATGTCATAAAGTTAAATTTTCACAAAAAGATATATAAATTTAAACCAATATACCATATAAAAATAAGTATTTTAAAGCATTGGTCTACATTGTATCTTCATAACAAATATATGTTGTGAAGAGTCAAAACATGTTCTACATTTTAAAGCATTGGTCAAGCATGCCATAAAAATATATGTTCAACAAGAGTCAAAACATTTAAGGTGACAATGTATGATGGATCATGACTAGCTCTAGATGATGTTAGCATCCTATAAGTGATGCCTCTGCACTACCTACATTAGAGGCTTGTAAGCATAACATTTAAGGTGAGAATCCATCGTAAACTACTGTAGCAAGTTAATAACCTAATAGGTGTATGTTTATATTACCTGTGAAAAGAGATGGTTCTGTTACGAGAGTAACCTTTGGAGGTACCTATATTCCAAATTGTTTTGCAAAATATTTGAATATGTTGTTCGTTCAAGTTTGCTCACAGAGTTTGATCAATTTGCTCCCGAGCATGCTATTGCTCCATGGATTCTAATTTTGATTTTTCCTTCATTGAACTTAGTTTGCTTCATAAAGTTTCCATCTCATCGACTGATTTAGCACTGCTTATGGAACTCATGATCAAGCTGAGTTAGCACTATTTTTTCAATCTCCTCTCAAGCTCTTTATCTTGAATAAGAAGAGAAAGGTTGGGAGCAAACTCATGTATCATATACCAAGAAGCAACAAAATAAATAAGAAACGCAGAATGAATACCAATGGCAACATTCTTGCTAGTAATTCTAGCAAGAATAGTTCCATTGGTAGCAAATGTGAATAATGTCTTTCCAAACAGATGTCCTGTTAGATTTTACTAGTACGACTCGATATTAACTTTTTACTTAGGAATGATTATAATTTAACATTAATTTGGGAATTAAAAACCAATAAATACGTTTGATTTTTTATTCAGTTAAGCCCATCTGAATGTCTTAGTGCAAAGTTGCTTCACTCTCTTATAAAGAGCATGAGATTTTCTTAAAACCATAACATATTGATCTAGAGGAATTAGTCAAACTAAAAGGTAAAGTAATAATGTACAAGGAAGAAATTTCCAACCAAAAATCATGCTACCCGATAGAAATGAGAGGAAATGTTAATTTACTGGTTTTCAAAAGCAAAATCGTCTGGGTTTCCGTCAAAGATAAATATAAAACATCATGCCTTGAAACCACCTTGCAGCCATGCCAACAAGGAACACAAGTCAATAGACCTTGAAAGTAGAGGCTTTTTTGCTCCTCTCACCTTGCAAAAACAACGATTGACTATACAGTGAAAGCAAAAGAGATAACGCGTAGACAAAGCACTATAAAGAATTATAAAGGTTGCCCGTTGAATGAACATATTGTTTTAAAATCATCATCCTTATAGATAAGTTTACTGGAAATATAGCATCAGTACTCACGAATAACCAAATATGCCACTTTGCTTGAGAGCACACCCCAAATCTGCCAAAGCCAAATGTCAGCAAGCAAGCTTGAGATAAAGATAAAAGGGTATAAGTCAAACAACAATTTGGGTTTCCTCCTAACCCATTTATCAACACAGCAAGTGCATTCTATCTCTTCTGGTGTAAAGGAGAAAAGGAAATATGACGGTAATAATTTTAAGTTATTCGTGATATTTTTTAATAAAATTTTAATTTAATAGGTAGTTTTTTATCAAATCGTAATGCAGAACAGAAGATCCTAATCTCCACACAAGGAGTATATTAACATTTTCTTTTTATATAAAGCATATATTTTTAAATGAATTATTCATGAACAGGACAAGCTTACAATAAAATATTCAGACAAAATTTGTGTAATCTAACAAACCTAAAGCTATTGGCTGTTGCATAAGAATTGTGGAGTCGCCTATGGAGATTTTATTTTTCGTTTTTCTGAGCCTTTATAAAGATGATGCTTTCTCCTTTTGAGAAAATTTCTCTTTGGTGCCTTCAAAGATATTATATTTTAAAACAGTACTTCATGAGATACTTCAGAGTCTTTTTTGTTTCATTTCTTAATTTCATTTTCAATGAAAATGTGTTTGCATACAGCTTTTTAGAGGAAAAAAATTTAAGGAACATTCTCTGAAATTGGTTGAAAATAATAAATGTCTAAAAGAATTTTTTAATGTTTTCATTTAAGAACCTGTAGCAATTATGTAATTATGTTAGCATGCACTTTTATTTCTCTCTAAGCATTTGAACCTTCCATTTATTGATAGTCAAACTAGAAGATCAAGTAAAATTTATAGTTATTTAAGTTAATTTTCTTTGAAAACAAAAATAAAAATATTGTTAAAGAATAAATACTTAAAAATAAAAATTGATTTTAATGAATGAAAATTAAAAATATTTTTAGAAATTGCACATACCTTAAATTTAAGGAAAAACTTATATATAATTTTGTATATTTTTATTAATAAATTCTCTGATCAAAATATGATAAGTATATAATTTTTTAATAATAGCATGGCAAAGTATATAATTTTGAATTTTTGAACCTTTTACTATTAAAATATTTTTTCACAAAACAACATCTGACCTTTCTTTTTTTCTTGGGAAATCAATGATGTAGGTTCTCAGTTTTCCAATTTTTTTTTATAAATTTAGTAAGAAGTGGCAAGCTACTAGCGTAGCCTCCTCATAGCTTGCAAAACTATAATGCAATTGTATTATAGTATTTAAAAAATTACAACTTTAAAAAAATGTATAGTTTTTTTAAAAAATAATTTATTATTACTATATAAATAAATGAGTAAGATTTTCAATCAAATAACATATTCTTACACTAACTCAATTTTCTATTCTATATATTAATTATTTCTTTAAATTAAAATTTTTTCTTGGATATGCAGACTCTTTTCACAATATATATAATAATAATAAATTAAAAAATGTTCTTTATCTCTTACAAACAACAAATTTCTCTCTAGCCCAATTTAAATTCAAAAATAATTTAAATAGTTTAAAAAGAGAATTCAACATTTTCATTATATTTAAAAAAACATAAATAATTTTAACAATTTCATTACATTTTAAAAAATAATTAATTTACAAAATTAGCTTATATTTTCACCACAATCAGAAGTTTTGAATTTAAATTATTTCTTCTTTTAAAATTGTAATGATTTAAAAAAAAAAAGTTGTAATGAAAGTGTTGAATTCTTGAAATAGAACTCAACACTAGTTTAAATACAAAATTTTTTAAACCTTTTAAATTATTAATTATCTATTCTTTGTTTTAAAAGTATAGTGAAAATTTTGAATTCTTTGTTTAATTATTTAAATTATTTTTTAATTTAAACTAAACTAGAAGGAAATCTATTGTTCGTAAGAGATAAATAGGGCTTTATTAATTTCCTATTACTATATATATTATGAATAAAGTTGACCCTATCTAAGAAAAAAATCTAATTTAAAAAAAATAATTGAGATATAGAATAGAATATTGAGTTAGTGTAAAAATATGTTATTTGATTGAAAATCTCACTGATTTCATTTATATAGTAATAAGAAATTATTTTTTTTCTAAAACTTGTAATTTTTTTATACTACAATGTGTCACACATGATTTATTTAAGCTCATTAGACTAATGCTCAAGCATGATCTACACAATTCTAAAGAAAAGATATTAAAATAATAGTTTTTTCGTGCGTTACGTAGTATTTTAAAAATTTGAATTTCGCTCCGTGGATCCCGTGGGCTCCCTAACAACATCCTCTACTCATATTCCATCTAAACAAGTCATAACTATTGCAAAACATTCCATATATTTTGAGTTAGGAACCACACATTAAAAAAAAATCACATTTCAGCCTCGAGTCCAAAATTCAGTTTATGGGTAACAATTTTGGAAAATTATAACTAATTCTAGAAAAATTGAAATCAAGCACATGATAGCTTTCTGGAAAGCTCTAGATGTTGACTTTATATAAATATAATTCCAAGCCATAATAACATCATTTGGACCACATTTGAAAATAGAAAAGTGACATGGGTTAGATTGCCCAGTGTTTCTGATACAATTTACTGATATAAATTTTAAAAATTTATAACTAATTCCATAAAAATCCAATTCAGGAAAACTATAATAATTTGGAAAGATACAGATATTAACTAGAGGAAAAAATAATTTCAAACTAATTTAGAAGCTTTCAGACTGTGAAAATTAATGGAATAATGATTGAGGTCTGATTGCACCCCTGATAGTGACTTGAAATTTCAAAAACTTAATTCTCTCTCTACAGACCTCCAATTGAGGTGCTTTTAGTTGATATGCGTCACTGTGAATGTCTAGTTTCTTCTTGTAAAAGTTTATAGCCATTGGACATCATTTGGCTTATAAATGACTAAGGTGAAACTATCGACCATTTGTACAATACCACTGTCAAATTGAAAAAAATTTGCCAACTTTGGAAATTCACCAAAAATTCTCTAGAGCTCCCAATGATATGTACTTTAGGTTTCCAAAAAGCTCTAGACAAGACCTATAAACATGCCAAGTTTGTTTCAAACCAAGAAGAGGTCATTTGATCAAATCTTGACATAACTCTAGAATTTGGCAAGTTTAGTAGTACAAAATGGTCAATATGGTTCCAAATGGCCTCTAAACCATGCAACCACCTCATGGGCACATTTTAAAGCATAATTACAGCATAACCAAGCCTCTAAAATGATCTAAACTACCATGGATCTTAAATCCTCTAGGCCACATGCAAGAATACATAAGCAAGAATGGGCCTTCAAGTACCCAAATCACATTCTACCATTGATTTGCTGTCAAGTTTAGTTTATACATCATTCATACATACTTTTGCACTTGTTCAAATATTTACATCTAAAAAATAACATATATATATACACTTGGACATTCTTTTATATCAAAATTTACACTATTGTCAAGATATAGCCAATCTGCTCCTTGGCTTCCATTTTTGGGCTCTTGAACTCCACCAAGATAAGATGAGATGGGAGAGGGAAGGGGGTGAGATTCATAGAATCTTAATAGCTCATACATTTATTCAAGTAGGTAATCAAGGCATATAACATGTCAAGTAAGACAAGTATGCATTCTAACACAACATAAAGCATTCATTTCAACATTTCTATGCCAAAAAATCATATCAAGGCTAAGAGCAAGCTCTAGGGACTTTTGGGTCTTGCCTCACCCTATTTTTGGGACTTTTAGATTAGCTTCACCATTGTTCTAAAAACTTTTGACTTGGTCTCACTCATTTAAAAGACTTTTGGCCTTGTCTCATCTATTCTTAGGGACTTTTGGCTTCACCTCACCTATATCAAGGGACTTTTAGCACCACCTCACCTTTAAGAGTGATTTTCACCACCAAAACAACGTTCAAAAAAATATATTAGTACTAATGCAACAAGGCAACATCATATGGCGCATCTCATGATACAAATACACATACAAGCATCCAAAGGCATATACACAACCAAGAATGCAAACAAAAAATAGTGAATAGCTACCTTAGTGGAAATCCAAGCTTTTAAACTTGATTACCCTCTTCTTTTTTGATTCTACACCCATAAATAAATGGAGTTTGATTAACTTAGCCTAGACACAACAAATAAGATCTCATTACACTCTTGAAGCAAGCCAAACCATTAAACACACACCAAGGGAGCATACTTTGTCTAATGGTTACATAATACTTCCATTAATGGCCTAATGAAGCAACTATGATAATTCAGGTTCTTGGCTTCATTCTCTTCTCATATCTAGACCTCTTGGTTCCATTTAGACTCCTTGAAGTCCACACAAATTTATTTCCAAGAGTTTAGGTGCAAGTTACTTTTTAAGGCTATATTATGGAACCTATTGCTTCATCTCCCAATTTATGACTCTAAATTTTTCCCAAGGCTTCCTCCCACCTTCTTCCATCATATAAAGTCCCAAACCAAGTTTAGAACAATTTAAAACACTCCATAATCCATTGCTCTTGTCTTGGTCGAACCATAAGGAAGGAATGAGACCCAATGAGTTTGCAATTTTTCCTTGAAAGGAGAGGCACTTAGGAAGCTTCCTAGGGGTCTTAGGAACTCAAAAAAATACTCACATAGGTTAGGGAATTCATGAATCAAATCAGTTTCTATAATAGGTTCAAGGATTTCATACTTTCCTATCTTGATTTTCATTAGCTTTTTTTCCAATTTCTTTGCATTTTCTAAACTCCCATAGCCTAAATCAATGGATTCTTGCTTTTTTTTGGACAAAAAATCCTCCCCCATAATGGTTTTGTTCTTGACCGAGACACACAATTAAAGGAAGGAAGAAGAGGAAAGTAAGAAGGAATTGAAGCTACCTTGAATCAAACTCCCTTCAAGAGTGTTTCCCTTTGCCTTATTCTTCTCTTTGAATCTCTAAAATTCCTCCTCTGAATCAAGGCCAAAACAAATCCATATGAACAACCAAAACCATAGAAAGATAGAGCAAAGAGAGAAGAACAAGTTTTCTAAAGAAGAAAGCTATGAAATCTTGGATTTTTCTCACCTTTTTCTTTGATTTCTTCCTTCCTCCTTAGCTCTCCTTGTGTGCCCTTCTTAGATGAGCTCTCCCTTGGTCTTAGGCAAATGAAATGTTAGTTAGAGGAACCAAAAAAAGGGACGCCTAATAGAAAGCAAAAAGGGAAGGAATTGTTTGTTAAAAATGACATTTACGTCCCGCGTTCGTGACATTTTCATTTTATTTTCATTTTAGCTCTTTTTTTAGAATAATATTTTTTATTATAAAGTTTAGGTCCTCAAACTTATAAAATAGCTTTAGAATCACTCAATTTGGAGTTTAAAACCTTTTCGAATGAAACAGTTAAAATTCAGATCAACCGATACTTGAAAATATACACCGGAGGGGTTTTAATTGTCCTGGAACTTCCCATGATTTTCAGGCCCTTTGAGAATCTCGAAAAACTCAAAATTTTCATTTAAAAAGCCTTCCTGTGAGTTTTCCAAAAAGTGCCCTTATTTACGAAAATATCACTATCTTGTTGGCAAATTTTTTGAACTAATCTGAGCATCATTTCTGAGTAACTCAAGACTCAAATCTTCATTTTTCATTATTTAAATTTTATTTTCCCTTAAATCATTTATCTTAGGAGAATTGCTTTTCAAATTGACTTATTACAATATTTTTACGAAATACTGGATGTTACACAATGCAATTGTATTATATTTTTGCATACCACTAAAAGGTTACGCTAGTAGTGTGCAACTTCATATTAAATTTTTAAAAAAATTGAACAAGTTGGAACTTATGTCATGACTTTTTCAAAAAAATAGAATATAGGTAAATGCTTTTATCAAATACAATTTTAAATAAAAAATATTATTTTAATAAGATAAAGCTCAAAAATCTATATAATTCCTTAATTAAACTATTATTTTTATTATATTTTAATTAAAAAATTATATATTTATTATATTTTAATAAAAAATCTAATAATAAAGATATAATTTTATATCTAAATTTACTTTAGATTTGAATTTGAATTTCAACGTGTGAGGACTGATAAATTCTTTTTATGTTCTCCTATAATTTTGTAGCAATGCATCAAAATAACCAGGATTTTGACAGCAATATATAAAATAAAAAAACAAAAAATGCTACGCTGCAAAAATATTTTCCTCGAATACTTATTTTAAAAAACAAAAAATAAAAAGAGTCGCGGCATATGCTATGCCGCGACTCTTTTAATGAGTAAAAAACATTATAATGAGTCGCGGCAATATATATATACATATATATATATATATGTATATATGTATATATATTTATTTATTTATAAATATATATATATTGTATATAATTTGTTATATAATTTATATTGGATATATTTTATTATTTAAATTATTTAGAATGATAATTAATTTAAATTTTATAAAAAATATATTTTTTGTAATATAATAAAAAATGTTAATAATATATTTTTTATGAATAATTATATAATTTTGTAATTAAATTAAATATTTGTTATAATATTATTAAAAAATTATATGCTTATTATATTTTAAATAAGAAAAATTAATAGTAAAAAAAAGATTATTAAGTTTAATCTTATCCAAAGACTTAAAAAATTTTTACACTAAGATAATTCAACGAAAAGAAAAGTATTCCAAAATTATCTAATTAATTATATTTTCTCAAACATTCTATTATTTTTATTTTTACATAAAGGTGTTTTATTAAAAGACATAGACAATCCCTACAAATTAAAAGAAATTCCTAATACAAGAAAAGAAGTTGGAGTTTTGTATCAGATTTATTAGAGTAAAAGGACAAGAAACTAAAAGAAAATGAAGAATAATATAGTGTATTCAAAAAAGACTAAAAGAAATTATGAGTAATATATAATTTTATAATATAATTTTTTTGTAATATTTATATTTTTAGTAAAGAAAAATTAATGAAGCCCCTTCCCTACCAATTTTTCTTTTTTTTACTTTTTTCTTAATCAACAAAGAAAGTTGGAAAGTCTAAAGAAAATACATCTTTTATTATTAATATTATTATTACTATTATAAAAATAAAAGTGCATGTTTTTAAAATTTTACTTTTATTTTTTAAGAGTAACAAATAAAAATTTTAACATTTTAAAATTGTATAATGAAGATTGTAATTAATTTTTTTAAAAACAAAATACATCTATAAGAGAAAATACTAAGATTTATTTTTGGAAGTTATTAAAATCAAAAAAATTTATATATAAGCACTTATATATGTGTTATCAAATTTAGTGTATCCCTATGTTTATTTGACCTATATTTGCTACCAATAAATAAAAAAGAAGATATATACAATTAAACTTGAGGGAAAAAAAAAAAGGAAATACAAGCAAAAGGTAAAAATATAAACACATTAAATTTAAAAAAAACTAAATGGGTCACGGCATAATTAAGCATTTGGAGAAAATATTTTGACAGCCCAGGGTCTATGTTAATTTTTTTTTCTTTCGCGTATAATAGTGAAAAAACCAGTCACATGAGTTTAAATAATATAATACATCTGCATAACTATTTAGACCAAAATTTCATTAGTTTAATTAAAGTAACACGTTATATCGATATTATATACTCACAATTTGAAATGTAGATATCAAAGTACTTTACTATACAAAAAAGGTTATAACTATTAAAATGAAAAAAAAAACATAACATTTTACCTAATATGTCCTCCAGTCCTACATCTGGGTCTTTGGCGTAAGCGCTAGGGACGGCGCTGAAGTGGCTCCTGTTCTGCTTCTTCTTCTTCTTCACCTTTATCCTCATTGGTTGATCTATTATTTGGTTGATGAGTAGGTTGAGGGGATTGGACAGGGGGAATCGGTTGATCAGGGGTGAAAAACTCCTGCTGGAAAGATGGTCCCCATAGTTCAGAAGGTGCACCAACATACTCTGCACTGAACGTGAATGGATCAGAAAATAGAGTAGTGAAAGAGATACCCCTAAGCTGCATAGTTTGGGGTGGCAAGGTGGAGAAGAACGACTAAGGAGCTAGTGATGTGAAAGACGACGAACCACTCCCAGGAGCAAAAAAAGGACCAGCACCCCCAACAGATGAAAAAGACCCAGATGCGCCAAAGGATGGTGCAGTAGAAGAGGGACCAACACCTGCATAGTCTGCAAATGATGCAAAAAGGACGTGGCTTTTCAGTTTCTTCATGTACAGGCACTGGCGTGTAATAGCACAATGGTGCATCTGTTTGACATCTACTGCCATGGGTAACATCTACTAATGGCTGTCTAGTAGATATAAAACCATGTCCCCACTTTCTTAGGCGAGCCTCTGGCTCTGGTAGTCTCTGTAGATGAGGAGCGGGTGGAGCAGGCTGAGAGACCAACATCTTCCGATGTTCACCCAAGGCCTGCAACATCGTCCTAACATCTCCACGAGTTCTCTCCCTAAATCCCGTATAATCAAGCGTCGGAGGATCGGTAATGGAAAGCATATATAGGTTGTCCAGTATATCAGTCTGTGGGAAAAAAAAAGATTAGTCGTTATGTAGTTGGAGGAAAAATATGCACAAACAAAAGATAATAAACTGGAAGAAAAGCTCATACCACAAAACCTTAGGAACCACTCTCTGGATGAATCCACCGTCGTGTATGGCGCCAATACCAACGCATATAATCAGAGGAGCGATCCAATGAAGATACCTCTATATCTGCTTAGGCAATAATGCACTCCCACATATTTCATGTAGAGATAAATACCATATGCTCCTAACGCCAATCTTTATTCGTTTTTCCTCTTAGTTGCAAAGTAGGCAATGATCCCACATTAAACGGTGTTTGAGGGATATGCTGTTATTGACCAAACTGGCGGAGAACACGGTCTGCATGGTGAAATTCAACGAGCCAAAAGCAAATAATAGGTATAGACGCCCGCCATATATTTGAACCTACTAAGCAATAGTTTGGATGTTGGACACTCGGATGGTTATATGGCTACCAAATGAACTCATCATCCTTCATCTGATCTAATAATATCCTATAAGTCTGTAATGCCTCAGTGGTCAGACGAATATGTTGAGGGACACACCTCCATCTGAAACCCAATGGCGGTCCCAAGGGATATATTTCTATCTGAGGATCTGCCTGAGTAGGGAGAGGTGGAGCCAGGCGCGAGAAATGATCCCATACCCATAAGTGAAGTAATATTAGTCAACCACCAATATTGACCTCTGCATAATTGGTGCACCACACAATTCTCTATACAAGTGGGTTAAAACTGCAAATCTCCAACTATAATTACCAGCTTCATCGAAATCGGCAAGTAATGGTAAATACATCAACATCACCCTATGCCCAGTCCAATCTGGCATCAAGTATCCCCTAATCAATCTCATGATGTATGCCCGAGCAAAGTGCTATATAGTCTTGTGACAACCCTACCTTCTTATCATTGTAATTATGGTTAAATACAAGATTATTAGTTAATGATCAAGGTTTGAGGTCATTATATTTTACCGCATTACGAAAATGTGAGGGAATTTGAACCTTGATGTTAGGGTCATCACCATGCCACCTTAACAAAATAAAATGTGCATAAAAGAAATCTTACTACCATAAGAGGCTCATGATTTAATCATCCATTAGTTTCGACACTCAATAACCTCCCGGCTTGTACTCTTAAATCATGCCCCAAATTTCACAAATCTTGCCGCGGCGAGTTGGACCTTCGTCGCAGCCAACCTATGTGGCGTCGCGGCGGAAATGCTTCCTGGAACTTCTACTCGACTCCCAGAATTCTCGCCTCGGTGCAATATATTTCTGCCACGGCGAGTTTTGCTTCTGTCCAACACAAATTTTAATTTTTCGACTCGCGCCGCGGCGGGAAACACTGAGCCGCGGCGGGTTTTGGTTCTGTTACCCCCCTTGGGTGAATTTTTCGCTTCGCGCCGCGGCGAGGTTCGTTGTGCCGCGGTGCCTTTTGGCTCTCTCTCTACTTTGGCCGCGACGAAGCCTTCTTGGCCGCGGCGGAATTCCCTTCTGTGACCATATTACCCGAATTTCGCCCTCTACACTCCAATTCTCACCTTAGCAACACTCTAGGTCCACCTACCCTTGTTTTAAGTGATCCTAATGGTGTTTATCTACCCTATTTACCCATCAATCCATCCATTACCATTGTAAAACTCAAATGTCACTTCCTACTTATTCCACTAACTCATCCAACAAATTCATAAATAAATGGCAACAAGATCACATACATTATCAACAATTTACATCCCATGCAAATTTCATAAAGATTCCATTCAACAATAGCTTACCTCTAAGGCATCATATGACTACAATCCTCATATGGTAATCCATATCATAGTTCCAGCAAAACCACATACATATATATATAATGCTATAAGTTCATACATTGATATTCCACTATGATGTACCCTAAATCCTTAACGGTTACATTTCAATCAAGCAAAATATAAACGCATACACTTGGCAATATGATTACATGATGATGCTAGGTAACTAATAACAAAAATTGCATCTATCCTATTCTACTCAGACCAAGTGTAGCTCCCCACACCCGGCCTCAGCTCATGGATGTTCATCCACTTGCTTACCCTTATCCTTACCCGAGGAACTTTCACCTGAAATGTTAATCCCACAAAACAGGGTGAGATATGAATCTCAGTAACCAAGGCAATTCCATTATATATCCAGTTTAATTACCATATATGCATAAATCAAAATCAACATCAGAATCATATCCATTATAACAGCAAATGAAACAATTAGGCTATCATGATTACTATCCCATACTAGCAATCATATTATCACATGTTAAAGGCCATTAACACCGGAGAGGCCCGTCCACGGCACCTACTCCTCATTGAGCACAACCGGGGCTCAGTGCATCTAGGGTTTGATCATAACCCGGTGCTTGATCATAGCACATGCACTGGTGGCAGCCGCACCATAGCTCCACCATGGACTCACAAGGTCCAATCACAAATCAACAGATAGCCAACCAATTCATTCAGCATTTTTCAATCAATCATATATAGCAACATATGAAATTAAATCAAATATACACATGGAATTGATATAAACCCGGTTACCTCACTTGTAGACACTTGTAACAATCACCAATGGTGCAGAATTCCTCCTATAACCATAACATCACATAATAACTACTCTAATTCATCATTAATAATCATAATCAGTACCCAAGGAATTTAAAATACCAATGACTACCCAAGAATCATTTACCCAGCCACAACAAGTCTCAATTTCGGATTTAAGTTTCCTCCACCAGAAAACTCAATATTCCACCCAAAATCCTAAGCAAATTCGTACATAATTAATACCCATTTTATGAATTAGCTATGGGGGTCTCAAATTAACCATTAAAGCATCAAAATGGAGGGTTTAAACTCACCCAAAGTCAGTCCTAATCCCAACCTACGAATTTCATCAAGAAAACGCCCAAACACTTACATTTCAGATTTTTGGGTAGGATGAAAATGCTCTAAATGAAAAACTAATCGGGCCAAATTAAAGAGAAAGATGAGGGGATTAAGTTGTATAACTATTACCTTGGCTGAATCTTGCTCCAAGTATGAGAAAATGCAGAATTTTGGTCCTAAACCCTAGCCTCCTTCTCCACCTCCGATTTTGCCTCTTGTATCTTATGTTTCAGCAAGTGAGAAAGTGGCTGGGGTATTAGGGTTTCAAGTGGGCTTAAGTTGGGTCAAAGTGGGTCATGGGCTGCTCCAAGATCCATCTCCACTTGGGCTTCAGATTTTTAAGTTTGTTGGGCCAGTTTAGAGGTGTTGGGCTGCAGAATTTACTGGGCCAGTTTTTATGCATTTGGGTTGCTGAAATTTAATTGAGTTTGGGCCAAGTTTGAGAAGCTCAAGAATGTGGATCTGCACAAGGATTATTGGGCCACTTAGAAGAGTCTATACAAGATAAATCTTGGGCCTCCATCCCACTAAATTATGTTAAGTTTGCACATAATCCATTGGGCCTCCATTAGCCTCTTCTCATGATCTATTAATTTAGGCCTAGATAGAATTTCTATCCCAATTAAATCTCAAACCCAAATTAATAATTTATCTCTCTAAAGTCTCCATTCACTTAACTTGCCCAATGAGCCCATATTAATTACTCTTAATTAATTCTAATCCATGATTAATACCTTAATTAATTATGGGGTGTTACAAGTCTCATCATTGGCATCATCTGGTAAGGCCGCAAATGTCTGGGCAAGTCATAGGACACTGAGTCACTGTCCATCCATGATCTCTGGAGGTGGAACCACGCTAAGAAACTGTTGGCACACAGTTGTCCAGTTATAATTGGTTCTTCCTGAAACAACTTGTCCTGTGCAAGGTAGTCCAAGCTGAATGCAACATCTTGTAGGGTAATAGTTACCTCTCCCCTAGTCAAGTGGAAAGTGTAGGTTTCAGGCCGCCATCTTTCAACCAGGGCTAAAATTAATGCTGCATTAAAGTCAAACTGACCAAGTCGAGAGACCTCGTAAAAACCAGCTTGGATTAGGTATGGAACAATGGGAAGTGGAAGATCAAAGATGTGATCCTCCTGTGCTATCTGTCGTATACGCAAAATGCAATCGGCCTGCAATATGCATTTATGTTATTAACATATAATAATATATAATAAGTTGAAAATAATAATTGTATTTGTGTTATGTTACCTGTCCCTACCATACGGCCTGTGAAACGTGACGAGTCTGCAAGTACAAAAGGGAGTCATCCTCAGGTCCAGGATCGACAATGCTCGGATGCCCAGTCATTGTACTATTACAGTGCAATATTGTTATGAGTTAAGAAATTTATCGTCAAATATAGTTATTATCTAAGTTTTCTATAAAGGAAATTATAAATCCAAACAAAAAAATAATAAATGTTATAAATAAGTTAGCAAAAAAAGAGACAATATATGGTGGAAAAGGAAAAAGCTAAGTTCCATATAATATTGTTCCACAGCGTGAATTGCACGAGGATTTCATTACAAGAAACAATAATAGAGTTACAATGCACTGATGACAACAAAATAAAAAATGTGACAAATTTAATTATATTAACTTCTACTTAGTCGTTGCGATGGGCAGGTTGCTCAGTTATGACCCGTTTGTCTGCACAACCCGTATCGCTATTGTTCTCTCTGCCCCTCACGCCAATCAATTTCATTCCGAATTCTAGAGGATTTTAGCCTCCCTCATTAGCGAATCATAGCAGGATCAGGTACTAATTGTGGACTTATAGTTTGTGGCCAATACAGTTCTCCTCCCATTGGTTAGAACTCCATCTTGTATGCATTGACGATCATGTCAAGCCGGAATAGTCGGTCCACATACTGGAGCGGATCAATTGAGATCGAGGCACATGTGGCGAATACATATTGGCATAGATGCTTCTGAATTTGGAACTCACCGCAATCACATGTGCGATAGGCCAAACTCACCTTACAGCACCGACCATATTGTTTGTTTATCAGATCGTATGGTTCTTCAACTTCAAATTTTGATGCTCGCCTATCAAATCTATGTACAGTTAAGGCAGATGCACTCTGTATTAAAGATGATAATTTTTTTATCACATCCTTCAGAAAAATAACACCAGCCTCAAGTTGTGCAATGATCGTTTGTGAATGCTCTACCTAGTATCTGTTCAATCTATACATAGTTGCTTTTACCAGTCCACTGATAGGTAAGAACCTGACCCCCTTCAACACACTGTTGATACATTCAACCAAATTTGTAGTCATATGGCCCCATCGTCGGCCCTTAACATCATACGCACGAGACCATTTACTCTTGGGAATATCCTCGATCTAGTTTATAGCTTCTGAATGGAGTTGACGTAATTGGGTCAATTGTTCATCCACCTAATGCCGCTCATGCAAGTAACCTGCATGAATAGTTATTCATTAATACGCATTTTATCACAATAACCATTAAAACAGTTTATAAGATCAGTAAACCATTCCAATATTAATGAATCTTTTCTTTAACCACTTATTTCTGAACATTGTATTCAAATTACTTGCAATATGTTTTAAACAAAATACAAGATATACTTGCGGTGGCTGCCACCCAATTTTTGGATTTGAGACAACAGCCAATAGTCCAGGATGTCTATCAGAAATTAGGCAAATCCCCATCTTATTTGGTAAAACTCGATGCCGAAGCAAAGAAAGGAATCATGCCCATGACTCTTGTATTTCACCTTCAACAACTGCAAATGCTAGGAGAATAACTTTGTTAGCTCTATCTTGTGAACTTGCAATTAGCACAGTCCCCTTATACTTTCCATACGTGAAGGTTCCATCAACTTGCACCATTGATTTTAGATAATCAAACGTGTCAATACATGGTTTGAAAGTCCAAAAAACTCAATGAAACTTCGCTAAAGAACCTTCAGTTGAGTTATTCTGTTGGCCCTCCCTGTGGACAAGCTCATAATAAGACCCAGGCATGAAGTGATCAACCACTGCTAACCACTTCGGTAAGAAGGCATATGACTGTTCCCAATTTCCAAATGCGATGCCGATTGCTTGGTGCTTTTCCATCTATGCCTTTTTGTATGTAACAGTGTGGCAAAATATGCTATGTACTCTTTCAATAATTTGCCTAATTAACACCGAAGGATTCTTAGCCACCATTGACACAATGTGCGATAAGATGACGTCAGAGATAAGCTTGGGATGATCTTGCGATAATGATAGAGAAAGACATGTGTGTGGTCCATTGTATCTTATTATTTTTCAATGCATGTCCCTCTCATCCCGACTTGTTCTAACTCTTCAAGTACACTGACCACCATATTCTAGACAATGATATTCTTCGTATTTTTCTGACGAGTAATGCACTTTAAATGTGTGGTGTTTCCGAACAAAGTATATCTTCACCGCACGCTGCATAGACTGTTTATCTGGGAATTGCATACCAATATATAACTCTTGACTACTGTTCAGGTCAATATTCTCATTTATCTCAGGGATCTCAATAGAATTTCCACCATCTGAACTAATCTGTGATAGCATGGCATATGTTGGGTTCTCATATTGACCCAATGGAGTGACCCCAACCTCGTTAACATCATCGCCCTCTGACTCATCATCTCCATGGTTATTGATATTAGGCAGAACATCATATTTATCTTCCTCTTCAAAGTCATCCATAATATCCTTTGTTTCAATTGGAGGCGACGGAGGACCCGCATTGAAAATTGGTTGATGAGATGAGCTTGGTTGGCAAGTCAAGTCGAGGGTAGGCTAAGCAGCAAAATGGCTAACACCTGCCATGTCAGTATCAAATTGTGAGGTATAATTATTGGAACTTTGGATCTGGCTAGTTGATGGAAGGGATAGCGGTACATGAACCTTAGCTTGGGACTCTAGTAAATTTGCGCCAGTAGTTGATATATGTGCATATATATCCAGTACGCCTAATTGATTTGAAAATTTCCGGTTAGCTTCCCACATGGTTTGGATATCATCGTCATCTTCCAAAGTACACACCAAATACCATGTGGGATTACGTGAGTGAGGGTATCTATATACCAACTCGAACACATATTGATTTGGAGCCAATTGTAACTTTTCACCCACCACTTTTTTCAATCCATTGAGAGTAATGCAGGCGTCAACTCTTAATATTTTAGGTCTACCACAGACAAATGTTGCACCTTCTTCGCTGTCATAAATTTTTTCATTTGCATATATGTATATGATTTCCTGTCTCACACTTATTATGATTCCTATTATACAAAAAGTGTAATGACACATGCAAAACAATCATTAATATCATCTAGATACATATATCGAATCATATATCTAAATATATACACCTACTTTTACTCGGCTACATACAATAATAATCCTCCATGTCTACATTAAAAATTATTTATCTCATTTAATTATATTTCTATTTTGCTTATATATAAATATAAATTAACTCTTACAAAGGACAACCTTTAGCACTGTATACCATTCGAATTCTATTACTGATTTTAGTATATTACGTTTCTATATATTTAAATTAGAATAAATAAAAATTATTTATGAGAAATTAGCATGAGTAAAAGTCACGTATAATTCTATAGCTTAGAAAAAAGTTATATTATTCTGTTAATTTATATACTTTACTCAATTTTTAATTCAATTTCTATTCTTCATAATTTATAGTAAAATTCTTATAATTCTAAGAAATTTAAATTTAATCCTTACAATTAAAGTTTTGTTAACAAGTCATTAAATTTTATTAATGCATCCCATCATATGCCATATTAACAGTATGAATATATATAATTTATACTAATAGAAAAAGTAAAAATAGATAATAAAATAAAATCAAGTGTATGTTATACAATGCAATTTAATTTGTGACTTAAATTATATACATTTTAAACATTAAAATAATATATAATTAACTACATTAATAGAATTTAATAATACAAGAAAGGAGTTTTAATAAGAAAAGATAAATTAAAAATTTTTGAAAATATAAATATTTAATTAATTTTTAAATAAAAAAATTAAATTAAAATTAATAAAATTATAAGAATCAAAAGAATAATTTAACTAAAAGGAATGAAAACAATAATTTAGAAATAGGGAGAGAGGGAGCAAAAATAAAGAAAATATACAGAGCAAAATAATAATAACAATAATAATAATAAGTAGACAAGAATAATTTAAGTTTCTTTTTTCTTAATTTTCAATCTTGGGATGGCCTTCCTCTTTTAACAATCCAATAAAAACAAGATTTAGTTAAGTAATGAGATTCCACAAACCCATAATACACTGAATGATATTATCTTCCACAATTGAAAACTTACTAAAATTAAAAGTGCATGCAAACTCAATTATAATGTAAGTTCTATGTATCAAAATAAACTATAAAGACATATAAAGTTATTAATAGCTCAAAATAATGTCATTTGAAATTTGAATATCATATCTAAAATTTAGAGCCACCCGATTGATTTAATAGAATTGATACCATCGAACTATTTTAGTGGTTAAGTTTTTTTATTTGTATTTTCAAACAAGAGGTAAAAACTAACAACATCTGAAAAATAACAAGATACTTTTAACATTTTTTCTTTTCCCCATTACATATTATGCATTATAACGATAAACAAAAAAATTAATAATGATTTGTTTTCTTCAGTTTGACAATCAGCTAGTTAATAAAAAAAATTTATTCCTTCATTTATAACAAGTTAAATACAATTAATTTAAAAAAGATATTAAAGAAACAAAATATTCTGTAGTAGTATAATAATTTTTTTCCTTAACTATATTTAAGCTTAATATTCATACCTGAAGATATTGAAGATTTCTTCTTAAGTGATGATCTAAAACTTTACTTGTTTTGTCTGTGTTCTCTTCCTTGCTTGATCTTTTCTACAATAAACACAAATAATAATCAATAACAAAAGTGTGGAGAAATGGTAGTATATAACAATAAAAAATATCAGATGTAGGAAGGAAAGTAGTAATAAAGAAGTAAGGAGAAGAACAAAAAAAACTTATAATCATGTAAGATAAAAATGAAACAAGCCTTACAAGGGTAGGGAGAATGAAAGGAATGAATAAAAATGAAAGAAAGAAAAGATTAAAGTGTAATAAAGGAAGAAAAAAATAATACTACAAGGAAGAAGAAGAGAAAAAAGGGAAAGAGAGGAAGTGAGGGATGAAAATAGACATTTTTAAGGAAAGAAGGAAGAAGATAGTTGCTGTAACACCCTAAAAATTAATTAAGGTGTTAATAATGTATCTAAACTAATTAAGAATAATTATTATGGAATAATTAGGTAAGCTATATGAATGAAAATTTATAGAGAAATAAGTTATTGATATGGGTTTAAAATTTCAATTAGATTAAAGCTTAATTTGGGCCTAAAATTAATTTGAATAAGCCATGGGTAAAGATTTATGGAGACCCAATCAGGTGTAAGCCCAACTCCTTATCATGAGATTTGGGCCAAGAGAGATCACCTAGTAATAGCCCAATCTGATTTAATGAAATGAAGGCTCAAGACCCAATTTACATGAGCCCTTAAGTTGGCCCAACACATATTATGCAGACCTAAACTAGATTGGCTCTTGAAATTTGGCCTAACCCAACTACAACTTTGAAGCCTAACTCATGAGATTCAACCCAACTTGTGAGATAAGGCCTAATAAGCATAAAAGTCTAAACCTACAAAGAATTGGGCCATTGGGTCAGCATACTTCACTTAAACTTAAAATGTTCTGCAGCCCACCTCACTAAACAAAGGCCCAATAAGCACACATTTGAATCTAAGTGGATTTTGGGTTTTAAGGTTGACCCAAACCCATCTAAAACCCTAACTCTTCAGCCTCTCCTTCATTTTGCTGAAACTCAAGAGAGGAAATTCGGAGGTTCAAAGGAGGCTAGGGTTCTACCAACATAGAAGCTCCATTTTTTACTCCTAGAGGATGATTTAGCCAAGGTGAGTTATATATAACTTTATCCTCTCATCCTCCTCTTCATTTTGGTCTGATTAATTTTTGGATTTGAGCATTTTCATCTTCCTCTCAAATCTGAAATTTGGAGTTGGGTGATTCCTTGTAAGATTTTCGGACTTGGAGGTTAGAGGGAGGATTAGGTAAGCTTTTTCCTTCCATTTTGTGTATCACTTTGCTGGAAAATGCCTCTAATGATGTATTATCATAATGGGTTCTGTTATTGTGTGAAATTACAAGGAGATAATGGTGGAAAACCCAATTTTCTAGGCTTGATGATTGAAATGCGAATTTTGGTGAGTCCATGGTGGATTTTCGGAGGTGAGGCTATGGCTGTTGTTAAGTGAGTATATCATTTCTATTTTGATGCATTTTCTATTAGTTTGAGACCCTTATAGTTGACCTATGATATGGGCTTTAGTTTCATGTGAAATTACCTAGAAATTGGAGTGAACTATGGCAATTTTTGGTGTGGGAAAGTTGGAATCCGAAATTAAATTCCTTGGTAATTAAGTGAGTAACCTCTAGTCTGTCATTAGTAGTTCAACTCTTTGGATATTTGATTGTGATTAGAATAATGATAATTATGCTTGTTATAGGCTTGGTGTGTATTTGGATTATTATGATAGCTAGGGGAAGAGTAATTGGCTTCATTGAGGTAACTGGGGTTATTCTTCACTTCCATGTATATGTTCATATTGATTTGATATTGTTTGCACATATATGGTTTTAAAATGTTAAATGATTGGTTGACTAATTGAATTGTTATTGTGATTGGACCTTGTGAGTCCATGGTGGAGCTGTGGTGCGGCTGTCACCCGTGCATGTGCTTTGATCCAGCATTGGGTTGTGATCAGACCCCAGATGCACTGAGCCCTGGTTGTGCTCATTATGGAGTAGGTGCCGTGGACGGACCTCTCCTGGTGTTATTGGCCATTAACATGTTATGTATGACTGCTGATATGGGACAGTAGTTATTTGTAGTTCAACTAGTTCATTTGCAAATTGAATTGATGATTCTGGTATTGATGACATGAAATTGCATTGGATTGATGAACTTGTACATATATATGGAATCTGCCCTTTTGTTACTGAGATTATATATCTCACCCCATTGTGGGCTAACATTTTCAAGGACCGGATCTCTTAGTGGCAAAAAGAAAATTAATGGAAGATCGTTAAATGGTTTGGTAGCACATAGGTTTGGGAGCTTTGACAAAATGTATTGTAACTAAATTGCTAGTTTTGTATCATTGCTGCATTGCATCATGAGTTGCCAAGTATAAGGACTGTATATGTAATTTAATTATCATATAATTGAACATTATGATTGTAATTGGCTAATAATGGGTAAGTGATCTGATTTTATATGAGCATTAAGCATGGGCCCTATACACCTTGTGATCAGAATACATTTGCTGTCATTAAATTATGGTTTTGTTGATGTGTGGTAGCTTGGTAAGTAAAAAATAATAATACTTTAAATCTTAAGATGGATAAGGATAGATTAACTAGGTAAATCTAGTAGATAAATACCATTAGAGGTTCACAAATGAAGGGAGAGTGGTCCTAGAGTGTCCCTAAGATGAAAATTGGAGTATAGGGGATGAAATTTAGGTAATGTAGTTACAGGAGGGAGTCGTGCCGCGGCTAAGAGGTCTTCGTCGTGGTCAAATGAGAGACAGAATCGAAGGGCGCCGCGGCGTAACGAATCCCACTGCGGTGCAAGAGAAGAAAATTGGTTTGGGGAGTGACAGTGGCGAGGAGCGCCGCGGCCTGATAAATCGCGCCGCGGTGCAAAGTGGGAAAAAATCGCCTAAAAGCTGACAGAATGGAAACTCGCCGAGGCGCAAATATATTCCGCCGAGGCAAGAATCGTGGGGGTTGAAAAAAGTAGTTCCAAGAGGCATTTCCGCTGCGGCGCTATGAAGGCTGGCCGCGGCGCAAGTCCCCAAACTCCTACTTTAAGCCTAGAAACCCCAATTTCTTCAATGGTAATAGTAAGAAATGATATAGGAACACTTGTGAGAGGTTATTGGGTATTGAAACTGATAGACGGATGAATCATAAACCCCTTATGGTAGTAGGATTTCTTTTATGCAAATTTTGTTTTGTTTGTGGTGGTATGGTGATAACCCTAACATCAAGGTTCAAATTTCTCCATATTTTCACAATGTGATGAATTTTAACAACTCCAAACCTTGATAATTAATGATTAATCATATATTTAATTATAATTACAATGATAGGAAGGTAGGGTTGTCACAGTTGCAGCAGGGAAGAGTGGGGGGAGGGGTAATGAAGTTGCAGGGGAAAGGTAAAAGAAGCTGTAACTACAACAGCTATGTAGGCGCAGCGTGCAACTTTGGTGTCACGGGTCATTTGATCCGTGACCAGTCAACAAGGGGTCGCGGCATCAAAGATGTCGCAACCCCTTGTATTATTTTAAAAGAAAAATGGGTCGCAGCATTGCTGATGCCACGACCCATTTTTTATATAAAAAATAAAAATTAAACTTTTAAAAAAATAATTTTTGTGACAGTGTATTAGACATTAGTTTATTTTTTTTGAGCATGAGAGCCAAAAAGCCCAAAAATAACCAATAGGAATTCTATTGCACTTCATTAGCCCAACACTGAAAAGACCATGGAAAGCAGGACAGTCCAATTGATCCTCTTGCGGTAATCACAATTAATCATTCCTCTACTCAAAGCCCAACAATCTGCCGACTCCCTCCTCTCTCTCCTCTGCAGTTCCAGCCCCAACTCTCGTGCTCATCATTATTTCTTTAAACAAATAGTCAAATTAAATTAAAATAATCGAAATTATGATCCTTCGTCTCCTCTGCAAAAATTGGGGAATTTTATATTTTTATGTTTAATTATTTTATCAGAAAAAATAAAAGAACACTGACTGTGAGCATCGAGCAAGCAAGGACCGCGAGGAGGCAAGGAGAAGCTCAGGACTCGGGAGGTCGGATCCTGATCTTCAATCTTCATCAACCTCCATGACACTCTCAGTTCCATTCCTGTAATCTCAGCCGTTGATTTCTCCAATGTTCTTTAGACCATCTAGGGTTACCATCATCGACCACCACATTGTCATCCTCGTCCTCATCCTCATCTTCTTCTTCGACTATGTCGTCGAAGATCAACCGCCCAACCAACGGCCAGATTGCTCCGCCGCCTTGTCCCCACTTGGCCGAGTTCCGATCCCGGAATGGGTCTCAGCCTTTCCGGGCTCTCCAAGATTGCCTTCGGGTAAAGCCAGGCCGCGCTTCCATACGCCGGGATCCCCACGAGGTCCCGCGCTGTGCCTCCTGTGGTGACTCAGCTCCTTCCCGCCTCTACGCTTGCATTACGTGCGCTGCCGTGTCTTGTCACGCGCCCTCTGGGGGGCCGTCCCATGCGGCGGCCCATGCTGCCTCAATGCCGCCGGGTCATGAGATCGCCGTCGATGTTGATCGGGCCGAGCTCTTCTGCTGCGCTTGCCTCGACCAGGTATACGATCGCGATTTCGATGCTGCAGTAGTGTTGGCCCAAACCAGCGCGTCGACCCTTGGCGGTGGGTCATTGGCAATTCCGTCTCCAAGGCCGGAGAATCTCCGGAAGCGTCGTAGAGTGGACTATCGCCCGTGGGCGCCTGATCAGCGCGAGCGGATTGTAATGGGAAGCGGTTCGAGCCCGCTGGAAAGTGTTAATTTTTCTTTGGATTTGCCGCGGGGATTGCGCGGGTTGAACAATTTGGGGAATACATGCTTCATGAATTCAATCTTGCAGGCTTTGCTTCACACGCCGCCTCTAAGAAATTACTTTCTGAGCGATAGGCATAACCGATATTTTTGTCAGAGAAAGGGCAATGCCGGCAATCCGGAGAAGAAAACTACTAATAACAAGGATGGGGGCAATGAGAATAAGAATGCGCGGATATGCCTAGCTTGTGATATGGATGCTATGTTCTCTGCTGTGTTTTCAGGAGATCGTAGACCCTACAGCCCAGCAAAGTTCTTATACAGGTGGGCATCGTTACAGCATTGAGCATTTGGAGCTAGGTGCTAGGTGCTGTCGTAGAAATTTTTTGAAGTAAATGCGGCGTAGTATAGGTTGAATTTGGGTCTGCGGTAACTCCTATCTGGGGAATCATCTCTGCCTTGTGATTCTTTTTGTATTCATTGGCTTATTAATTTTTGTGGAAGCAATCGTGAAATTTGAATATGTAATTTTTATACTGGGTTTAAATCCTTTGTTGGGATTCCAGTTCTTTTAAGTTCACTTCATCTAGAATAGTTTATTTCTTTAATGATGTTATTGTTTTCATATTACAGTTGGTGGCAACATGCAGCGAATCTAGCAGGTTATGAACAGCAGGATGCACATGAATTTTTCATTTCCATGCTTGACGGGATCTGTGAAAAGGTGGAGAAGGATCGGCGTAAGCCCCATAGTCAAGGTTATGTTCTGACAGTGACACCTCTTTCTACTACTTCTCTCGCCTTCTATGAACTGCATATAAATCAGATTATACTTATCTGCTGTAATTTTCAACCTAAACAAAAACAAAAAGACGAAAAGTTAGAGAGATAAATCTAGGGATCTTCTTGAAATTTCTCTTCAAAATGTTAAAAGTAGGCTTGTGTTAGTTTTTCCGGATAAATATTGTGTAAATAAAACCAAATCTTGTCCCAGTCTTGCCTTGTATAATAATTGCATGCTGATCTGGTCCCGTGGTATAAGACGTGTTTGTTTCAGTGAATTCTGATTGTGGCATTTAAGCTGTAGTGGAGTTCTCTTCCCCTCTTTTAAGTAGCCCTGTATCACCCTTCTAAATTATTGAGGTTGGAGAATTTCATCATATTATTTCGTCTTAGAAAGTCAGTTAATATGGGAATATGGGATTAATGCACTTACTTTTCCTATATGTCCTCAATAACGGTGTGGTTAGTTGTAACTAGAGGAATTCTTGAATGATCAAAATCTACCTTTGGCCTAGCAGAGTAATAGGATGCTGATATCTCTATGGCAATTAGTTTTTAAGTGGTAACAATGGGTTGCCAAGTATGCAAATCATTAGGTGGTGTAAGAGGTTAATCTGTTATCATTGTCCCCAGTTGACAAGTCAATGTATTAGCTCATCATAATCATAGTTGCAACTGTCCTGCTAATGCAAGATTATCAAAAGAGTGCCACTGTCTTGATGTCTTCGATGCCTTTAATACTGTTTTGCATTTAAGATAATTCAAAGTACTATTTAAGATAACAAAATTGCCATAACATTTAACTGCAGGGTGTGGGTTTAGGTCTCTTGCTTGTTGCTCTAGGAGTTGACCATTGCTCAAACAATTAGGGCTAATTCTCAACCTCAACCTGCTGGCGTGATGGTGTTACCTGCTACACTCCAGTGAGTCCCTGTAAGTCAACATCTCTTTAGCCTGTTGGTTTCTTCACGTAGGATAATTTAGCTCAAATGATGCTCTTGTTAACTCCATCTCTTGCCATTTTTAGGGTCTCAATTAAACAAGGCTTGTCCTAGCTTGGAGGAAAAATTGCATTAGGTTCCCATACACCACTAATGTGGTGGAATCCATACAATCTCTCTCTAAGCCTGGTTGAGATTTTAGTCTGAGAGGATATTGATATAGTTTTTTTAACTTGGGAGTTTGTTATATGTCCTCTGAAACACCCTTTTTCTTTCTTCTGTTTATTGTGATGCAGTTATGCTCGCTTGGTTTGATTGTGTGGTCTGTTTGAATCCTAGTGTAAAACAGTGATTAGAAGCACATAAATTTAGGTAGCTGTATGTTGTAATATATACAAAAAGTTCTCTATTTAAGAATTTTGATTTTTTGGACTGGCCTCTGGATTTTGGAGAGGGCCAAGAGGACAATAATAGAATATATGTTGTTTTTGACTCAGGCAAAGTTCTCTCACTCCCAATTTCAAGAGTCTAGAAGATGTAACTATTTTTTGGACCTACAGTAAATGTAGATATTGGTGAATGTATTTGTACACATTGAAGTTATGGTATTGAGACATATTCAAATGATAATGAAATATTAGATTAATAGTTGAGATCATCGAGCTAGACTATCCTGTACGATGCCTCATTTATCCTGCCCTTTATTTTCTCCTTTGTACAAAACATTGAATTTTGAAGAAAGCATGAATAATTCTTTATGTGCATTTCCGCAGATCACCCCATTTTCTTTACACAAGCACCATGGTTTTACAATTTCAACGCCTTATCATCTTCTGCTGGATAATTTGAATACAATAACTGAAAAGTATAATAATTTCGTTGGTAGATATGCTCTTAAAATGATATCATTTGATTCTATTGCAACATTTTCGTGACCCAATTTCCTTGATGGCACAGGCAATGGAGACTGTTGCATTGCTCATAGGGTGTTTTCTGGTATCTTGCGATCTGATGTTATGTGTATGGCCTGTGGTTTCACATCAACAACTTATGACCCATGCGTTGACATCTCACTGAATTTAGAACCAAACCAAGGGGGTTCTAGCAAGATGGCTACCACATCAAAACATTCTTGCAACGGTGAGGCAGATCGCATGAAACCAAGTCAAACCTGTGGGACATCAACCCTGATGGGTTGCTTGGAGCAATTTACAAGAGCGGAGAGGTTGGGGTCAGACCAAAAGTTTTTCTGTCAGCAGTGTCAGGTGAGGCAAGAATCTCTCAAGCAAATGTCCATAAGAAAGCTTCCCCTAGTTTCTTGCTTCCATATAAAAAGATTTGAGCATTCTTCAACAAGAAAGATGTCAAGGAAGGTGGACCGCTATTTGCAGTTCCCCTTTTCACTTGATATGTCACCTTATCTCTCGTCTTCAATCTTAAGGAGCCGTTCTGGGAATAGAATCTTTCCTTTTGACGGCGATGAGCCTGATCTTACAAGTGAGTTGGCATCAAAGTTTGAGCTTTTTGCCGTTGTCACTCACTCGGGTAAGCTAGATGCTGGTCATTATGTGACTTATCTGCGGTTAAGCAATCAGTGGTACAAGTGCGATGATGCTTGGGTCACTCAAGTTGATGAGAACATTGTCAGGGCTGCCCAAGGTTACATGATGTTCTATGTACAGAAGATGCTTTACTACAAAGCAATTGAGAAACAGGTTGCCTCTTGATATTTTGTGGTACAGGAGTAGTCCAAATCATTGGGTTTCACGGTTAACATCGATTTTCTCATTTATGACTATGCCAAGGCTATTTTCATATATACTTGACAAAAAAAGGAAGATGTAGTTTCTTGGAATCACAAATAACAACTCTCTCTGATCTCTTGATTAATACTTGGGATTCGAGAGTTAGTTTATACTTCTCAGTTGGAGCAAGAAGCAAGCCAGAATTTTTTAGGCAGTCCAACTTTTTGGAAACCATATTTAGGAGTATGGGTTCCTTAGAAGTTTCTGATTTCTTCTTTGTTGCCTTCTGGCCTTCAAACACCCCCCCTTTCTTTTTTCTTTTCCTCTTGATAGTTTCGAGTTTCATTCTTTTCTCCTTGGATGCTTTGAAAACCATAGTAGTGCGTGCAGCGCCTTGGAGTACTGGTACTTTAGATTTGCCTAGTATTTGATTTGATTATAATTTCTTTTGTGACCGACGTTAACTCCTGCAATAAAGGGTTTCTTTTTTCTTTATTCTTGTTCTTTTCCAACTTATTTGTAACATGTGAAAGTTTTTCCTTCCTTTTCTTTTTTTTGGGTTGAAATTTCGAGCTTTAAAATTATTATTTCTCACAGTTGAAAGCACCAGTCGCAAGTTGCAAGCCTGAGCTTCTTCTCAGCCACAGATAAATTCTTGAAAATAGAAGTCCTAAGCTTGGCTAACCCTATTAAAGTAAATGGTGTTGACATGAGCATGAACTCTTGAAAGCAAGGAGACCTACGGTTATAACTTAAGGTCCAAAAAAGAAAAAAGTTATACACAAGGACTCAAACTCTTCAAAAATTATAAGGAGTGAACTTGAAAATATGAATTATTTCAAGAACTAAAGGATTCAATTGTGTCCAAAGAGACAAAAATGCCTTCTCTATTTTCTCCCTTATGCAATTAGCCTAATCCCCATTTCATTCTCTCACTTATTCCTTTTACCATTTCTCTTTCTACCTCTTGCTTCTTCCTTTGCCATTTTTGCCTCTTGCTACTTCCTATCCTGATTTCTTCCTTCTTTCATTTTTCTTGCACCATTTGTTCCTCCTTGCAGTTTGCTCTCAGTTATTTCTTCCTCCTCCCAATTTTTCATGCTAAGCTTTCTCATGAAAGAGAAGAAAAATGATGTAAGTAGGACTTGGTAAGGGCATGCAGTAAGGGCTTCATTTTTTGGTTATTGATCTCTTATCTCTTAAGGTAATGTGAGATTTAGTGAGTATAAAATTTTGATCATGTGAATACCCAATCCCTTTCCCCTTACAACTGAATCATTATGCCTAATTGTCAATGTCTTCTTCTTCTCCTCTTTAGTAAAGAGTTTTTGCAAAATCATCCATAGGCTCTGAACTTTCTATCTGTCCTTTAGAGTTACAAAGGACTTTTAGAATTTTTACTGCTCAAATTTAGGTTTATTACCACTTTGAATTATAAATATTGGCCTTTTTCCCTACCAAGGATAGAGGTAGAATGCATGTTGAAACTACCCATTACTTGTAATACCATAATTCTCTAGCTCATCTCATATCATTACTAGACTCATTCCCTTGGATTACACAAAGTTCCCAAGAAAAACCACAAACAATATTTAATTATTTTACGTTACATCGTGGATAAATTTTTTATTTTGTGTCTCGTAGATTATATGAATTCATTCATCTCATTCTCATATTTAAATATACAAATACAACTCAACCATCTCAAGAAGGGGCCAAGAACTTGAGCTAATGGAGTATATACATAAAAATAACATGTGTAGTCTCAGGTTGGTATTTTAGTTTTCTGTCATGAATTTTGAAAAATCATAACTAACTCTAGAAAAATCAAAATCAAGTACATTATACTATTTTGGAAAGCTACAAATATCTATTTTATGCTAAAAATAATTCCAGACCACGACAGGGATGTCTAGACACTAGAAATCAATGGAACAGTAACCAAGGTCACCTATCGCTACTGGTACTGTCACTGAACTTAAAAAATTCATATCTCTTTGATCAGATGTCCAATTGGGGTGATCTTAGTGACGATAGAAAGCTTATCATGTATAGTTTATGCTTGTAAAATTTCATGACCATTGGATATCATGTGACCCTTGAATGACATAGCATAAGAAACTGACTATATGAACAATATTTATACTAGAATAATAGAAAAATGAAAATTTTGAAAAATCATAATTAATTCCACAGAGTTCCAAATAATTTAGTCTTTAACTTTTCAAAAAGGTCTAGATAAGATCTACATGCATGCCAAATTTCATGGGCAAATTCGTTCATTTGGTTAAATCTTGACATTGGGTTCCAAAATGGTCATTTTTGTGTCTTCAATGGGTCACAAATGGTCCAAAACAACTTCTAAGACATCCATGGCCGCTTGAGCATGTGGGAAAACACCAAAATGGTCTACTAAACATGTCTCAAAGTTGCACAAACTCAAATTTCACAAACTCACACTTTCACCCTAAGGTATACACAAGACCACATATGCTTCATCTTGCCATTTAATGCCCAAAAGTTGCTATATCATACATATGACATCAAATCTCATACATATACAATATTTTCATATACTTACAAGTGCTCATGGGTTCATACATCATATACAATATTGGATTACATCATATGCCACTCATATGGCTACAAATAGACATTTTCATACACTTGGTTGTCAAACTCTCTCCTTCAAGCTTGGTGGCTTCCATTTCTTGGTTCACTTGGTCTACCTAGTCATGTTAAGCAAATGAGGAGGAAGGGATGAGATTCTAGGAATTCTAATAGCTCTTCTCCCTTTTAACTATACATAAAGAATACAAATTCATGTCTAATAATGCATGCATGGCTATCATGAAACATGTAATCATTTATGAAATATTTCTAGCATTCAAGAAGTCATACAAAACATATATAGACTTGCCAAGCAAGTGATTTAGCTTCACCCACTCTTTTTAAGGATTTTGGATTTGCCTCACTTATTTTCTTAAAGGCTTTTAACTAAGCCTTACTCTTAGAAGACTTTGGGTTTTGTCTCAACCATTTTTAGGGACTTTTGGCTCATCCTTACCATAGCTAGGGGGCTTGTGGCTTTACCACACTCAAGCAAACCAAAGCAAGTTTACAAGACATCATTTGAATGTATAACATATCATCATGGTACCATGACATTTAGATACATGATAAAACAATTTTCATGGTTCAAAACATACATACACACATTCAAAGATAAGATAAACATCCACTCATGCATGAGAGAGACGAGAGAGCTATCGTTGTTACAAATGCACACTTTCTTCCTTGAACTTGGTTCCTCTCCTATGGCCACACACTCACAAGAAGGTGGGACTTGTTTCCTTTGGCTTAGACACATCATATGAAAGCCAATTACACTCTTGAAACAAATTCTAAAGCTATACACTCATTAGAAAAGCTAACTTGTTCCTATGGCCCATTTATGGTTCCACAATGCACCTAATGAAGTAACCTTATGAAAACATAATCTTAGCTCCATTCTTTCCATCCATCTATAATTCTTGACTCCTTTTAAACCTCTTGGAGTCATCACATAATTAATTTAAGGAGTTTAGCTAGGTGTTGCTTCTTTAAGCCATAATATGGAACCTAAAGCTACATTTCACTATCCATGGCTTCTAAAATTTTTTCAAGGCTTCCTCTCATCCTCTCCCATCATATATGACTCAAAATCAAGCTTAGAATAAATTGAAACTACCCATAGCACTATTTAGCCTAGGCCGTGGCTATGAACCAAGTGAACACCAAGTGTGTTTGCTTTGTTTTCTTGATGGGAGATACATGTGGGAAGCTTCTTAAGGATCTTTTGAGCTCATTCAAACACTCATTTAGGTCTAAGAACTCCTGAATCAAAACAAAATTTTAAAGGAATACTTGAAACCCTAACTTTTTTATCTTGAAATGTAATGGTTAATTTATTATTTTCTTTGCATATTCTTGTTCTTCTTCCTCATTTTCCTAAGATTCACTCTTGGTTTGGCTAGAAATTTAACTCCTTAGGGCTGGTCTCATATGGGTTGAAATATGCAAGAGGAAGAACAAGAAACATCAAGCTTGAAGTATGGCAAAATACCTTAATTTCTTGGTTTCCTTGGCTTGATCTTCACTTTGCTTAGCTTCTTCTCTTGATTTTCAAAAATTCCCCCCTTAGGTCTGACCTCAAAACAGACCCAAAAGTTTCAATAAAACCATAAGAAAGAAGGGAAAATGGAGGAGAAGAAGTTTGCTAAAGAGAAACTAAGAAAATCCATGAAAAATCATACATTTTCCTTGCTTTTTTCTCCTTCCTTTCTCTCCACCATTGTGTGCCTCACTCTCTTGCTTCTTTCTCTGCTTTATGGTAGAAATAAAATGACCAAAGTGAAGGGAAGAGTGGGGCGTGGTCATATATATAGGTAAGTTTAAGAAGTTGTTTCCAAAAATTCCAATTTTGTTCTTTAATCTTGGTATTTTTGTTTCTGATTTGTTTTAGCTCTTTTTTGAGAACTGTCCTTTTCCATCATAAAATTTAAGTTCTCAATTTTATAAAATGCCTTTAGAATCACTCAATTTGGAGTTAAAAACCTTTCCGAATGAAAGGGTCAAAGTTTAGGTCAATTGACGTTAAAAAGCGTATAGTGGAGGGGTTTTAGTTGTCCGGGGCTTCCTATGATTTTTAGGGCCTTTGAGAATTCTAAAGAACTCAAATTTTTCATTTAAAAAGCCCTCCTATGAGAATTTGAAAAATTTGCCTAAAATTATGAAAATGCCATTGTGTTATGTAACTATTCTGTTAATTTCTGTCTGGTTATTTTAACTTTTATTTTAGGGTACCTCTGGCATCCTAATTTCATTTCTTAATGTTTAGATCATTATTCTAATTTTTTTGGATTTTAACTAATTCATTTCAGAGGATTTACTTTGAAAATGTATTAGTTTCATTGTTTTTACAAAAATTGGACATTACATTACTTGTGTGAAATAACATATATTGGTTATAACTAATGCTTGACAAGGCATAATGTTGTTTTAGTTCAAAGGATTTTGCATACAAGGAGCTTGCTGAATACAAAATGGAAAATTACTCGTTAGTAGGGATATTTTGCTATTTGGTGGACAAATTTTAAGCAATTCAAGTGGTCTAAAAGTAAAGCCTTTTTTTTTTGTACATGAACATATAACATTTTTTTTGTTTACATGCAACACTTACACTGTATATGGGAAAGTTACACTTGGCTAGCATGTGTTACAGGTATAAGTATGGGTTTTTGGTTTTTAGGACATTCGCTTACCAATGTTAACTTTTGTGTATGTAATAATTACAAGTGAAGTTATTACTAATGAAGCATCCTTATGCTACAAGTTACTATTTGTGTATGTAATATTTATTCTCTCAATGATTTGACATTCTTGTTTAACTTATGCATAACAATGTACAAAGTTACCCAGATGATAATTATCACCTAAGCTTAGTAAAGTTACAGGTGACTTTTGGTCAAGTTACCATGAGATTTTAGGGAACTCACCACTAGATCTTATGTCATAACCATTGTTCTTGTAATATTCTGAAAGTTGTGTCACACAACATCAAAATAAAACTAGGTTGAAAAATATATAGTTAGTGATACAACTTAGATTGTCTCCCTTGAAAATGGAATTCAATGTTTAATTAGATTTTTCAAGTGTAAAAGGATTCTAAAAATTACCTAACTAAAGGAGGTTTTACCTAAATTTAACTAACTAAAATTAAATTAAAATAAAATTCCTAATCACTACCTAATTGCATGAACTAATGGGTGAATGATAGATATGTAACTAGCTTTGGATTCATTCCTTGGTATCCACTATCCTTATCCTAATTCAATTATAATTAATTTTGGTCTAAGAGTCCTTAATTGTGTTCATAGCAATATATCTTGAGTTACCACGTAAGAATCAAGAAATTAATAATTTAACATTGAATTGAAACCTCAATCTCGTACCAAATCATTAATTCTGCCTTTAAGATCAATGAACACTCAATTTGATTGATTAATTGATCAATTAGTTGTTGAATTATCATCTTAAGATGTTTAATTAACTAACTAAACTCTAAGGAATCCTCAAATCAAACAATTAAGCACACAATTTCACTCATGCATTTCATCAAACACTTTGATTACATACATAGGAAATTGAAGAAAAAATGAAAAATTTAGTACTTAATCAATCAATTAATCAATAAGAAGTATCCTAATTAGTGTCTAACCAGCCACTAATTGTAAACAACACAAATTCCCAATCCAATACAACCTTAACCAAGATAATACAAGAAAGAGGAAAATACTAGAAAAAGAGAAAATCTTAGCCAAAATTCCTTTGTTATCTCCATGGATTCAAGCTTCTCCAAGGTCCTTTTCCAAGCTAGCCACTCAAATGAATCAAGCTTTCATGGAATGGAGGATGATGGAGGAATGGAATGGAAGAGGTAGCTATGGCCAAAAAATGGAATGGAGTGGTGAAAATGATGATGGAATAGCGTGGATGATGTTCTCTGGATGAATCAATGATGATTGTTCTCTCCCCTTCATAATGGATGCGTGAGATGGATTGATAAAAAATGATCAAATGGATGGTGTCCCTTGATGAATCATGTGCTCAGCTCTCATTAAAACTCACATGTTCTCTTCAATCATTTTAATGATCCCTCATATGCTGCCTCTTCTTTAATTCTCAGCCAAAAACACGTGAATATGTATGCCCGACCCCTTCCATGTGTGCATGTGAATCTGGACGTTCTTCCCTAGCTTCTTTTCCACGAAATAATCACATTCTTACCCTCTCTTCCTTCATGCGTGATTGTGTAGATGTGCATGCTCCATTCACATGTTGCTCTTCATTTCCTACTCTTCCTCTTTAATAATCACGTGGCTTCTCATGCATTCTCAGCTCTTCATGTAATTCTTCCACGTGTTCTCCTTCTCCATGTCAACCTGTAGCTTCTTCTTCGCACATTTTGTAGCCCTTTGTTTAATCCATTTTCTTTTGCTCTTCACATGCTTCTTATTTGCCCTTTGCTCATGTGCTTGTTCTGCCTCTTCTCTACATGATTCCTCCATGCTTCTGTTCACAGCCTTGTTCACGTGTTTTCCACGAAAGCTTCTGCATGTTTCAGCTACTTTTTTCCCCCACTAAACTATGGCTTTCCCTCTATTTCTACTCGTCCAAACTGTAGCTTCTCTTTCAAATCTTCTCTCATATGCTCTGGAGCTTCTTGAATCATTTGTTGTAGCCTGCTGCCTCCATGTGTTTGTTGCTCCCTGCTTCTCACCAAAATAGAGCATCACCTACGCTTCTTTCCACGTTCTTCTCTTCTATTTGCCCAGCCCATATTCTTCATCTAGTCCTGTGGTTCCCTTGTGTTTCATACATGCGTGAAGGAGTGACATGAAGCATGGTTTAGCTATAAGTGTGTTTCTTGGTGCTGTCTTATGAGTGTTTGACATGGCTCAACGATGTGAGACCTATGGCAACATGAATGATGCAGAGTGTGAGTGAATGGCTACTTGAGTGAGGGGCCTAGTGCTTATCTTGGACGAACCTATGGCTTACTCATGCATGTATGTGTTAGTATAATGGCTAGAACGTGAAATGTGTGGTTGGACCTCACACTTAAAAATGGCTAATCACCTCTTTTTAATGCTCTTGAGAAGTGTCAGTTAAGTCTCTAACCCATATTCATCAATAGCATAAAGTGAACAAACCCTAAGAAGTTGCATATGGAAGTCATAAATCAAGTCGTGACTTAAAATGATTCATATGGAATTCAAGAATCAAATTGTGACTTAGATGGTTAAGTTATGGCTCAATTTGCCTTTGAAAACCTATAAACACCACAATGTCCTTTTTGCATCGTGACTTGGGAAAATTGTGCTACAAACTCAAGCTTTGGGCAAAAGTACATAAGAAACACAATTTGTGTTGTACCCTAAATCATCCCTAGGTGACAATTTAGAAGATGCACAAATTGCACTATAGCCAAACTACCTATGCCACATGCATGATTGGTCATTGGACCATTCTCAACTCATTTTGGCCATGACCTACAAAGACCAAGTCACTACTCAAATGCTCTTTGACCCTTGATGTAATACCTGGTTATTTTAAAAAGGCCTAAAATTGATTAGTTATAAAAGAAAGTCCCATAAATGGAAAGAATTAAAGCCAAACAAAATTAGAGCAATAATTTAGACATCAAAAAATAAGAATACAAGGCCAAAAATGCTCAGAAATCGAAGCCAAAATAGCTAAATAAAATTTGTAAAAAAGGCAGTGGCATTTTCATAATTTTGGTTAACTTTTATAAAACACAAAAGAGAGATCTTTAAATAGGAAAAATGAGTTTTCCAGGGTCCTTAAAGGCGCTAGAAACCATAGGAACCTCTAGAGTAGCCAAAACCCCTCCGATTTGCATTTTAGAATGTTGGTTAACTAAAACTTTGACCAATTCATTTGGGAAGAGTTTAAATTCAATTTTGGTGAAACCAAAAAGCATTTTATGAATTAGAAGATCTAAATTTTATGATAGAAAAGATTATTTTTAAAAGGGAGTTGAAATGAGCCCAAATGGAAGAAGCAAAAAAGAGGGGTTATAATTTTGAAAAGTTGTGTAAATGAGCCCTTAGCCTTCTAAAACACATACCACCTTTGCCCTTTCTTTAATCTAAAATAGATCCAAACTCTGCTCAAGGAGGTGCACAAGAAGGGAGGGCAAGGGAGGAAGAAAGCAAGCTTGAAAAGGTAAATTTTGGTTACTTTTTCATGCTCCTTCCTTTACCAAACCTCTTCTCCTCTTTCTCCTCTCTTCTCCTACGGTTTTGATGACTTATTTGGAGATATGTCATGATTGGTTCAGTAGGAGGAAGAGAGAAATTGAAGGAGGGAGTGGAAGCATAAGAAAGCTCTTGAAAAATCTTGAAATCAAGGTAACTCTCATGGCCTTTCTTGCTTTCTCTTGGTTGTTCTCCTGGTATGTGTTTTCGACTAAACCTAGGCCCATCAAGGAGGGAAGGAATTCAAGCCATAGCAAGGTAGAGGCAAAGGTTTTGGACCATGAGGAATAGGAATATGCAATTGGAACTAAAAAGGAAGCCTTAGAATTTAAGTTATATAACTTAGGGTTCTTGTTGCATCTAGCTAATTTTGAAGCTTTTTAAGGATAATTTAACTTATGTAAGAGTATATATGAGCTTATAAGAAATCTAGGAAGTTTCACAAGTACCAATCCTCTAAGAAAAATTAACAAAACTCCATAGGTCCATTTCCTTGTATATGTCTCAGCCAAGGCATGCTTCAAGCACCTAGGAAGAGTTTTAATTAATTCTAAGGATAAGAATGACCTAGATATGATTAGTAAACACTAAAGAAACCATGGGTTTTGAGTGATCTATCGCGCAACCCTCAAAATAAAACTAGGTTGATAAAATATGCAGTTAGTGGCACAACCTAGGTCATCTCCTTTGGAATTGGAGTTCAATACTTAATTGAATTTTTCAAATATTAAAAGACTCTAAAAATTTCTAAACTATGGGGGGTTTTTGATCTAATAACTAAGTAAAATGAAATTGAAATAAAGTTCCTAAATTTACCTAATTAGATGAATTATGGTTGAAAATAGGCTTGTAACTAGCTTTAGAATCATCCATTGGTATCCACTATCCTTATCCTAATCCAATTGTGATTAATTCTGGCCTAAGAATCCCTAATTGTGTTCGCGGCAATTATATCTTGAGTTACCACGCAAGAATCAAGAGATTAACAATCTAATGTTGAATTGAAAACTCAATCCCATATTAAATTATTAATTCTTATTTTTAAGATAAATGAATACCCAATTTGATTGATTAACTGATTAATTAGCCTCTGAATCATCATCCAAAAGTATTTAATTAACTAACTAAACACCAAGGAGTCCTTAAATTAAAGAATTAAAGACTTAATCTCTCACATACATTTCATCAAACACCTTGATTGCATACATGGGTAATTGTAAGAAATTAAAAAATTTAGTTTTTAATCCAACTAATCAACAAAAGGCTTCCTAATTAGTGTCTAAACAGCCACTAATTACAATTACACAAATTCTTTATCAAATACAACTTAACAAGATAATATATGAAAAAGAAAAAGTATAGGAAAATAGAAATCCTTAGCCAAAAATTCTGTGTTCTTCTCCATGGATTCAAGCTTGCACCAAGGTCCTTCTTCCTTGCTAGTCACGGATGGAGGCTTAGAGCTTCATGGAAGTGGAAGAATGGAAGATGGAATGAAGGAGATGGCTGCTGGTTGAAGGAGCGTGGTGGAGTCTAGACGAAGTGATGGAGTGGATACGGCGTGAATGAAGTGAATTGATGGAGTGTGGGAATGAATGGGGTGTGAATGATGTGATTGTGTAAATCCCTTCCTCATTAAAAGTCACATGCCCAGCTCCTCACGTGCTTCCTCTTTTATTTCAATTCCCTACAGCTCCTTTCTCTTTTATTATATATGAATGTGGACCCCACTTCAAGCTAAATATAATATTCAAATTCATGCAAGCTTCCCACGTCGTGTTTCCCAGCTTTTTCTTCTTTGACTCGATGCTTCTTCTTTGCGTTTTCTTCACACGTTCTGCACGTTGCTTGCTTCTAGTTGCGTTGCTTCTTGCTTTCTTCGAATCCAGAACATGGCTTCTTCTCTTGTAGCTTCTCCTTCGTGTAGCTTCCTCTCCTCTGTTCAACCACGTGCTGCTTCCTTCCATTCTGCTGCTGTCCAGACGTAGCTTCTGCATGCTTGTTTCTTCATCTCCATTTGCTCGCTTTCTCCAGCTCCAGCTCTTGCTTCACGCTTTATCTAGCCAGTGTGTGTGTTGTTCTCTAGGTGTAGCTTCTCTCAAACCTTCTTCTTCTCCATGTAGCTTCTTTACTCGAGCTGTATGCCTCATGCATGGTTTTGTCACACATTCTGCATTAGCTTTAACCCTGTGGCTCATGTATATGTTTCTTCTACGTTGCCTTAAGCACCCAAGCTTGAGCTTCTTGTTTTTCTGCTCACCAACCCGTTGCTTCCTTGCACATTCCAGCCCTTCTTTGTTCAGCTCAACATCTATTCTAGCCTCATGCTTCTTCACGTAGCTTCCACATCATTCTTAGCTTTAGCTTGTGGCTTCTTCCTTTTCTTCTGTTTTGAGCCATGTTCAACTCGTGCAACCTGTGGAAATCATCTTGCTTACATTTTGCTTCTTCGTTTTGCTTTGCTTCTCTTCATTTGTTTCCACGTGAAACTCTCATCTCTTTTATGCTTAGCTCTTCTTAATCGCGTGGCTTTGTTTAATTTTATTTCCTCCTGCAGCCTTACACTCTTCATGCCACTCTTCGAATGCAATTCATTCTCTCCTCCCATAACCCATGCATGCTGCCTCTTATCCAAACCAACCTCCATTCAAGCTCCAATTGCCAATAAAAAAAATCTGCACAAAAAGAATGGAAGAGATAAAATAGAAAAATTCACAAAATTCATTTAAAATGATTTATGCATTTAAAATCAATTATTTTGCCAATTAATTCATAAAGTGCAGAAAATGACTGCTAAAACAAAATTCCATCTAATTAAACCCTTAAAGCCATATTTGGAACTAAAATGTCTAAGTTAAGGAGAATAAAAGGTGTAAAATATCATGCTTATTAGGTTTGAATTTAGAAGCCATGGTTTATGCGATGGAAGTTTAGACTCCATTTTAAGACATAAAGAAGCAACTTGAGTTTAGGCTCCATGAATTGATTTGAAGATGACTCTACTGTGTTTAAATGGAGTCATATAACCTAGATTGAATGAGAAATTGAAGCCAAGATCATAAATTCTACGGGTTACTTCATTATGCCTTATATGGAACCATAATGCTGTCATAAGAGAAAGTGAGTTTGTATATAATTTATGTGAGGCTAGAATTTGTTCTAATGGTGTAATTGTATCTCATTTGATATGTCTAGGCTAAGTAAATCAAGGTTCTCCTAAGTGTAAGTATGTGGCCAAAAAAGGGAGGTAAGGAAGCAAAGGAGAAAGTTTATATTCTTGACTCAAGGTAGCTCTTTAACCTTTCTAGCATACATTTCTTAGATGTTTGATTATAATTGGAGGCTTTTATGTATGTTTGAATCATGAGACATGTTTATAGCCATTGTTTACATGTTATGGCACCATTACATTTCTTTAATGAGATTTTGAATGCAAAAGTGGCTTGAATGGGTATGGTTATGCCAAAAGTCCCATAGAATGGGTGAGGAGATGCCAAAAGTCCTTAAGAATGGATGAGACAAAGCCAAAAGTCTAAAGAATGAGTGAGGCTAAGTCAAAAGTTCCTTAAAGTAGGTAAGGCTAATCCAAAAGTCCTAAGAAAATTGGGTGAGGTTAGACCAAAACCCTTAGAGCCTATGTTTGACTTGAATGAGTTTAAGTGACATGAAATTATGTTTATGTATAGTTACTAGAAGCATTTATAGCATGCTTGCATTCTTTGACATAAAAATACACCATATATGTATGTTTGAAAGGGTAAAGAGCTATTGGGATTCTTTGAATCTCACTCTTCCCCACATTATGCCTAACTATTCTAGGTGAACTTCAAGGAGAAAAGATTGGAAGCCAAGGATTTTGAATCATGAGACTTTGACAATAGGATAGTGTAACATTCGGTTCTCTGAAATCGAGAAAAATGTAACGTATGGTTTCTCCGTAAACGAACGAAATTCACTGATACAAAAGAAAGTCCCCCAAAATGAATTAGTTAAGGTCAAGAAAAATTTGGTAAGCATTCTAGACTTCTAAAAATAAGAATCTCAAGCTCAGATGGAAAGAAAAATAGAGCTAGAATGAAGAAATAATTTCTTACGAAAAACTTACGAAACGTAATGGCATTTTCGTAATTTTGAGCAAAATTTGGAATTCACATAGGAGGGCTTTTTAAATGAAAGTTTTGAGTTCTCTAAGGTTCTCAGGGGACTTGAAAACCATGCGAAAGCCCAGGACAGTTAAATCTCCTCCGGTGGATATTTTCCAACGTCGGTGCACCCAAATTTTGACAGATTCATTCAGAAATATTTTAGCTCCAATTCGAGTGATTCTTAAGGCATTTTACTAAATTGGGTACCTAAATTTTATAATGAAAAAGAAGGTTCTAAAAAAGGAGCTAAAACAAATTAGAAACAAAAATGCCAAGAACGAAGGGCAAAATGAGAATTTTTGAAAAGTATTTCTTCCTCCCACCTATATATATGATGTGCCCTTTCTCCCCCTCCATTTTGGTCAACCAAGTTTTACCTAAAAACCAAAGAAAACCCTAGGGGATGAGGCGCACAAGAGGAAGAAGAAAAGAAGGAGAAATTCAAGCTAAAAGGTATAGATTCTTGGTAATTTTTCATGCTTTCTTCCATCCAAACCTCTTGTCCTCCATTCTCCTTTGTGTCCTATAATTATAATGAAGTTTATAAATCTGTTTTAAGGGAAAAATTGAGGAAAAAATTCAGATATGAAGAGAGAAGCTCAAAGAAGACAAGATTTAAGTGAGAAAAGCTATGAAAAGAAGGTAATTTCTTCTTTTATAGTTGTTATCCCTTGCTCCTCTTCCTCCACCATTTCGCCCCACTTAAGAAACCCTAGGAGGATTTGATTTTTAGGCAGAACCAAAGGTGATTCTTAAGAAAAAGGGTGTGGAGATTAAGAATATGTAAAGAGAATTAACAAATAACTATAAAAATTCAAGATGCAAAGTCTAGGGTTTCATATGATCTGTGCAAAATCTGAATTGATACCTTGATTCTTATGTCTAAGTGAGTGTTTAAATGAGCTCCTAAGATCCTTAGAAGTCTCCCCATGTGCTTCCTCCATCAAGAAAATAAAGCAAACTCCATGGAAGTCAAAGTCTTCCATAGCCTCGGCCTAAAGGGGTTTATATAGCTAGGGATAGTTTTAAATTTTTCTAAGCCTATTTTTGAGTCATATATGATGAATGAAGATGAGGGGAGGCCTTGGGAAAAATTTAGAAACCACAGAAAGTGAGTTGGTGCCTTATGTTCCATAATATGACATAAAGAAGCAATATGTAGTTAGGCTCTTTATTTTGATTGTGTAATGACTCCAAGAGGCTTAAAAGGAGTCAAGAATCATATTTGAAAGGAAAGAATGGAGCATAGAATTTATTTAAGGGGTGTTGCTTCATTAGGTGCATTTTGGAACCATAAAGGTGTTTATAGGTCAAGCTAGAGTTTAAGCAAGTTGTGTGGCCTTAGACTTTACTCCAAGAGTATAAGTAGCTTCCATATGATGTGTCTAGGCCAAGAGGAATGATCTCCACCTCCTTGGCTGTGTGAGGTCAAGGGAGAGGACTCAAAGCTTAAGAAAAAGTGTATAAATGCTAGCAAGATAGCTCTCTCCACCTTCTCTCATGCATGGTTACTTGCTTTACTTGTCTTTGAATGTGTGTATGTATATATCAAGCTATGAAAAATGTTCTAGCATGATTTTATATGCCTTGGTACCATGATGATGCATTATGTTTCTAAATGATATTTATGATGTTTGTTTTGGTTTGCTTGACAATGGTGAGGCTAAGAACCCTTAACCATGGTGAGGATGAGCTAAGAACCCTTAAGATTGGTTGAGACAAAGTAAAGAGTCTCCCAAAAGTGAGGTTGACTCCCAAGAGCAAGGTTGAGTCCAAGAACCTCTTAAAGAATTGGTGAAGTAAGTCCAAAATCCACAAGTAAATGAGTGAG
The DNA here is from genome assembly GCA_026724425.1 of Erythrophleum ivorense. Classification (NCBI taxonomy): domain Eukaryota; kingdom Viridiplantae; phylum Streptophyta; class Magnoliopsida; order Fabales; family Fabaceae; genus Erythrophleum; species Erythrophleum ivorense. The sequence goes on from JAIUCV010000228.1 coordinate 1,129,248, forward strand.
GGCAATCCATTTGCTTGGCAAGCCTTTGTATGCTATGTATGACTTGTTCAAATGTTGAAAATGCTTCTTGAATGTTTGTACATGTTAATATGCACATGCATGTATTTGTAAGATTTTTTTGCATACTTTATGTATGATTAAATAGGAGATGAGCCTTGGCTTTCTCACCTCAAATCCAAAATTTCCCCTCTGTTCTGCCCTTAAAATAGATCCAAGAACTTCAATAAAACCATAAGAAAGAAAGGGAAATGGGGGAGAAGAAGTTTGCTAAAGAGAAAGCATGCAAAAGGCCAAGAAATTCCATACCTCTTTCTTGTTTTTCTCCTTCTTTTCTTGTGCGCCTCACCCTTAGAGTTCTTTCTCTGATTTAGGGCAAAAACAAAGTGAGCCAAATGAAGGAAGAGGTGGGCCGTGACACATATATATAGGTAGGTTAGGAAGAACTTTTCGAAAATTCTAATTTCATCCCTTCGTCTTGGCATTTTGGTTTCCACTTTGTTTTTGTTCCTTTTTGAGAACCATCTTTTCCATTATAAAATTTAGGTCCTCAATTTAATGAAATGCCTTTGGAATCACTCAAATCAAAGCTAAAACTTTCCTGAACGAATCCATTAAAGTTTGGGTCAACTAACATTGAAAAACGTACACCGAAAGGGTTTTAACTATCTTGGGGCTTCCCATGGTTTTTAGGACCTCTAAGAACTTTGGAGAACTCAAAAATTTTGTTTAAAAATCCCTCCTATGAGAATTCTAAAATTTGCTCAAAATTATGAAAATGTCATTATGTTTCGTCAACCTTTCATTGAAGTTAGTTTCTTCATTCTAGCTTCATTTGTCTTTCCTTCTGAGCATAGGATTTTCATTTTTAGAAGTCTAGAATGCTACTTAAATTTTTTGAGACTTTACCTAATTCATTTCAGGGGACTTGCTTTGAAAATGAGCTTGTTTCTGTCATTTGACAAAAACCGAACATTATAATTCTCCTCCTTTTAAATAAATTTTGTCCTTAAAATTTAGATAACATATCTCATGGGAAGAGCTCTTGATACTTCTTTCTCATCTCTTCCTCTAGCTCCCAAGTAGGTTTTTTGGGAGATAACCCCTTCCAAACTACTTTCACCAGCAGTATTGCCTTATTCTGTAACTGCTTGAGTCTAACATCCACGACCCGATCTGGTGATACTATGTATGATAGATCATCCTATGACTATCCATTCTCATACTCTATGACATGTGAGGGGTTAGGTTGGTACTTTTTGAGTTGGGACACATGGAATACATTGTGTACTTAACTCAGGTTCAAGGGAAGGGCAAGTCTGTAAGCCACAGGTCCTACTTTATCAAGAATCTAGAATGGACCTATGTATTTTGGATTGAGCCTTTTACTTTTAATGGACCGACCTATCCTTGTGACTGGAGACACTCTAATGAAGACACGGTCTTCTACTTTAAACTCTAATGGTCGTCTACGTTTATCTGCGTAACTTTTCTGTCTACTCTGGGCTGTTATGACTTTCTTTCTTATGGTCCCAATTTGTCTAGAAGTCTGGTCCACTAATTTTAGGCCTATTAGGCTTCGCTCTCCTAGCTTAACCCAACACATCGAAGATCTACACTTCCTCCCATATAATCCTTCATACAGTGCCATCTGTATACTTGCATGATAGTTGTTATTATAGGCAAACTCCACTAGAGGCAAGTATGTATCCTAATTTCCTTTCATTTCTAAGATATATGTCCTCTAAGGTTTGGATGGTTCTCTCTGTCTGTCTATCTGTCTGCCTATCTGTGGGTGATAGGTTATGCTAAATCTAAGCTTAGTACCTAGAGCATTCTATAATGATCTCTAGAAATTCGAAGTGAATCTGGGATTTGTATCTGATACTATACTCTTAGGCACACCATATAATCTAACTATCTCCCAGATATACAGTTGGGCTAATTTATCTAGGGTATAGGTGGCTTTTATCGCTAAGAAGTGTACTGACTTTGTTAATCTATCCACTATTACCCATATTGCATCATGCCCCGATGATGTCTTAGGTAAACCTATGACAAAATCCATAGCTACACTATCCCATCTCTGCTTCGGGATATCTAGGGGCTGAAGTAACCCAACTAGTTTTTAGTGCTCTATTTTGACTTTCTGGTATACTAAACATTAGGAGACATATTCTGCTATATCTGTTTTCATTCCAGGCCACCAAAACATTTTCTTTAAATCATGATACATTTTATTACTTCCTGGATGAATGGTGTACTTACTTTTATGTGCCTTATCTAATATTCTCTCTTTGATTTCTATATTTCTAGGCATATACAGCCTATCCCTGTACCTCACTATGTCATCCTCAGACAAATTGAACTCCTGAATGCTACCCTGGGCTATCTGAGATCTAATCTTATTTATATGGTCATTTGTTTACTGGGCCTCTCTTATTTGGTTCCTCAGGTCATTTTCTATTCAGGTTTCATTCATTAATAACTTTCCTAAATACATCTCACATGAGAGACTCATATCTCTGAATCTCTTAATTAACTCCTGTTCTCGGATTATCATACAGGCCATGTGTATGGATTTCCTACTCAGGGCGTTAGCTACCATATTAGCCTTACTGGGATGGTATTTCAATGTGAAATCATAATCTTTCAAAAATTTTAGCCATCTCTACTGTCTCATATTCAATTATTTTTGTGCAAATAAATATTTAAGGCTTTTGTGATCGCTACAAATTTTTATGGCTACCCCAAATAAGTAATGTCTCCATATTTTCAAAGCAAATACCATTATAGCCAGCTCTAAGTCATGTGTGAGGTAATTTTTCTCATGAGGTTTTAGCTATCTAGAAGCATAAGCTACTACTAAGCCTTTCTGCATAAGCACACAACCTAACCCTTTTCTTAGAGCATCACTATAGACTATAAAAGTCTCTTTAAGGTCAGGAGTATTAAAATTGGGGTTGTGGTTAACTTGTGCTTCAGTTCCTGAAAACTGTTCTCATATTTCTCATCCCACACAAATGGTACATTCTTTCTAGTGAGCCTGGTTAGTGGCATCGCTATCTAAGAAAAGCCCTTAATAAACCTTGGATAATAACCTGTTAAACCTAGGAAGCTTATGATCTCTGTCACTATCCTAGGTCTCTCCCACTGTAATACTACCTCTAACTTATGGGGATCTACTGTGACTCTTGCCTAGGAGATCACATGGCCTAGGAATTGAACTTTAGTGAGCCAAAACTCATATTTACTAAGTTTAGCATATAATTGTTTCTCTTTCAGGGTTTCTAGGGCTAATCTCAGGTGTTGCTCATGTTCTTCTTTACTCTTTGAATAGATGAGAATGTCATTTATGAAGACAATTACAAATCTATCTAAGTATGGCCTAAATACTCTATTCATGTAATTCATGAACACCGCAGGCGCATTCGTTAACTCGAAGGGCATAACTAAAAACTCATAATGCCCGTATTTAGTTCTAAATGCTGTCTTGGGAATATCCTCAGCCTTGATTCTAAGCTGGTGATATCCCGACCTGAGGTCTATCTTAGAAAATATAGACGCTCCTACTAACTGATCTAGGAGGTCATATATGCGAGGGATAGGGTATTTATTCTTAATAGTTATCTTATTGAGTTCTCTGTAATCTATACACAGTCTAAAGCTCCTGTCTTTCTTCTTTATGAATAAGACTAGAGCTTCCCACGGCGAGACACTAGATCTGATAAAACCCTTCTCTAAAAGCTCTTCTATCTACTTTTTAAGCTTAGCTAACTCAGTGGGAGCCATCCTATACAGGGCCTTAGACACTGGACCTGCCCTAGATACAATGTCTATAGGAAACTCAACCTCTCTCTTTGGGGGTAATCTGCTAATCTCTCTAGGGAATACCTCTGGGAACTCTCTTACTATTTAAATTTTCTCTATACCCTCTTCTACCTCAGCCTGAACTAAAAAAGAAAATTAAATATCCCTGACAACTATGCCCTAGAGACCTTTCAACTTGGGAGGTGGTCATAACAGATAACTCAGTCCTCATACTAGGTATAGTTCCGCACTTAGGTAAAGTAATACATCTGTGGCTATAATCTAGTGTGACATTATTATTAAATCAATATCAACGCAAGGCATACAATTCAATCAAGTGTGGTATGACAATGATTAAACCGGAATACACAATTCAAACAAGCATGGGAGGCAATGGCTCAGTTTCTTGTGGGGGTAGATATATATAAATCATAGGGTAATGTGTGTATACTTAAACCCAACCTCATAGCACAGTTATATGATATGAAAGAATAGCTAGTACCTGAATCAAATAATGCAGTTACAGAAAAATCATTTATTCTAATATTACCTTGGATCAGACTCAAGGACCAGCTAGCTCTTACTGTGACAGGGCAAAGACTCTACCCTGGGTTTGGGGTCTAGGAGCAAGAGCTATCTCCCTCTGCTGTGTGAACTGTTGAGGAGCCTGTGTGCAGTCCCTAGCCATGTGTCCTAGCCTACCACATCGATAACATACATTTTGCCCCACGTAGCATGGTCTGTTTTCATGGTTTCTGCCACACTGGGGATAAACTGTAGGCACAGAATTGCCTCTACTAGACTAAGTCCTCCTTCTCTTTCCTCGTCTATTCCACTGGCTCCTTCCACCTTTCCTACTCATAGTTGTGGTTTGTATATCCTCTATAGGCCTCTTGTGTTTAGGGAGGGGTGGTCTGGCACTGGAGGTAGGCTGCATAGTTTTGAAGTTTGTTTCAGTCACTCTACATATCTCAACTAGGGTCTTAAAGGTCCTAATTCTTTATGGAACTACCCTGTCCCTGATCTCTAGAAGTAAACCTTTCTCTAATTTGTCTACTCTCCAGCATTCATCATCATGCCTCTATAAATACAATGAATATCTGGAAAGCTTTACGAATTTGGCCACATACTGGTCCACGGACATCCCCTTTGTTTGTCTCAGGAGTACAAACTCTAACTCCTTCTCATTTCTAACAGAGCTAAGGAAGTATCTCTCATAAAAAGCCTAGAGGAATGCCTCCCATGTAATCGGAAGGTTCCTCGCCTTCAAAATAAGCTTAGTGCCCTTTCGCCAATAGTTTGCTTCATTCTTTAGCTGGAAGATAGCCATAATGGCTTTCTGCTCAGATGTACATTCCATTATCTGGAAGATCTTCTCTGACTACATAATCCAAGCCTCTGCTTTCTCTGTATTCATCTCACCATCAAAGGTGAGAGGCCCAAATTTTCTAAACTGCGTGATAATCAGTCTAGTAGAAGGCTACTCCGGGGCTGGAGGCGTCTAAGCTAGTGGAGTAGGGGCAACCATCTGTATGTGTGGCTGGGGATCTGAGTGAGTCACCCTTAAATGCTCGGGATGATCTAAGTGCTGTGGTGGCTGTGGAGGAGGAGGTGTAGGGCGCTGGCTATCTTTCTTAGTAGGCTATTCTTCTAACTGTGTGATCATGACCTGCTGCTGATCCAGGTAAGCCATAATAGCCTAAAGGGCTCGAGCTACTGGATCACTAGGCTCGGCTCTATGATCTACACGAGCCTTTTCAGAGGACTGACCTCTCCTAGTGTTCACCATGGCTCTGAAACATCATAACAAACTTTAGCATCAAGAGGGAACACACTCACCACCATCACACTCAATTTATCCACAACAAGCTTATATGCATCAAGGCTACTCATAAACATAAGTCACAACCCACATCAAGAGCCTGAACCTTTACTTTGATACCAATAAAGTGTAACACCATATTTATAGGACTCATCTCATATCATTTGTAGGCTTATTTCCATGAAGCACATGACATTCTTAAGGAAAAGCCATAGAAAAATACAATTAAATTGTGTTGCATAGCAGATAAATTTTTCAATCGACGTCCCATGGACCATATAAACTCATCCTTCTCATTTTCATATTTAATTACACAAATACAACTCATAACCATCCCAAGAAGTGGCCTAAAACTCGTGCAAGTGGATGGAATACATAAAAACAATAAGTGCAGCCTCGGCTAGAAATTTTAGCCTACTGACATAAATTTTGAAAAATTATAACTAATTCTAGAAAAATTGAAATCATACATAATTTACCATTCTAGAAAGCTACAGATATCTAATTTATGGTAAAAATATATTCTAACCACAACAGGGGTTGCTAATTACCAAAAAGTAATGGAACAGTACCATAAGTTGACTGTCATTATTGGCATTATCCTCCAACTTCAAAAATTCATATCTCCTTGTTCAGAGGTCCAATTTGGGTGATCATCATGGCCATGGAAAGCTTATCATGTCTAATTTATGTTTGTAAAATTTTATGAGCATTGGACATCATTTAGCCCTAGAATAACACAGCCCAAGTTACTGACCATATGAACAGTGTCTGCATAAGTTCAGCAGAAAAATGCCAATTTGAAAAATCATAATTAATTCCAAAGATTTCCAAATAATCTGGTCTTTCACTTCTTAGAAGTATCTAGATAAAATCTATGTGTGTGCCAAAGTTTATGGGCAAATTCATTCATTTGGTTAGATCATGATATTGGATTGTGAAATGGTCACTTTTAAGTCTTACAAAGGGTCCAAATGGTCTATTTTGAGCTCCAAGGCAACCATGACCACTTGAGCATATGGGAATGCACCAAAATAACTTTCTAAAATTGTCTTAAAGGTGCATAAACCCAAAAATTAAAAACTCACTCTCTCACCCCATGCCAGACACAAGATTACACAGGTTTCACATTGCCATCCAAGGTTCAAAAACTACATTATCATTCATTTGGCATCAAACCTCATACATACATCAAATATATGAGTAATTACACATGTTCAAATGATTATACAAAATTTGCATCATAGTATTACATCATATGCTATTTGTATGGCTACAAAAGAGACAAAACTAGACATTTTGATGTCAATCTCTTATCTCCTAACTTGGTGGCTTCCATTACCTTGTTCATTTGCTCCACCTAACATGTTAAGACATTGGAGAGAAGGGAATGAGATTCAAAGAATCCCAATAGCTCATCTCCCTTTCAATCATACATAAAAAATGCAATTCAAGTCTTACAAATGCATGCTTGGGCAAAATGGAAAGTATGATCATTCAAGTAGCATTCTTGGCATTTGAACAACTCATACAAAGCATACATAGGCTTGCCAAGTAAATGGATTAGCCTCACCCACATTTTCTAAGAGGTTTTGACTCAACCTCACTCTTGGGAAACTCATTACTTTATCTCAACCATTTTTAAGGGTTCTTGGCTCATCTTCACCATGGTAAAGGGTTTTTGGCTTCACCACACTCAAGCAAACCCAAGCAAACATACTAGGCATCATTTGAAAATATATTACAACATCATGATGCCATGGAATGTAGGCATATCCTAGAACACTTTTCATGGCATAAAGGACACATACACACATTCAAAGATAAGGTAATCATACATTCATACATGAAAGAAAGTGGAGAGAGCTACCTTTGTTGCAACCACATACTTTTTCTGTTAGAAATGCACTCCCTTCCTCGACCACACACTCACAATGATGGGAGGCTTGTTTCTCTGGGCCTAAATACATAAAATAGGAACTAATTATGCTCTTGGAATCATTCTCAAGGCCACCTATCTACTTGGAACTCTAACTTTGTCATATGGTTCATTTATGGTTTCTAAATGTACCTAATGAAGCAACATCCATCAATTGAGTTCCAGGCTCTATTCTTTCCTTTCATTTATGATTCTTGACTCTTTTTAAACCTCTTGGAGTCATCACACAATTAAAACAAAGAGCCTAACTTGGTGTTGCTTCTTTAAGTCATATTATGGAACCTATGATGCTATCTCATTTTCTATGGTTTCTAAATTTTTTCCAAGGCTTCCTCTCATCCTCTTCCATAATATATGACTCAAAAATAAGCTTGGAACAAATTAAAACTACCCTTAGGTGCCTCAAGTCCCTTAGGCGGAGGCTATGCTCCTTAAGGCCACCCTTGGAGTTTTCTTTGTTTCCTTGATGAATGATGCATATGAGGAGCCTTCTAGTGATCTTAGGAGCTCATCCAAACATTCATTTAGGCCTAGGAATTATTGTACCAAATCAAATTTTACAAGGGACACTTGAAACCCTAACTTTGCTATCTTGATTTTTTATAGTTGTTTGTTAATTCTCTTTGCATATTCTTATTATCATCCCTTAAATTTCTAAGATTCACCCTTGGTTCTACCTAAAATCCATGCCTTCTTGAAGCTCCCTATGTTGGACGAACCAAGGAGAGAAGGGGAGAAGAAGTAGCTACCATTAGAATGAAGATTTACGTTGTTTCCTTGATTCTTCTTGCTTGTCTTTTACTTTCCTTGGCTTCCTCACCTCAAATCCGAAATCTCCCCTCTATTCTGCCCTCAAAATAGGTTCAAGAACTTCAATAAAACTAGAGGAAAGAAGGGGAAATGGAGGAGAAGAAGTTTGCTAAAGAGAAAGCATGAAAAAGACCATGAAATTCTATACTTCTTCCTTGTTTTTCTCCTTCTTTTGTTCTCCCTCTTGTGCGCCTCACCCTTAAGGTTCTTTCTTTGATTTAGGTCAGAAAAAAAGTGAGCTAAATGAAGGAGGAGGTGGGGTGTGACACATATTTATAGGTAGGTTAGAAAGAACTTTTCAAAAATTCCAATTTCATCCCTTTGTCTTGGCATTTTGGTTTTCAGTTTGTTTTTGCTCCTTTTTGAGAATCATCTTTTCCATTATGAAATTTAAGACCTTAATTTAATAAAATATCTTTGGAATCACTCAACTTGAAGCTAAAACCTTCCTGAACAAATCCATCAAAGTTTAGGTTAATCGACATTGAAAAATATACATTAAAGGGGTTTTAACTGTCCCAAGGCTTCCTATGATTTTCAAGGCCTCTGAGAACCTCGGAGAACTGAAAAATTTTGTTTAAAAAGCCCTCCTACGAGAATTCTAAAATTTGTTCAAAATTATGAAAATGCCATTACGTTTCATTAACTTTTTGTTGAAATTCGTTTCTTCATTCTAGCTCCATTTTTCTTTTCATCTGAGCCTGGGATTCTCATTTTTATGAGTCTAGAATACTACTTAATTTTTTTGGGACCTTAACTAATTCATTTCAGGGGACTTGCTTTGAAAACTTGCCCATTTCTGTTGTTTGACAAAAATCGGACATTACACAAGGGTTAATCAGAAGTAAGTTTCACCATGGCACAAGGCGAAATTCTGCCCAGGGAAGGTAATAGAATTGAATTTGCTGTGGCTCAGGAGGTATTTCATCACAGCAAATTTTGAATCTTTTTGGGGCAAGTACTAGGAGGTATCTCGCCACGGTGCTACATAGGTTAGCCAAGGCAGGACTTGAGTTAGTGAGCAAACTTGCTGTGACGTAAAGGATGCTAGCCACGGCGAGGGTCCAAGAATTGCAAAAATGTGAACAATAGGTCCTTAGGGTACTCTGTCGTGGTGTTGAAAACCCAAGTTGTGCTGAAGATTCCCAAACCCCCATTTTGACTTAGAAACTTTGAGATTCATTATGATAATGTTGTGTAATGACTTATAAGAGGTTTTGTGAGTTGAAATCAGATGTAGGATGAATTGAAGGCCTTAATTGGTATTTATGATCACTGTAGATTTAAGTACTTGTGGTTGTTTAGTTAATGGCCTTAATGATATCAAGGTTTTAATTTTCTCTATTTTTTCTTAATCTGATTAATTGTAATCAGACTTTAGGCCTTGATTTATGATTATTAACCACTTAATTAATCCTAATCATGGTAATTAGAAATTAAGGTCGTCACATAAGATACCTAGAAACCAAAGTCGAAGTAACTAAATAAAATCAGACGAAAGGTAGTGGCATTTTAGTAATTTTAGAAAATTTTTAAAAAAATCAAAGGAGGGATCTTTTAATAGAAAAATTAAATTCTCGGGATTCTCAAAGGCCTTAAAAACTATGAGAACCCATTTCCCAAACCCCCATTTTGACTTAGAAACTTTGAGATTCATTATGATGATGTTGTGTAATGACTTATAAGAGGTTTTGTGAGTTGAAATCAGATGTAGGATGAATCGAAGGCCTTAATTGGTATTTATGATCACTGTAGATTTAAGTACTTGTGGTTGTTTAGTTAATGGCCCTAATGATATCAAGGTTTTAATTTTCTCCATTTTTTCTTAATCTGATGAATTATAATTAGACTTTAGGCCTTGATTTATGATTATTAACCACTTAATTAAGCCTAATCATGGTAATTAGAAATTAGGGTTGTCATATAAGATGCCTAGAAACCAAAGTCGGAGTAACTAAATAAAATCAGACGAAAGGTCATGGCATTTTCATAATTTTGGAAAACTTTTAAAAAAATCAAAGGAGGGATCTTTAAATGGAAAAATTGAATTTCTCGAGATTCTCAAAGGCCTTAAAAACCATGGGAACCCATAGAATGGTTCAAACCCCTCCAGTTTGCATTTTAGAACGTCAGTTGACCCAAACTTTGACTGGTTCATTTTGGAAGGTTTTAAATCTAATTTGGGTGAAACCAAAGGCATTTTATAAGTTAGAGGACCAAAATTTTATAATGAAAAATATGAGTCTAAAAAAGAAGTTAAAATGAACCCAAATGGAAGGAACCAAGAAAGAGGGCAAAATTGGAATTTTAAAAAAGCTTTAAATAGGTCCCTTGCCTTTATATTCCACGTCCCACTTCTTCTCCTCATTCTAACTAACCTAAGTTCTGTCTAAAATAAAGAAGAACTCAGCCAAGAAGGGCATGCAAGAGGAGGGGAAAAAGGAAAAGGAAAAGCCTAAGAAAAAGGTCAGAAATCTTTGGTTTTTCATACTCCTTCCTTTAGCAAACTTGTTCTCCTCCTTCTCCTCTCGTTTCTTTTGGTTTTAGTGTTTGATTTGGGACTATTTTGGGACTTGTTTAGAGGGAGGAAGTTAGAATTTGAAGGAGAAGCTTGTAGCAAGTGAAAGAGCTCTTAAAAAATTCTTGAAACAAGGTACTTTCCATAGCCCTTCATGCTTCTTTTTCTTGCTCTTCCTCCACGTGAGTTTCGGCCAACTCTAGCCCAGCTAAGAGGGAGTAAGTTCTGGTCTTAGCAAGTAAGAAATCTAGGTTTTAGAGTGTGGGAAACAAGAATATGCAATTGGAATTGAAAAAGAAGCATTAGAATTAAAGTTACAAAACTTAGGGATTTAGTTGCACCTTAGCAAATATGAAGCTTCTTAGTTGTAATTTTAGTTGTCTAAGAGTGTGTATGGGTTCTCAAGACACCTAGGAAGTCTCACATGTGCCAACTTCCTAAAGAAAATGAAGCAAACTCCATGGGTTCAAAATCAAGAGTATGTCTCGACCATACCACATTCAAGCACCTAGGGAGAGTTTTAAATTTTTCTACTACTAGAAAGGGACTAAATATGATAGATGAACATTAAAGGAAGCCTTAGAATAAATTTAGAAACCTTGGTCTGTGAAATAGAGGTGTAGGCTCCATTTTGAGACATAATGAAGCAACTTATATCTAGGCTTCTTGAAATGAATTTATGATGATTCCAAAGAGTCTAAATGGAGTCAAGAGACTTAGATTGAAGGAGAAATGGGAGTCAAGCTCATGAATTCCAAGAGTTTCTTTCATTAGGTCTTGTATGAAACCATTATGGAGTCATATGAGAAAGTGAGTTTCCATAGAGTTTGGACAAAGCTAAAGCTTGTTCCTATGATTGAAATATGTCCTATTTGTTGTGTCTAGGCTAAGAGAACTAAGTGCCACCTAGTTGCAAGTGTGTGGCTGAGAGAGGAAAGGAATAAGTAAAGGGAAGAGTTGTATTCTTGCTTCAAGGTAGCTCTCTAACCTTTCTCACATGCATTGCTTGGATGTTTATTTGTCTTTGAGTATTTATGTATATGTTTGAACTATGAGAAATATTTCTAGCTATTGCTTACAAGTTATGGTATCATTATATTTCTTGAAATGTGTTTATGAATGAAAAGTGGCTTAAATGGATTTGGTTATGCCAAAAGTCCCTTAGCATAGGTGAGGATGAGCCAAAAGTCCCTAAGAATGGGTGAGACAAAGCCAAAAGTTTTAAGAAGAGTGAGATTAAGTCAAAAGCCCCTTGAAAGTGGGTGAAGCAAATCTAAAAGTCCCAAGAAAGATAGGTAACGTTAGACCAATGCCTTTGAGAGCCTATATTTGACATGTATAAGTTTATGTCATAAGAAAAATGATTTATGTATATTCACTAGCAACTTTAATGTCATACATGCATTCTTTGACATATATATGCATCCATTATGTATGTTTAAAAGGGTTAAGAGCTATTGGGATTATTTGAATCCCTCTCTTTCCCCATATATGTCTAACCATGTCTGGGTGAGCCAAGTGCACCAAGAAATAAAGGCCAACAACCTTGAGAAGTAAGACTTTGATAAAAGGATAGAGAAATAGGTCTTTTAATAGCATTTTTATGTCAAGATTTGTAACTACATGATGTATATATGATGTAGACCTTTGAACATGTTCAATTATATGTAAATATAATGTATGTATCCATTTTGGAACCAAATGAATGAATACATGAGTTTTTGCCACCCATGAGCCTTTATGTGCATGTGTATAAATGCAAGTGGCATGGTGTTAATGAGCTCCATGGTGATTTAGATCATTTGGAATGCTTTTATATGTTGTAATTATGCTTTTGGATGTACCCAAGTGGTTATGAAATGTCAGGAAAGTCATTTGGTGCCTGATGATGCCATTATAGACTTCAAAATTGACCAATTCTTGAGTTAAACCAAAGTTTGACCAAATGGATGAGTTTTTACATGAAATTTGGCCAACAAATAGGTCTCATCTAGGTCTTTTCATAGAGATAAAGAGAACTCAATTTGTAGGTCTAGAGAATTCATTATGACTTTTCAAAGTTGGCCAAATTATGCAGAATTGGTATGTGTATTGTTCATATGGTTAGTTTGCTTCTCTATGTCACACATAGGACAAATACTCATGAAATTTTATGAACATAAACTAGACATCATAAGCTTTACATAGCCACTAAGAGCACCTCATTTAGAGCTTTGTAGAGGGAGAACCAAACTTTTAAAGTTTCAGGTCCTGAAGCTACCTGAGAACTGACCTAAAGTACTATTCTTTTGCTTTTTATAGGTTAAATGCTTCTGTCTTTATCTAGAACTATCTGTAAGCATTATTTAACATCTAGGACCTTCTAAAAAGGTATCATATGCATGATTTTGATATTTCTATAATTAGTTATGAATTTTCAAAATTCATATCAGAAACTTGTGACAGCAAACCTAAGAGCAAAACTAGTTCTTCTTGAATTTTGGTTCCAAATTCGTGGCATATGAGATGAGTTACGATGTTTATGATATGATTGAGTATGTTATGGATGAAAAATAATATTGATGAGTTCACATAGTTCCTAAAGCCATGAATCATGTATATGGCTTCCTATTTACACAGTTATCCATGCATAAAAGTACATGCTTTCTTGCAAATGTGCATTAATATATCGCATATGTGTTAGGATACCTACGTGACCATTGTATAAGGGCTAGGGTTTTAAAGTATTACAGTATGCCTTAAAACATAATCTATTATCAAGTTAGCTCTTCTTATATCTTTTTTCCTTATATTTGCTTCGTTGAGAGCCACCAAGCAATGGTTCATAGAAATATGGAAAAATGATATTCAAAGAATTCTAATAGCTAATCCAACATTCAAGTATACATATATGACTCACTTAAGATCCAAGATGTAGGTAGGCATGTCATATGAACCTATATATATATATATATATAATATTAATGCATTCAATATCCCACGGCTCCATCAAGGGTATTATCAAGCTCTAAGGACTTTTAATCTAACCTTACCCAACATCTAAGGAATTTGGTTTAACCTCACCCTCTTTCAAGGATTTTTAACTTAACCTCACCCACAATTAGGGTTTTTGGCTTAAGCTTACCCATATTTAGGGACTTTTAACTTCACCTCACCCATTTCAAAAGGACTTTTAGCATAACCTCATCTATCAAGAGCTAAATCAATTCCAAATGCAATGAAATACCATGCAATTATATATAATTATTAAATAATCAATAATACACATAATTTGCAAATAACACATACAAGCAATCCAAGATACTTAAACAAACCAAGAATACATACATAAGAATGAAGGAAAAGCTACCTTGACACAAAGAATTCAATGGATTCCCCTTGGCTTCTCTCTTTTGCTCCATGACCCTACACTCGCACTTAAATGAAAATTCACTTGCTTGGCCTAAAAACTTAAATGAAGCACAAAATTAACAATGGAACCATGCTTATACTCATACTAATTTTATACAATCAATTAGAGTTTTAAGTATACATATGGCTCATTTGAATGCCTTATGAAGCAACTCTTACAAATCAATTTCTTGGCTTCAAAATCTCACTCAATATGAGTTATGTGACTTTATTAGGACTCATTAGAGCCATCATGTACTTGATTTATGAAATCTAGTACCAAGTTACTTTTTTAGGCATACTTGAACCCTAGATTTTCACCTTTCAAAATAAAAATTTTAAATTGAAACCAATGGTTCCATTAGTATTTATAATTCATATCTAGAATATTTATAATCTTGGAATCATTGAAAACTCTTCTTAGATATCACTTCCCTCTCATGGCCAAATGATGCACCAAGAAGGCTCCTGTGGAGCTTTTGTTCCACTCCTAAAGAATTTGCCATCTATGGAGGTTCCTTAGCTTCTTCTTAGTTTAATTATGATCTTACATGGCTTGTAATACTTTTCTAAGATTTCAAACTTCCTAAGGTGCAATAAAAACCCTAGGTATCATATCTTAAATCCTATAGTTTCATAATTAATTCTAATTATATATTCTTAATCTCTATGCTTCAAAACTGTAATACCCAATCTTCCTAAAATAGAATTGAAAATGATGAGATATAAAAGAAAGACCTTAAAACAAAATAAAATGAGGTTAAACAAGTTTAGAATAATAATCTAGGCATCCAAAAATAAGGGTATAAGGTGAAAGATGGCCCAAAATTAGAGCAAGAATGGTTAAATAAATTTAACCAAAAACATAATGGCAAAATTGTAATTTTGGATAGCCTTTTAGAAATTCAATTGAGGAAGCTTTAAATGGTAAAATCGAATTTGCCAAAGTTTTCAGAGGCCTTAAAAATTATAAAAATCCTTAGAATGGCTAAAACCTTTCCAGTATACATTTTAGGTCATCAGTTGACTCAAACTTTGATTGAATGATTTGGAATATGTTTGAACCCCATAAAATTGAAAGTAAATATTTTTAATAAAATAGAGGATCTATATTTTTATATGAAAAAAATAGTATTAAAAAAGGAGCTAAAAATGGAGGAATTTAAGTTGAAAGGCATAACGAGAATTATAAAAATTGTTATAACTCACCTCTCTTTTTCTTATTTAGTGCCATGCCACCTCCCACAAGACCAAAACCGACTTTGAACGCACCAAACCAGCAGCTTGTGTTGCACAAGAAAGAGGAGAAAGAAGGTAGAAGAAAGGCTTAAATAGGTAAGGATTTTGGCTCTTTTTTATGACACTTCTCTTACCAAACTTGTCCTCCTCTTTATGCTCTCTTTCGTGGTAGTTTTAGTTTCTTAAAAAGAGTATTCATGGCTAAACTTTTGGAAGAAGGAGAGGATTTGAGGAATGTGATGACCCTAACTTCTAATCATTGTAATTAAGGTTAAACATGTGATTAATAACTATGAAGTAGGGTTACATGTCATTAAGACTAATTACATTATAGAAATATGGGGAAATTTGAACCTTAATATTATTAGAGTCATCACCCATATAATTTACAACCACTTATGTACATTAGGGAAAACAAACATTCATTTATAAGCCTTGATTCTATTACCTATCAACTCCAATTCACAAGAATCTTTTAACTATGCCTCACTCTTCTTGAGATTTTTGGCTTTGTCTTACCCAATTCTAGGGACTTTTGATTCATCATCATCTTTGCTAAGGGACTTTTGGCTTCACCAAGCTCATTTAAGCCAATATATTATGAACATAATGCTACCATGGCATGTAGAAAATCACTAGAAACATTACTCATAGTGTGACAACCCTATCTTCTAATCATTGTAGTTATAGCTAAATACAAGGTTTATTAATTGATGATCAAGGTTTTAGGTCATTATATTTTACCGCATTACGAAAATGTGAGGGAATTTGAACCTTGATGTTAGGGTTGTCACCATGCCACCTCAACAAAATAAAATGTGCATAAAAGAAATCTTACTACCATAAGAGACTGATGATTCAACCATCCGTTAGTTTCAACACTCAATAACCTCCCGGCTTGTAATCTTGTATCATTCTCCTAATTCCACAAATCTCGCCGCGGCCAACCTATGTGGCGCCGCGGCGGAAATGCTTCCTGGAACTTCTACTCGACTCCCAGAATTCTCGCCTCGGCGCAATATATTCGCACCGCGGCGAGTTTTGCCTCTGTCCAACACAAATTTTAATTTTTCAACTCGCGCCGCTGTGGGTTTTGGTTCTGTTACCCCCCCTGGGTGAATTTTTCACTTCGCGCCGCGGCGAGGTTTGTTGCGCCACGGCTCCTTTCGGCTCTGTCTCCCCTTTGGCCGCGGCGAAGCCTTCTTGGCCGCGGCGGGATTCCCTTCTGTGACCATATTACCCGAATTTCGCCCTCTACACTCCAATTCTCACCTTAGCAACACTCTAGGTCCACCTACCCTTGTTTTAAGTGATCCTAATGGTGTTTATCTACCCTATTTACCCATCAATCCATCCATTACCATTGTGAAACTCAAATGTCACTTCCTACTTGTTCCACTAACTCATACCAACAAATCCACAAATAAATGGCAGCAAGATCACATACATTATCAGCAATTTACATCCCATGCAAATTTCATCAAGATTCCATTCAACAATAGCTTACCTCTAAGGCATCATATGACTACAATCCTCATATGGTAATCCATATCATAATTCCAGTAAAACCACATGTATATATATATTGCTATAGGTTCATACAATAATGTTCAACTATAATGAAACTTGAATTCTTAGCGATTACATTCTAATCAAACAAAATATGAACGCCTACACTTGGCAATATGATTACATGATGATGCTAGGTAAACTAATAACAAAAATTGCATCTATCCTATTCCATTCAGACCAAGTGTAGCTCCCCACACCCGGCCTCAGCTCATGGAGGTTCATCCACTTGTTTACCCTTATCCTTACCCGAGGAACTTTCACCTGAAATATTAATCCCATAAAACGGGGTGAGATATGAATCTCAGTAACCAAGGTAATTCCATCATATACTCCATATTAATTCACATACATGCATAATCTCACATAAACACCAGCAGTAGACCATTCACATCAGTAAATGAAATAATTAGGCTATCCTGATTACTATCCCATACTAGCAATCACATTATCGAATGTTAAAGGCCATTAACATCGGAGAGGCCCGTCCACGGCACCTACTCCCTATTGAGCACAACCGGGGCTCAGTGCATCTGGGTTTGATCATAACCCGATGCTCGATCGTAGCACATGCACGGGTGGCAGCCGCACTACAGCTCCACCATGGACTCACAAGGTCCAAACACAATTCAACAGATAGCCAACCAATTCATTCAACATTTCAAATCATTCATGTATAGCAAAATATGAAATTAACACAGATATATGCATGGAATTAATGTAAACCCAGTTACCTCACTTGTAGACACTTGCAATAATCACCAATGGTGCAGAAATCCCCTTATAACCATAACATCATATAATTACTACTCTAATTCATCATTAATAATCATAATCAGTACCCAAGGAATTTAAAATGCCAATGACTACCCAAGAATCATTTACCCAGTTACGACAAGTCCTAATTTCGGATTTAAGTTTCCTCCACCAGAAAACTCAATATTCCACCCAAAATCCTAAGCAAATTCGTACATAATTAATACCCATTTTATAAATTAGCTATGGGGGTCTCAAATTAACAATTAAAGCATCAAAATGGAGGATTTAAACTCACCCAAGGTCAGCCCTAAACCCAACCTACGAATTTCATCAAGAAAACCCCCAAACACTCACATTTCAGATTTTGGGTAGGATGAAAATGCTCTAAATGAAAAACTAATCGGGCCAAATTAAAGAGAAAGATGAGGGGATTAAGTTGTATAACTATTACCTTGGCTGAATCTTGCTCTAAGTATGAGAAAATGCAGAATTTTAGTCCCAAACCCTAGCCTCCTTCTCCACCTCCGATTTTGCCTCTTGAATCTTATGTTTCAGCAAGTGAGAAAGTGGCTGGGGTATTAGGGTTTGAGTTGGGTTTTAGTTGGGTCAAGTATGGGTCATGGGCTGCTCCAAGATCCATCTCCACTTGGGCTTCAGATTTTAGCTTATTGGGCCAGTTTTTAGAGTGTTTGGGCTGCAGAATTTTACTGGGCCAGTTTTATGCATTTGGGTTGCTGAAGTTTAATTGAGTTTGGGCCAAGTTTGAGAAGCTCAAGAATGTGGGTCTGCATAAGGATTATTGGGCAACTTAGAAGAGTCTATACAAGATAAATCTTGGGCCTCCATCCCACTAAATTATGTTAGGTCTGCACATAATCCATTGGGCCCCCATTAACCTCTTCTCATGATCTATTAATTTAGGCCTAGATAGAATTTCTATCCCAATTAAATCTTAAACCCATATTAATAATTTATCTCTCTAAAATCTCCATTCACTTAACTTGCCCAATGAGCCCATATTAATTACTCTTAATCAATTCTAATCCATGATTAACACCTTAATTAATTATGGGGTGTTACATATAGTAAAATCATACATACACATATTCAAAGACAAGAAAACAATTAAACATGTATGAGAGAAAGGTTAGAGAGCTACCTTGAATGCAAACACACACACTTTTCCTTGATTTTTCTACACCCTTGCAAGTGGGTGGAGTAGGATTCCTTTAGTCTAGACACATCAAATAGGACCCAATTACTGTCATACCATAATATTCTAGTATCATGTTTCTCCATTCAAGATGACTTACATACATTTTCAAGGAAAATCCAATAAAAATCCATGAAAATAATGAATTTATTTGCGTTGCTTAGGGATTAAATTTTCATTTCGTGTCATATAGGCCCCGTGAATTCCCCAACATCATTCTCCAATTATTTTCTACTTATACAAGTCATAAATGCTCTAAAACATCACACAATCCATGAGTGTAACATCAAAACTCCTGAAATTAAATCATTTCTCATGGATTTCATAGGGGCAGTTTTCTGGGGAAATTTTGAAAAATTATAACTAAATCTCAAAAAATCAAAATCAAGCAAACCATAACTTTCTAGAAAGCTCTAGATGTTACCTTCATAGTAAAAATAATTTCCAATGACAAAAATATCATCTAGGCTATGTTTGATAATAGCAAAAAATAGAAGGTTGTGTTGTCCAGAAACACTGATACAATTTACTGATGTAAGCTTTGAAAATTCATAATTAATTCTAAAAAAATATAATCCATGCAAAATGCACCAATTTGGAAAGGTGTGGATGTTAGATAGAGGAAAAAAATATTTTTAGATCAATACAAGAGCATTCAGACCCTAAAAATTGATGGAACAATGCTAGAGGTCTAACTGGATGGCTAGAACAGAACAGAAATTTCAAAAATTCATATCTCCCTCTCTAGACATCCAAATGAGGTGCTTTCAATTGGAACAGGTCACTGGGAATCTCTAGTTTCTTCTTATAAAATTTCACAACAATTGGACATCATTTTCCTTATGAATGATAGAATTTCATTTCGAATCAGATGAACAGTAGCACTGACCAAAACCAGAAAAATTCCCAACTTCAAAAATTCACCAAAAATTCCATAGACCTCCAAATATTCTGCACTTTAGCTTTCTAAAAAGCTCTCAATAAGATCTAGGCCAAGTTTCAGACTAAGGAGAGCTCATTTGGACAAAAAGTGATAGCTTTACAAATTGGCTAATTTTAGCTCCCATAATGCATCAACTTGGTCCAAATGGCTTCCATTATAGTTTGGCACCTCATGGGTAAGTTTAAAAGCTTGAATACAACTTATATAGACTGCTCAAGTGGTCTCAAACCTCATGCATCTCATTTTGACCATCCCACATCCAATAATGCATTAGTAACTATATACCATACAAGAGGCAAATTCCATATTTTCATTAATTTAATGTCACATAAGGTCTATACAATATCCATACGTCATTTTACAATTATTCATGGTTCTACAACCCAAAAATAAAATATACATAATCACTTTGACATTCAATTACAAATTAAACTACATAATGATCTAAATATAACTTTTCAACTCCCTTAGCTTGCATTCTTTAGTTCTTGAGCACCACTTAGGCATTTTAAGACTGAAGAGGGAAAGGGAATGAGATTCATAGAATCTCAATAGTTCACCCACCCATTCACACACACATTCAAGGAATACACATATCAAAGCACAAGTGTGGAAAGTGAGACAACCATAAAGTATGCAAGATCATAACTTCCATGCCACTAATTTACACTAAGTCAAGAATATGCTCTAGGGACTTTTGGTTTTGCCTCACCCTATTTCTAGGACTTTTAGATTTGTCTCACCCTTGGCCTAGGGACTTTTGACTTGGTCTCATCCATTCAAGAGACTTTTGGCCTTGTCTCACCCATACCATGAGACTTTTGGCATCTCCTCACCTTCATTAAGGGACTTTTGGCATCACCTCACCCTTATGAGCCATTTCCACAACCAAAGCCATTTAAGAAGACACATTGGTACCAATGCAATATCAAGACATTAAGTGGCATGTCATCAAGTCACAAGAACACACAGAAGCATACAATAACATACATATGCAGCCAAGAATGCAAGGAGAATGAAGCAAGGAGCTACCTTGAATTTATGCTAGCTTGGCTTCACTTTATTCCTTCCCTTTTTCGGCCTCACTAGTGTACTTAGGTGGGTTAAGATTTTCTTGGCCTAGACATCATAATTAACATACAATTATGCACTTGAAGCAAGCCAAGATACCAAATTCATTCTTAAACACACACTTGATTCTATAGGTGGCATAATGGTTCTATAAATGGCCTATTAAAGCAACCTTCACAATTCAAGTTCTAGGCTCTATTCTCTTTTCATTTCCAGGCCCCTTGCCATCATTCAAAGTCATTGGAGCCATCACACATTCATTTGCACAAGCTAAATTATAAGTTGCTTTTTAAGGCACCATTATGGACACCATTGTCCCATCTTTCACTCCATGGCTCCTAAATTTTTTCCAATGGTTCCTCCCATCTTCTAACATCATATGAAGTCCCAAACTAAGGCTAGAACAAATGAAAACAATCCTTAGAGCCGAGACACCCTCCAAGAAAAGGGTTTATGAGCTTCTTGATTTTTCCTTGATATGAGAGCCACTTGGGAGGCTTTCTAGAGGTTTTAAAAGCTCAATGGAATACTTAAATGGCCTAGGAAATTCATGTATAAAATCAGATTTTACAAAACCCTAAAGAGTCCTACACTTTCCTAACTTGATTTCCATTGGTTTTTTTACAATTTCTTGACATATTCAACTTCCTCATGGCCTGAAACCCTAGTTCCTCTATTGTTTTTAGATAAAACTCCCTCCCCTCTCATGGTTCTGGTTTGGCTAAAAATGCACCAAGAGAAGAGTTAGAGAAGAAAACAACAAAAGGCAAAAGTTACCTTGGATTCAAGCTTGTTTTCAAGAACCTTTCTCTTTGATTTGCTTCTCCTCAAAATTTTTGAACTATCCGCCCTTGTTCTAGACTCAAAATAGAACCAAAACCACTTAATATAACCATGAAAAGAAGCTTGAAGGGAGGAGAACAAAATTGGAAAAAGAAGAAGAAGAAGCATGAAATTCCTTGAAATTAGCTATCTTCTCTTAGTTTTCTTCCTCCTTTCTCTCCTCTTGTGCACCTAAGAGAGAGTTTCCATTTTTGTTTTTAGGCAGACAGTATGTTGGCCTAAATGAGGGGAGGAAGAGGCATGAAGATTATGGAACATTCAAGAAACTAGCCTTTTTCAAAAATTCCAATTTCATCCTTTTGAAATGGAAATTTCATTTTGGCTTTGTTTTAACTCCTATTTGAGAACTATTTTTTCCATTATAAAATTTAGGTTCCCAATTTAATAAAATGCCTTTGGAATCACTCAAATTGGAGCTAAAACCTTCCCAAACGAATCTAGCAAAGTTTGGGTTCACCAATATTAGAAAATGTTACTAGATGGGCTTTAACTGTCTTAGGGCTTCTCATAATTTTCAGGGCCTCTGAGAACCCTGGATAACTCAAATTTTTCATTTAAAAAGCCCTCCTATATGTTTTTTCAAAATTTGCACATATTTACGAAAATGTCATTATATTTCGTCAATTTCGTAACAATTTTGTTTTGCCGTCCTAGCTCCGTTTTTCCTTCTGTCTGAGCCTAAGATTATTATTTTTAGGAGCTTAGGACACTACCCAAATTTACTGGGACATTACCTAGCTCATTTTAGGGGACTCGATTTTATATAGCTCATTTCATTATTTTATAGAATTTATCGTTCGTTACAATTACACTCTTGAAACAAACTCTAGCACCACACACTTTAGAAAAACTTGGTTTCTTTTTTGGTTCAATTATGGTTCCATAAAGCATCTAATGAAACAACCTTAAGAATTTATGATCCTGGTTCCATTCTCTACTTTCATCTATGACTCTTGACTCCATCTAGACTCCTTGCAGCCATAACGTAGTTTTTTTAAAGGGCGCTATATGTTACTTCTTTAAGTCACTTTACGGAACCTACACTTCCATCTCACATCCTAGGCTTTATAATTTTTTTTAAGGCTTCCTCTCATATTCTCCCATCATATATGATGCAAATCTAGGCTTAGAATAAATTAAAATTCTTCCTAGGAGTCCGAACCACTTAGGCTGAGACATGCTTCTTGATTGTGCACCAAAGGATTTTTCTTGCTTCTCTTTAGGGAATTGGCACATGGGTGACTTCTTGGGTGTCTTGAGAACTCATTCATACTCTTAGACAACCCAAATTATCATTAGGAAGTCTCCTTCCCATCAAGGTGCAATCAAATCTCTAATCTTTGTAACTTAATTTCTAATGCATTTTACTTGGATTTCTTTACATATACTTGTTCCTCACACTCCAAAACCTATGATTCTACCTTGGTTTGGACAAAAATCATCCCCTAAAGAATGGGCTATGGGCTAGATGAAATGCTTATGAGGGAGAATAAACAAGGAGTGTAAGAAAAGCCTTAGAATCTACTTTGTCTCAAGACTTTTTCAAGAGTCCTTTTCATTGCTTCAAATTTTGAGTTCCCTCCTCTGAAGCAACCACAAAACAACCCCAAATGAATAACTAAAGCCATGGAAAGAGAGGTGGGGAGGAGAAGAACAACTTTAGAAAAGGGAGAAACTTGAAATTCTAAGTTTTTCCTTACCTTTTTCCTTGTTTTTCTCCTTCTTCTTCTTCTTCTTCTTCTCCTATGGTGTGCCTTTTTCCCCTGGTCTTCTCCTCTGTTTTAAGTAGAAAAATGGCTAGTTAATTAGATTAGGGGAGGACCACGTGCTATATGGAAGGGGAAGAGTCACTTTAACAACTTTTTACTTTTGCATTGTAGTTCCTTTTCTTGGCTTTTTCATTTTAGGCTCATTTCAGCTCCTTCTTAAAATCTATCTTTTCCATCATAATATTTAATCTCTCAAACTTATAAATTGGCTTTGGAATCACTCAATGTGGATTTAAAATCATTCTGAACTATTTAGTTAAAGTTTTAGTTAACCAATGGTCGAAATCGCTCACCGAAGGGGTTTCACCTATCCTGAGAGTTCCCATGATTTTCAAAGCCTCTGAAAACCCTGGAAAGCTTAAATTTCTCATTTAAAAGGACCTCCTATGAATTTTCCAAATTTGCCAAAAATTATGAAAATGCTCCACTTTCTTTCACAAATTTTTTTAGCTCATTTAGCTCAAGTTTTCAGACATCTTAGACCTTAGATTCTCATTTTTCATTATTTGAAATTTTATTCTAATTTTGTTTGACTTTAAATCATTCTTTCTATGGTACTTTCTTTTATATCTAGTGACTTTTGTGCATTTACAAATAAACCCAACATTATGTTTCCCACGTTTACGAAGAAGTTAGATGTTACAATTTGACAATGCTATGGTTACAAAATGAACAAGTAGCAACTCCTTTGTCAATCTTCTTACCTTCAAATGTGGTGGCTCCCATTTCTTGGTTCACTGGATCCACCTAGGCATATTAGGGCAATGGAAAGGGAAGAGTGAGATTCTACAAATTCCAATAGCTCTTCACCCTTTTCAATCATGCATAATGAATGCCAATTCAAGTCCAAAGATGAATGCATGGCAATCAAGCAAGTCTTGAACATACATAAAACATTTCTCTCATTCAAGAAAACATACTCCTTATACTTAGGCTTGCCAAGACAATGGTTTAGCCTCACCCATTCTCTTTGAGACTTTGGGACCTGCCTCACCTACTTTCAAGGGACTTTTGACTAAGCCTCACTCTTCTAGAGACTTTTGGCTTTATCTCAACCATTCTTAGGGAATTTTGGCTTCACCAAGCTCATGCAAGCTAAAACACATTCATAAAACATCTTTTGAGAGTATAAACAAAGCAGCATGGTACTATAGATGTGGACATTTGCTAGAAACATGTTACATAGCTAAACATATATACACACATCTGAAGATAAGAAACCATTCAAGAATGCATGAGAGAAAGGAGAAAGAGTTACCTTGGAGCCAAGGTTTCACACTTTTCTTTTGAAATCTTTCTCCCTCTTTTCAGCCAAGCCTTGATACTTGGAGGCACTAGCTTCTCTTGGCCTAAACACATCAAAAGAGATATAAATCACTTATGAGAATAAGCCTTGGCATCACATATACATTATAAGAAGCTACTTTGTTCTATGGCTCCATTATGCCTCCACACAAGACCTTATGAAGCAACTATAAGGATTCATGATCTTGGTTCCCATTTCTCATTCATTCTAGGTTTCTTACTCCCTTTAAACTCCTTGGAGTCATCACACATTCATTTTAAGGAGCCTAGCTATGAGTTGTTTCCTAATGCCTTATTATGGAGCCTACACTTTCATCTCACATGCCATGGCTTTTAAATTTTTCCCAAGGCTTTCTTTAGTATTCTTCCATCATATTTAATTCCATTATAACCTTAGAACAAATTGAAACACTTCTTAGGTGGCCAGACCTAATGTGGCTGAGACATGTTCTTACTTTAGCATCCATGGAGTTTGCTTTGTTTTCTCGAGGGAGTGGCTACTTGGGAGACTTCTTAGGTGTCTTAGGAACTCACACATACTCTTAGATAGCTTAAATTATCACTAAGAGGTCCCATATTGGCCAAGGTGCAAGTGAATCCCTAATCTTTGTAACTTTATTTCCAATGCATCTTAGTTAGATTTCTTTGCATATTCTTGTTCCTCACACTCCAAAACCTATGATTCTCCCTTGCTAGGACCAAAATTCATCCTCCCTTAGTTAGGCTCTAAATGGGATAAAACACATACAAAAAAGACACAGCCAAGGAAGTGCATGAAAAATCAGACAAGTTACCTTGATTCTAGGCTTGTTTCAAGAGCTCTTTCATTTGGTATGCTCCTCTCCTTCAAACTCTATCTTCTTACCTCTGAACCAAACCCAAAATAGACCCAAATCATTGATGGAAACCATAGAAAGAAAGAGAAGAAGGAGGAGAACAAGTTTACTAAAGGAAGGAGCATGAATTTTTATACTTTTCTTACCTTTTTCTTAGATTTTTCCTCTTCTTCTTCTCCCTTCTTGGACACCTTTCCAAGCTTCTCTCCCTTCTATTCTTAGGTAGAAATAAATTTGGTTACATGAGGGAGAGGAAAGGGATGTGTATTTAAGACAAGCTTCTTGAATCTTCCTTTTTAAAATTTCCATCTACATCCTCGTTTCGTGGCTTCTTTGTTTTAGGCTCATTTCAACTCCTTTTTGAGAACCATCTTTTCCATCATAAAATTTAGGTTCTCTAACTTATAAAATGCTTTTGGAATCACTCAATTTGGATCTAAAACCTTCCCAAACAAATTGATCAAAGTTTGAGTCAACCGACGTTATACAATATCAACCAAAGGAGTTTTAACTATTTTAGGGGTTCCTATTTATTGGACCTCAAATCCTTCTATTTAGAGGACTTCCTTTTATATCTAGTGAATTACGTATGTTTACAGAGAAACTAAACATTACGTTTCTCACATTTACAGAAGAACTAGATGTTACATGTTATATACCATTTGAAAGTGATTTAAATGGAAATTATTATGGTGTAATTAGTTTCCTTTAAAACGCTTCTTCCTCCATGGGTTTAGCCATAAAACTCCCTCTTTAAGAAAACCAAAACCATAGAAAGAAAGAGGAGAAAGAGTAGAAAAACTTTTACAAGAGCAAGATATGCAAAATCTCCATATTTACTTACCTTTGGATGGCTTCTTTCTCCCTTCTCTCTTGGCTCTTCTTCACTTCACTTGGTTCTGGTTTGGGACAGAGAAAAGTTGATTAAAATGATTGGGAGATGGTGGCATGCTTATAAGAGCAGAAAAGGGTGATTTATAATAATTTTAAAAATTTTTATTACATCTCACAAATTCAATTCTCTCATTTGAGATCATTTTAAATCATTTTCAAAAGCTGTCTTTTTCATTATAAAATTTGGATCCCCTAGTTTATTAAAAATATTAAGTTTCAAATTTATGGGATTCAGAACAAGTTTAAATAGTTCAGTCAAAGTATATGTCAACTGACGACCTAAATCATACATTGGAAGGGTTTTAATCATTCAGATGATTCTTATGATTTTTTGGGCATCTAAAAGCCCTAACAAGCTCAATTTTATCATTTAAAACTCTTTCCTTAGAGTTTCTAAAATTTAGCCCAAAATTATGCTTTTGCCATTGGGATTATGGTTTATTCTATTTAGCTATTTAGGCTCTAGTTTCGAGCCATTATTAGTTTCAATCTTATTTTTAGATATTCTAATTAGCATTTTACTCTTAAATTGCCTTAATTCATTTTACCCTAGGGTCATTTTTTGTTAACTAAATGATTTTAATTTCGGTTCCGTTTAGCTCATACTGCCTTTCTTTAAGCTTGTGACCCCATTTTAAATAATTTATTATGCTTTTTAAGGATTATTTTAGTTGCCAAAATATAGAATATTACACTTCACCTCCCTAAAATAAATTTTGTCCTTAAAATTTGGAACATATCTCAATTAAACTACTGTGGATGTTGTTTCTTATATCACCCTTAAGTTCCTAAGTTGCCTTATCAGGAGATAGGCCTTTCCTAGCTACTTTTGCCAGAGGAATGCTCTTATTCCTCAACTATTTGATCTTGGTACTAACAATTTTCTCTTGTGTTACCATATAGGAAATGTTATCCTGCTATTGAATGTTCTTATATTTTATGACATGTAAGGGGTCTATCAAGTACTTTTTCAATTAGGAGACATGAAATACATCATGGATTTGGGCTAGATTAGGAGGCAACGCTATATGGTAGACAGCAGGTCCAATTCTTTTAAGGATTTCAAATAAACCAATATACCTAAGACTGAGGTTCCTTACCTTAATAGACTAACCCACTCCGGTAACTAAAGATACTTAAATGAATACATGGTCTCCAATCTCAAACTCTAACTATTTCCTTCTCTAATTAGCATAACTCTTTTATCTACTTTGGGCAATAAGGAGTTTCTTCCTAATCAATTCTATTTGCCTAGTGGCTTGGTCTAATATTTTAGGTCCTATTAGACTTTTCTTACCTAGTTCAACCCAATACAAAGATGATTTACATTTTCTCCTATATAATGCCTTATATAAGCCATCTAAATATTGGAATGGTAGCTATTGTTATATGCAAATTCAGCTAATGGTAAGTACACATCTTAATTCCCTTTTATTTTTAAGATACACACCCTCAACATGTCGTCTAAGGTTTAGATGGTCCTTTCTATTTGACTATCTATTTTAAGGTGATAGGCAGTACTAAATCTCAATTTCATCCTTAAAGTTGCTTACAATGACCTCCAAAAGTTTAATGTAAACCTGAGGTCTCTATCAGATACTATGCTATTGGGCACTTTATGAAGTTTCACTATTTCTTTTATTTACAATTGGGCTAACTTATCTAAGGTATGTGTAGCCTTAATGGGTTAAAAGTATGCAAACTTCGTTAATCTATCCACTATTATCCAAATAGTGTCATGTCCAGAGGATATCCTAGGTAACCCTATAATATAACTATGCTATCCCATTTTCACTCAAAGATATCTAAGGGTTGTAATAACCTAGTTAGTTTTTAATGTTCAATTTTTATCTTTTAGCACATGAAGCACTTAGCCACAGAATTGACTATATTAGTTTTCATACTTAGCCACTAAAACATTCTTTCAAGTCTTGGTACATCTTTGTGGCACCTAGGTAGATGGTATACTTACACTTGTATGCCTCCTCTAAAATCTTTTATCTCAATTCAGATTTATCTGGTACACAAATTCTATCACAGTATACTATCATACCATTCTTAAACACTGAATTATGAGGTTCTTCCTTGGACAATCTCACCCCTAATTTGACTCAAAAAGTCATCCTTTCTCTAGGCATCTAAGATCTGGGCTCTCAAGTCAGTCTCTATTCTGGTTTCACTCAATAACAACTTACTTGAAAACATATGACAAGAAATATTCATATCTCTAAATTTCTCTATGAGCTCCTATTCTCTAATCATCATAAAGGTTGCATTTATAGACTTCCTGCTCAGGGCATCGACCACCACATTGGCCTTACCTGGATAGTATTTCAATGTATAACTATAATCTTTTAAGAATTTTATCCATATCCTTTGTCTCATATTCAATTCTTTCTTATCAAATAGGTATTTTAGACTCTTGTGGTCACTATATATCTCTATTGTAGCACCATACAAGTAATGCCTAAAGACTTAAGGGCAAATACCACTATAACAAACTCTAAATATGAGTGGTATAATTCTTCTCATAAGGCTTCCATTGCTTAGAGGCATATGCCATTATTCTACTTTGTTGCATCAACATACATCTTAACCTTTTCCTCAAAGTATCACTATAAACCATAAAAGGTTTACTAGGGTTAAGTATAATCAATGTAGGAGCAATGATCAAGCAGGGTTTCAATTTTTGGAAACTCCTTTCACTTTGGTATCTCTTTCTTAGTTAGCTTCATTAGTGATAAGGCTATCTGAGAACAACCTTGGATTAACCTCCTGTAATACCTTGTCAAACCTAAAAAACTTCTACCTTAATGATGGTCTTAGGCCTATCTTAATGTAATATAGCTGATAAATGCCATTTTTATATATATTAGTTCCCTTAAACTTATGCATTTTAATAATTAAAGAAGGTTTAATGCATTTTATTAGATTATATTTGATTTTATTGACTATTCTTGCATTTGAGGAAATAATTCACAAAATTATTGGTTTTCAATGCATAAATTCTTTTAATTAATTTTGTGAATTTTTCCTATTAAATATTCCTTATTAATTGTGTAGGTTTTCAATAGGCAATTGGAGCTTGAATGAGAAATTGATTTGAATAAGAGAAGGAGAAGAGTTGGGCTTCAAGTGTACTTTTTATTGGCCAAATAAAATTGGAATGGGAGGAATAAATCACATGTGCAGTAAAGGATGAAGAAGCAGCTCATTCACATGGCAAAGGGGTTGACACATAGCAACCCACCCATGTAACACATCAATGCACCTCCCTCTCCTTTACTTCATGCACAAACACGTCACAAAAATGCACATGTACTCATTCACGTTGGCAACTTACATGTAAAGCATTCACTCATCTTCCTTTCTCACTTGAACACATTCCAGCCACTTCACTAAATCATACACATGCATGCACGTTGCCATGAGGTCCAGCCACGTCTCCATAGTCCATGCATATCTCCAACAATTCATTCGCGTGGCAATAAACACACAACAGTAGCCCAGCATGCACACACTTCCCATGTAATACACAAGCTCACACTCACATGCACAGATCATTCACACACTCTCACACGTTGCAACACACTTACATGAAACAAATACTCACACGTAGCATCATCCATTAACACACACAAATAGCACATCATTCACGGAATAGTAAACAAATGAAACTTGTGGCAAGAGTATGAAAGAATGCTATGGGTTTGGGGACTCCATAAAGGAGGTTTGTATGGTTGGAAGCATCACGAACATCCATAGGTTCTGCACTTACACAAGAAACACACTTGCACAATAGAACAGCCATGCCACCAACACACATATGCAGCGACTCTTCCATACATTTGGGTTCTGTTCGAGGGAAATGAAGAGCACACCAGGGTAGGTCAAGCACACATAGCATGCATCCACATATAAAGGAAGCTTACATGGATTGAGAAGCCACAAGTTTAGAGGGTGGATGAAGCAAGAGCTAGAGGTACAGAGCATGAGTAGAAGAAGAGGCAGTCTCAAGCATGTGAGGAAGAAGCATGAAGAGTTTCGAGCTTATGGGAAGAAGAAGCTACGTGGAAAGGAGCTAAGAGACGAAACTAGGAAATAAATCAAAGCAAGCCACAGCTCAAGCACATTAACATGCTTTGAACACACACACACAAGAGCTGAAGAAGCTACAAGTTTAATATGCAGCTACACGATGGAGAAAACATAAATGAAAAGCCATGGGCTGTAGCAAAAACAAGAGGCTACATGAGTAAGGATTCACATTCAAGAGGAGGCAATCTTGAGTTTTACATAGATGATAGGTACTGGGAAGCATGTGATCAGTTAGGATGAAGCAACACGTAAAAGAACCAAGCAACACAATAGAAAAGAAGCTACAAGTTCATTAAGTCTAACATGGAGTTAACATGTGCAAAGCATGTTATTGAGAAAGCCATGTGAATAGTGCAATATGAAGCTCAGTCAGCTGATTGTAGAACATGTGAATAGATTTTAAATAAGGCATGTGATCATTAAGTGAAGGAAAAATACACACGAGTAAAACGTAAAAGAGGCTGGGAGATTAACACAAAATTAGGGAGGAGAATTGACCGAAAAAAAATGCATGGGATTAAAGTACCTCTAGAGACGCAAAAAAGGGTGAAAGGGATTGATTCAATCAAGCTCAATGGCATTAGCTTCTTCTTTACTTCATTTTTTTCCATCCATTCTCTCCATGAAAACTTAAAATCTCCTAGGTAGCAAGCTGAAGATTGGACTTCCATTGATGAAGATTGGAGCTCCAAGATTGCCTCTCTAATTTGGATAAACTCTCTTATCTTCATCCTTTATTTTTAGCATTGATTCCTTGTTAATTTAACTAGGTTTAGCTTGTTAATTAGGAAATTTAATGGCTGAATGTACTAGATTAAATTGATTTGTGATTTGATTGTAATCTCATAATTGAATGGTGATTTTGATGCCTAAGTGTTTGTAGAAATGCCAAGCTTTATGGTTGTCCAATTTACATGCTAATTCCTCTTGATTCTAGACCAATTAATACAAAGGTTATTGAATTAAGTGGCTGGATTTTTGTGTGATTAATGTACTAGAGGAATTCCCTAAGATGATTGGTTAATTAGCAATTTTAAGTGGATTGTTCAACTACTTTAATAAGCATTTAGGTTATGTTTTAGTGTATTCTCATTCTTAGCTCAAGTTATGAATTGTTCAAGGTTTCTTGTAGTTGCAAATTCTTTGAAGCATAAATGATTTGAGTCTTGAATGGTAATTCAAGAATCCTTATAAGGAATACACTAAGAAGGAAGAGTTTTAAGTCCAATCTTAATGCATTAAAAAGGGAGCAAGGATAATTGAATTCTAGGAAGTTCATCTAAAGGCTAGTTGTAACACCATATATTTCTAGCTTACTTCCTATCATTTCTAAGTCTCACATGATGAATTATACAAAAGGGAATGGAAAATGGCATTAAAATAATGCCTTATTTCGCGTTGCGTTGCGTATGAAAATTTCATTCGGTGTCACGCATACAATATTTAGAGTCTAATATGAGTTTATTAATTTGGTTAAGGACCGATTCTTCTAATTGAATAGTCCTAAGTTTTTTGGTAAACCTACAATATTTAGAAATATGACCAGGTTGTCCGCGTTTATAGCAAACAACGCTTGTTTGTTTGGTAAGATCAATGGGAGGTTTTGATCTAAATTGTTTTTTCATTTTCCTAGGAGGAGTATTAGCTTTATAGTTTTTATAAGGAGTTTTGTATTTTTGATATTTTTTAACGTGAGGAGTAAAATGGCGTTTGGTCTTTTGTTTTGGTTTCTTACAACCAGGAAATCTGAATTGTTCACAGAAAGATCCCAATTCTTTTCTAGTTGCAGCTTTTTCTTTTGCCAATTGATGTTGGATTTTATCATCTTGACAAATTTTAAGGGCAGTTTTTTGGACATAAGAGATTAATTGTCCATACGTCAAATGTTCATAAGGAATGATGCCATCATTTAAACTTCTAAGTTTTTCTCTAACCTTATCACCAAATGTGGTTGGTAATCCGGCTAGGAACTTTTCTTTCCAAAAAGGTTGATTTGCATCATCTCTAGTAAACACTCTAGTAAGGAAAGTGTCTCGATACCATCTAAAATCAGACAGTGTTCGGCACTTAAGATTTGCAAGAAGTTCAACAGATCGATCTTTCCATAAAGACGGATCGCCAATAAAATGTTTAATTATTGTAAAAATTAAAGTATTAACGGAATCAGATATAGGCTCACCATTACTAGTAATGGGTGTACCATCAGATTCAATTTTAATTGCTTTGAAAATTGTTTCTTTGTCATAGGATGAAATAGAATGATCCCACCAGCTTTTTAACTGTCCAGTAAAACCGACAATTAAAAGATTAGTGATTTCTTCATCAGAGTAATTATGCTGAGTCTGATATGCTGTACATACCATACTCATGTGTTGAAGAAGATTGAGAATTTGTCTCTCAGTTTGACCATCTATGTTCCATTCATAGATATGATCGGCATTGAAAGACTTAAGTTGAGGTGTGGTTTCTTCGATGAGCACATCCAGAGGGGTAGCTCTAGGATAGTATGCTTTAGAAGATTTTTTCCAATGCTGTTGGTTTATTTGGAAAGAATGAACTGTATTATCAGATTCGGAGTTAGTTTCATTAATTTGTAAAATAGTTGGGTCTTGAGTTGTAGAACTCGATGATTGGGGTGTTTCAGGAATAGTTGTATTTCTGATACTGAGTTGTTGTTCAATTTTTTGAATTAATTCAGCCCTTTTGTTTTGAAGACTTGTCTTAATTCTTGGATTAAGATTAAAAGGTTTAAATAAAGGAAGTTGTATTTCAGGTTTTGGAATTGAAGGCATCGTTTCTTGAGAATAGGATTTCGAAGGTATTTGAATCAAATGATCTCCAAGAATCTGAAGATACTGATTTGTATAATTATTTTGTTCTACAAGTTTTTTAACATCTTTTGGGTTTAAAGGTTCATCTGAATGTTTAAATTGAAAAGGTGAAGCTAAAATTGGTTGTCTTTTATCGTCAATCAAATGAGGGATTTGAAAAGATTTTTGGGGAGGTAACTCAGAAGAAGTTATTTCTCCCTGTGGAGATTTCCAATCAGTTTTAGCAACATTTATAGTTTGTAAATAAGGGTAATTCAAATGATGAGTTTGGGCATAAACTTCAAACCACTCAAAAAATGGAATGTTAATTTGAAATTCTTCAAGAAATTCGTAAAATTCTTCTTGAACCTTTTTTCGAAATATCCCTTTAAATTGATTAAAAAACTAATTTCTTTTTAAAGTATTTTCGGAAGAGTAAAATTCTTGTTGAAGGGTAGGTTTATCGATTTCAAATTGTTTTGTAATAGTTTGAACATATTGAGGTTCATCTATCATATCAGAAGCTGTTGGTGATAGATTAGTTTGTAGATCATCTTCCTTTTGATAACTCGTTTGAGGAATATTTGGGGTATTATCTATTCCATAAATTGAAACGTTAGCGAACACAGAGTTGGGTATCCTAGTTTCAGGTGGATGAGCATAGATAACAGACGGAAGTGTTTGGTGAGGTACCGAAGAACAGGAACTTCTTGGTAACTCAGTGTTAGTAGATCTAAAATCATCTTATCGGGATGACATGGATCTGGAAAGTTGACTCATAGAACTCCTAGATCTATCAAAAGATAATCTAACAGTTCCAGTTTGTGTTTGGGAAATTGAGCTAATTTGTGGCATGGGTCTAGGTATAGGCTAGACAGCCTTTTCCATAATCCATTCTTTTGGTAGAGTAACATCTTCCCACATAATTGTTTGGGGAATTGTTATGTTTGTGTTTGTGTGATAAAGATTTTCTGAGTTTATTGGAGGTAAAGTCCAGTCATCAATATTTTTGTTTATATTTTTAAATTGAATTTCTTCAGAAAAAATGTTGTTTGAAGAAGAGGACATAAGATCCTCATTTATAGAAGAAGAAGATCGTCGAGAAAATGAACAGAAAATAGAAGACATAATAAAGCTTAAAAGAAGGATAGGAAATAGCGGAATGTAAAAGTGAGAAGATAAACAGAAGGTACTGTCTCCCTTAGCTTAGTATCGTCACCGTCAGGTGTTATAGAGGTATAATAATTAAAAATTGGTTAGAATTTATGGATTAAAATATTTTGTTGAAATTTTAACATAGTTCGTCAGATCTACCTCTAGCCACCGCATTTTAAACGTATATAATATCTTTTCACATGATGCCCTACCACGGAGATCAATCGCTGCCCTGTCCGTCGGGACTTATGCCTTACCACCTCCGGAACGACTCAGACATCATATGGAAGAACCATATACAAGGATGATAAATCATCTGCGTGCTATCAAGTATAGATCTTTGAAACTAAATTAAACGGTCAACAAAACTTTTAACAGCATAAAGTCTAACTCAGATCTAATCAAGATCTGAAGGGAAACTATTTGTTCTAAATTTGACCTAAAATCAGGATTTTGGCAAATCCAGATTTCTGAAAAAGATAGATATAAAACTGCTTTTACTGTACCCTTTGGGCAGTTCGAATGGAACGTCATGCCTTTTGGTTTAAAAAACGCTCCTTTTGGATTCCAGAGAATTATGAATGAAATATTTAACGATTATAGTCAATTTATTATTGTCTATATTGATGATGTGTTAATTTTTTCTCATTCAATCGAATAACACTTTAAACATATTTTTACCTTTATCAAAATTGCTGAAACCAATGGTTTAGTCGTCTCTAAACCCAAAATTTCTCTTTTTCAAACTAAAGTTCGATTTCTTGGACATTGGATTCATCAAGGAACCATTACTCTAATTGACCGAGCAATTCAATTTGCTAATAAATTTCCTGATCAAATAATTGATAAGACTCAATTGCAGCGATTTTTAGGTTGCCTAAATTATATTGCTGATTTTATTCCACAACTTAGCAATTTTATAAAACCTTTGCATCAACGTCTCCAGAACAATCCTCCTCCTTGGACGGATGTTCATACAAATATTGTCAGACAACTCAAACTCCAGGTTAAGGAACTTCCTTGCCTTAACCTCCCCAATCCAACTGCTCTCAAAATTGTTGAAACAGATGCCTCTGACATCGGTTATGGTGGCATTCTCAAACAAAGACTCGAAAATGAAGAGAAAATCATTTCTTTTACATCCAAACATTGGAATACTGCTCAGCAGAATTATTCCACCATCAAAAAAGAAATTCTATCAATTGTTTTATGCATTACAAAATTTCAAGCTGATCTCTTAAACAAAAAATTTTTAGTTCGGATTGATTGTAAGTCTGCAAAAGACGTTTTACAAAAAGATGTCAAAAATCTTAGTTCAAAACAAGTTTTTGCCAGATGGCAAGCTTTATTAAGCATTTTTGATTTCGACATTGAATTTATTAAAGGATCTTCAAATTCCCTTCCCGACTTTCTAACCCGTGAATATTTGCAGGGAAAAATAAATGAGTGATTGTGTGACCCTACCTATTCACTAAAATGCCTCGCAAGAAAAAACCCAGTGAAGAAAAGGACAAAAAGAAAGAAAAAATGGAAGAGCCCTCGATTGGGGCCCAACCTCCAATCTCATCAGCAGAACTTCAAGAACTGCTGAACAAACTTGCAGGGACTCAATCCCAGCAATCAACAGGGTCTTCGGCCCGTCCAAATTCTGGGTCTTTTACCCCGAAACCATTAACTGGGTCTTCGGCTCAATTATCTGAAAAGAAAACCCTCCAATCCTACGCCCAAAGGCTTCCATCCCATTCTTGGAGCCAAACAGTGGCCAGTCCAAATGAAACCACCCTTGCCCTTACGGCCATTTCCAAACAGGAGTATGATCTCCATAATTTCAATCACAATCTTCAATTAGCCCAGAGAAAACCTGTGGCTGCCCCTTCCAACCAACTAGTAATTGCCTCCTCTCATGCAATTACTACTCAAACAAAAAAGTTTTCAACCCCTTATATTCAAAAACCAGGACGATATATGACTATTGTCCAAATTGAACTCGAATTCGTGGCCCAAACTCTAAACCTAACGGCTATGAAATTATTTCCTCCGGGAAAACATTTCATTCCCGCCGACCCACAAAAAACAAAGGAATATTGTGAATTAATATTAATTCATTCTGGTTCGATCTCCTTAACCCGAAAATAGGATCCTACCAATGAATTAATAATAACTCACTCTCAATTACAAATTTTGAAAGTTCTGACGCCATCCCAGTGGGGACCAGATTTAAATAAACTAAAATTTTGGGATATCAATTTTGAACCTAATGGATACACGTACTGGGATTATCAAAAGGCCTGGTACAACATCTTTTGGGATCAAAATAAAGACTATAAACATACTTGGTTTATCTATTTCAAAAAAGATACCAAGCACAAATTTCCTCAATGGTTTTTGTTATGGTGGGACTTCTTCGGTCCATTACCAGAGATATTACCTCCACTAATACAAAATGCCTTTGAGCTTTTTAAACAAAAATTCAATATAAGTGTAGATCCTGCTGTCCCAGTAGAATTACACTATTTTTCAAAATTATCGGCTGCCTGGATATTTTCTTGGCAATACCGTTTTTCTCATGACAATCCAAACTCGGCTCTCCTACCACAATTACAGTGTGTTCCGTTTGTCAGATGGTGGGACAAGTTTAAGACAAATAACATTGACTCAAATGCAGTTGCTCAATGGTTTAAAAAGAACCCAAAATTCTTATGTCTCTCGGAACAATCCATTTTCCTTAATCAGAGATCAAGAATTCAATCTAAATTAACTACTGTGGATAACAGAACCGACCTCATCAAACAATTAAACTTTATGATCAAACAATTAAAAGATGAGGAAGCTTCTCCGAGTCATACCCAACAAGATTCATCGGCAGACTCAGACAATGAAGAAACTGATGATGAAGATAACCTAGACCTCACTGTTGACCTAAACGAAGACTAGTCAGCATGATGTCAGATCTACACTGTTGTATTCACCTGACACTATAGTTTTACTCTCCCTGTAAAATTTGTATTACTGAAGTGTCGACAAATTCAACAACACTGTAGCAAAAGTCAAATTTACTGTAGCAAATAGTAGCCAGACCGGAACTGTTCAAGTTACTATTAAGTTACAGGTCACCCAAACAGTGTTTCCCGGATCTATAAAATCCAACTGATCCAAGAGATCAGCAGGATTCGGAATACACTCTCCTCTTCTCTCTAAAACTCTCTCTCCTCTTCCCTAGAGAGATTTCTCTCTGAGCTCTCTCCTTTCTCCTCTTCTCTTCTCTTTTGTAAGTACATGTTTTAATAAACTTTATTTTTAGTTCTTATTCATGTCTTGCATATGCATCTGCATACTCTCTTCTCCTCTATGAACTGAGCACAGTGCGGATAAAGATCATTAAAAAAGCGTGAGTCGTCGCCGTTCTTAGTTTTCTGTCTTATTTCCCTTAGCATATTTATTTCCGTCATTTATGTTTTAAGCAGTCCGTCTGCTCCTCTACTTTCCAGCTCTTAATTTCCTGTCTCACTCCCTCTCCCCGGGGCCCTTCCCGTCCCTTAAGAAATCATATTGGTGCCAAAATAGCAACATAGCATCAAGTGGCATGTCTCAAACATATAAACATACACACAAGCACACAATGACACCATATGCAACAAGAAAATGCAACAAGAAAAGGTGAAGAGCTACCTTGGTGCAAATTCAAGTTTTACTTTGCTTATTTCTTCTCCTTTTTCGGTTCCACAAACACAAAGAGGTAATGTTGGATTTTCTTGGCCTATTCACAATAAACAACACTTAATTATACTCTTGGAACAAGTTATGACATCCAACTCACTCTTAAGACTATACTTTGTTCTATTTGTCACAATATAGTTCCATTAAGGACCTAATGAAGCAACTAGCATAATTAACATTCTTGGTTCCATTCTCTTGCCATATTTAGACCTTTTAACCTCATTTAAGGTCTTTGAAGCCATCACACACACACATTCACAAACCTAGGTCCATGTTGCTTCATAAGCTTACATTTTGGAAGCCATTGCCTCATCTTCCAACCTAAGGCTTTTAAATTTTTCCCAATGGTTTCTCCCATCTTCTAACATCATATAAAGTCCCAAACTAAGGTTAGAACAAATTAAAACATCCCTTAGCCTAATGAACCTAGCTTGGCCGAAATATGCACCATAATGGAGGTTCATGGACTTTGTGATTTTTCCTTGATGGGAGAGCCACTTGGGAGGCTTTCTAAAGGTCTTAAGAGCTCAAGGAAACATTCAAATAGCCAAGGAAACATTCACACAAAATCAGATTTTGTAAAACCCTAGAAAACACTACACTTTTCTAACTTGTTTTCTATTAGTTTTTCTTGGAATTTCTTGCCATATGCCATCTCCCCATGGCCTAAAACCCTTGTTCCCTCCTTGTATTTGGACAGAACATCCTCCCCTCCTTTGGTTCTATTCTTGGCTGAAATACACACAAAGGGAGGGCGAAGAGAAGATGTAACAAGAGGCAAAGATTACCTATGGTTCAAGTGAGCTTTCAAGTGTCTTTCTCCTTCATTCTCTTCTCCTTAGCAAATTCGAAATTCTCCCCTTAGGTCTGGGTCAAAAACAGACCCAAATCATTCAAAAAATCCATGGAAAGAAAGGAGGACGAAAGGAAAACAAGATTGGAGGAAGATGGAGCAAGAAATTTCATGAAATTACCTAGTTTCTTCTTGGCTTTCTTCCTCTTTTTCTCCTCCCTTTGGTGTGCCTAAGAGAGCTGAAGATTTTCTGTATTTTAGGCAGAATGGGTCGTGCTCATTAAAGAGGAGAAGAAGGGAGAAAAGTGTGGAATTCTTTAGAACATTCAAGAAACCATTCCAATTTTGCCCTTCCATAATGACAATTTCGTTTCAGCTTCGTTTTAGCTCCTTTCTGAGAACCGTCTTTTCCATCATAAAATTTAGGTTCCCAATTTAATATAATGCCTTTGGAATCACTCAAATCGGAGCTAAAACCTTCCCAAACGAATTGGTCAAAGTTCAGGTCAACTGACATTTGAAAGAGTACACTAGAGGGGTTTTATCGGTCCCGGGCTTCCCATGGTTTTTGGGGCCTCTGAGAATCCCGGGCAACTCAAAATATCCATTTAAAAAGCCCTCCTAGGTGTTTTTTCAAAATTACACTTATTTATGAAAATACCACTGACCTTTCAGCAAATTTTTTGAATCACTTCGACCCCAGTTTTTGGGCAACTCAAGGCTCAAATCCTCATTTTCTATTATTTAAAATTTTATTCAAATTTTATTTGGCCTTGAATCACTCATCTTAGGGGATTTTCTTTTCAAACTGGCTCGTTCCAGTGATTGTACAACGTACCGGGCGCTACATTAGATACCACATTTTCCTAGTTGTTAACTACACTTAGTCTTAAGCTTTTAGTTCTTGTTATTTTTGTTTAACTCAATTAAATTTAGTAATTCAAAACTCCCTAAAAACTTTTCATTTACTATTACTTGGAGGACTTTTTCACAAATAATTAGAAGCAAAAACTCTTTAAGAGATGACCTAGATTGTGCCACTAACTATAAATTTTAATTAAATCTAGTTTTATTTTGAGGTTTCATGACACAACTATCAAAATTTGGTGCTGTTGCTAGGGAGTTTAGTTTCTTAATTGTTTGAAAGGGTTTCCTAGTATTTTTGCTCTATTTTTGTTTAGTTTTTCCCCTATTTTGAACTTGGATTTTGGTCTTTCGGTTGCTTGAATCGATTGTGCTTCTTGCTAGAACCTTTGTTTGATGTGCCCAAAAAATTGTCAAACTTTGTTTTCCAAGGTCTTTAGGTATTTTAAGCAAAAATAATAACAAAGCTATTAGGTGCACTAATTTTTTGGCTAAATTCCAACGTTTAAGGTACTTTTTCTAATTTTTTAGTATTTTCTAGGATTTTTTTAATTTTCCTAGATTTATTTTCTTTATTTTTGTGAACTTCTTTTGTGTGATTTGTCTTTGTTTTTAAGTGTTTATATATGCTAGGTAGTTGTTAGTTTAATTTGAAATTAATCTTGCCTTTTGGTGTGAGGAAATTTTTCTAATTTTTCAATTATTTTCTCTATTTTTCTAGACTTATTGTTTTGATTTTCTTTGCTAGTTTTTGTGTTGCTTCTTAGTTTTTTCTTATCTAATTGGTTTATGACAAGGTCCTTTGGTGATAAATTAATTAATTCAGATCCTGAAATTGAAAAAACCTTTAGAAGGTAAGTAAGGATTAAGAAAAATAATGATAGTGTAGGAAATAGTAGTAGTTCTTCCTCTACTTTTGATTGTGTGCAAGGAATTGATTATGTACTTCAATTTGCTGGTGATAATATGGCTGAACAAGAACAAGTGAATGCTAACATGAATATGCATATTCAAGCTAACTTGAATGCAAATACAAATGCAAATTTGAATGATAACATGCATGCAAGAACCATTAGAGAATTGACAGCTCCTAATGTGCACTATCAAAATCTTTGTATACAATATCCATAACTAAATGCAAATTTTGAGCTTAAGTCTGGTTTGATCCATTTACTTCCTAAATTTCATGGGCTTGCAGGAGATGACCTTACAAATATCTGAAGGAATTTCACGTTGTTTGCTCTACAATGAAGCCACAGGGAGTCTCAAAAAAACAAATTAAACTCAAAGCATTCCCTTTCCCTTTAGGTGGTGTGGCTAAAGACTGGTTGTACTATCTACTCCCTAGTGCTATTTGTAAAGTCTAATTTTCTTTAAACGATAAAAATAGGTACATTTTCAAAGCAAGTCTTCCTAAATGATTTAGTTAAGGTCTCAAACAATTTGAGTAACATTCTAAACTCCTAAAAATGAGAATTATAGGCTCAAATGAAAAGAAAAACGAAACTAGAATGAAAAAACAAAATTTAATGAAAAACTTACGAAACGTAATGACATTTTTGTAATTTTGAGCAAATTTCACAAGAGGTCTTTTTAAATGAAATTTTTGAATTTTTTAGGGTTCTTAGAGGCCCTAAAAACCATGGGAAGCCCCAGGACAGTTAAACCCCTTCGATGGATGTTTTTCCAATGTCAGTGTACCTGAACTTTGACGAATTCATTCGGAAAGATTTTAGCTCCGATTTGAGTGATTCCAAAGGCATTTTACTAAATTGGGAACCAAATTTTATAATGGAAAAGACATTTCTAAAAAAGGAGTTAAAATGAATTAGAAACAAAAATGCCAAAAATGAAGGGCAAAATAAAAATTTTTGAAAAGTCTTTCTTCCTCCCACCTATATATATAGGGTGCCCCACTCTCCCACTCATTTAGCTTCATATGTTTCTGCCCTAAACCAGAGAGAAAACCCTAGGAGAGTGGCGCACAAGAGGAAGGCAAAGAGGAGGAGAAATTAAAGGCCAAAGGTATGGATTTTTGGTAGTTTATCACGCTCTTTCCCTTTTAAACCTCTTCTTCTCCATTTCCCTTTCTTTCTTGTGATTATATTGAAGTATATGGATCTGTTTTAAGGGAGGAATTAAAGGAAAAATTCGCATTTGAAGAGAAGAGGACAAAGAAGGGAGGATTCAAGTGAGAAAACAAGAAAAAATAAGGTAATTTCTCCTTCCATGATTGCTACCCCTTTCTCCTCTTCTCTTCATGTTTCACCCCACTCAAGAAGCAATAGGAGGGCTTCAATTTTAGGCAAAACCAAGGGCAAATCTTAGAAAAAAAATTGTGGAGAATAAGAATATGCAAAGGGAATTAACAAATAACCATGAAAATTCAAGATAGAAATTCTAGGGTTTCATGTGCTCCTTGTAAAATCTGACTTGATACCTTAATTTCTATGCCTAAATGGAAGTTTAAATGAGCTCTTAAGATCCCTAGAAGTCTCCCCATGTGCTTTCTCCATCAAGAAGACAAAACAAAGTCCATGGAGGCCAAACTTCTTCATTTCTCGGGCAAGAGGGGTATGAATACCTAGGGAGAGTTTTAAATTTTTCTAAACCCATTTTTGAGTCATATATGATAAATGAAAATAAGGGGAAGCCTTAGAAAAAATTTAGGAAGCCTAGAGAATGAATTGGTGCCTTATGTTCCATAATATGACCTAAAGAAGCAACATGTAGTTAGGCTCTTTATTTCAATTGTGTGATAACTCCAAGAGGCTTAAAAGGAGTCAAGAAACATATATGAAAGAAAAGAATGGAGCCTAGAATTTATTTGATGGGTATTTCTTCATTAGGTACATTTTTGGAACCATAAAAGGGTTTATAGGTCAAGTTAGTGTTTAAGGAAGATGTGTGGCCTTAGAATAAATTCCAAGAACCTAATTAGCTTCCATAAATTGTGTTTAGGCCAACAGAAATCATTTTCACACCTTTGTGTGTGTGAGGCCAAGGAAGGGAGAGAAAATTCAAGAGAAAAAGTGTGTGGTTGCATCCAAGGTAGCTCACTTCTCCTTCTCTCATACATGAATGTATGCTTGGCTTGTCTTTGAATGTGTGTATAAGCCATGAAAAATGTTCTAGTATGAACTCTTATTCCATGGTACCATGATGATGTATTATGTTTCTAAATGATGTTTATGATGTTTTTTTGGGTTTGCTTGAGTTTGGTGAAGCCAAGAACCCTTAGCCATGGTAAAGATGAGCCAAAAACCTTTAGAATTGGTTGAGACAAAGTAACGGGTCTCCCAAAAGTGAGGTTGACTTCCAAGAGTAAGGTTGAGTCAAAAACCTCTTACAGAATAGGTGAGGCAAGTCCAAAATCTATAAGTGAATGGGTAAGGCTAATCCATCTACTTAGCAAGCCTATGTATGCTATGTATGACTTGTTCAGATGTTAAAAATGTCTCTTGAATGATTGCACACATTAATATGCTCATGCATACATTTGTAAGACTTGTTTTACATCTTTTATGTGTGAATGAAAGGGAGATGAGCTATTGAGATTCTTTGAATCTCATTCCCTCCTCTCCAATGTTCT
Source organism: Erythrophleum ivorense (assembly GCA_026724425.1). Taxonomy (NCBI): domain Eukaryota; kingdom Viridiplantae; phylum Streptophyta; class Magnoliopsida; order Fabales; family Fabaceae; genus Erythrophleum; species Erythrophleum ivorense. The sequence goes on from JAIUCV010000228.1 coordinate 1,173,004, forward strand.
AACATGCTAGGTGAATCAAAAGAACAAAGAAATGGGAGCCAACCACTTGAGAGATGAGAGTATGACATTGAAGTGCATGGAATTTGCTTCTCTAAAGCCATATGAGTGGCAAATATTGTAACCTATTATTGTATATGACCTATGGCTTCTTGAGCATGTGTAATTATGTTAATATGTTATGTATAAATGAGAAATTATGTTATGTGAATACTAGAATGTAAATTGAGCATATAATGGCAAATTTAGCTTCTTGAAGACTTAATGTATTAGTGTATAAGTGGAAGTGGACTGGCCAAATCGAGATGCATGGGGTTTGGAACCACTTGGGCAGTTCATACAAGTCGTATTCATGCTTTTAAACTTGCCCAAGAGTTGCCAAACATCAAGAAAGACCATTTGGACATCTTTGGTATCTAATATGGAGCAAAATTGACCATATTGGAAACCTATACCACTTTTTGTCCAAATGAGCTCTTCTTGATCTGAGATTTGGCATGCATTTAGAGCTTATTGAAAACTTTTTGGGAACCTAAAGTTTGGAGGTCTATGGAATATTTGATGAATTTTCAAAGTTAAGAAATTTTTTGATTTTGGTTCAGGGTACTGTTCACTCAGATCCGAAAATGAATTCTGTCACTTAGGGGATAAATGATGTCAATTGCCACAAAATTTTACTAGGAGAACCCAGTGACTTGTGCTTGGAAGAACCCCATTTGGATTTTTAGAGAGGGAGATATAAATTTTTGAAGTTTCTGTCCAGTGTCAGGCATCCAAACTGACCTAGGTTACTATTTGATTAGTTTTTGAGCCACAAACGTGCCTAAACTAGTTTAAAGTTATTTTTCTCCTCTAGCTAACATCTATAGCTTTCTAGATTGGTATCATTTGCATGGATTCAATTTTTTTAAAATTAATTAAACATTTTTTAAGTTTGTAGCAGAAACCTATATCAGTACCAGTAGCCAGTCGGACCTCTGCACGTTTTCAAATGTCAAACCTCTTCTATGTAATGTTTCATGGCCTAGAAATATTTGTAGCATAAAGTAAACATCTGTAGTTTTGCATAATGGTAAAGAATGCATGATTTCAATTTTTCTAGAATTAGTTATGATTTTCCAAAGTTTGTGACAAAAAAGGAAAAATTCTAGCCGAAATAACAACTATAGATTTTGTGTTCCCTTGCCTTGCATGAGCTTTAGGCCAATTTTGGTGATGGAAATGAGTTACATCTATGTAATTAAATATGAGAATGTGATACATGAGCTCACATGATCCACGGGACACTGAAAGAAAATTTTATATGCTACACAACGCTAAAATATTCATTATTTTACATCATTTTTTTTGCTCTTTCATGAATTGGATGATGTGAAGTATGAGAATAGCATGAGGTAAGCTAGGAAATTATGGTGTTACACTATTACTTCTTGGATCAATTGAAGAGGCTTTTTTTAGAAAAATTCTTTCTTGCTTCTCGCACTACATTAATAAGGAAGAAAATATGTGGGATCAGACAGAATGGTAGAGAGACCCTATATGAATAATGGGAAAGGTTCAAGAGGTTGTTGGCTAGTTGTCCTCATCAACAAATTTCTGATCAGCTACTAATTTAGTATTTTTATGAGAAGCTATTGAATATGGATAGAAATATGATTGATGCTACTTCTGGTGGAGCTTTAGGTGATCTGACACTTATAAGAGCCTAGGAGTTAATTGACAAAATGGCTCAGAATACATAATAGTTTGGTGTGAGACAGATAGTGAGAGGAGTCATGAATTTTATGCTTCACACTATGATCATAAAATTGAGAGCAAGATTGATGAGATGTCTTCTGTGCTTAGATAGCTTACCTTAGCTCAGCAACAACCATAGTCATCCTCTGTTCCATCTCAGACTTGTGCACCACAGTCCTATGCTACTCAGATGCATTCCTATCCACAATGCTATACACCTAGGAAGCCATGTACCTCTACTACCTTGGTAAGACCATTATGTGACATATGCTATTTGGCCACACATGCTACTGATCAGTGCCCAATGTTAGAGGATAGGGTAGAGACTTGTGCTGGGATGTTTCCAATCAGGCCAATGCAACAAGGGCAACAAAAGTATGATCCCTACTCTAACACATATAATCCAAGGTGAAGGGATCATCCCAACTTAAGATATGGGGGAAGGTGATAAGCATAATTTTTATATGTTTTAATTCTCCTAACTTAAGCATTTTAATGAGCAAATATGGCTTGAGGAGTTTAATTAGGTAAAATTTGATGTTAGTAGCCATTTCTATACTCAAGGAATTTATTTACAAAATTTTTGAATTTTAATGCATAATTTTCCTTAAATAATTTTGTGAGTTTTTCCTATTAAATTTTTCTTAATTATTTGTGCAAATTTTAAAGGGCAATAGGATTTTTAATGGTAGAAAGAAAATTTGAAGAAGAATTTAAGGTTACAAGATCAATTGAAGGGCCAAGATTTCAAAGGTGGAAGCCACATTTTTGTAACTCAAAGGGGAGAACATTTGGGCAGCATTTTTAATAAAATATTTAGGAACTAAAAATTGAAAAGCAAAAAGAAAGAGGAGGAGCTTCAAATTTAGTCACACTCTCATGTAGTCTTCATGCTCGTTGCCATAAGAATCCATTCTCTTCAATTACACATAGATACACATGAGGGAAGCATCACACAAAGTCACAAGCTCCTTGCATTTTCATGTTGACATGCACATGAAGCCATACGTCCAGCACATCATTCTTGGGTTTAGCAAAGCATGCAGCAGCTCCTGTGACACATTACTCTCATGGATCCCTTGTTAAGATGTGGAAGGCACTCATAAGCTTCATACACTTACCAGCCATGTCTTCTCTTTCAACAACACACATACCCACGGGTTCATCAAGAAAGTAAGCTGAATGGACAGAAGAAGAAGCTGTATAGAACACTAGCTATAGCATGTGACGAGGGGAGCCAATATGGGAAAAGTGGAAGAAAAGACAACATGAAATTAACGTGAAGAAGGAGCTAGGAGCTGGCTGGAGGAATCATGTGGAGAATATGCAGAAGCTACCAGAAGAAGGTATATGTTTTAACATGAAAAAGCTGAGAATGAGAAGAAAGGTGAGCTATGTTAAGTGAAGAAGCATGAAGGAAGAAGTAACATCCAATTTTTACATAGAAGTAGCTCCACATAGAGAAGTCAGCACACTCAAATGAATGAGAAGAAGAATAAGCTGCATCTAAATTCAAGAAGAAGCTATGGTTTAGTGAGGAGAAAAGTGAGCTGAATGAAAGGCAAAACTTAGGCCTGCCGTGAAGAATATGAAGCTGAAGCATGTGAGAAACTCAGGCTGGAGATGAAAGAAGCTGATATAGGCTCCTAAGTTGAATGATTTAGAAAGTTAACGTGGAGTATGAAGCCACATTGTAATAAAAGAAGAAAAAGGCTCGAGTGTAATGTGTGAGAGGCAGAACACATAAGAGAAGAGGCTGGAATAAAGAAAAATGCAGCACATAGAGAAGAGGGCAAAATGTAGGAAAAAGGACGGATTGAATAAATGTGAAACAAAAGAGCTAATGAGCGGGGCAATGGCTGAGCACGTAGACCAAAATAAATAAAGCACATGATGAGCACGTGAGAAGCTGGAGGCTGGGGTACAAAACCATTAATCCATCGTGCATTCATCTCACACATAGATCCATCACGCCATCAAACTCTCCATTCACTCCATCCATCGTCTCATTCCTCCTCACACTCTACACAATGCTGTAGCCATTCCATATTCCATTCTCCACCTCCATCTCACCACCATGAAGCATTAATCCACCTCTGTGACTAGCTTAGAAGAAGATTCTTGGTGGAAGCTTGAATCCATTAATTAGAAAGGGATTTTTGGCTAAGATTCTCATCTCTTTCTACACTTTTCTCTTTCTTGTATTTTCTTGGTTAAGATTGTATTTGATTGGAGATTTGTGTAGTTTATAATTAGTGACTGGTTAGACACTAATTAGGAGATTGTTTTTGTTGATTAATTGATTGAATCAAGTGCTGAATTGTTCAAATACCTAAAATTATCCATGTATGCAGTTAAGGTATTTGATGAAATGCATGTGAGAAATTGAGTGCTTAAATGTTTGATTTGAGGATTTTTTAGAGTTTGGTTGGTTAATTAAACATCCCAGGGTGATAATTCAAAGGCTAATTAATTGATTAATCAATCAAATTGAAGTGCTCATTGATCCTAATAACAAAAGTTAGCGATTTAATGCAGGATTGAGGTTTCAATTCAATATTAAATTGTTAATCCCTTGATTCTTGCGTGGTAACTCAAGATACATTGTAATGAACACAATTAGGGATTCTTAGACCAGAATTAATCACAATTAAATTAGGATAAGGATAGTGGATACTAAGGGACGAATCCAAAGCTAGTTACAAGACCATCCTTCGCCCATAATTCATATAATTACGTAGTTAGTTATTTTAATTCAATTTTATTTTAGATGGTTTAATTAGATCAAAAACCCCCCTAATTTAGGTAGTTATTAGAGTCTTTTTATACTTAGAAAACCCAATTAAATATTAACTTTCATTTCCAAAGGAGATGACCTAGGTTGCGCCCTATATTGCATATAATATCTAACCTAGTTTTATTTTGAGAGTTACACGATGAACCTCTCAGAAGGCAATAGTAGAATAGATACAATGTTGTAGGACCTAGTGTACAACCTTCCTAACCTATGAGGCAGTCAGTTCTTATACAGGAGGAACCAAAGAAAGGAAATAATATGGAGGGCATGATGAAGTAACTTATGGAGAGTAATGCAAAACTTACACAACAATTGTAGTGACAACAATAGTAGTTATAGATGAGCATGCAAAATTTAGAAAGAAGGGTTGATACTCAGTTAAGCCAGTTTGCTACCTCTCTCAATGAGGTAAAATCTCAGGGTTTAGGCTAATTACCATCACAGATGATTGTCAATACAAGAAATAGTAACAATGTTAGTGCCATCACTCTTAAGAGTGAAAAGGAAGTTTAGGGATCCTCATATACCATTACCATGGATAAGCTGGCATCATCAAAAACACACGTCGCACCAAATGAGCCTAAGAAAGAAGAAGAGCCAAAGAAGATTTTTTCTTTCCCACATAGACCTACTTTGAGAAAGAGGCAAACTGAAGCAAAAATTGAAAAGGAATTCTTTAAACTTTCAAGAAAGTTAAGGTTAATATACCTTTGTTGGAAGCAATCAAGACCATCCCTAAGTATGCCAAATTTCTCAAGGAAATATGTAGCAATAAGAGGCATTTAAGAGGTATGAGAAAGTCAATTTTGGCAAGAATGTTTCAGCACTTATACAACCAACAATGCCCACTAAATGTCAAGATCCGACCACTTTTATAATTCCATGCATTATTGGAAATTTTGAGTTTTTTGATGCTTTGATTGACCTTAGTGCTGCTATTAATGCTATGCCTAAGTCAGTGTACTTATCTTTGCATATGGGAGAGCTAAAACCTACTGGAGTGGTTATGTAGCTTACAAATAGGAGCATTACTTATCCTTCAAGAGTTTTAGAGGATGTCCTAGTTAAGGTAAAGGATTTGATATTTCCAGCTGATTTTTATGTCCTTAAAATGGAGGATGATAGCTATAGATCTCGGGGTCATGCCTCACTCATCTTAGGTAAACCTTTCTTAAAAACTACAAAGACAATTATAAATATGCATGAAGGTACTCTTCAAATGGAGTTTGTTGGCAATATGATACAATTTAATATATTTGATGCCATAAAATACCCATGTGATGATAACTCTATTTTTAGTGAGAGTCTAATTGATATGCTAGTTGATGATACTAATGCTGATTTTAGGGATAGCATGTTGACTGATTCTTATGATATTGCTGACTTGGATGATTCTCTTGATTGTATATGTTATGGAACCACTATATGATATAGATGTACCCAGATTAGTGCTTTCATTGAGAATAGTGAGTTCCTTGCATGTACTGATTATCTTGATTCTGCGATCTCTTCTTTATGTGATGATTTTATTGTTAGTCAATATGTGACTAATTTGGATGATTATGCTGGTCTAGATCACTCCTCTTGTTCTAGAGATGATGTGCATGCTGTTGTTTTCCCTGATTGTTCTGATGCTACTAGATTTATTGTTTCTCAGGATGTATTGCATGTTGATGTTACTTCTGAATATGTTGATTATGCTAGTTCATCTATGTCCACTCTTGACTTGCCTATTCTAACACCATATTTATTTAGCTTGCCTCATGCCATTTCTAGGTCTTATGCCATGCATTTCACAAGGAAGCAAGAAGGATGGCATTAGAATAATGAATATACTTGCATTACGTCATGGATAAAATTTTCTTTCAATGTCCCGTGAGTCATATGGACTCATCCATCTCATTCTCACATTTAAATGCACAAATACAACTCATAACAAGCTCAAGAAGTGGCCTAGAACTCGTGCAAATGGATGGTGTACTAAAAAACATAGTGTGCAGCCTCGAGTAGGATTTCTAAATTCTATGCCTAAATTTTGAAAAATCATAACTAATTCTATAAAAATTGAAATCAACAACACTATATCATTTTGGAAATCTACATATGTTTATTTTTTTGTAAAAATAAATCTAGACCACAATAGAGGCTGATAGCTACTAGAAATTGATGGAACAGTACCAAAGGTTGACTATCATTACTAGTACTAACCTCCAACTTCAAAAATTCATATCTCCCTGCTCAGAGGTCCAATTAGGGTAATCTTGGTGGCCATGGAAATATTATCATGTATAGTTTATTTTTGTAAAATATCATAAGTATTAGACATCATTTGGCCCACAAATGACATAGCCTAAGTTTCTGACCATATAAATAGGGTCTGCATCAGTTCAACAGAAAAATGCCAATTTTGGAAATTCATAATTAATTCCACAAAGCTCCAAATAATCTAGTCTTTCATTTCCAAAAAATATTTAGACAAGATCTACATGCATGCCAAATTTCATGGGCAAATTCGTTCATTTGGTTAGATCTTGACATTGGGTTGCAAAATAGCTCATTTTGTGTCTTTAAAAGGGTCCAAATGGTCCATTTTGAATTCTATGGCTACCATGACCACTTGAGCACTTAGGATTGCACCAAAATGATTCTCTAAACTTGGATTAAAGGTGTATAAACCCAAAAATCAAAACTCACTCTCTCACCCCATGCCATACACAAGATTTCACATGTTTGAACTTGTCATTCACTACCCAAAATGCACATTACCACTCATTTGGCACTAAAACTCATACATACATCAAATATTTGGGTAATTACACATGTTTATATGATTACATAATAATTTTATCATGGGATTACATCATATGCTATGTGTATGGCTACAAAAGAGACAATACTAGGCATTTTCACACATTTGGTTGTCAATCTTCTTTTCCTTGGCTTAGTGGGTTTCATTACCTTGCTCATTGGTTCACCTAACATGTTAAGACATTGGAGATGAGGGAATGAGATTCAAAGAATCCCAATAGCTCATCTCCCTTTTACTCACACATAAAGTATGTAAAACAAGTTTTGAAAATGCATGCATGAGCATCATGGAGTGTCTAATCATTCAAGAAGCTTTCTTGGCATTTGAACAAGTCATATATAGCATGCATAGGCTTGCCAAGTAAGTGGATTAGCCTCACCCCTTCACTTATGGATTTGAACTTGTGTCACCCATTTTCTCTAAGAGGTTTTGACTCAACTTTATTTTTGGGGTCAACCTCACTCTTGGGAGACTCTTTACTTTGTCTCAACCAATTTCAAGGGTTTTTGACTCATCCTCACCATGGCTAGAGGGTTGTTGGCTTCTCCACACTCAAGCAAACCAAGGCAAGTATATAAAACATCATTTGAGTGTATAAAACATCATCATGGTACCATGGCATATGAAATTATGCTAGAATACTTTTCATGGCTTAAAATACACATACACACATGCAAAGACAATATAAGCACACATTCATGCATAATAGAAGGTGGAGAGAGCTACCTTTACCACACAAACACACTTTTTCTCTTGAATTTGGTTGCTCTTCCTCGACCCTACACACCCAAGAAGGTGGAGATTATTTTTCTTGGCTTAGATACATCATATGTAAGCCAATTATACTCTTGAATTAAATTCTAAAGCCATACATTTACTAGAAAAGCTAGGTAGTTCATATAGCTCTTTTATAGTTCCATAATGCACTTAATGAAGCAACCTTAAGAAAACATCATCTTGGCTCTATTCTCTCCATTCATTTATAATTCTTGACTCCATTTAAACCTCTTGGAGTAATCACACAATCAAATCAAAGAGCCTAGCTAGGTGTTGCTTCTTTAAACCATAATATGGAACCTATGATACCATCTCACTTTCTATGGCTTCCAAAAATTTTCCAAATCTTCCTCTCATCCTTTTCTATCATATATAACTCAAAAATGAGTTTAGAACAAATTAAAACTTTCCTTTGGTACTCTTTCTAGCATAGGCCAAAACCATGCTCCATATGAGTGCTAAGTGAGTTTGCTTCATTTTCTTGATGGAAGATGTATATGAGGAGCCTTATAGGAATCTCAAGAGCTCATCTAAACACTCATTTAGGCCTAGGAACAATTGCATCAAATCAAATTTTTGGTGGAGCATTTGAAACCCTAACTTTGCTATCTTGATTTTTCATGGTTATTTGTTAATTCTCTTTGCATATTCTCATTCTCTACACCTAATTTCCTAGGATTCACCCTCGGTTCTACCCTAAAATCCAAGCCCTTTTGGACTTTCCTAAGGTGGCCGAACCTACAAGAGAGGGGGGAGGAAGAAGCTACCATAAGAGTAAGATTTTACTTTATTTCCTTGCTTTTTTTTTCTTACTTGTTCTTCACTTGGTTGGCTTCCTTTCCTCAAGCAAAAAATTCCTCTCTCTGTTCTGCCCCCAAAATAGCACTAAGAATTCATTAAAACCATGGGAAGGAAGCTTGAGAGGAGAGGAACAAGTTTGGAAGAAGAAGGAAAATGAAAATCTATAAAATTCCTTACCTTTTTCTTGCTTTTTCTCCTCCTTCCTTCTCCTCCTTGGTGCACCTAAGAGAGCTGGTATTTTTCTGGTTTTTAGGCAAAACAAGTCATGCAAATAAAGGGGGAGAAGATACAAGAAAGTTAAAGAGTGTTCAAGAAGCTTCCATTTTTCAAAAATTCTAATTTTTCCCTTTGTTCTTGGCATTTTTGTTTTTAACTCATTTTAGCTCCTTTTTTAGAACCATCTTTTCTTTTATAAAATTTAGGTTCCCAATTTAGTAAAATGCCTTTGGAATCACTCAAATCGGAGCTAAAACCTTCCTAAACAAATCAGTCAAAATTTGGGTTAATTGACGTTGGAAAACATCCACTAGAGGGTTTTAACTGTCTCAGGGCTTCCCATAGTTTCCAAGGCCTTTAAGAACCCCGAAGAACTTGAAACTCTCATTTAGAAAGCCCTCCTGTGATAATTTCAAAATTCGCTCAAATTTACAAAAATGTCATTACATTTCGTCAACCTTTTGTTACATTTAGTTTCTTCATTCCAGCTCTATTTTTCTTTTCTTCTGAGCCTGAGATTCTCATTTTTAGAAGTCTAGAATGCTACTTAAATTTTTTGGGACCTTAACTAATTCATTTTAGGAGACTTGCTTTTGTATCTGGTAAATTTCATACATTTACGGAGAAACTGTATGTTACGTTTCAGGCATTTTCTTTCATTTTCAAAAAATTGGATATTACACCTATTGATAGTGGTATTAGACACCATATGACTAGTTCACCCAGTAGTGATACTAATGTTACTATTGCTATTGGTTCTCTTGTTGATATTCATTCTGCTGATGTTCCTAAAGATAAGAAAGTTGTTTCTTTGTCTGAGTTGTCTGAACAGGTATTAGGCATAGAAGAGATTGAAATCAAACCAGTCACACCTTTGGTTGAGCAAGCTCCTACCTTAGAGCTCAAACCGCGCTGCCTAACAATCCCAAGTATACCTATTTGGAGAAAGATGAGAAGCTTCCAATGATTGTAGCTAGCGATATTATCCCAAAGAGAAAGAGAAACTTCTAGAGGTCTTGAGGAAGAGAAGACAAGCAATAGGGTGGACTTTGGTAGATATACCTAGCATTAGCCCTAACACCTGCATGCACTGAATTTTGTTAGAGGATGGGGCAAAACCAATGAGACAACCTTAAAGGAGATTGAACCCACTTATTCTGGATGTGGTTAAAAAAGAAATTTCTAAACTTTTGTCTGCTGGTATTATATATCCTATTTCTAATAGTTAGTGGATTAGTCATATGTAAGTGATTCCAAAAAAATCAGGGATCACAGTGGTCTGGAATGAAAATAATGAATTGGTGCCCACCCGTGTATAGTGTAACAACCCTAACTTCTAATCACCATAATTAAGGTTAAGTACATGATTAATAATCATATATCAAGGTTTGAAATCATTAAAATTAATTACATCAGGAAAAAGTGAGGAAATTTAAACCTTAACTTCTAATCACCATAATTAAGGGTAAGTACATGATTAATAATCATATATCAAGGTTTGAAATCATTAAAATTAATTACATCGGGAAAAAGTGAGGAAATTTGAAACCTTAATGTTGTTAGGGTCATTAGCTAGACAACCACAATTATTCGAATGTGTAAGTGAAATTAATTATCAATGAAGAGCCTTTGATTCTCCCATCCATCAATTCTAACTCATAAAATCCTCCTACAAGTATTTCTAAATCATTCCTTAGTATCACCTTAAGAGAAACTAAGGTTTCTAGGTGAATATGAGAAATAAAGCACTTTCGCCGCGGCTAAATTCTCTTGCACCGCAGCCAATTACTCTCGGTTCAACTTCTTACGCCTTCACAAATTTTTCACATTTTGCCGCGGCCAAATACCCTCTGGAACACCTCCAAATCTGCCTCTCAGACTTAGCCGCGGCTAACGTCACTATTCGTCGCGGCCAATAGCTCTCTGTTTTCTTCCCTGGCAGGTTCACCACATTTGGGTGAGGCCAATTAAATGTTAGTCGCGGCCAATTCTTCTAGGCCAATTAAATATTGGTCGCGGCCAATTCCCTTCTGTTCCTACAACTCCCAAAATTTCATCTCATGCTCTCCAATTCCCCCTCTAGCAACACTATAGGTTACTTTAACTTAATTTGTGAAGATTTAGTGTCTTTCTTTTACCTAATCTACCTAACATATCTATCATTACCCATTCAAAATTCAGATGTGGATCCTTAACCCTCTAGCTACCATAAACTAGTGAGTTTATAGATTAATGACAGCAAGAACACATACATTAGCAGCAATTAACATCCCATGCACATACCATAGAGATTCCATTCAACAATAGCTTATGTCCACATCCAAGGCATCATATGACTACAATTTTCATATGGTAATCCATATCACAATTTCAACAAAACCATATATATGATACTATAAGTTCATACATTAATATTCAACTATAATGAGACTTAAATCCTTAACGGTTACATTTCAATCAAACAAAATATGAACGCCTACACTTGGCCACATGATTATATGATGATGCTATATAAACTAATAACAAAATTGCATCTACCCTATTCTACTCAGACCAAGTGTAGCTCCCCACACCCGGCCTCAGCTCATGGATGTTCATCCACTTGCTTACCCTTATCCTTACTCGAGGAACCTTCACCTGAAATATTAATCCCATAAAATGGGGTGAGATATAAATCTCAGTAACCAAGGCAATTCCATCATATATCCAATTTAATTAGCACATAAGCATGAATCAAAATCAACATCAGAATCATATCCATCATATCAGCAAATGAAATAATTAGGCTTTCATGATTACTATCCTATACTAGCAATCATATTATCACATATTAAAGGCCATTAACACCGGGAAAGGCCCGTCCACGGCACCTACTTCCTATTGAGCACAACCGGGGCTCAGTGCATCTAGGTTTGATCATAACCCGGTGCTCGATCAAAGCACATGCACGGGTGGCAGCAGCACCATAGCTCTACCATGGACTCACAAGGTCCAATCACAATTCAACAGATAGCTAACCAATTCATTCAATATTTCAAATCATTCATATACAACGACATATGAAATTAAATCAAATATATACATGAAATTGATATAACCTGGTTACCTCACTTGTAGACACTTGCAACAGTCACCAATGGTGCAAAAATCCTCCTATAACCATAGCATCATAGAATTACTACTTTAATTCATCATTAACAGTTACAATCAGTACTTGAAGAATTTAAAATGCTAATGACTACCTAAGAATCACTTACCCAGCCACTACAAGTCCTAATTTCGGATTAGAGTGTCCTTCACCAGAAAACTCAATATTCCACCCATAATCCTAAGCAAATTCGTACAAAATTTATACCTATTTTATAAATCAGCTATGGGGGTCTCAAATTAACAAATGAAGCATCAAAATGGAGGGTTTAAACTCACCTAATGTCAGCCCTAACCTCAACCTACGAATTTCACCAAGAGAATCCCCAAACACCCACATTTCAGATTTTGGGTAGGATGAAAATGCTCTAAATGAAAAACTAATCAGGCTAAATTAAAGAGAAAGATGAGGAGATTAAGTTGTATAACTATTACCTTGGCTAAATCTTGCTCTAAATGTGAGAAAATACAAAATTCTTGCCCCAAACCCTAGCCTCCTCTCCAAGCTCCGAATTTGCTTCTTGAGTTTCAGCAAATGAGAAAGTGGCTGGAGTATTAGGGTTTTTGTTGGGTCAAATATAGGTCATGGGTTGCTCCAAGGTCCATCTTCACTTGGGCTTTAGATTTTTGCTTGTTGGGCCAGTTTTTATAGTGTTGGGCTGCAGAATTTTGTTGGGCCAGTTCTTATACATTGGGTTGCTGAAGTTTAATTAAGTTTGGGCCAAGTTTGAAGAGCTCAAGAATGTGGGTCTGCACAAAGGTTATTGGGCCACTTAGAAGGGTCTATACAAGGTGGATTTTGGGCCTCTATCACACTAAATTGGGTTGGGTCTGCACCTAACCCATTGGGCCTCCATTAGCCTCTTATCATGATCTATTAATTTAAGACTAGATAGGATTTCTATCTCAATTAAATCTCAACCCATATTAATTATTCCTAATTAATCTAATCCGTGATTAACACCTTAATTAATTATGGGGTGTTACATATAGAATAGTTAGAGGGTTTGCATTGATTATAGGAGGCTTAATTTAGTCATTAGAAAAGATCATTACCCCCTCCCTTTTATTGATTAGATGCTTGAGTGTTCAGCTGGAAAGTCTCACTACTGTTTTCTTGATTGATTTCCAAGTTATTTCTAGATATGCATAGCCTAGGAGGATCAAGAGAAGACAACGTTTACATGCCCATTTGGAACATTTGCTACAGAAGAATGCCTTTTGGTCTTTGTAATGCCCTTGGAACTTTCCAACGGTGCATGGTTTCCATTTTTAGTGATTTTCTAGAAAATTGTATAGAAATTTTTATGGATGATTTCACTATATATGGAAACTCTTTTGATGACTACCTATCTAGTCTAGATAGATTCTTAGTGAGATGCATAGAGAAGAACCTTACACTTAATTTTGAAAAGCATCATTTTGTGGTTCAAAAAAGCATTGTATTGGATCATGTTGTATTTGAATAGGGCATGGAGGTTGATAAGGCTAAAATAGATGTTGTCACTTCTCTACCATACCCAACATATATTCGGGAGGTCCGATCTTTCCTAGGTCATGCAGGGTTTTATAGAAGATTCATATAGGATTTTAGTAAAATTGTTTTGCCATTATCTAAGCTGTTATAAAAAAATGTTGATTTCCATTTTAAACATGCATGTAAAACAGCTTTTGATGATCTTAAGAAAAGGTTGACTTCCCCACCCATTATTCAACCCCCTGAAAGGAATCTCCCATTTGAGCTCTTATGCAATGCTTCTAATTTTGTTGTAGGTGCAGTTTTAAGCCAGAGAGTGAATAAAAGGTCACATGTGATAGCTTATGCATCCAAGACTCTGGATAGGGCCCAAGCAAATTATACAGCCACAGAAAAAGAATTTCTTGCTATTATCTTTGCTTTGGATAAGTTTAGATCTTATTTGCTTTACACAAAGTAATTATTTTTACTGATCATGTAGCCTTGAAGTACTTGCTGAAGAAACTTGATACAAAGCTAAGATTGATTATATGGATGCTTTTACTTCAAGAGTTTGATATTGACATTTGGTATAAAAGTGGAGTGAAAAACTTGGTGGTAGATTTAACACCATATTCATTTATCTCATCTCATGCCATTCTAATCATATTTCCTTAGCCAAGCACACATTCTCAAGAAAATGTAATTAAATAATGGATTATTTTCGCGTTACATCATGGATAAAATTTTTATTTCATGTGCCATGGACCATATGGACTCATCCATCTCATTCTCATATTTAAATACACAAATACAACTCAAAATCATCTCAAGATGTGGCCAAAAAATCGAGCTCATAGAACATATACACAAAAATTACATGTGCAGCCTCGAGTTAGTGTGCTAGCTTTCTGTCATGAACTTTGAAAAATCATAACTAATTCAAAAAAAATCAAAATGAAGCACACTATACCATTCTAGAAAGCTACAAATGTCTATTTTATGATAAAAATAAGTTCATACCATGATAGGGAGGTCTAGCTACTAGAAATCGATGTAACAATAACCAAACTCGTCTATCGCTACTGGTACTATCACAAAACTTTAAAAATTCATATATCCCTGCTTAGACATCCAATTAGGATAATCTCAATGGCCATTATATCTAATTTATTCTTGTAAAATTTTATGAGTATTGGACACCATTTGGCCCTCGAATAACATAGGAGAAGAAACTAACTATATGAACAGTAACCATACTAGAATAGCTAAAAATTGGTAACTTTGAAAATTCGTAATTAATTTCATAGAGCTCCAAATAATCTGGTCTTTAGCTTTCCAAAAATATCTAGACAAGATCTATATACATGCCAAATTTAATGAGAAAATTTGTTCATTTGGTCAAATTGTGCCGTAGGGTTGCAAAATTGCTCTTTTATGCTTCTTAAAGGGCCTTAAAAGGGTCAAATTCGCTTCCAAGGCTTTTTATGCCCATTTGAGCACGTGGGAAAGCACGAAAATAGTCTACTAAACATGTCTTAAATATGCACAAACCTAGATCTCATAAACTCACACTCTCACCCTAAGACATACACAAGAATACATAAGCTATATCTTGCCATTCAATGTCAAGAACTTGCTACAACATTCACATGGCATCAAGTCACTTGTACATACATCAAATATCCATATAATTACATATGTTCATAAACTCATACATTATAACACCATATATTTTTAGCTCATTTCTCAACATTCATAGGCTTCACATTCATAATTTCCATGAAAGAGCAAGAAAGGGGAATTAAAATAATGCATTTTTTTGCATTTCGTTGTGTATGAAAAATCCATTCGGTGTCACGTGGGCCATGTAAGCTAACACATTCTCATATTTAATTATATGAATACAACTCATTTGCATCATCAAAAGTGGCCTACATCTCAAGGAACTCGAAGGAATGCATGAAATATACACATATAATTTTGACTAGATTTTGCCTCCTTTTTGTCATAACTTTGGAAAATCATAACTAATTTTAGAAAAATTGAAACCATGCATTCTTTGCCATTCTAGAAATCTATAGATGTCTACTTTATACTAAAAATATATCCAAATCATAACATCCATCACAAAAGGATGTTTGACATTCGAAATGGTCTAGAGGTCAAACTGCCCACTAGTGCTGTCACAGATTTTTGCAGCAAACTTCAAAAATGTCCAATTAATTCCACAAAAATCCAATCCATACAAATAATACTAATCTAGAAAGCTGTGGATGTTAGCTACTAGTGTGTTGTTGTTCTTGTGAGTGTAGAACCCATATGTGCAATGGATGATGGGTGACAAAGTATGAGGGGAAGAGCTAAATGAATGGTTAAATGGCTTGTGCATTCCTTCCATGAAATTCCCTAAATAAAAAGGAAAAAGAAACAAAAGTCAAAGCCTAAAATAAAACAAAATAAAATAAAGCAAGATAAAATAAAATAAAATCATCATCTAAGAAAATGAAATAAAATAAAGTAAAATCATTAAAAATCCTAATTTATTCAACAAAATTCTAAAAGATGAAATTATTTTCTAAACTAAATAATATCCAATTTAAAGCTCAAAATATCATCAATTATTTATCAAAATGTCCAAATTAGTGGATACAAATATGTGAAAATTAGCAATTATCAGAGTTTCATAATTATTAATGAGAATAATGCTTTGGTGGGAAAAAGATCTAGAAGAGACTAGTCTTCCAGAAAAGTAAGTAAAGACAAGCAAACAAAAAGGGAAAAACTAGCTAGAGAAGGCATAAGGAAAGTAGGGTAATAACTATATCCCCAAATTTTGAGGATGAAATTTTATTATGGGGGGAGAAATGCCATACCCAGTATTTTCTAAATTCTTAGATATTAAAAAAAAGGTGATGAGGGACTAGAGGTTTGGATGAAATGAAAGGAAAGAGCAAAAAGAGCAAAAATAAAGCCAAAATGCCTAAATAGAGTAAACCAATATACCAGTGGCAAAATCATAATTTTTAACAAAATTTTAGAAACTCACAAAAAAGAGTTTTAAATAAAGTTATACTCACTAGGGTTTTTAAAGGCTGTGAAAACCATAAGGACTATCAGAATCATTAAATCCCTGACATTGAATAGTTTAGGACTTTGGTTAACTGTAACTTTAACCAAGCTTTTTCAAATTATTTTAAATTCCAAAAATTTCAAAGCAAATATTTTTAATAAACCAAAGAACCTCAGTTTTAATATGAGAATGATAGTTTTCAAAAAGTATTTAAAATAAACTCAAACAGAAAGGTCAAAGTTTTAAAAAGTCTAAAATATCTTCCTTCTCTTTAAATATAGCATGCCAACCCATTTCTTCTTCTCCAAACTAACATACCAACTATGAAATAGACCTCCCATGGTGTGAAAGAGAGGGAGGAAAGAGAAGGAAGAAGAAGCCGAAGCCAAATAGGTAAGGAATCTTGCATAATGTCATCATTTACTAGTTAGCAACATTCTGCTACTCTTCATGCTATGTCTAATGGTAGTATTAGTTTTTTGAAAAGGTGAAGTTTATGGCTGACCTCATGAGAAAAATAAGAGATTTGGTGAAGCCAATTTTACCACAAAAAACTACAAAGAGAGAGCTTTTGTAATGTCTGGTTTCGTAAAAATGACGAAAATGAATATGTTTTAAAAGTAAGTCCTTTGAAATGAATTGTTTAAGGTCTAGAAAAATTAGAATGATGATCTAGACCTTAAGTAATGAAAATAGGAGACCAGATGTGCCCTAAAATAGAAGCCAAAATAACCAAACAGAATTTAACAAAATGGTTACATAACATAATGATATTTTTGTAATTTCGGGCAATTTTTAGAATACTCATATAAGGGTTTTTTAAATGAAATATTTGAGCTCTCAAGGGTTCTAAAAGGCCCTGAAAATCATAGGAAGCCCCAGGATAGTTAAAACCCCTCTGGTGTATGTTTTCTAATGATAGTTAACCCGAACTTTGACCTTTTCATTCAGGAAGGTTTTAGCTCCAAATTGAGTGATTCCAAAGGTATTTTATAAGTTAGAGAAATTAAATTTTATGATGGAAAAGATGGTTCTAAAAAAGGAGTTAAAACGAATCTAAAATGAAAATGGAAAGGAAACGGGACATAATGGGAATTTTCAAGGAACAAATTATAATTCTCCTTCTTTATATTGGATGCCCCTTTCTCTCCCTCACTTAGCTGACTTTAATTTTGCCCAAAAATAGAAGTGAGACCTAGGGAGAGAGGTGCACAAAAGAAGTGAAGAGGAAGAGGAAAAAATAAGGCAAGAAAGGTATGATTTTCATGGAATTTCCCAGTCTTCTCTTTAGTAAGCTTGCTCTCCTCCTTCTCCTCTTTTTTTCTATGGATTTATTGAAGTTTTTGGTGTTGTTTGAGGTCAGACTAGAGGGGAGAATTTCGAAATTGGAGAGGAGAATCCAAGCAAAAGAAGAAGCATCCAAAGGAAGCTAAGAAATCAAGGTAGTTTGATTGTTTTCAAGCTTGCTCTTCCTTGTTCTTCTTCTTGTGTGTTGCGCCCCATGTATGGACAGCCAAGAGGGATTGAATTTGGAACCAAACCAAGGAAGAATTTTAGGAATTAGACTGTGGGAAATAAAAATATGCAAAGGAAACAAAGAAAGAACCATGATTTTTCAAGATGTATAACTTAGGGTTTTAGTTGCACCTTGGTTTGTAAGATGAGTCCTAGCCATAAATTAAGATGTTTAAGAGTTTGTATGAGTTTCTAAGATATCAAGAAAGCATCCTACATGCTTCTCCCATCAAAGAAATCAAACAAACTCCATTGTTACGAATTGGAAGCATAGCCTCGACCTAAAGGGGTCCATGCACCTAGGGAGTGTTTCAATTTCTTTCAAGCTTAGTTTTGCATCATATATGATGGGAGAGTATGAGAGGAAGCCTTGAAAAAATTTTAGAAGTCATGGATAATGAGATGGAGGTATAGGTTCTATATTGTAGCATAATAAAGCAATACCTAGCTAGACTCCTTAAAATGAATGTGTGATGACTCAAAGGAGTTTAAATGGAGCCAAGATCATGTTTTCCCAAGGTTGCTTCATTAGGTATCTTATGGAACTATAATTGAACCATATGAGCCATCTAGCTTTTCTAGTATATGTGTGACATTAGAATTTGTTCCAAAAGCATAACTAGATCTCATTTAATGTGGTTAGGCCAAAAGAATTAAGCTCCACCTTCTTGTGGGTGTTTGGCCGAGGGAGAGGAAAGAGTTCCAAGAGTTAAAGTGTGTTCATATGTACAAGGTAGCTCTCTCTCCTTTCTCTCATGCATCTATGGATGTTTTCTTATCTTTGAATGTATGTGTGTGTATGTTTAAGCCATGAAAGATGTTCTAGCATATATTTATATGTCATGGTACCATGATGCTTTGCTTATGTACTTGAATGATGTTTTATGAACATGAATGGCTTACTTGAGTGTGGTGAAGCCAAAAGTCCCTTAGTTAGGGTGAGAATGAGCCAAAAGTTCTTAAGAATGAATGAGACAAAGCCAAAAGTCTCTAAAAGAGTGAAACTTAGTCAAAAGTCCCTTAAGAAAATAGATGAGGCAAATCCAAAAATCCCAAAGAGAATGGGTGAGGCTAAACTTTTATTTTGGCAAGTCTATGTATGTTATATGTGACTTTTTGAATGCAAGAAATGTTCCATGTACGTTTATGAATTTCAAAATAGCCATGCATGCATTTTTAGATTTAAATTTGCATCCATTATGTGTGCTTGAAAGGGAGAAGAGCTATTGGGATTCCTAGAATCTCATCCGTTCCTCCCCATTACCTAACATGTCTAGGTGGACCAAGTGAGCAAAGGAATAGAAGCCACCAAGCTTAAAGGAAGAAGATTGACATGGAAATGTGTTATGTATTCACTTTGTAACCATTTTGATAACATATGATGTAATCTTATGATGAATGTGATGTATATCCTTTTGAACATGTGTAATCATATAATACTTTATATATATATGAGAATTGATACCATTTGAGTGATATAGCAAGTTTTTGACAATGAATGGCAAGTAGTGCTCATGTATACTTTTGCGTATACCTTGGAGTGGGAGAATGAATTTGTAAGATCTGGGTATTTGAACCTTGGAAATATGTTTAATAGGCTATTTTGACACTTTTCCACTTGCTCAAGTGGCCTTGGAAGTCTTGGAAGCCAAAATGAACCCTTCGTGAGCCTTAAGAAGCACAAAAATGACCAAATTGCAACCCCATGTCAAAATCTAACCAAATAAATGAATTTTCTCATGAAATTTGGCATGCATATAGATCTCATTCAAATCTTTTTAGGAAGCTAAGACCAGATTATTTGGAACTCTATGAAATTAATTATGAATTTTTAAAGTTGTCAAATTTCTACTATTCTGATATAGTAACTGTTCATATAATCAATTTCTTCTCCTATATCATTTGAGGGTCAAATGGTGTTCAATACTCATGAAATTTTATAGGCATAAACTAGACAAGATAAGATTTCTATTGCCATTGAGATCACCCCAATTGAATGTCTGAGTAAAGAGATATGAATTTTTGAAGTTCAAAATTAGTACTAGTAACATAGCAGTACCTTTGGTACTAGTCCATCAATTTCCAATAGCTTAATGTTTCTATTTTGGTCTGAAATTATTTTTAGCATAAATTTAACATTTGTATTCCAAAATGGTATAGTGTGCGTGATTTTGATTTTTTTAGATTTAGTTATGATTTTTTAAAGTTGGCACTAGAAATCTAGTAGTAGAACCCAAGACAGCCTTGTATTATTTAGTGTATATATGCTATAAGCTCGATTTTTTGGCAAATTTTAAGATGGTTTTGAGTTGTACGTATGTATTTAAATAGGAGAATGAGTTAGATGAGTTCGTATGGTCCACGAGACATGAAATGAAATTTTTATCTACTACGCAACACAAAATAATCTATTATTTTATTTAAGTTTTTTTTAGAAGTTATATTATCTAAAGGAAAATGACTTGAAATAAGATGAGATGAGTTAGATAGATATGGTGTTACAGCTTTCAAATGAGGTATGTATTAAGCTAGAAAACTTGCATTTCTTTAAGTCACAAGACCCTCTTCAATATAACCTAGAGAGAGAGTATGAAGCAAGCATATGTTTGATGAAAACTTGACAGAAATAAGGGTGTAAAAGTGTGGAGATTAAGATATGCAAAGAAGATAACCTAGGAATCCATAAAAAGCCATATAAGGCCACCTAGGGTTCCAAGTGAACTATGAAAGATGTAAAACCTTAGGAAGATGTTTTGAATCATCTAAGACCATAATTGAACTAAAAAAAGAGTCCTAGATATCCTGCATCTATCAAATTACTCAAGAAAATGGCTAGACTCCATGGAAAGCTATATAATGTGCATAGTCTTGGGCTAGCATGAGATGGAGTACCTAAGAAGTGTTTTCATGAGTTCTAAGGTTTTAAGAGGCTTGGATATGAGCAATGAATACTAATAAAATCATTGGAATGAATTTAGGAACCTTATTTTGAAATGTAAAAAATTAGGGTTCAAAAAGGGGCCTAAAAGGGTTACTTGAGCTAGACATGTTTGAACTTCTATATGATGGCCCTAATGAGTTCCATTAGAGTTATATAGATCATACCAAGAGAGATCTTGAAACTTAGAAAGTGAATCATAAGAGTTCCATTAGAGTTATGTAGCAATGAAATGGGTTAAAGTGAATCCTAATTGGTTGTTTTGTATTTAAATGGATGTATTTAGGCCAAGCTAATGCCATTCCACAAGGGTGGAGATTCCAACTCGAGAAGAGCCAAGAGAAAAGTAAAGAAGCAAGTGGGTTAGTAGTGCCTCAAGGGTTTTAGCTCCATAAGGTAGCTATCTCTTCCTATATTGTATGCATTTAAGTGTATAAATGAGTTGAGATGCTTGTATATTTGATAGTTTGGTGATTTCACGAGTTATGCATTGAATTGGCCTATATCATGAGTTCTATATATGTATGATGTTATGTTTAGATTCTAGCCCCCAATGGTAGGTAATTGAGCGCAGTAGCTCTTACTTATCCCAAAGTTAAGTTTAGTTGAGCCTAGCTAGCATGTTTTGACACCATGGCTAGATAAAAAGTAAAATTTCATGCCAATCCATTTATGATTGAGTTATGTTGATGCATATGTGATAAACACATATTTTTATCTATTTGATTCTCCTAACTTAGGCATTTTAATGATTAAATATGGCTCTAAAACTTCAATTAGATAAGATTTTATTTTAAGTGATCATTTCTATATTTTAGGAATTTATGTGCAAATTATTGGTTTTTAATGCCTAAATTTATCTTAAATAATTTTTGTGAATATTCCTATTTGATTTTTCTCACTTCTTTGTGCAGAATTTTAATATGTAATTGAAGTTTTGAATAGAAAATTAAATAGAAGAGAAAGAGAAGAATTGGGCTCCACTTCTAGAAAACATACAACGTGGAAGAATTTTGCTACAGGTTTGGAGGGAGGAGAAGGAACAAGAAGCCACATCCATCTCCTTCATTCATATCCATGCATATACGGGCTACACATTGGAATGGTGAAGCACGAGAACACACACATGCAAAGGCAGAACAGCAGCTCGTTGAATAGAAGTTTGCATGGAGAAAACAGAAGAGGCTGTACATGCATGCATAAATGGAGAGCTAAACGAAAAAGGCCACAGTTTTAACATCAGCGAGAAGCAAGAATTTGGGCAGCTCTCATGCAAGCTACACGAGCTGATTGAAGAGAAGCAGAAACATGCAGAAATATAGAAGCTACGGGTTGAAGAAGCTTTCGAAAAGAAGCTCAGCTGGAAGAAAGGAAGGGAACACATGAAGAGGAAGAGGCTGTGAACGAGGAGTCTTGAGCTGAAACAGAATAAGCAAAACAAAAGAAAGAGCATCGAGCTGAACTTGTATGAGCTGGGAGGATGAACTGGAACGAGCTGAAAGAGGAAGCTACGAGCTGAGATAAAGTTAAGAGAACCAAACGAAGAACGAGGAAGCTTCAGAACGAGAGGAAGCTCAACGCTGAGCTGGGGAGAAAGAAGCTGAACGAGAAACTTGCAGGAGCTGGAAAAAGACGTGAATAATAGCGATGAGAAGGAAGCTGCATGGGACGTAAAAAGCAAAGTAAAGAAGCAGCTGTAACATGCAGAAGCATCATGTGGTATTAAGAAAACAAACATATCCAAGAAGCCTCTGTTTTTGAGTTTAAGAACATAGCAAGACGCTGAAAAGGAGCTGAACTAGCAGAGAAAACTGGAAAGAATGAATGCCATTTGAAAAGCCTTTATCTTCGATCTGAACAGCAGAAAACTCGAGCTACTGGCTGGAAAACGCTGAAGCTTGAAGACGCTGACGTTAGAAGCTCACACTCACGCAAGAACAGCTGAAAACGAGTGCTTGAAGACGCTGACGTTGGAAGCTCACACTCACGCAAGAACAGCTGAAAACGAGTTAAGGAAGAGATGGGAGGAGAACGAGCTGCTGCATGACAAAGAAGAGAAGAATCATGCATGTAGTTTTAATGTGAAGAAGAGCTACAGAAACGAAGAGAAGCAGCTGAGCACGTGAGATATTAATGAAGCATGAGCTAGAGATTTAGTGAGCTAGGAGAAGAAAATAAAACGTGAGGTATTCAGCATGAGGCAGCACATGAAAACGAGTTGTGGGTTCAAAGAGGAATGAGCTGGGCACGTGATAATTTAAATAAATATATGAAGCCATGTGATCTCATGATTCAAAGGGACTCAGGCAGAATCATTATTCCACACGCCTTAATCCACTCCATTCGAATCCACACATCTTATGCCTCTGCAAGTCACTCACGTCTCTATAATCTCGCAGCCCATCATGCCTATATATATCAAGCCATTCATTCGTTCAAGAGGCACCATTCATCTACCATTCCAACCATCCATCACACCATCCTTCGTCCAGCACATACCCCACGCCCCATCCATTCCATCTTCCATCCATCTCCACATTCCATGATTTTCTAATCCATCTTGAGGCTAGCTAGGAGGAAGTTCTTGGAGAAGCTTGAATCCATGGAAGAATAATTCAGAATTTTAGCTAATGATTTCTCTATATTCCTACACTTTTTCTCTTTCATTTATTTTCTTGGTTAAGTTGTATTTGATAGAGAATTTGTGTAAGTATAATTAGTGGCTGGTTAGACACTAATTAGGAAGTATTTTTGTTGATTAATTGATCTGATTAATTCCAATATTATCTGAATATCCATGTATGCTTCGAAGGTGTTCGATAAAATACATGAGTGAGCGTAATTGTTTAAATTGAGGATTCCTTAATGTTTAGTTGGTTAATTAAATATTTAGGATGATTCAGAGGTTAAACAATTAGTTAATCAATCAAATTGAGTGTTCATTGATCTTAGAAACAAGAATTAACAGTTTAATGCGGAGTTGAGGTCTCAATTAAACATTAGACCGTTGATTTCTTGAATCTTGCGTGGTTACTCAAGATAAATTGTTATGAACACGATTAGGAACTCTTAGACCAGAATTAATCATAATTAGATTAGGATAAGGATAGTGGATACCAAGGGACGAATTCGAAGCTAGTCACAAGACCATCTTTCATTCATAATCCATACAATTAGGTAGAATTTAATTCAGTTTAGTTTAATTCAATTAAAACCCCTTAGTTTAGGAATTTTTAGAGTCTTTTAACATTTGAAAAACTCAATTAAACATTGAACGCCAATTCCAAGGGAGATGACCTAGGTTGTGCCACTAACTATATATTCTATCAGCCTAGTATTATTTTGAGGGTTATGCGACGATCCACTCAATATGACCACATGCATGCATTTCCATATTTGCATGCATTGATATGGATTGAGATTTGATACTAAGACTATCCCAAGAATCTCACCCCATCTATCTCCCACTAATCATACTCGGTATTACAAGCAAGGAGGGAGAACCTAAGAAGAACTAGCCTCTTAGAAATGATGTAATAGGAAGCTTTTATTGTGCTTATGTATTTGATGTATATTATGGAGCCAAATGGATAGCTACATAGTGTATATTATAATGATATGTAGTTGGCACCTTATGTACAAGATCATGAATATGAGTATATGCTATTTTGATGTAAATACAAGTGTATGGAACTGGATTTACTATGTTGTGCATTATAGGTTCTATGTGCAATATAAGCTATGAGATAGTGATTTTTAGTAGCTAGCCTTATTTCATGTAGTGGTTCATATGAAATAAAGTATGAATAGATTAAAATTTGCTCAAAACAAAATGTTGCAATTTAAGGGCCAAATGAACCAATTTAGAACCAAATTTTGGTCTAAATGAGCTATAAATTGCATATCTACCTTTGATAGTCCAAATGATCTAGTTTGGGGCTAAATTTTGCTGGACACCTAGAGGATTTATAAGGCTTTCTAACGAGCTAAAAATGGTATTTTTCTAAACTCTATAAAATATTTGAAGAATCTTTGAATCTAGTCCAGAAATATGGAATTATATAGTTATTGTTCATACTATCATGGCCTCAATTTTTGTCTACTTTTAAGGGCCAAATGGATACATTTTTATTTAAAATTTTTACAACATAAAGTTCATATCATAAGCTTTTCATAGACACTTAATTTGTGTAAATTGGAGTTATGTAGCCAAAGTTATGAACTTTTTAAATTTCGCCCATATTATGTCAAAAGAGGCCAAAAATGGTTATATGGTTCTCTTATGCAAATAAGGTTTGTCTTATGATCAAGTGAGTCAAAACAAATGTGTATGTAAATTTTATGAATTGAAATGAAAAAAGAAAAAAAGAAATTCAAACTTTGATCCTTAGAGGCTCATTTACCATATAAAGAAGCTAAAAACCACCACCGAAAGTTTTGCTATGGAAGTATTTCATTGCCTTAGATAGGAAATGACATTGGTTAAATTATAAGAAGTATGTTATGACATTAGTGCTATGATGCCACATGGGTTTCTTACTTAGGGAATGGAAGATCAGGTCGCGACACTGCAGCGTTAGTCTAATAAAGGCAAAGACATCACGATGTGGCCTTTAGGCGTCGTGGTAAGGTCCTCGTAGAGGCAAACACACCCCAACATAGCCCTTTGATGTTGTAGCACCGCATGCAGGTAATTTGCTTCTTGACACCTAAACACAAGGGACGCGACAACATAGCCCTTCAAGGCTATAATGTTAATCATGCTAGATCGTTTTAAAAGTGATTTGGAAGGTTTTAAGTGGGGTTTTGATTAGGTTCTTAAATCAAGGGTCTCAAGTAAGTATCTTAAGGTCTTAATGAGATGTTTTGGGAGTTAATTTTGCCCTCATTAGTTTAGATACTCAATTATTATGTGATGGACCTTAAGCTTAATGTCCGTTTGCAATAAATATTTTAATTGGTTTGTATTTTTGGAATTTTATGATTATTCCTACAATCAATTAACTAAATCTACTTAACTAATTTATAAGCTAGACATTAATTAGAATTAGGTGTTATAGAAAGTGGGTGGGTTCCATACACTCTCTTCTCACTCTCTCCCTCTTCTTGATCCAAATTGGCAAGAATTTGATCACAACATATGTATAAAGGATGGATGATGTCCTTTTTGAATTTGATTAATTTATATTTAATATTATTCTCATTTTAAAAATATTATTCAATTCTTTATATATTTCAAAAAATTGAATAATATTTTTAAAATAATGAAGCTAACTTTGAGATAAGGTGAAGCCCTTTTAATAGCATTCAACTTATGTACTTGGAAAAGGAATCATATTAAAATTATTGAACCTAGACATGGCGGCCAACACACGATGGCAATATTAAGGAGTTCGGAGATGTCAATGGAGGCCTTGGGAAGAGTTCTCTTTTCTATTTAATAGCCTACCTACCCTTAAAAACCACAATATGTTCCTTTCAAAATCCAAATTATTTAGATATATTGTCATATTCAAAATAAAATTGTAATTTTATATTAAAGTTTAATGTCAATTTAACTCTTTTTATTGTTATAATAAATTAAGTCTCAACCCATATTATATAAAAAGTTAACTTCTTTAATTAAATAATAATAATAAGAAAATTTTTGTAATATATATCATATTTAAGGGAAGCGGACTTTATTTTGAAACAAAAATGATATCAAGGTTTAATTTAACCAAACCATATGTGCAAAAAATAAACTTTTTTGATAAAAAAATAAATAGTAAGAGAATTTTTTATAATATATATCAAATATGTTAGTAAGATAATTTTTGAAATAAGAAGGGTCTCAAGTGTAACTTACTCAAATATAAAATTTTTATCATAAAAAAATTAATGCCATTTTCTTATGTGTATCATTATTATTATTATTTTCAATTTAATTATGATGCTAAGTTAAAAAAAAAAATATTTGCATTATATTTCATTGCTCTAAAAAATCTTAGTAATAAACACATAAGAAATTGTAGATAAATTTTAGAAAAAATAACATCTGAGGATCCTAACTATGTAAAATTAGTACGAAAGGACCTTAAAAACTTAAGTTTCACTTAAAGACCAAAGGATAGTAATATTCTTAAGAGTCACTGTAACTTTTAAATGC
This sequence comes from Erythrophleum ivorense, assembly GCA_026724425.1. NCBI lineage: Eukaryota > Viridiplantae > Streptophyta > Magnoliopsida > Fabales > Fabaceae > Erythrophleum > Erythrophleum ivorense. The sequence goes on from JAIUCV010000228.1 coordinate 1,200,415, forward strand.
CTATGTGGTAATTGTGGTACTTAAGAAAAGTTTTAATTTTTAAGTCTTTTAGTGTCAATTTTATAAAGTTGGGATTTTTAGATGTCACTTTTCTTAAATTTTATCTTTGGTGAAAATGGAAAGAGTCAAGAGAAAAGAAAGTGTTCAATATATATCCATACATTTTATGTATGTGTACATAGATTGTCAGGTTTTGCCCCTTTTCCATGGGCAGGGGTAAGTGACAACTTGAAGGACTGGAATACCATAGTAGTTAGAGACAAAAAATAAAAATAAAAATAAATGAAAAAGAAAAAGAAGAGAGCAAATGCGATTTCTTTGTAGAAACGAGTGATATGGAAAAAGTCCAAACTGTGAAAACAAAATTGTGGGAGAGCAATACAAGAGCTGTGCCGCTACATCAACAGACATATAATAAAAGCACGCGCATTGATTTTTTTGGCCTAAGAAACATATCACGTTTGTCATGTTTTCAAGTTTCATTGTTCTTATCATTTCTGATAATTATGGATTATCACCTTATTGTCACCTTGCTTTTCAACTTTAAACTACCTTGTAACAAGAGGCTATTCAAAGGCAAAGAAATTTTGATAGCTTGCTTCCAAAGGATAGATAACCATAGGCAGTATATAGCCATAGCACGATGCTACAGAGCCAAAATTTTGTTCAAGAGCTAATTACATTTCCAAAAGAGAGAACAAAAAAATGTCAAAGGAAGAGAAAAGAAAAACAGGACTATTAGACTGAAACAGATAATACATCATTACAACCTTACAAATAAAACCCGACTCTTCCTAACACCCGCGCTTGTTTACCAGAATTTATAGCTTATTATGGTAACCAAGCCAAGCAACTGGGCTAAAGAATGAAACTTTGAAGCTAACTGTACATGTTAATTCTAATAGGAAAATAAAAAACTTACCTAGAAGAACCAAACTATAATTGTGAAATTAGAATAGGCCAGTGAATGATGAGGTCAACATGTATGGAAAATTCGCTAAAGGCCCTCGTTGCTGAGCAAGCTCATGAATGTCCTTCACTATGTCAAACACTGCCTCTGGCTGTGCTAAGTTGAGAGCATTCTCAGACATCCTTTTGAGCTCTTCTGATTTTGTGCTGAACCATTCTGCTACAATTCTTGCTGTTTCCTTAGGACTTCTGGTAAAAACACCAGCCCCATTGTCCACCACATAAGGTACATTACCCTTTTCCTGAAGTCACCGTCAAAGCTAAAAGTTAATGCTACAGGAATAGAAGAACCACCTAATCGGAAAAGATAATATGACAATTTGTTAAAAATATTTAGGAAAATTTGATCTGCAATAAGTATACCAAATCATTTATAAATAAACATATCAGCGTGTGAAGCATAACTTTTAGTAAAACTAAACTTCTAGCATGTTTAGTTATTATTGGTTTGAGTTATTTATCTTCTATAGATTAGGTGTATCTAAGAATATCTCTGATTTGATTTCTTACCTGTCCAGGGATATAGTCATTCAGTATTATGGGAAGCCCTCTGATCAAAGCTTCTGCTATTGTACCTGGTCCAGCCTGCAAAACCCATAGAAACCATCAGCCTTGGCTAACATACAAAGTGGCTTCTTAAGGGCAAATTGGTTAGGTAAACTTCTTAGGTGCATTCCTTGCACCCCAGATAGGTGCAAATCGCCAATGAAAACTCACCAAAATAGATGTTTTAAATTGTGGGATCAACCGATATACCCATTTTGGTAAGCTTCTAGTGGCTCTTTAAATTATCTTGGTGCAAGGAGTGTATGCAAAACTTTCTCAAGTTGTTTGACTTACTTTTGTTATTATGCAGTCACAGGCTCCCATCCATTTCTCCATCTGAGTCTCAAATCCTCTAACCTGCCCAAAAGTTACAGAAACAGAAATTTGGTGAATGCCATCCTTTTCTGCTCATCTTGTCAGATCAAGAGGTTTAAGAAGTCAAGCCAATTAATTACCTTAACTGGAATCTTCCATTCAAGAGATTGAAGTGAAGACGCTAAGGTCTTATTCCGACCACAAATGATTATTAACTGCCCAATCGGTTTATCAACTTCTCTATCATACAGTGATTCCACCAGAGCAGTTGCTGTTTCCTTGACAGGACCCATTCCTTCACCACCTCCCATCAGTAAAACTGCAGGCAAGTTAAGGTACATCCCAAGTTCTTCTCGTATTTGATCCTACAGCGAAGATGTAGGGAAACAAACAAACTTAGCTTGGTAGTCCCATCACAGCAATCAATACAAATTCTCAATATTTACAGCTCTGGCATACATACATACCTTTGAGAGAACTGCACGGGCAAAAGAAGGCCTAATGGGCAAGCCATAAACTCGGATTTGAGATACCTCAAGGCCATCTTGTAAAGCTCTCTTAGCAACCTCCTGCGATGGGCAGTAACATCTGTTGACCCCGGGGTGAAACCTGTGAATAGCTTCAAGGTTAAACTTTAGATCATGTGAATATAAATTAGTTAAAAGTTAAAATGCCTGGAGAACTTACCAAGTACGATGGCAGCTATTAAGGTCTGTGATCACAGTGACAAATATCACTTTCTTTTGCAAACCTTGCCATTTGAGAACCCACAATGGAATATGCTGCATCAAGGGATGGACACTGATTATAATATCTGGCTTGTACTCCATCAGTCCCGCTTCTACCTCCCTGACAAAGATACAGTTCAATGCAATTTAGAAAACATCACTTGCCACTGAGCGAGCTAATAGATTATATGGCATCAGCCTCAATCTTTTAAGTTTGAGGTGAGCTTGACGTAGGGATTCAATTCCCGTTCCCACTCCCTACTCCCAAAAGTCCAAAACTCTGAGCCTCCTCTGTAAAAATTTATTAAAAATAAAAAACTACATTTTGAAAATATCATATGTGCTTCACCCAACAACTTGAAACTAGAGAAAATAACAACTGAAGACTTTAAGTTTGCAATGAAAAACTTTGTTTCAATCAAGTCTTTCTGAAGTTACGACTAAGTCTTCACAAAGTTACAACTAGAAAATTTCAAAAATAATTTAAGGTCTTTGGATGTATCTTTTCCTAGAAAATATAAGGTTCCCTAGTCAGAGAAATTATTGCTAGCAACAAAGGTGAAAAGCCACAATCGCAATTCTCCACAAATAAGTAATGACTGAGTAACAAGTGGTCCATAAAGTCATCATCAGAAGGAAAAGAACAAAATAGTTAGTTAACAAAAGTAATATGGTTAAAAGTATATGAAATTATTTAAAGAACAAAAGGTTGCGCTATAGATTGCAAAGGCGAGATTAATTATTACTGTTTATCATAATAAAGTAGGTCAGGTAATGCAGCAATCAACATGTAGTTCTTAATTGTCCTATAGCAAAATGTCTAAGTTGTAATAGAAAAGGAATATACTTGGCATAATAGGCAGCGAAGGCAGCTAGATACATGGAGTGTATCCATCTTGGAGAGGTACTGTGAAACGCAACTTTCCATAGCTGGACATGCTTCACCATAAACTTATACGATCTCTCCAAGTCATTCAATGGCCACCCCGCGTACTCTTTCCACACATCTTTCACAAATATCTGAATATGGAAAGAGATCATCTGATAAGCAGGATAGTCAAATTGCTAAAAAAGCAAAAACTGGAATCGATACTAGCGTGGAATTTTGAAGAACAGAGAAGGGCAAAAATGTCCCAAGAAGAAAATGAAAATGTAACGACAAAGTCCGGGTGAGCGGTGAAAATGTAACGACAAAGTCCGGGTGAGCGGTGCAATATATGACGACAGCAAATGGAGCACAGAAAATTCTGGATCCAAACAAAAGCCGGATCCAGAAAAACAAAAATCCAAATAGGTTCAAGAAAATTACAAAGGGGCACTTTTATAATAATTTGAATGGACTTCAATTCGATCTCCGAGCATAAAACAAAGCAACCATAGAAGATCAAGAGCAAATTTTAGACACCAGGAAGAGGGGAGAAGAAAGGGCCAAAAAGAAGCAATTTGAAGTGTTTAATAGGTGCGCGAGACACGATATGACTTCATTTGCCCAAAAGTTGCTAACATAAGAGCGAGAAGCAATTACCCTATAGCCATCCCCAAATTCCATTTGAAAAGCGTCTCGAATGGCCTCAGCGGAAGCTCGGTGTCCACCGCCGGTGTCGCTCATAAGAATCAAGACGTTCTTGGTGGTTTCAGCTCCAATCTGAACAAGCTCCATCCCGGTGTCACTATCTTCGTCGCTACTGCTGTGAGCCTCATAATTGGCACACCTCCTCTGGCTGTTACTTCCATGGTAGTATCCTCCAACCCTCTGAAACACCTTCTCTGCTATGGACTTTCTAGGAGACGCCACCGAAATCACCATTTCTCAGAAATTCCAACCTAACCTAACGGTCAAATGTGAATTTTCCGGCAAGGCAAGGATTGGTTTTGGTCCAAAAATGTGCCAAGAGGCTGGTTGTTATATTCGTTTGGTGCCAGAATTATGCTTGGGATTATTTTGCAGGCCGGTGTGGCCTTGGTTCCTTATAGCCGTCAGATCCGCATTTCGTTTTGGAATGTTCGGATTGCAAGATTCGAATCTTCTCTATTTATTAACATTATTTATTTCTGAAATGACACATTTGCCCTCTCGGTTCCTCTGGTTTTGATTGTTGGATCTCTAAACTCCCCTTGGTCTACTCTATGTCAATAGCCACCATCCCTTAGAAGCAAAATGGTGGAAAGCTTCAAGAAATTGGAATTTGGTATTTCCCCCGAAGACAAAAGGATTTTGAAATGGATAGGGCTATCCCAAACTACAATTTTAGAATTGTGTTTCAAAATAATAATTTCACTACCCATATCTTGTTATTTTCTTTTTTTTTTCCTCAAAGTATTGAAATTATATAAATCCCAAAATTGAATAAAACTGCACTATATATTTGTTATTATTTGCATAAAAAATTTAATTTGTAATTCAACTTATTAAAAAATTATATATGTAAACAATGTTTGTAAAAGATCTATTTTAGAAATCAATAAAGTGATTTTTTCCTCAAAGTATTAAAATGATATATATCCCCAGCTTAAATAAAAACGGCACTATATATTTATTATTATTTGAATAAAAATTTTCAATGTGTAGTTCAACTTATTAAAAAAATTATATATGTAAACAATGTTTGTTAAAGATTTATTTTAGAAATCAATAAAGTGATTCTTTTAAAAGAGAAAATACGTTATACATTATTTCTAGAAATTCGACTACGACTAAGCTAATTTCTTAAATATTCTTAAAACTTATTGAGTACATAAATAATTGAAGTATTGTTGAAACTCTAACGAATTAATATGAATGTATTTTTTAAAAAAAAAAACCATTTCGATATCAATTTCTATCGCTGTTAGGAACAGGAAATTCAGCCAAATAATTTATACCGCAACTAATCATATGTAGTGCATGTGGGTCCATTGAATAGCTTTAACAAAAATGAGTTTTAATTAGTTTAAACTCTATATCGAAGAAAAGGACATTAATATCAAAAGCATTTCATTCATGGTATATATTTCCATGTATATATGATCTCAAAATAATACATTAATTTCTTGTCACAAGGGTGTGGACTGGCAACTAAATAATTTAACAATTTGGTTTAAAACATAAAACCAAGACAATAGGAAATTAGATCGTGACATAAAGAAGATGCGTAATCAATTAAGTGTAGTCTTGACCCCCAAAAAAAAAACCAGTATAAAAAAAAATTAAGACACGAGGGAGAATAATTAGCCAAGATGCTGAATATCTCATGGTTTATGCCGAAATGGGGCCAAATTTAAAGCTGTTATAACAGTAAAGCAGCCTTTTGACGTAGGGGAGACATGTGGCTATGCTTCTTGGAAAGTTGATTGTGACTTGACTAGAGCTAGGATATTTGGACTACGAAGCACCCCAAAATAAAGTTATGAAAATTATATATTAGTTGGGTGTAGAATGAAAATTATAGTCTCAATTTTCCTTTTAAAATTAATAATGTTAATTTTTTTAAAAAATAAATATAAAATATACAAAATTTATTATTTAAATAGAACTCACATATTTAAATAGGACCACGCTAATGAATTTTATACATTTTATATTTAGTTTTGTTTGAAATTGAAAAATTAAAAAATCCAAACTCAGTAAAATTAATCTAGATTATTTACATTTAGATTTAAATGCATTCAGCAAATTTGAAGAGAATAAAAAAGTAAAAAGAGAAGCACTTTGGTTCTTCTAAAATTCGGGTCTATAATTTTTTTTATAAAATTAAAGATAAATAAACATAAAACTTTTAATGTTAAAAATTGATTCTAACATTGGAAATTACTTTTTAAAATATTGTTTCACACTTTATGTTTGTTTATTTTTAATTACATAAAAAATTTGCAAGAGCAAAATTTAAAGAATCCAACTTAAAGAAGTAAGTTTTTTTTTTATTTCCTTTTAAATTTATCGAAAATTTTGTGGAATCCATAGCACATGCGGTGCCTTGAGCTGTACAATTATATTGCATACGTGTAAGGGCTATGATGCTGATGAATTATATTTATAATATTTTCTTCTAAGAAAAAAAAAATGAAGATTCCACAGCAGCGCTGTGGGAATGATAGGCTTAGTGCATTTGGATTGGAACTCACTTACTTTGGGCGAGAGGCTTTCAATTTCAAGTGTTACAGTTAAGCGTTGAGCTGGCGAAGGCGGACAGCATAGCATGCCAGCCTCTAATTGCAGTGTGGAAGTCACAAAACAAAGGAGTCTATTCAGACAAATTGGCGTGACGTAACATTTTCAATTAGAACATGACAGGTAGACTTCGCAGTTGGCCCCACAAAACTTTTTACTCCCTAAATAGTGGTTGGCTTTGGTCAAACTTCTAATTTTCAATTTAATGTTCTGAGACCATTTAATTCACGAAATTGTCAATGATAAAATTGTTTTAAAAAAAATGTTAAGATAAAAAATAATACATATTTTATATTAGATACAATATAAAAAAAAAGTAGAGTATTTTTGCTTGTACCCATTTGTTTGTATAAAAATAATATTATAATAAAAAGATATGTTAAAAAAATAACAAAATTGTTCTTTAGATTAAAAAGATAAAAATTAAAAATTAATTTTTTCTTCCCCCTTTTCATTTCCATTCGTAGATCATTCCTCCCTCCTCTGAGAATTAACTTTTTTACTTTTTTGCATGTTGCATTTCAAAAGTCTTTCTTCTCAAATCACAATTTCCCTTCTTTCGTATTTCATTACTTTCTATTTTCCATTTCTTTCATCGTTTTCCTCCTTTCTAAAATAGCAAGTTACTTATGAAAACATCCAACATCACAAATTGGTGAGTTCTCTTTCATAAATGGGCAAATTTTCTGATTGATCAAGAAAGATGATAAGCAATCAATAATTTTTTACTGAGTGGGAAAATTTTTTGGTCGCATATGGGGAAGTGAGAAAAATATTTTGTTCTTACATTATTTTCCTTCTTTCTAAAATCACAAATTGCATAGCGCATCTCAGACATCACAAATTGTTGAGTTGTCTTTCAAAGATGTGCAACTTTCTTGCTTGCTCGAGGAAGATGATAATCAATTGGGAAAATTTTTTGTTTGCAGATGGGGGAAATTTCGATGCAGATGGAGAGAATGTTTGTGTTCACATCTTTGTGGCTACACCATTTGTGTTTGATAATAGTTTCATATGTACATATATCTCTTATATTTTGGAACCACTATCGGAAGTCGATCTTGGGTTAAATGATAGATGGGTTTGAAAATCAAAAACATCCAAGGGCAAAATAGTATTTGGATGATTTGGCTCCAAAGAATTCCAAGTTTTGCATGCAACAGTAGAAACATTAGAGAGAGACAAATTGCAAATCGATAAAGTGCATATTTGGTTCAACTTTTTTTTTTTCTCAAACCGTGATTTTGGCCAAAGTAACAAACTATAGCTCCTGCATTTTGTGGGTTGCAAACCATGATTTTCTCCCTTTCTAACGCTAAACCAAACATACACATAACCCAGCTCAAACCATGTCTACCAACCCAACACTTGAAAGAATGCATTGCAATTGATGTTTTAGGTGGGCAACCAAACAAACTTTGATACTGTACGAGTTTAATTAATTTTTTTGGTCTAACTCATAAATTTTTCTCAACCTTAATTTTTTATTTTTTATTTTGTATTACATTCACCCCATTTCATTACGTCTGTTAGACACTTTATAATATTTACATCATTATTGTTCGTCTACTTTTAAAATAATTTCTTAATTTTTTAAAATGTTTTAAAATAATTATTTTATTTTTAAGGGACTGGCCCAATTGTTAAAGAAGCATATTTTTTTTACTCTAACTATTTAAGCCTAAATTTTTTTGACCAACACTTAAGAAATTTTAATTTTTCAAATGTACCAGATCAATGTGAGATACACCTTTAAAAGTATCCAATAAAATTTAATCTCAATTAATGTATAAACTGCCTCAAAGATACTTTTACTATAATTTTTTTTTAAGTTTCTTTACTTATATATTATCCTCTATTGTGAATGAGCTAACTCTATTTGGGGTTTTTTTTTTTACAATTTCTTTGGTTGTGTTTTTTTTCTTCTTTAATTATTTTATGAAAATGATTTGATTCATTTTTATCCGTCTAATCAAGTTGGATTTGGTTGAGAAGGGCCAAAAAAAAAATGAAACATATCGAGTGATGCCACTTGACAAAGTAGACCCAAGTTGGTCCTCTATATTTTTTTAAAAAATTGTTTATTGAGAATTATATAGAAACAAAATTCATAGACAAAATATAATTTTATAAAAATTTATATAAAAATTTTTAATTTTTAAAAGGTTATTTATAATTTTTATCAAAAATTAAAAAAAGTAATTTGATTAGTTTAAAAAATAAGCCTAGCCCTACCTAGGTATTAAACCAAACTGAGTTAGATTGAGTTGTACTCAAATATCAGGCTTAAAAAAGGTAACCTAGTGCAAATACAGACTAGGTATCGAATTAGGTCAAAACTCTGTCTAATATATAAATGAAAATATATGTTGATATAATTTTATATTATATTTCTAAGGAACTCACATCCTTTACCCTTAAATTTTTATTAAAATTTAAATTGTATTATTTTTATGATAATTTTTAATTATTATATTAAACATGATAAATCTTAAATATTATAATATTTTTTTTATTTTTTTATTTTATCTTGCAACATCCAAGATTAAAAAATATATATAAAGTAAATAAGTAGTAAATGGCTTTTGAAAAATCAAATCCACTTCAGCTTGGCATTATTTAAAATAATTTTATGAAAAAAAGATCGAAAAATCCAATCAACTTAATATTTGGATTACAAGCATTTAGAAAGTTCATGAATTACTAAAATATTCAATTATAAATAGTTATAATAAAAAATTTAAAATTCTATTATATTGAACATTATGTTATATATTCTACATTAATAATATATTAAAATTATGTCAACCCAAAATTTCAAAATTAATGAACATTTTGTTCACATCGAGCCTTTGAACATAATTAATGCTTATTAGGTTGAATGGTAAATGCCTAATCCTATCTCATATAGGTGAAATGTTAAGTAAAGTTACAAATTCAAATTATAATGAAAAGCGAAGATTTTAAAAAAATTAACATATTTTTGGGGCAAATTACTCTTTCCTCTTTTGAACAATAAGTTAATTATATAGCTCTATACTTTTATTATGAAAATATAAAGAGACCTCCTTTAAAATTAATTATTTCACCAAAATATCTCTAAGAATAAGATTAATTTCTTTTATTATTATTATTATTATTATTATTATTATTATTATTATTATTATTATTATTCTTAAAATTTTATTTTATTGTTATTTATTTTGTGTTAAAAATCATAATTTTAATTTATTTTCAAATTTTATTATACTAATGACCATGTTTATGTTTCTTTATGTATATTTAATACAAATTTGTTGTTGAAATTAAATATTACTAATTATTGTTTTTTAGTTATTTAAATTTCTCTAAATTTTTTTAATTATTATTTATTTTCATCAAAGAATTATGAATTCATTGAATTTACAAAGTAACTATTTTATACAGACTAAATATAATTAGCATTTGTTATATTATAAGTAATAAATATTTGAACGATTTAGTCAAAATAAATGCTATTTTTTAATTTAAGAGAAGGTATACAAATTTTTAATTAATGTTTGACCTAGCTTCTGATGGGCGAATTGTTTATTTTTAGAAAAAAGTACTTAATTTAAGAAAATGAAGTGTTTAGTGTAGCATCCCAATATATGAAGATAATTAGAAATTAAGAAGAGATTGAGTTAAATTTAAATTTAGGAGATTTAAATTAAATATTTGAGAGTGAAATAATTGAATCAAAATATGAAATTGGATATGATAAAATTCTATACATTAAAAGAGATGAATTAATATTTGAGAGTGAAATAATTGAATCAAAATAGGAAATTGGATATGATAAAATTCTATACATTAAAAGAGATGAATTAGGTAAGAGATTAGCATTTAATATAAGATTAAACACTTTGGGAATTAATGACAAGCCAAACAAGCCCTTGGCCCATTAATTTAATAAATTCTGATACCATAATCTTCCCTTCCTCTCTCATTTCATCCAGCTTTGTTTTGTGTAGAAAAAAAAGAGTATAACAAAGAGAAAACGTTAACTTTAGACCCATGAGTTGAAGCCTTTGCATGGAAGGGAAATTAATGGAATTTGTCAATGTGAGCTTCACAAAAATTCATCTTCATCTTGTGCTCTTTCCTTGGACAATTTTAATTTCTGATTTAATGATAGTTTCAGCTAAAGAAAGGTTGAGTGAAGGGAAGATATCTTCATGCAAATGGAAGGAGTTGAAGAAAGGATGTTTTATAAGATAAGTAGTAAATAATTTGAGTCAAATTTGAGGGGTTTCCAAATTTGATTTTGTTTTTGGTATATGCTAGAAATTCTGACCATGACTTGAAGGAAAAATAAAGTATTGCTTCGTGGTTCAGTTGAGGTTCAAAGGGAGAATTTAAGCAAGGTATAGCTTTCTAAATATGTATATTTATAGTTCTTTTATGAAGGGTGTTTTTGCTACTATGTTGGCCGAGCTTTGAATGATGTAAGAAAAGGGAATTTTATATATACATTATTGAATTTAATTTACCAATTGTTAGTCAAGGATGCATAGGTAATGAAAATTTATAAATCTGAACAAAAGTGAGTTATAGAGGCTTGGAACTAGTTTATTCATATGAGAATTTAAAGAATGTAATAAGGGTGTAGTGTTTGCTTTAGATATTCAATAGTCATTTCAAACTTGTTTGCTTTAGATATTCAATAGTCATTTCAAACTTAGTTATTAATTTGGTTGTTTTGGTGTTCTACCCATGTCAAAGTAGGCGTATTGGTAGCAAGAATTAATTTGGTTGTTTTAGTACTATACCCAGTCAAAGTAGGCATATTAGTAGCAAGAATTAGAGTTTACCTTATCGAAGAATGGCTAGGGAGCACTATCCAGGTAATTGATTACCTTTCTAAATATATTTTCTCTGAACTGTTATGTGAACTACTTATTTATGAGTTTCCTTACTATTTGATTGCCTATGAGACTTGTATAAGATGAAATCGATGAAAAGGCCATGCCTCACCACATCATTTTTAGGATTGAAGGTTATGTTATGGGAAAAGGCCATTCCTCCCCATTTGTTGATGATGCATATGCTAGAAATTGGTGAGAAGGTCAACCTCACCACACCAGTTATATGGTGGAAGGATTATATTAGTGAGAAGGCAATGCCTTACTATATATATGAGAAATGTATGTTAAGCATGATTGAGATGAGTTCCATGATATTATGTGATGCGTGATATTATTATGTGACTCTTGTAGGCAATCAAATGTGCCAAACATGATGAATATGTCTCTTTGCATGACATAATAGTTCTTTGTGCATTATTGCTTTGAAATATGTTTTAGAAAGGTAAGACAATTACTAGAAGTGCATCTCATCCTTTTGGGGGACTATTTTTACATCATTTTAGGGGAGAGCTCAAATAAAAGGCCTAAAAAGCAGCTTGATGCCTGAATAGGATTACAAGAAGGAAATGCAGAAGGTTGTACATGGTCTTTTGATATGTAAATATGAGTTTTGATCATATGTATATATATATATTTCACATGTTCTATTTTTGGGTCATAATAGCTATTTTGGGATAAAAGCATATATATAGAGGAATTATGGATATATAACGTAATTTCTCTTGTGTATGCAATGACCTTGTAATCTATTCAAAATTGGGAGTATGGTAACCTCATTTTGATTGTGGACATCCTTGCTTTAATGATTATTTATGAAACAAAAAGCTAGTTTTGTATTTAGGCATGTGTAAGCTGAATGTGCACATTTAGGAACTTAGTTCCTATTATGTGTCCTATAAGTGTTGTAATACCATCATAGATTATACATGTAACTCATGCTATATTCAACTTTTAATAACAAATAGTTATAAATAATTCAATTATGCACAGACATGGATTTTGATCATTCCATTCTTCAAATTCATACTAAAAAAGTTTGTTATACTCAAGAGAGCTCATAGAGGCATGAGAAATTCATATATTTATTCATATGCACAAGTTGAGCCATTTAATTTAAAAATTTATAATTTGAGCTACACAACTCTGATTAATGCAAATTTGGTATCCTTAAAAAGTTAGTAATGAGAGCTGTCTACTATAAAAATGTTAAGTCAAAATGAGTCCATTTGTTCCCTTAAAAACTTAAAAATTCAAGACTGCACCAAATGAACAATACATTGCATAATTTTATATAATTCAACCAATTTCAAAAATTCATGAAATATTCTATAGAGCTCCAAAAATTATGATCTTTAATTCTATGAAAAGCTCTCAATATTCTACACTTGTTTGCCAAAATTTAGCCCAAGACTCGTTCACTTGGGCTAACAAGGGTAGAGAAATATTTTTATAACTCTAATGGACCAAATTTTAGTTCTGATAGGTATCAAATGAGTTCTTCAATGTCATTTCTTCTCTTGGACATATTTCAAATGAAAAATACATCATACTTGGTTAGTTCAACATGTCACAATTGCCATACAACTTAAAATCACATTTTCACTTACAAATATACACACATATACTGAAGAACTCAAAGTGCCAAATTACATTGTACGACGTTTTAAAAACCAGACCAATCATTGAACCGATAAAAAGACTGGTTCATAGTATAACACCCCAAAATTAATTAAGGTGTTAATCATGGATTTGGGTTAATTAAGAATAATTAATATGGAATAATCGGACAAGTTAAGTAAATGAAAATTTTAGAGAGATAAATTATTAATATGAGTTTGAGATTTAATTGAGTTAGAAACCCCATCTAGGCCCAAATTAAATTAAGTAAGCCAAGGTTAGGAACTAATGGAGGGCTAAATCTGATTTAAGGAATTAGAGACCCAAGACCCAACTTGCACAAACTCTTATAAATGGCCCAATAACCCTTGTGTAGATCTAAATCAATTGAGTCCTTCAAACTTAGTCTGACCCAATAAAATTTCTGCAGTCTAACACATTAGAGTTGGCCCAACAAGATTTAAATTAGAACCCACTTGCAATTGGACCTTTGGGTCAGCCCATGACCTACATTAGACCTAACTTAAATCTAACTAAAACCCTAAACACTTCAGCCCCTCCATATTTTGCTGAAACATAAATACACTACTCATTTTCAGAGGTTTGAAGGGAGGCTAGGGTTTGGGGCAAGAAATCTACCATTTCTCACTTCTAAAGTCAAAATCAGCCAAAGTACTTATTATAACTTAATTCCCTTCTCTTTCTTTTCATTTTGTCCTGATTAGTTTTTCATTTGGAGCATTTTCACCATATCCAAATTATGAAATATGGTTGTTTGGTATTTTCTTGGAGGATTTTCAGAGGTAGAGGCTAGGAGGGATATTGGGTAAGTGTAAACTCTCCATTCTAGTGTATTTTCTGTTGGTTTAAAACCTCTATAGTTAATTTATAGTATGTGTATTAATTATGTATGAATTTGCCTAGAATTAGGGTGATATATTGAAGTTTCTGGTAGAGGACATATTCAATCTGAATTTGGGGATTTGTGGTAGTTGGGTAAGTGTCCTTTGAGTAGCTATTAGTATTTTAATTTTTGGGTACTTGTTGCTACTGTAAATTATGAATTAAAGTAGTAATCTTCTGATAATATGGTTATAGGGAGATTTTGAACCACTGGTGGCTTTTGCAAATTTGTCTATAAGTGAGGTAACCAGGGCTTCATGCTAATTCCATGCATATGTTTGTTTTAATTTTGTATTTGTTACATGATTATGATTTTGATGCCAAATGAATTGGTTAACTATCTGTTATCTGTGATTAGACCTTGTGAGTCCATGGTGGAGCTGTGGTGCGGTTGCCACCTGTGCATGTGCTTTGATCAGGCACCGGATTATGATCAGACCCCAGATACACTAAGCCCTAGTTATGCTTAATGGGGAGTAGGTGCCGTGGACGGGCCTCTCCCAGTATTATTGGCCTTTAACATGTGGAATTGTGATTGCTAGTATGGGATAGCAATTATAGATATCCTAATTGTTTCATTTACTGATATGACTGGTATGTTTTCTGATGCTTATATGAAATCATGCATATATGTTAATTAAACTGGAATATATGAATGGAATTTGCCTTAGTTACTGAGATTTGCATCTCACCCCATTTCATGGGATTATACTTTCAGGTGAAGACTCTTCGGGTAAGGATAAAGGGGAAGCAAGTGGATGAAAATCTATGAGCTTTGGCTATGTGTGGAGGAAGCTACACTTGAGCTAATTTGAATAGAGTATATGCAATTTTGTTAATTTTATATATATAGCATCATCATGTAATCATATTGCCAAGTGTAGGCATTTATATTTTGATTAGTTAGAATGTATTTATTAAGTAGTTAAGTCTCAATATAGCTTGGTTTTGGATATATGAACTTATAGTATTTAATGTATGAACTTTGTTGAATTCATGATATGGTTTACTATTGGGAATGTCATCATGTGATATATAAGATTGTTAATTTGAATTAGTGATGCATGAAATCTTTAAGGGAATTCATATTTGAATGATAATTGCTAGAAGCTTATGAAATTCAGTTATTATTAATCTATGAATTTGCTGACATATGATAGTTGGATGAGTAGGAATTTATACTTAAGTTTTGGATTGGTAATGGTAGGATAGCTAGGTAAATAAGGTACATAAATTCTATTAGAGTTGCATAAATTAAGATTAAATGGCCCTAGGGTGTTATTGGAGGGAGAATGGAGAGTGTGAGACAAGATTTTAGGAGTTGTAGGATCAGAAGGCATTTTGCCGCAGCCAAAATATTATTAGCCATGACTAATAGAGGCAAAGTTGCCCAAGGAAAGTACCAGAGAGCAATTTCCTGTGGGGAAAGGTGGAATTAGCAATGGCGAAATGTAAGAGGCAAAACTGAGAGTCGTCCAGGAGGTAATTCACCGCGGCTAAATGGGAATTGGCCGCAGTGAACTTTTATGAGAATTTGTCGGGCGTTCCAGAGAAGAATTAGCCATGGCAAAAGGGGGAATTGGCCATAGCCAATAGCGAGAGGCGAGCGAGGTAGGTTCCAGGAGGCTTCTTCACCGTGGTGCCATGTAAGTTAGCTGTGGCAAAGCTCCAACTCACTATTGGCTTAGTTTTTCATATAGTCCCAAACTTTCATTCTAACCTAGAAATCTTAGTTTTTCATATGGTAACCCCAAGGGATGACTTAGAAACATTGGTAAAAGATTCTTGTGAGTTGGAACTAATGGGTAATAGAATCAAAGGCTTATAAATGAATGTTTGTTTTCCTGATGTATATGAGTACTTGTAATTATATGGTTGATGACCCTAATAACATTAAAGTTTAAATTTTCTTATATTTTCTGAATGTAATTAGTCGTAATGTCTTGTAATCCTAAATTATGATTATTAATCACTATTTAACTTTAATTACAATGATTAGAAGTTAAGGTTGTCACACACAATTTATTGATTGGACCGTGGTTGAATCAGTGATCATTAAATATATATATATATATATTAAAAATTTAGTACATAAATAATAATAAAAAAATTAATAACATTTGAAATATTTTATTACTAATTATGTATAAAAATAAATTAAATATAACATAATATTTAAATTTAATTAACTTTTTAATTTTAAAATTTGAATATAAAATAACTTATCTATTAATAAATATAATTATCAAATGTTAATGTATTGAAACCAAGATATCATAAAAAATAATTATTTAATATATTAGTTTTTTATTATTAGTTTTTAATAAATGCCAACAACACATTGAATAATATATTTATAATAAATTTACACACACAAATCCAAGATACAAGGCAGCTTAGATGGTGTGTGTGTGTGTGTTTTAGAAGTGAAGGTACGTGGGTTTGAGATTGGACTAGACATGCCCATTTTGCATGAAGCAAAGCAATGCATTTGATAACCTATTTATATAAAAGTTTACATATATAAGATGAAGAAGCTTTGTGGACTAATAGCGTGTTTGAATAAATAGTGGGAAGCTTAAAAATTATATTTGCTTACTCGCGTTTACCTGAAGCAACACTTTATTACTTTGTCTGAAACGTGATTTGGGAGACGAAAAAGTTTATCCAAACATGCACTAAATGGTATGGTAATATTTTGGAAGCAAGCAGACATGTGTTCAAATCCAACTACTGAATTTGGAAGGTGTATAAGAAGAACTAGTTCAACCCAGTTTATCTATACCTGTTCTGGTCTAAAACTGACTAGTTAAACCCAATTCTTGACCAAGGTTAACTAGTTCTTGAATATGCCAGTTCAGAGGAGTGTCTGGATTAGACCAAGATCTAGTTCCCGGTCCAAACAATTGAACCAGTTAGTCTGGTCAAGTTTTAATTACCTTGACATTGTATCATATGTTACAATCTATAAATGGTCTTTACGTCATAATCTAATACTTTTAATTGTGTTGGCATGTCCATACTTCAAATTACACCAATACATATTCATAGATACAAAAATATGCCTTAAAACAACTTTCATTGTCAAAGTAGCTCTTCTTAAGCTTTTAGTTTATCATTCTTGCTTCCTTGAGAGGCACCTAGCCATGATTCAAAAAAATAGGAGAAAAGAGAGATTCAAAGAATCCCAATAACCAATCCAACATTCAAGTATACATATACAGCTCACTCAAGATCTAAGATGCAAGCATGCATATCATACAACCATTTATAATTCATTTTCATGCATTAGGAATTCCATGGCTCCATTAAAAGAAATATCATGCTCTAAGTACTTTTAGTTTAGCTTCACCCAAACTCTAGAGACTTTTGGTTTAGCCTCACCCACAATTGAGATTTTTGGCCTAGTTTCACCCACATTTAAGAACCTTTGGTCTTATTTCATCCAATTCAAGGGACTTTTGGCATAACTTCACCTATCAAGAGTCAAACTAATTCTACATGTAATTAAATGCCATTCAATTTCATATGATCATCAAGCAATCAATAATATACATAATTTGCAAATAATACATACAAGCAATCCAAGATGCTCAAGCAAACCAAGTATACATATACAAGAATGAAGGAAGAGTTACCCTGACATAAGGATTCTAATTGATTCCCCTTGGTATCTTTCTCTTGTTCTATGGCCCTACACCCACACTTGAATGACAATTCATTTGTTTGGCCTAGACATATAAAATAAAACACAAAATCAACAATGGAACTATGTTTACACTCATATTAGCCTTATATGTACTAGTTAGGGTTTTAAGCGTAACTAATGGTTTCCTTCATTAGCCTATGAAGCAACTCTTGAAATTCAAGCTCCTGGTTCCAAAACCTCATTTGATATAAGTTATATGACTTTAATAGATTCTATTAAAGCCATCATATGCATGATTTAAGAAGCCTAATACCAAGCTACTTCTTTAAATCTAATTGAACCCTAAATATTCACTTTTCAAAATAGGGTTTCTAAATCCAAACCAATGATTCCATTAGTGTTCATAATTCATATTTAGATCATTTATAACCTTGGAATCATTGAAAACTCTTCCTAGGTACCACTTTAACCCCTTGGCCTAACCTATGTCCATAATGAGGGCCAAGGGATTTTTACCATTTCTTTTAGGGAATTTGGCACATATTGAGATTCTTTAGCTTCTTTCTAGTTTAATTATAATCTTTCATGGCTTGAAACACCTTTCTAAAGTCCAAAACCTCCTAAGGTGCAATCAAAAACCTAATTACCATATATTCCATTCTATAGCCTTTCAATGAATTCTCTTTGTTTCATATTAATCTCCATAATTCTAAACCCCTATTCCCATTGATTTTTGGCCAAGAATCAATTCCTCTATGGTCTCCTCAAGTTGGCCAAACCATAAGGAGCATGAGGAGCAAGGAAAGAGCAAATTTCTTATGCTATGTTATATACCATTTGAAAATGCTCTTAATTGAGATTATTATGGTGTAATTAGTTTCCTTTAATGAGCTTCTTCCTCCATAGATTTAGCCACAAAACTCTCTCTTTTAGAAAACCAAAATCATAGAAAGAAAGAAGAGAAATAGTAGAAAAACTTTTACAATAGCAATGTAGGCAAAATCTATGTGTTTATTATCTTTGGATGGCTTCTTAATTTCTCCATTTGAGTTCATTTTAAATCTTTTTTGAGAACTATCATTTTCATCATGAAATTGAGTTCTCTAGTTCATTAGAAACATTAAGTTTCAAATTTATGAGATCTAGAACAACCTAAAATAGTTTGATCAAAATTTAGGTCAACCAATGATCTAAATTGTACACCAAAAGGGTTTTAACTATTTTAATGGTTCTTATGGTTTTTAAGGCCTCTGAAAACCTAGTGAGCTTAACTTTACCATTTAAAACTTCTTCCTTTAACTTTCTAAAATTTTGTTTGAAATTATGATTTTACCACTACGATTTCAGTTCATTCTATTTAGCTATTTTGGCTTGGCATTAAAACCATTCTTGTTTACTTAACTTCATTTCTAGATGTTCTAACTACCAATTTACATTTAATTTGCCTCAATTCATTTTACTCTGAGTTCCTCTTTCATTAACTATGCGGTTTTAATTTTGATTCCTTTTAGCTTATATTGCCTTTTCTCTAGGCTTGTGATCTTATTTTAAATAATTTATTCCACTCTTTAGGGACTATTTGAGTTGCAAAATGTAGAATATTTGTAATGTCTAGGTTCGTAAAAATGACGAAAACTAATACGTATAAAAAGCAAGTCTTCTGGAATGAAAGAGTTAAGGTCCAGAAAAATTAGGATAATAATCTACACATCCAATAATGAAAATAAGAGACCATAGGTATCCTGAAACTGTAGCTAAAATGATCAACAGAATTTAATGAAATAGTTGCGAAACGGAATGATATTTTGATAATTTTGGACAATTTTTAGAATACTCCCAGGAGGGCTTTTTCAATGAAAAATTTGAGCTCTTCGGGGTGTTTAGAGGCCCTGAAAGCCATAGGAAGCCCCGAGATAGTTAAAACTCCTCCGATGTACATAATGATAGTTGACCCAAACTTTGACCCTTTCGTTTGGAAAGGTTTTAGCTCCAATTGAGTGATTCCAAAGGCATTTTATAAGATTAAGAACATAAATTTTATTATGGAAAAGATGGTTCTACAAAAGGAGCTAAAATAAACTTAAAATGAAAATGCCAAAAAGACGGGAGGTATATGAAATTTTCTTGAAACAATTTTTAATCCCTTTTTACTTAAGTGATGCGTCCCACTTCTCCCTCATGTTAGTTGACCTTCTTGCTGCCCAAAATAGAAAGTGAAACCAAGGGAGAGAGGCGCACAAGAGAAGGGAAAAAGGGAGAAGAAAAAGCCAAGTAAAAGGTATGAATTTCATGGAATTTCTTGGTCTTCCTTTTAGTAAACTTATTCTCCTCCTTCTTCCCATAGTTATATTGAGGTACTTAGTTCTATTTTAAGCTTAGACCAGAGGGGAGAAGTTTGAATTTGAAGAGGAGAACCAATGCAAAAGAAAGAGTATCTAAGGAAAGCTAGAAAACCAAGGTAAACTTCTTGTTTCCATGCTTGTTTCTTCTTGTCTCTATGGATGTGTGGTTCAGCCACTCTTAGGACAGCCAAGAAGAGATTAAATTTGAACCAAACCAAGAGTGAAACATATGATTTAGAGTGCGGGAAACAAGAATATGCAAAGAAAATAAAGAAATAACCATGAATTTGCAAAATGCCTAACCTAGGGTTTTAATTGCACCTTGGTTTGTAGGAAAGTTTCTAGTCATATTTTAAGGCGTTTAAGAGTTTATATGAGTCCCTAAGACATCAAGGAAGCATCCCATATGCACCTTTTGTCATACCTCACTATATAACGCCTGTCTTACTACTAATGCCTCATATAGAACTTATAAGAGTCAATGAAAACCTGAACTGATTAATTTTTTTTTTTAAAAAAACTTCCTTATACAATTTCACTATTCATTTGGTCATTTCCAGAATTTTATCCAACTTTGAAAATACATAATTAATTATAGAAAAATCATATAAGGTCAATTCAAGACTCTAATTCAAGCTCTGTAAGTCCTTTATAAAGGAAAAATACTTAGTTTCAACGAAATACATATAAATTTGTATAAAAGTGTCCCTACAAAAACTGAACGATCTTACCCCTCATTTGACATATTATTATTATTATTTTGCCTTTATATAAGCACATGTATCTTTGCATTTTAAACACACTAGTCATATTCTTTTTACTTAAAGGTTGAGTTTATACATGGCTTTCTATTACATACTTAGTTCCTTATAGTATGATAACATAACTCATACATGTAGTAATCCAAATATTTAATTACATGACAAAATGTGATGCATAAACGTAAGGTCCTTGATTTATGCCTCCACACCCTTTGCCTTTTCTTTACTTGAACTTAGACTAAGTATGGGTTATATTTGGGGTGAGATTATGAAATCTTAGTAGTAGTAAACTAATCTCATTCACAAGCTATAATACCATAATTAACTACCTTATTTCATATTCTTTGTAAGCTCACTTCCTTTGGTTTCATAACTACTAAAATAATCAATTAATTGGCGTTGTGTCGAGCATAACTTTTTCATTTGGTATGCCATGGACCATATGGACTCATCCATCTCATTATCATATTTAATTACACAATTACAACTCAAAACCATTTCAAGAAGTGGCTTAGAACTCATGCAAATGAAGTGTACACATGAAATTCAAGAATGCAGCATCAGATTGAATTTCCAGATTATTGTCATGAATTTTGAAAAATCATAACTAATTTTATAAAAATTAAAATTATGCATACTTTACTATTCTAGAAAGTTACAGATGTCTACTTTATGTAAAAATAAATCCAAACCACAACAGAGGCTGCTAGCAGCCAAAAATTGATAGAACAGTACCAGAGGTTGCCTGTAATTACTAGTACTATCCTCAAACTTCAAAAATTCATATCTCCTTGCTCAGAGGTCCAATTGGGGTGATCTTGGTGGCTATGAAAAGCTTATCATGTCTAGTTTATGTCTGTAAATTTCATGAGTATTGGATACCATTTGGACCTCAAATGATACAGCCCAAGCAACTAACCAAATGAATAGTATTTGCATTAGTTCAGTAGAAAAATGTCAACTTTGAAAAATCACAATTAATACCACAGAGCTCCAAATAA
This sequence comes from Erythrophleum ivorense, assembly GCA_026724425.1. Classification (NCBI taxonomy): domain Eukaryota; kingdom Viridiplantae; phylum Streptophyta; class Magnoliopsida; order Fabales; family Fabaceae; genus Erythrophleum; species Erythrophleum ivorense. Next base: position 1,222,279 of record JAIUCV010000228.1, read on the forward strand.
TATAGTCTTTAGTTTCCCAAAAAGCTCTGGATGAGATCTATGTGTATGTCAAATTTCATAGGCAAATTAGTTCATTTGGTCAGATTTTGATATTAGGTTGCAAAATGGTCACTTTTATGTCTCATAAGGGGTCCAAATGGTCCATTTTGGTTTCTAAGGCAACCATGGCCACTTCAGTATATGGGAAAGCATCAAAATGGCCTACTAAACTTGTTTCAAAGGTGCATGAACCCAAAAATAAAAAACTCACTCTCTCACCCCATGCCATACACAAGAACATACAAGCTATATATTGCCATTTACTATCTAAAATTTAAATTACCATTCATTTGGCACCAAATCTCATACATACATCAAATATTTAGGTAATTACACTTGTTCAAATGATTATACAATAATTCCATCATAGTATTACATCATATGCCATTCATATGGCTACAAAATAGCAAAACTAGACACTTTATTATCAATCTTTCATCTCCCCATTTGGTGGCTCCTATTACCTTGCTCATTTGATCCACCTAGCATGTTAAGACATTGGAGAACAGGGAATGAGATTCAAATAATCCTAATAGCTCATCTACCTTTCAATCATACATAAAGAATGCAATTCAAATCTTAAAAATGCATGCATGAGCATAATGGAAAGTATGATCATTCAAAAAGCATTATTGGCATTTGATCAAGTCATATAAAGTATACATAGTCTTGCCAAGTAAGTGAATTAGCCTCACCTATTATCTTCAAGGTTATTGGACTTGCCTCACCTTTTTTCTTAAAGGCCTTGAACTAAGCCGTACTCTTGGTAGACTCTAGACTTTGTCTCAACCATTCTCAAGGGTTCTTGGCTCATCCTCACCATAGCTAGTGGGTTCTGGCTTCACCACACTCAAGCAAACCAAAACAAATACATAAAATATTTTTTGAATGCATAAAGCAACATCATGGTACCATGGCATATGAATGCATGCTAGAATACTTTCTGTAATGTTTGATTTTTGTTAAACGATTGAAACGTGGGCATTTTCAAAGCAAGTTCCCCTAAATGAATTAGTTAAGGTTCTAAAAAATTTAAGTAACATTCTAGACTCTTAAAATGAGAATTCTAACCTCAGATAGAAAGAAAAATGGAGCTAAAATGAAGAAACAAATTTTGATGAAAATATTATGAAACGTAATGGCATTTTAGTAATTTTGAGCAATTTTTGGAATGCACACAGGAGAGCTTTTTTAAATGAAAGTTTTGAGTTCTCTGGGGTTCTCAAAGGCTCTGAAAATCATGGGAAGCCCCGGACAGTTAAATCCCCTTCGGTGGATGTTTTCCAACGTTAGTATACCTGAATTTTGACGGGTTCGTTCAAAAAGGTTTTAGCTCCGATTTGAGTGATTCCAAAGGCATTTTACTAAATTGGGAACCTAAGTTTTATAATAGAAAAGATGGTTCTTAAAAAGAAGCTAAAATGAAGTAGAAACGAAAATGTAAAAAATGAAGGGCAAAACAATAATTTTTGAAAAAGCCATTCTCTTCCACCTATAAATAAGTGGCACTACCCCTCCTCACTTATTTAGACACAATTGTTTTTGCCCAATTTCAAAGAAGAAAGCTAGGGTTTAGGCATATCAAGAGAAGAAGAAGAAGAAGGAGAAATCAAAGGCTTAAGGTATGGTTTCTTAGTAATTTTTCATGCTTTTTTCCTTCCAAACGTCCTCTTCTCCATTCTCTTTTGTTTCCTTTGATTAAAATAGAGTTTACAAATCTATTTTAAGGGAGAAACTTAGGAAAAAATTTGGATTTGAAGAGAGGAGCTTAGAGAAAGTGAGATTCAAGTGAGAAAAAGTAAGAAAATAAGGTAATTTCTTCATCCATGGTTGATATCCTTTCTTCCCTTCCTCCACCATTTCACCCCACTCAAGAAACCCTAGGAGGGTTTGATTTTTAGGTAGAATTAAGGGTGATTCTAAGAAAAAGGATATGGAGATTAAGAATATGCAAAGAGAATTAACAAAAAAAATCATGGAATTTTAAGATGCAATTTCTAGGGTTTTATGTGTACTTTGTAAAATCTGATTTTGTACAATGATTCCTATGCTTAAATAAGAGTTTAATTAAGTTCCTAAGATCCCTAAGAGGCTCCCCTATGCATCTCCCTTTAAGAAAACAAAGCAAAGTCCATGAAGGCCATTAAGCTTCATGGTCTCGGCCTAAGGAGGTTAGGGTAGCTAGGGAGAGTTTTAAATTTTCTAAGCCCATTTTTGAGTTATATATGATGAATGAATATGAGGAGAAGCCTTAGAAAAAATTTAGGAAGTATAGAAAGTGAGATGGTGCTTTATGTTCCATAATATGACCTAAAGAAGCAACATGTAGTTAGACTCTTTGTTTTAATGGTGTGATGGCTCCAAGAGGCTTAAAAGGAGTCAAGAATCATATTTGAAGGAAAGAATGAAGCCTAGAATTTATTTGAAAGGTGTTTCTTCATTAGGTGCATTTATCGAACTATAATGAGATTTATAGATCAAGCTAGTGTCTAAGTAAGTTGTGTGGCCTTAGAGAATTAATTCCATAAACCTAATTGACTTCCATAAATTGTGTTTAGACTAAGAGAAATCATCCCTACATTTTTGTGTGTGTGTGGCTGAAAGAGGGAGCTTGAATTCAAGAGAAAAAGTGTGTAATTGTATCCAAGGTAGCTCACTCCTCCTTCTCTCATGCATGATTGTTTGCTTTTCTTATCTTTGAATGTGTGTACGTGTATTTTTAAGCCATGAAAAGTGTTCTAGCATGACTTTGATTCCATGGTGCCATGATATTACAATATGCTTTCATATGATGTTTATGATGTGTGCTTGAGTGTGGTAAAGTTAAGAACCTTTAACCATGGTGAGAATGAGCCAAGAACCCTTAAGATTGGTTGAGACAAAGTAAAGAGTCTCCCAAAAGTGAGATGGACTCCTAAGAGCATGGTTGAGTCTAAAAATCTCTTAAAGAATGGCTAAGGCAAGTCCAACATCCACAAGAAATTGGGTGAGGCCAATCCACTTGCTTGGCAAGCCTTTGTATGCTATGTATGACTTTCTCAAATGATGAAAATGCCTCTTGAATGTTTGTACATGTCAACATGACCATATATGCATTTATGAGACTTGTTTGCATCTTTTATTTATGATTAAATAGGAGATGAGCTATTGGAATTTTTTGAATCTCATCCCCTTCTATCCAATGATCTAACATACTAGGTGGACCAAGTGGGCAAGGTAATGGAAGCCAACTACCTTGAAGATGAGAAGATGACATGAAAATGCTTGAGTTTTGCTACTTTAAGGCCATACAAATGGCAAAAGATATAACCAATGGATTTATATGTATTATGATGTTATGAACACATGTAATTATGACAATATGTTATGTATAAATGAGAGAATGTATTATGTGATCACTAGAATGCAATTTGAGCATGTTATGGCATTGTAGCTTCTTGAATGGTATTATGAAATTGTGTATAACTGTGAGTGAGATTGCCAAAATGAGATGCATGAGGGTTGGGACCATTTGGGTAGCTCACACAAGTCATAATTATACTTTTAGACTTACCCAAGAGGTGCCAAACCTCAAAGAAAGTCATTTGGACATTTTGGTATCCCATATGGAGCCAAAATTGTCCAATTTAGAACCCTATGTCACTTTTTGTCAAAATGAGCTCTTCTTGATTTGAGGTTTGGCATACAATTAGAGCTTGTTGAGAGCTTTTTGGGAAGCTAAAGAATAAAATTTTGGAGGTCTAGAGAATATTTGATGAATTTTCAAAGTTGAAATTTTTTTTGGTTTTGGTCATGTCATTGTTCACTCAGGTCCAAAAATGAAATCCGTCACACAGGGCTCAAATGATGCCCAATTGTTAGAAAATTTTATATTGAGAAATTTGACATTTCCAGTGACTTATGCCAACTAGAAAAACCTCATTTGGATGTCTAGAGAGGGAGATATAAATTTTTAAAGAATCTATCCAATTTCAAAAATTCCAGCTGACCTCAATTACTGTTTGATTGAGTTTTGAGGTCTGGGCGTGCTTGAGCTAGTTTGGAGTTATTTTTTCCCTTTAGCTAACATCTATAGATTTCAGATTGGTATCATTTGCATGGATTGGATTTTTGTGAAATTAATTGGACATTTTGAAATTTGCTGCAGAATTATGTGACAGCACTAATGGACAGCCTGACCTTTGGACTATTTCGAATGTCAAACGTCCTCTGTGTTAGATGCTATGGTCTGGACATAGTTTTAGTATGAAGTAGGCATGTGTAGTTTTCCAGAATGGCTAAGAATGAATGATCTAGATTTTTCTAGAATTAGTTATGATTTTCCAAAGTTTGTAATAGAAATGAGGAAAATCTAGTCGAAAATATATAGATGTATTTATGCTTCCCTTTGAGTTCCATGAGATGTAGGCCACTTTTGATGATGCAAATGAATTGTATTCATGTAATTAAATATGAGAATATGATATATGAGCTCACATAGCAATGCCCTAATCTGATTTAGTAAAATAGGGGCCCAAGACTCAATTTATATGAGCCAGCCCAATACACATTATGCAGACCCAAATTGGATTAACTCTTGGAACTTGGCCTGACCCTATTAAATTTCTGTAGCCCAACTTATGAAATAAGGCCCA